>OX402552.1:18866714-20066714 GCA_948098915.1 Lampropteryx suffumata
CACAATCTGAGACTCATGTGCAGTGCAATCAAGCGATACCTACCACTAAACCTATTATCCCCAAAATTAATAATAATAATAACAAAAACGTGTGCGTCTCGGGACGCTCGACAGAAGTGATAACTTAAACTAATCTATCTAGCGCTGTGGGTTAGAGTGAGATAGGAGGAGCCTGCCTACCGTTGTGTGAGAGAAAGGGAAGCCATAAAAACTGGCGCCGTAACGCGTTACGCAACGAAGCGGTTTACCCTCCCATAAGAAGTTATCACTTCAATAATAAATATTGCTGGACAATGCACACAACACCATCTACCCCCAAACTAAGCATAACTTGTAATATGGTGACCATTTGACTGATAGAATACTTATAAATTGATAAATACATACTCTACTTTATAACACCCAAACAGAACAAACACCTATGTTCATCTCATCACACAAATGTTTATCTTGGTAGGGAATTTAATTGAAACCAAAAGGTCCTTAAGGTCGGTTATCGTTTGACCTAGCCTGTCCAGTGTCCATATTCAATCCCTGACAGACAAAAGCAAGCAGTCTGAAGGGCATACCTCTCAAAGTAACTTTGACCAGACATGGCACTTTTACCAAGTGTATGTCAAGTTCCTCGGCCTCTGGGGAACCCATCGCATTTTTAAAACCACTTCGTCGCGTTTGGTAGAAACATCGCTTTGCCAAATTGCGTATTAACATTGCCATTCAACATGGCAATACCGCCTCTGTCTTGATGAGGCTTGACGATACCTTCTGACAGAGATCTAGATCAGTTGAGCTATGTTCGAGGTTCTTAAATAGCTCAACTGTTTCACGTGTAAATATTTGATAATGTATCACTAGGTGGCCAGATGAACTGATTGTAAATCACTCCAGTATTAAAGCAAATAATTATACAAAGAAAGAATTATACAAATCGGTCTAGCCATTTTCAAGGTCAAGAGTTTTTGCGAAGAATAAGAAGAAAAAAATAGAAGATAATTACGTTTTAAAAACTAAAAAAACAACCGATTTCACTTATAAAAAAGCATCCAAGTGGATGACATATTTTTTCAGCTTTTTCATTTAGAAATCCGGTTTTTATTAAATTTACATAGGAGCAATCGGGAAGTATATCCTTTTAAATGAAATCAGATTTTTTCTAATCGGTGCATAAACGACGGAGTTAAGAGGTAACAAACATTCGAAAAAACAGTCGAATTGAGTAGGTACCTCCTTTTTTTTGAAGGTTGAAAAGGAGGTTGTATTGCTGGTAAAGTATTTTTAAAGATATATAAGTTCCTATACACTCTTTCATATCGTTCCCCTAATACAAGCTATGCTTAGTTTGGGGCTAGATGATGTTGTGTGAATTCTCAACCAATATTTATAATATTTATTACTTTGTAAATAAAGTCTTCAATAAAAGATAATCCACGCAAGCTACATTACTTATTAACAACATGTGAATATGTAGTGTCTCCTAGTAGGTACAAGACAATGCAGCTTACAAATTGCGACGCGGTTTATTAATGCAATCGCCGTTATACAAACTCATTGAATGCAGATGGAAATTCGATTATGTAAAATAAACTCTGGCGAAATAAATTTCCACATTATATTTATGTACTACTTACTAGCTGACCCGGCCACGCGTTGCTGTGGCTCAGTAGTTCTGTTGACGTTAACTACACTGCCATCTGTTAGATTCTTATGGAACTTATTGTAGGCAAACATTTAATTTGCAATAAAAAAATATTGAGGTCAATAATCGAGATAAAAACTATCAAATCTTTTAAGTTTGATCAAATTACACACAGTAAGCCAAATTTCAGTATTTGAAGCGTATGTAAAGTGATCCTTGTGATTGTGTTGAATACAATATTTTTTGTCTTTGACTGTGTCTTTGATGTAGCTTAACTTTTTATTTAAATCTTTTGCGAAAAAAAATGGTTGTCTGTAAAATCGGTTTACGGACGATAATTTTACGTGATAACGTCATAAGAAAACATTGATGAAAAATTGCATACCTATTTAGATGCGTCACAAACCGAACGCTTACGCCGATCGTGCCTCTCTATCGCTTGTTCCGCGCTCTCGTTTGCACGCTCGGCTCAGACAGAACGTGACAATTTTTCGTGCGTACAGTCGGCGTTTATCGATTTATAAGACATTATCACGTCAAAAACTTTCATTGATTATTTGAATACAAGAACAGACCATAATTAACGAATGATTTAAAATAGGTAGTAAGTATACATGCATAAGGCGGTAACAGGTTTCACTGTTTCATTAAGAAATCATGTTTGAGAGTGTTCAAGATCCATCAGTCGCTCAAATATTTATATTTTATCTCGCACATTGATCGACATTAAACGGTTTGTTATCTCATGAGACATGTCATGTCATATGTCTCATGTTATTGACGACTCTGTGGCGCAATGAGCCAAGGTCTGGCTGAGACGCGGCTGCGGGTTCGGATTCCGCTGCGGGACAAATGTTTGTATGATCTGCAAGTATTTGTCTCATGTCTGGGTGTTTTTTTCACAATATAATTACTTACTATTTATTTAAGAACTTAAAAACTGAAATATACTTAATTATATACAATTACTTATAAATAAAAAACAGAATTCAGTTCACTGACCGCAGGTAGAATACCCAAAACGCGGGCAACGTTACCTCGTTGAATAGTCATACTAATCCTTTGTCCGAGGTAAGCACCAGCCCTGGCGCAAAGAGCCAAAGCCATGCTGAGACTCAGAAGACTGCGGGCTCGATTCCCGCCGCAGGACAAATATTTGTATGATCTGCAAGTATTTTGGGTCTGCTTGATTCTATGTATGTATTTACAATAGTTTGGGCCCAGATGGTGCTCTGTGAAATGTCCGGCATTATTTATTTATTACACGGACTAGATATATTCTTAAAATGTAGTGGCGGTTTTCTCTAAAAAGGCTGTACAATTTGTGTTGCCCTACAATTTTGTTTCTCTACAATTTGGTAGTTCCAAGATTATTTTTACATATGCCAAATTTTAGGAGCGGCAAATTTGGGAACAAATTTTTAGGCAGGAAAGCAGTTTTCTCATGAAATTTATGGGGAAGAGGGAAAAGTCATCAGATAGATGTCTCCGTCTCCCAGAATCTTTTTGACTTCCGAATAAAGTCAAGAAAATAACCAATTAAAGCAATTAAACCAATTCAACACCTGAAATATACCTAATATACTAATATATATACCTAGTATAATAATTTTAATTATGTTAATTTATTTCTGAGCTAGAGCTCTGATTAGTGATGAACAGATAGACAGACAGACGAACATAGCGAAACTATAAGGGTTCCATTTTCGACTTCGAAACCCTAATGAGACTCGTTCCCCGAATTTGCCGCCCTAGGCTCTAGCCTACTCAGCCTGTAAATCCGCCTCTGGTAAATCGGTTAGTCAGAAACTTGCAATTATAGACAGACAGGTGTTATAAGTTACGAGCTTCTAACCGCACCGACTGGTACCTACGTACAGAGAAAGCAATAACTTGTCTGCTCTGCTATAAGTTATTGCATCAAACAAGGTTTAAAATAATGAGCTTCGGCTTTTAGTAGCTCTGCTAAAACGAACACAAACTTAACCTCCCGACTCAAACGCAGGCGATTATCCCACCTGCTTAGCCATTCTGGGTTGGTTTCAGAATGTATCTTGTCGCTAATCCAGTATATTAATTAGTTATTTTTGATATAAGCTTTGTCAAATACATTTGATTTCGTTTAAGATATTAGTTTCATATTTACAAAACGTGTCTTTTTGATATTCAAGTTTTATGTCTGTTTTTTCGATTTACGATATTCGATTTCGTTTAGACTGATGTTTCATATTCCTTTGTCATAACTAATTGAATCTTTTGGTCCTCCAGGGCGGCGACCGCGGTAATTCTGAACGTCTGAACCAAAGCTAAACCAAAGTCAAAATGTTATTTTTGACATATTTCGTGCCGCGATAATCGATTTGAACGAAATCGATTTATATAGTACGAGTACATCCTAGTAGTCTGCGCATAGAGTAATACTAGGTAGTTCTATGTATCAATTTGTCCCATTGATAAAATCAACAATTAAATCAACCAGGAAGAAGCGCGTTACCATTTTGACATTCAGATTAGCCATATCCAAACCTTTGCCAAAACCAATCCGTTCAATGACAATTACGTTGACAAATAGCGCGACAGATACCCACGATACAGATTTAAGCTAGTGTGGTTATCATAGTTAACCGCCTGAATAAAACATATAAAACAGCACTGGTCATCAACTTAAAGGTAATGTTTTTTAATTTATCCTGCTAGGATTATACTGGAAATAAATATTTTTTCAACATATCTGGATTTGTACCATACGGTTTCGTCGTTTTATGCGAACAAAGTTCATTAAACTGTTTTTAGGTGTATGTAGATGTTCACGCTACACCACCTTGCAGTAAATTTAAATATTCTGAGTTACAATAAGTAGGTGTCTAAGCATTGAGTTTATACATATATGTATGGAGCTATTTCTTGCGAAAAGATACGTCGGCGTCGGTCGTTGGTTCAGACATTCAATCCGTCACTGTATCGGTTATTTAGATCGAATTTCATGCAACCGCTAGACGGTAGATATATATGTATATGGATAAGTTACACGGCGATTTCTAAAACCACCAAGTGCTTAACTGTTTCCGGTTGAAAGTTAACTGTAAATTGGAACTAGGTATTATAAATCGTAAAAATTAGTAGCATATAATGCTGGTAACTATTAACTTATCAATGATTTCAATAACCATAACATCCAACATTGAAAATTTGTGGTTCAATTTACACAACACCATCTAGCCCCAAATCAAGCATAGCTTGTATCATGGTGACCAGATGACTGATAAAATACTTAGATATTTTTACATATTCATGACACTTTATAACACCCAGACACAGAACAAACACCTGAGTTCATCACACAAATGTTTATCCTGGGAGGGAATCGAACCCTATACCTACAGCGCAGAAGTCAGAGCTACTGTGAACTGAGCTGACATGCCAGTCAGAAAAGCTTGTATTGTAGGAACCAGATGATTGATAAAATATTTTGAACTTAAAAACAAATAAGCTCAATAAACTAAGCGCCTAGTATTCAAATGTAGATACATTTGAGATGTAGATAGATAGATAGATAAAACATTTACTTGATGAACAAGCACACACGTAGGTACAATCAATGGTAAAGGTACATAATGGTAACTACAAAACAAACAGTTAGACACTAGATACTTAGAACTAAAAGTGCGTGTGTTGCATTTTCAAACGTGTAAAAATATTGTTCGGGAAATTACGGCACATCGGCCTAGTATCAGTAGTCCGATGAAACTTTTTAGTCTCAACAGTCCGATGATGCTGATCAATACAGATCATCCGACTACTGAGCCTTTTAGTCCGATATTTACACAATTCTACTTGCCCAAAAAAATAAATGCTTTAACTTCAGTTGATTTTTTCCAACATGCTAAATATAAAGCTGAGATTTGTAAGTAAGCTTTAGATACTCGAGATTTCCAACTTCCTTGCTCTCAAGCCATTTATTTTAATTTTATGTTCTATTTTTAAACTTGGTGATACGACAATGTCATTTAAGCTTTCAGTGTGTGTGGACTATCGCTTTTTCAGTTGTATTTGAATAAATTTAAAATGACTGACAATGATTTTGAAATATTAAAACGTGGGCGTGGAAGAGTTTTACTGTTTGGCGGATACCAATTCTACAGAAATGCTATTTATAAAGATGGTAGTTGTTGGCGATGCAAAGAATATAAAAATGTAAATTTTAAATGCAAAGGATACCTTATCAGAAGTAAGTAAAGTATATCTACACTAATATTATAAAGAGGAAATATTTGTATTTTTGTGTGTATGTTTGTAATGAATAAACTAAAAAACTAATGTTCCGATTTGAAATGTTCATTAATTATGTCCTTTAAATATTTTAGAATGAAGACCAAATTAAAAAAGTTAGCGGTGAGCACACCTGCAAACTGGATAAAACTCGGAATGAAATTGACATATTACTTGACAAATATGTCGAGAAGGCTGCCCGAGGAACGGAAGCTGCTCCGAGAGTCTATAGAAAATTTAGATAGGCTATTGCAAAATCAGGGTTAGACTTAGCATCATCATAACCTGTCCCTACTTTCGATCAGAAAAAAATGACTATCTATCGAAAAATACGATCGACGGCACAAGTCAATACTATACGTCCCATTAGTTATGATGAAGTTGAGGTACCCTCACAATTTAAAGATTTCTTATTGGCAGATTACTACGATGGCACAATAAAAAATTTAGTATTTTGTAGTCAATATGCACAATCACAAATGAAATCCATAAAACGTTTTTTTATGGATAGCACCTTCAAAGCATCTACTGTACCATTTCCACAACTATACAGCATACATGGAGACTTGGGCAGTGGCAAAGAAAGTACTAATGTAATTCCCTAGACATATAATTATGTTTATGTCACACAAAAGCGTGAAGGCATACACTTTAGCATTACAATTAATAAAATCACAGCTTCCAGAGTGGGAACCAAAAGATATTCATGTTGACTATGAGAATTCTGCCATAAAAGCGTTGTTGAAAATATTTAAAAATGTGAATGAATATAAATGGTTGTTACTATCATTTCCGAAATGCTTTGGACCGAAAAGCAAAATCAATTGACTGGAAATCGAGGAATTACAGGCGTATCGTTTGTTTGTGTTCTGTTCTGCCATTGCTGCCAATACACGAAATAAACAATGGTTGGCAATATATTATGTCAAACGAAATGCCTTCTCATGATGATAAAATTACAAAATTTAAAACTTATTTCCAAAAACAATGGATGAAGGCTAATTTTATCGACAAATGGTGCGTATTTTCGGAACGTCATCGAACAAACAATGTGGTCGAAGCGTGGAATTTTACAATCGATGGTCTAATTAACAAAAATCCTAGTATGTTACAAATTTTAATATTTTAAAAGATGAGGACACCCTCGCGATTTTAAAAGCCGAACAGATGAAAAGATTTGGAAAATCAATTTCTGGAAGAAGCAAAGGGAACATAGAAAAAGATAAGTTTATTAAAGAAACTCAGATGCAGTTGATTGGTGGAAAATTAGTAATACCATTTTTTTGTATAAAATAGCTTTATATTTAGCATGTTGGAAATAATAAGCTGAAGTTTTATTTATTTATTTATATTTGGAAAACCAACAGCTAAAAAAACAACATAGTACTAATAAAAGAAACAGAGAGCCAATTACAGGTTTTCACTGATGGGTACATTGTAGTTAATGCATTTATTTTTTTGGGAAAGTCGAAATGTGTAAATATTGGACTAAAAGACTCAGTAGTCCGATCATCTGTATTGATCAGCATCATCGGACTACTGAAACTAGGCCGGCACATCTTCTCGTCACAGATACCGCAGAGCCTCAAGACGAAAGTCTTGAGGCGTGTCAAGGCGAGTGTCAAGGCGAAAAATCAGTGCGTGTTGCCGGTGATGACATATGGAACTGAGACTTGGTCGCTAACTATTGGCCTCATACACAAGCTCAGAGTCGCGCAACGTGCTATGGAGAGAGCTATGTTGGGTGTTTCACTACGTGATAAAATCCTCAACGAGGAAATCCGTAGATGAACCGAAGTCACCGACAAAGCACTCAAAATCTGCAGTTGAAGTGGCAATGGGCAGGCCATATTGCTCGCAGAACTGATAACCGTTGGATGAATAATTGGAATAAAAGCTTTGTGTTTCTATGTGATTCGAGCAAAAATATTTACTATAAATATTTATATGAAAGACACCATTTTAATATAAATAACAAACGATCGACAATATACGATATTGTGACATGATACCTACTATAATAAAAAATAATGACACTGACAAAATTGACATTATTGACACATGTCATATAATGTCAATTTAACGAAGAAGAAGTAATCCAGTCGTTCATTTACACACCGCAAACTAACCAATAAGGCGAATTACGGTTATTTTAGTGTCAATAAAAATTTTGTATCCGCACTAAAATGATCCTCAGTTTGTCAAACCATTGACACACTTTCTACGTAAATGGTAAACACAAGACTTGAGATGGAAAGCAGGCAACACTGTAATTGTGCAGGCTTTATTGCCTGAAGGCGATGTCAAATTATCGGTTTAACGGGCAAAGAAGGCCAAGTACGTCTACCTTTGGTAACTCCTACCTACTTCTTTTTATCGTTTCACTAGCTTCTGCCCGCGGCATCGCACGCATAGTAGGTAGGTACATACATACAAATAGCCTATGTCCGTTCCTAAAATACAATCTATATCCATACCAATTTGATTGATGCAAAAATAAAACTTGTGTGCAATTCACACGTGGTAGAAGTGAAACCTTCAAAAATTTTGGCTTCAAGATAATGAGTCTAATAAGAATATAAGAAACATTGAATAATGCTTCTTATCTCATTTTCACCCACGTTAAATCTTATGAATTTATGTGTCTGTCTCTTTTTACTGTCACTTTTTCGTTTCATCGACTTTCAAATCACAACGATGCTAAAGAAGTTTTCACTTCAAAAAAGTTATGTTGATCCGATCGCTATCAAACTTCACAGGGTCACTCGCTAGGCCAATCTAAAGATTTCCTAAAAAAATTATCGAAATCGGTCCAGCAGTTTCGGAGTCTACAGGGAACAAACATACATACACATATCCTTTTATGTATCGTTTCATTAGTAAGTTTGAACCAATGTTGTGAAAGAATTAAAGTGCGTCTCAGAGGCTCCTTTCGTGCACTTGGCACATATCGTCACATAGCGCACATATACTACTTACTTTTATTTAGCTAGAGCTGGTTTGATTTTTTTTTAAAGAAATTAGAAAACGCTACGAATATTGCAATAATGTAAGCCAAGGTATCAAAAAATTGCCTATAAAAGTCATTATTTTGTGTGCGCTGCGAAAATTATTGATGATAAATAAACATATACATACATGTAGTTTATGTTTATGTTACATGTAGTATATAGCTACATGTTTACAGTAGGTAGGTACTCATAAACATTTTACCCACAAAAAAGTCCACAAGACTATCGGCCTTGCTTAGAAACATCCTCAACTTCAAGTCTAACTGTTTAATCATTGTTTGAAAAAGTTAGAGGGCGAATGTTAAGCACTGTTTAGGCAGTGTTCAAGTTGAAAGACGTTTATAAGTAAGGTCGTCTGTCTAACTATTATTATTAAGTACAGACATAGCACAAACGCGCGGACAAAGCCGCGAGCTAGTATACCTATATATATAGCTACCTATGAACATGCGAGATGGGCAGATGATATCGCATAGATCGCGGGCCAAATGGATGGATGAGGATGGATGGCCTGGATGAGGCATTCACAGGACCGGAAGAAATAACACATACAAAGAGAGGCATATACCCAACAGTGGGTGAAGTGAATGTTGATGAAATACACGGACTAACTGTTGTGGGTAACTTTACCCGACCTATTTTCCTCCAGGCCAGGCCAGGCTCCTCCTCTCTCACTCTAACCCACAGCGCCAGTTAGATTAGTTTAAGTTATCAATTCTGTCGGGCGTCCCGAGACGCACACGATTTTTTTTCTCTACACGTACGTACCTACTTTACCTACTAACCTACAGTTTTAATCGCAAAATAGTGGGCAAAAATAGGCTTACTAGTAATATTTCTGATATAATTCAAGTGTGAAGTCATCATTCGACTGGGTGCTTACTTTCGCTTTTCACAAAATTCTCGTAAATCTAGTGGACCGGCACGCTCCACTAATCTGTTGAGCAATAAATGGAATGGCCGTGTTAAAATGCCTGCTGTCAGAAATTGCACCTTTATTGCTTTATTTTGCTAAATAATAGCCCATTTGCTGACACAAAGTTTGTATGATAACTTTATGGTCTAATGAAATTTACATAAACTTATTGACAGAGCCATTGCTCTTAACATCTGAATGAATGTCTCGCTCAGTTTCTCTGGTCAGATACTTTCTCATCTCGTAAGCATTATCAATAAAATACATTCGCTTCATTAGAAATGTTAGTTAAACAGTTTACTAGTCATTTAAATTTTTATGATAGATCGTTTTTCTAATAAATAAATATATATTGGTGGACAATGCACACAACACCATCTAGCCCCAAACCAAGCATAGCTTGTACTATGGTGACTAGATGGCTAATATAATGCTTATATATTTTTAAATACATACATAAGTTACTTTATAACAGCCAGACACAGAATAAACATGTATGTTCGCCACACAAATGTGTGTCCAGGGAGGGAATCGAACCTTCAACCTACAGCGCAGAAGGAAAAGCAACTACCAACTGAGCTGACAGGTCAGTCAATAAGTCATTATGTCATTATGGTACCCCTAACATGAGCTCTGCTTACTTTGGAGCTAGATGATGCTGTGTAAAATGACCGGCATTATAAAGATAATGTTAAAAAAAATGGTTTATAAAGTTACACCTAATACAGAAGTTAATTTGTAATGTCTTAAAACCTATGTTTGGTTTGTCTTAGACGTAATAATAATAATATGATAATAATAATAAATATTGGATACAAGGCACACAACACGATCTAACCCCAAACTAAGCACAGCTTGTATTATGGTTACCAGATGACTGAATACTTATTAATTTATAAATTCATACTTAGGATACTTTATAAAACCCAGACACGGAACTAACCTATGTTCATCACAGAAATGATTATCCTGGGAGGGAATCGACCCCTCAACATAGAGCGCAGAAGGCAGAGCTACCAACTGAGTTGACAGTAATAACAATATTTTGCAAAGAACTGGCACCATTATAGTGCTTTAGTTCACTTGCGAACAGTCCAAACGAGGTTGAGGACAAGACTATCATAAGTCTGTATTGAAAAATATATGAGTAGGTATTCTATCAGTCACCTGTCTGTGGGGCGATTATGGAACTTTGATACCATCAAAACATTGATTCTAATAGCTTTCAGTTACTATTGATGAATTGGTATTACGGATCGCTGCGATTTCTATCGGCTTCTATCGCTAGTTACAATGTGAAGTTGGTGTTAAACTATAACTCGACCAATTTACAAAGTACGATTGTGGTAGGAACCGTGTTTAGCGTACTAAGCATTTAAATACATCGTATATGATTGATTGAAATAATGCCTATTGCTAATCGAAATTGATAGACATTGATGCCGATTGCTAATCGAAACTGATAGATATTGATTGTATCAAGAGTTCCATAATCGCCCTACTGGTCAACATAATACCGGCTATGCTTTGTTGTGTAGTTTGACCACAAATGTTTCTAAGTGTTTAACAATGCTTATTCGATTTAGCAAATAATTAACTTTGCATCTAAAAAACTGGTTTACTTTCAGTTTATCATCAATATATTCAGTTATACAGAAGGTAACCTACTTACATATCATGTGCATTTATCTGTAAAGCGCATCTACCTAGATATCTCGATAATAGCACGCAAATGGGCAAAAAATATGCGAATCAAGTTGAAACTGCGAGTAAAAAGCTGCATTTCTAGTTAGAATTTATAAAGTTTTATTTAAACGCCAGTCTGCGCTTTGCGTAATGTTCTTTGATTCTCGTATGATCTGTGGAATGCTCCACCTTTCCACCTTTCCACGTGCAAATCTCGTTAAAGATTATCATGTAGCTGATTGGATCGCCTCGACACGAACGACGGCGACTTGCGACTAGTAACCCGATTCGACATACAGTAACATTCTCTAGCTAGGCGAATGTGATATCTAAATTTGCGGAAAACTCAAGTTTTAGTAAAAAGTAACCTTATTTATTGAGCCAGGTGAATGGGTAACAAACAAACATCAAATACTCATTTCATTGAATAGAATTTGAGCCTATAATACATTTTTAATGGAAAGTAGATTTATTTTGTATATATATAATATGGGTAGAACAAATAAACGCACCGCTCCAATGAGACAGCGAGGTATCGAAGTACATGAAAACATCATCGATGTAAAATTTTTTGAGATGAGAATTGTTAAAGATTATCATGTAGCTGATTGGATCGCCTCGACACGAACGACGGCGACTTGCGACTAGTAACCCGATTCGACATACAGTAACATTCTCTAGCTAGGCGAATGTGATATCTAAATTTGCGGAAAACTCAAGTTTTAGTAAAAAGTAACCTTATTTATTGAGCCAGGTGAATGGGTAACAAACAAACATCAAATAATCACTTCATTGAATAGAATTTGAGCCTATAATACATGTTTAATGGAAAGTAGATTTATTTTGTATATATATAATATGGGTAGAACAAATAAACGCACCGCTCCAATGAGACAGCGAGGTATCGAAGTACATGAAAACATCATCGATGTATAATTTTTTTAGATTTTCGCAGATTTTACAGCTCGACCGATTTTGATAAAAATTATATGGGACCACCTGTGAAGTACCCTTATAACCCGTACCCGTATATACCCTTTCAAACAAAAAAAGAATTTTCCAAATCGGTTCTGCCGTTTTCGAGTAATCGGTGAACATACATTGAGAATCCTTCCTTTTCGATAAAGTCGGATAAAAAATAACATTTACAATAGTAGGATACGTTTTTATCTTTTGTATTACACACGTAAAATGCCAGTAATAATCATAAACAACGAGCTTCTTTAGTTTTTATTCGCAGAGTCTCCACCAAAACATTTTAAAATCATTTAATTTCGAAACTATAAAACAAACGACTTGGTAGTTATTGTAAACCGGCTCTCGTGCCCTTCTGCATTGCATGAGCGAGATTAATATGTCGAAATAATATTATACTTAGGTACTAGTGATCACCCACTGGTCGATAAACTGGAAATTCGACCGTAATTAATTAATAATTTATTTATTTTTCATGCATAATTAAAATTAAAAAATAGCATTCTGCACGCCTCTAAATAAACTATATGTGTCACTTTCAAAACTTTCGTGAGTTGTACTATACATTTTGATAAACACGGGCTTTACTCACGTATTATTTTGTCGATGGAGGCACCCACACTGTTTCGATTCATCTAGAGTTCACGGTTCCAGTACGAACCGTGAACTCGAGCGGCAACTAGCTGACCGCGGATCAAACTCACCCTGATGAAGATTTTCTAGATGAATCAAAACAGTGTCGGTGCCTCCATCGACAAAATAATACGTGAGTAAAGCCCGTGTCTATCATAATGTAAACTATAAGTGTGCGAAATTTCATACTTCTCCGTCCGCTCAATTTTCGTAAAAAGGGGTAAGCATAAAGTTCTTGCATCACGTATTAAATATAGATTGTATTCTTACATTTCGTACCTATAAGTGCCAACAGTCGCATGACAGTGCAGTATTTGTGTGCAAATACGAAGCAAAGAGAAACGCGACGTCGAAAGTAAAATGATAAACCATTCATCAGAAGATCTTTCTTGTTAGGCACATTTCGCGCGTCAATCATTTACTGCTCTTGCCAGGCTCGAGATAATGGACTTCTGGGAAATAGATAATCTTAAAGTAATTGAGTGAATTCTCGTAACCAAGTCATTTTGATAGAGAGTAAAAGTAGGTGAACTAGCGCTAATGAGCATAATAATGATGTCACCCACAAAAAATTGTACTTCCCTACTCGGTGATGTAATTGGACATTAGATTAATTAGCATTACCTGCTTGAATATGCATACAAAATAATTACGTTTTAAAAACTAAAAAGAAAACCGACTTCATTGAATGAAGTCACGTAAACATTTATGTGGTGGACAATGCACACAACACCATCTAGCCCCAAACTAAGCATAGCTTGTATTATGGTGACCAGATCACTGATAGAATACTTATTGAGCCTATAATACATTTTTAGTGGAAAGTAGATGTATTTTGTTTATATTATATATGTATATAATATGGGTAGACTCTGCACTGCACGCAACGAAAATATCATCGATGTATACAATTATTTTGTTGACATTATAAAAACAGCTCGACCGATTTCGATAAAATTAAAATGGGATAACGGGAAAAATATTTTTTTTTTGTTTCATAGGGTACACTTCCCAGGGACCACCTGGGAAGTTTACCATTTGAAACAAAAAAATATATTTTTCGAATCGATTATGACGCCTTTGAGTAATCGGTGAACATACATAAAAAAAAAGATTCCGACGAATTGAGAACCTCCTCCTTTTGTGAAGTAGGTTAAAAGGGGCACCAAAAAAAGATCTGTGCCGTCTACATTTGTTTTCTATTTAAGTAGTTTAGCAGTCATGTTGTAGGAACCCATAACACAAGGCTCTGCTTACTTTGGGGCCAAAGGAGAATGTGTGAAATGTCTGGAATTATTTATTTATTTATTACTCGTTTGTTCCAGGATCTAAACATTGGTCCCTAATGTGCCCGCGAAGGCGGATGCGAGGATGCGCGAGGAGGAGTTGGAGGTGGCGCTCAAGGTGGTGATCGTAGGCGACGGCGGCGTCGGCAAGTCCAGCATGATCCAGCGATACTGTCGGGGAACCTTCACTAGAGACTACAAGAAAACTATAGGAGTTGACTTCTTAGAGAGACAGATTGAGTGAGTATTTTCTTGCCTCACAATTCATTAATAAATAAATAAATATTGCTGGACAATGCTCGCCACATCATCTAGTCCCAAACTAAGCATAGCTTGTATTATGGTGACCAGATGACTGATAGAATATTTATATATTTTTAAATAACTTATGATACTTTATAACACCCAGACACAGAACAAACATCTATGCTTTTCACACAAATGTTTATCTTGGGAGGAAATCGAACCCTCAACCTACAGCGCAGAAGGCAGAGCTACTACCAACTGAGCTGACAGGCCAGTCCATTATATCATTATAGAAGAGTCATTAATATTTCATTAATTAAAGTCATTAATAGAAGCTTCTGCGCTGTGGTTGTATGTTCAGGAGAAACATTTAAGTCTTTTTATTGTGTCACTATTTATTTCAAACCAGTGTGGTGAAAGGATTAAATGCGCCTCAAAGGCTCCTTTCGTGCACTTGGCACATGTCCGAACTGTTTAGGCTCTTCGACATGCCGGTATCCTTTGAGATTACAGAGCGCACATACATTTTTCGAACAGAAAATACCTTCCGATATTAAAACTTCCTTCGGATCGGAAGGGGGGCCACTATCACTAGACCAGCAGTGCTTACGGATCCCAGATAAACGTACATTAATGGTTTGGAGTAGTTACATGAATGCACACTACTGCTTCAGAGGCAGCGGTAGTATCCATCAAGATGGACTTTTGCTGTAGAATCCTACCACAAGGTATAAGTATCATCTGGTTCTCTTACTATAAGCACAAGCTATGCTTAGTTTGGGGCTAGATGGCGCTGTGTAAATTGCCCACCAGTATATGTAATGTGTATTGCCCCGAAACACCCACCTACCAGCCACCAGTAACCCATCCTAGTGACAGCCACCATTGTTGAGATTATGGATCTCCATTGTGGATCAGTCTCTCACAGCTGTCATGCTACCAATCGAAAAACCCGTTTCTCAAATACATACATAAGTACAATTCATTGCATTATTGATATCATTGAAGTCCCAATTTACTGAGCTAAAATTATCTAGCTTCTGGCGCAGCTTCGCATGCGTTGTGCGTACATTAAAAGTAGCATATGTCCGTCCCCAAGATACATTTTATCTCCTGACCAAATGTCATCAAGATCCGTTCAGCCGTTTGGCCGTAAAAAGGTTACAAACAAACAAACAGGCAGAGACACCAGAAGTCGAAATTCTGAGCCCGTGGGAACGGGAACGTGGCAATGCCGCCAGTGCCTTGGGGACGCTGCCCTTTGGCAGTGATCTGGATCAGTTGAGCTATCTGTAGACCATTTGACTTAGATATCTTAACTGTTTCACATGTATTTTATACTATCGAATATTATTCTGTATATTTCTGTAAATATTTTTGAAGTGATAACGTCTTATGGGAGGGTAAACCGCTTCGTTACGTAACGCGTTACTGCTCCAGTCTGTCTGGCTTCCCTTTCTCAAAGTCAAGTCAAGTCAAAAGATGATTTATGGTGCCAATTCATCCTAACCCAAGCTCGAGAAGAATTGGCATGAAACTCGTCTTGGTCCTAGCGCTTTTTTATATGATCCATCTTATAACTACCTTAACTACGAAATACTAATACAAGAGAGTTTATACATTTCAAGTGTGTCGGTTAACTGTCTGACGGCAGAGCGACATGAGGCCATGCATTCTTATCAATAATATAGTCATCTATCAAGCTTTCTTCAAAAGACTACCTCTAATGTATGCTTTAAATTTCTTAATAGAAGAATAGAAGCTTATTATAGAGGCGCACCATGTTCCCCATAAATGACTTATTAACTTTTTCTAGTCGAAACCTAGGGATGTATAATTTATGTTTATTCCTAGTGTTGATTTTATGAAGGTCACTATTTTGCTGAATCCCATCTCTATTTTTTTCTCACACGCATACGGCATCGGTAGGCAGGCTCCTCTTCTCTCACTCTAACTCACAGCGCTAGTTAGATTTGTTGAAGTTATCACTTCTGTCGGGCCTCCCGAGACGCACACGTTTTTTTAGTTAGTACCTAATAGTTATGGACAACTTAAAGATGCTAACGTTATTTAAATGGTATAAAAAAAAACAGTTATTTATGTGATTGAAAATTGAATATTTCCTCGTTCCAGGATCGATGGCGAGGAAGTGAGACTGATGCTGTGGGATACAGCCGGGCAGGAAGAGTTCGACGCCATCACGAAGGCGTATTACCGTGGAGCGCACGCCTGTGTCCTCGCGTTCTCCACGACAGATAGAGATTCCTTTCTTGCGCTACATTCCTGGAAACTCAAGGTATTACTGCTAATCAGCCTACTTTAATTGCTCCGTATATGACTCCTCTATATCACGCCATCCTTCCCGGTCCTGCGATAATCATATCCATTGGGCTCCCACCGTTTTAATTATGTCCCACCTCCTGTCTGATGCACTTTGACCGTCGTGCGTCCACCACTCGGTCATTGCCTTTGTCCATCTACCGTCTTACCACCTTACTTAATGTCCTACCCATCTTCACTTCAACTGATCGATCCTCTTACGAGTACCTACATCTCTTACGCAGACGCTTGTCAAATCTTCTTCTTCGTAATGGGATGTGTATAATAATATAATAATGTAATAATAATGTAAATTTAGCGAGAATAGAGGGTTTATATTGTTTAGTAGTATGTCACAAATTCGTATTTTGTCGTTCGTCATTTGTTATTTTATATGAAATGGTGTCTTATTTATTTATTTATTAGTAGCATCAACAAGGTATACACTAACACATCCAAATATAATATACAAACAAACTTATACTAAATTCTGATTAGCACCTCAATAACAGATGCAAACGACAATGCAATGTAATTCAATAATTGATTATAATAGATAGATTAAAGTGATATTAAATTAAATTAAATTACATGATCAAATTAGATTAATTATATAATATTTAAAAAATAATAATAAGGGAATAATTTTTCTAAATAAAATTTGAGTAGGAATTTATGATTTAAATAATGACAACTTTATACCAAATTGAAGGGTGACCGACGTGAAAATACATCAACATCAAGATGTGTTCAATTACCACCTTATCGAGAACCTTAACGAAATATGACACAGTAGCGTTATGAATCTTATTATAATTATTTACAATTCGATTTAATGGAGAGTATTGACTTAAGATGGTTTTTGCACTATTTCTTACAAATGGACAGTTCATTTATTATTTCTTGGTAGATATTTAGGTATAGAAATATTAATTTGTGACAAGAGAGGGGTGTCAATCAAACTGTTTATTAATTTACTAGCTGACCCGGCCACGCATTGCTGTAGTTCTAATACGTTAAACCAATATACGCTAACCTCTAAAATTATCAGTTTTTCTCTACTATAGTATGTATGTATTATACATATAAACCTTCCTCTTGAATCACTCTATCTATTAAATAAAATGTATCGCATCAAAATCCGTTGCGTAGTTTTAAAGATCCAAGCATACATAGGGACCGACAGAAAGCGGGAAGCGACTTGGTTTTATACTATGTAATGATAAAGAATCATGTTGTCCAGCAATGCTCTACAATCGCGCATATGATTTCATATGAAAATTACAAAGCCTGTCAGTATAATTCAGTATTTTTTTTGCCAAATTATATACGAATGACAAGTGCCAAAAGAGCCATTTTTGGACATTTTCCAAGCGTTTGACATAAATGTCATAGTGTGGGTCATACTATACTATACCATACTACAGTACTCGAGAAAGCTACGCACAAGGGAGTTGTAAAGGAAAATATTAGTGTTGTGATCCTTGAATTCCCTGGAGTTGCGCAGGACAAAGCCCAAAGTTTTAAAACTTTTCTTAACAACTTTTTCAATACGGAGGTTAAAGCACAATTTGTTGTCGTGTATGACTCCAAGATCACGAATATGGTCCACCTCTGTAAGTGCCTTACAGCCAATGAAATAAGATCGAGTAGTCGAGATCATCTTCTTCCTAGTAAAGCGGATCACAAAACACTTATCACCATTCAAGCTCATGCCTTTCAGATGACACCAAGACACCAAGTGGTCCAAATCTTGTTGCAGCAAAGCACTATCACTAACCGAATCAACTGAACGAAAGAAGTTAAGGTCATCAGCGAATGTATAAAACATAGAATTATGAAATCACCTCCCAATGCCATTAATAAATAAATTAAAAAACATGGAGCCCAGATGGGATCCCTGAGGGACTCCTGAATGAGCGATGAAACACTCGAATAGTGACCGCAAACAACCACAACTGATTTCCTGCCAGAAAGATAGGATCTACACCATTTTAGAAAAACACCACCTATTCCATGTTGAGATAGCTTCAAACAAACGACAAACGACACCAAGTTAAGTAGCTGTGGATCTAGCTTTCACGAAGCCGTGCTGTTCCAAAGATATAAATTGTCTTACGTGCCAAAACAAAATTGGATTAACTATCATCTCAAAAACGTTAGCAAAAACATTTAAGAGAGATATTGGCCTGTAGTTTTGTTTAGACAGACATTGCTGGTATTGCCACTCTTAAACTGGGGTAAGACGAGAGCCTCTTTCCAAGTCGTTGGGAATACACCAGAGCTTAGAGACTTGTTTATAATAATAGTGAGCCGTTTTGCCAAAGCACTAGCACATTTAAAAATAAATATTGATGGTATCCCGTCTGAACCAGCTCCTTTTGAAGTGTCAAGTCTTTTTAATACCCTGTCCTGTAGACCTGAGTTGTAGTGACGAAAATTGTTGAGAGGTAGTTAGCTACATTAGATTTACCGTGATCAACAGGAGCAATAGTGAGTGTGTCTAAACTATAGACAGAAGAAAACTGATTAGCGAAGATTTCACTATTTATTTTTATTAGATGTATCGACGAGGGAGTTTTTCCCGATCTCATGAAACACAGTAAACTCATTCCTATGTTTAAGTCTGGAAGTGAAAGTGATATCGCTAATTATAGACCGATATCGATATTACCTGCGCTAAGTAAAATCTTTGAAAAAATAATTCTGAATCAGTTATTATATCACTTTTACGTTAACGGCCTGCTACATAATCAATACGGATTTACTAAAGGTTGATCAACAACTGATGCAGGTATAGCGCTCTTAAAGCATATATTTGAGGCCTGGGAGAAGTCACAGGATGCAGTTGGGGTATTCTGTGATTTATCTAAGGTCTTTGTGTGAGTCATGCAACCCTAATCACATAGTTAAAATATTATGGCATTAAAAACCGGGCGATTGACCTCATACAGTCTTATCTATCTAATAGAGTTCAGAAAGTAGATGTGGGTGGTGAGAGGTCTTCAAAAAAATTACACCGCCGAATCTGCTTGTTTGGCGACTCAAAATTACTTACATTAGTTTAAAACTTAGTTATTTAGGTTAAATATTAAAGGTTTCTTATTTTTTGCTTGTCAGTTTTTTTAGCGGTGTAATTTCTTTGTTTAAAATTTATATTATTATTACAGTTCTATAAACTAAAAAGCAGATAAAAAGTGGCTAAAAATTATTCATTTTTTGCATTCATAATGTAATTTACTGAGAGTAACGCCAAAAGTTTGATTTTAGTAACGCTAAAATCAAATAGCGCTATGGAAAACTAAGCACGAGGTATTTGTCAACGCCAAAAATTTGATTTTAGTAACGCTAAAATCAAATAGCGCTATGGAAAACTAAGCGCGAGGTATTTGTCTAGACCCCTGGTTATTTTTCTCTACCCTGCCCTTTCATTCGTCATCTCCTTTTTCACTCATAATAATCTTTCACACATATACTTCGTTACTAATATGTTAATAATAGAAACACGAAACAAACCGCAGCGTTAAGGCGTTACTCTCAGTAAATTACATTTTGAATGCAAAAAATGAATAATTTTTAGACGCTATTTATCTGCTTTTCAGTTTATAGAATTGTAATAATAATATAAATTTCAAACAAAGAAATTACACCGCTAAAAAAACTGAAAAGCAAAAAATAATAAACCTTTATTATTTAACCTAAATAACTAAGTTTTAAACTAATGTAAGTAATTTTGAGTCGCCAAACAAGCAGATTCGGCGGTGTAATTTTTTTGTATTTTTTTTTTATTTTACAGTTTTTTGTAGCTGTAATATACTAATTACTACATACTTAATGTATGATTACTTTTAATATTTAATATTTTTATGCGTGGTCATACATTACAATCAATCATCCCCTGTTTTCGTACCTTTAGGGTTGGACTTTTGAAGTGAAAACTTTTTTTAGCGCGGTACGCATATTTTTAGATGAGGTAAACCTCTGGACTCGCGACACCGTTACCGAGACGCAGGGCTGCCGCGCTCGCCCCATTTGATTATAAACCTTAATTCACATGTTTACAGTCTACTTTTGTATGGAGAAGTTTACTGAGTTAGGTTCTTTGATATATTATCTACATTCTGAACAAAAACATAAAAGAATATTAAATGTATTTTAAAGTTTCTAATAACTAATAAAATACAATTCATAAATAAAATGCAATTCATAACCCAATAACCCAGTAACCCTAGTACCCATCTAAAAAAGTCTAACGCGCCAAAATAAGTTTTACCTCTGTCGGCACTCTCGGAGTGCAACCCGTATTTTTTTTGTATTGTTGTTGTTTTTTTTTTATTTGTATTGTAATACGCATAATTTTTTTTGAATGAGTGTCTTAAAATGTTTAAAAAGTTACGCAATATTTCTAGTTTTTGAAGACTCCTACTTCCTATGATAATTAGAACATAAAAAAAACCAAGACATAGGGGCATGGTCATGGTAGTTAAAGGTTTTATGGTACAACAGCATTTGCTCTAGTGTCATCCAGGGAGGAAACAGTCGACTACGTTTGTATGGAGAAAGAGCCGGTACCCTTTCGTCTTAAAAAGGGTGGGCGGTTCATTGTGCCGCTGAGTGTAGAAAATTATGTGCTTATAGAATATTAGAGGGTTTGTCTATGTCTAAGTACTTACCCCTTTCTAGGGCGCGTATGTCTGACGTTACGGTACCCATGTTTGTATAATAATTTCCTCTGTTTTCGCTGTTCCGATTTTTTTAATATGGGACCAACTTTGGGGTATACCCTTTCCAATATTTTTTTTTTATCAAAATTGGCCTACTCTGTAAAAAGTTATGCGTGAATAAAATATATATATACGCGTTGACTTTCCTCAATTTTTTCGTCGGTAAAAAGTGGTGTTCTACATTTTCAATATTCTAACCAACTCTCTAGTTTTCAATTGTTTTAGAAGTTAGTTCTGAAATTTAATTATTAAATTTAGTCTAAAATATTTAATAATCACCATCTAAATCTAACGTCGCGTCGTTTTAATTTGCAGTTTACTCTATTAGGTAGAAAATAGACTGATTAAATTACACGTTCAACTATTTTTAGCGCCGTCAAAACGCGTCCAGGGCATTTGCTGAGGGTACTGCTTTAAGTAGGTACCCAAAAATTTATGAACCAATTATTTCCCTAATGTTAATGTTATTACACATTCACGGAGAAAAACATTACATCTTTAACATCTTTAAAAAGCTATGATGATATAGGTATTACTTCCATCTAATTCGGTCATCGAACTGAATTGGCTAATTAGTGCAGACGCATTCCATGTTTTAAAACAGTATCGTGAGATAAGCAGGGTCGTGGCTTTCTCAAGCGTTCCCGCGATATTATTATTGTAACCGACAAAACATAACCATCTCGTCGTATTACCTATACCTAAACTCCGCAATCTGCCGTGCGTGTTTACATTAGGAACCTATATTTGGCTGGACAACGAAACGAGCGTGTCACTCGCCGGTTTGCCATAAACGAAGATGCACGTCCCAGAGTGCATTTTGTTAACTTTCGCCCTGTTCTGTGGAGTTCATTGTGCGTTCTTACAAAACGAGGAGTTATGTATCGGCTACTATCAAAAAGGGGAGATCTTCGATCTGAGCACGCTGCAAGGAGAATTAAATGCTGTTTACTTCTGGCCACCGCCGCATCGACAACGCGACAGTTGCGATGTTATGACATTCAGAGTCCTCAATGCAAATGAACGAGCCGCCTACTTCGCAGAGTGCCAGGCCCTAAATCTATCAAACACGACTGTAGTCAAAGCTACGTACAAAAACGGTGCCGGGAAGCTAGTGAATGTCATATACTTCGGGAATGAGGAAACGAAGTATATGTATAGGTCTTGCGACCGCGTTATTTGGAAGTATTTGTTTTTAAAAGTGAATAATGGTTACGTGCTTGGGATTAATTGTTCGGCTGGTGGCAGAGGAGTATTGTTATCGAGGAACTTGTCGAAAAGAACGGAAGTACAAACGGTGGTTGATGGAATAGATATAATGACAGGGCGCGATGGAAGTCCTGACTGCCCATTGATTTAAATTATATAAGACCAATATAAATTTAATTATGCAATTATATAGGTGTGACTTGTGATTTTAACTATTAATTATTATGGTTTCTTTATTACTTGTTTAGGTTCTTAAATGATGAAAATAAAACTCTTTATAAATTTAACTTCGTATTATTAGCACACGTTATATTCTATTGGGTATGGCATTCTGTTCTGACCAGAATCTAGTATAAAGGTAATAAAACATATGAAATAACAGACCTCAGTAGACCGCAGGAAGGAGGTTAAATAACATTTTCCTTTTTCGTTTTCAGGTGGAGAATGAATGCGGGGAGATCCCGACAATCATAGTTCAAAATAAAATAGACTTGATGGATCAATGCGTCGTTGGACCGTAAGTATTTATTATTTAAACTCTTAGAAAGATAGATTAGATTTATGGTATGTTTGTCTTAGTGAATAAACTACTTAAACGATTTATAATTAAAATAATGTGTAAATTTTACAGGATAAGAAAAAGATACATACGTTGATACTAATACAAAAATATAAACAATAGTTACATATATTAATAAGAATAATAATAATAATAATAAATAATAATAAAGCCTTTTTATTTTCCTTGACTAATAATAACAGTTCAGTATAACAAATTTTTTGGTACGTAAATTTTTAAATTAATATAGTCTAAGGCCCTTTCGGGTATAGGCCTCCTCCAAGATATTCCATGTGTCCCGGTCTTGTGCTCTTTTCATCCATTCAGGTCCGGCTGCTTTTTTTATATCGTCCACCCAGCGTTCTTGTGGACGCCCTCTAGGTCTCTTTCCCACTGGGCCTGCCCATGTCATTAGTCTTTGGGTCCATCTCTTGTCCTGTAAACGTGCTATGTGGCCTGCCCATTTCCACTTGAGGCTCTGTGTATATGATACCGCATCTATAAATTTGGTTTTCATTCGTATAGAGTTACATTTTTGTTTATCCTTTAACTTGATGTTTAATATGCTTCGTTCCATTGAGCGTTGTGTTGTTTGGATTTTGTGTCGGGTGTTTTCATTAAAAATCCATGTTTGTGAGCCGTAAGATAGACAAGGTAGTAAGCTAGAGTCCATAACATTTTTTTTTAATTTGAGGGGCAATTTAGATTTTAAGATTTCTTTCTGGCTCCAGAATTTATTCCACGTCATTTTTATTCTTCTCTCAACTTCTACGTGTCTCGATTTGTTGAAATATATTTCTTTGCCAAGATAAGTGTAGCTCTCTGCATAATCTAGCGTGTTCTGTTTTATTACAATAGGATTTTTGGTGCTGTTTGACGCTACTTTTGTCTTTGATGTATTGAGTTTGAGCCCTATATTCTCACTGACGATACATAGTTCAGATATCATTTTTTCTAGCTGTTTGGAAGTTCTAGAGAAAAGTACTATATCGTCTGCAAATCTTAGGTTACTCTAAAATTCGCCATTTATGTAAATACCTTTCTGTAGGTTTTAGGTATATTTTGTTGCTCTAGTGCTTCCCAAATGCTTTCATGAGATATTGTGTCGAATGCTTTCGCGTAATCGATGAAGGCGAGGTATAGTAGTTGTTGCAGCTCTTGATGTTTCTCTATAACTTGGTTCAGAGTGTGGATGTGATCGATAGTGCTATATCCTTTCCTGAATCCAGCTTGCTCTACAGGTTGGCTCTTTTCTATTTTTCTATATCCGGTTAGAGCCGGATGGCTCTAACCTCTTGTTTAAGCAGGATGCAAAGAGTTCGTAGATGGCTGGAAGTAGACTAATAGGGCGATAATTGCTTACATCAGTCGGATCTCCTTTTTTGTATAAAAGTGTTATTCTTGATTCTGCCCATGTTTTTGGTGTCTTTTGTTCCTCTTATATTTTATTAAAGAGTGTTGTAAGGGGGCGAGCAAAATTGCTTTTCCCAATTTGATTGCTTCGTTCGGTATTCTATCTGGGCCAGGATTTTTTTCTGTTTTCAATGTCTCTGTCTTTTTTAATATTTCAATTTCTTTGAAGGGCTCTACCGTCGAGACTGCCGTTGTTGTAGAGGTTTGTGTCAGTTCCGTACATGTTTGTTTATGAGCGTCGCAGTTGTTGTAGCTATATAGATCTCTATATAAATCTGTAAAAGTTTTGACTATGTCTATCCGGTTTTCTGAGTAGGATGCCGATGATCCTTGTGGTTTGAGTTTAGGTATCCAGGTTTTGTTTGTGTCTAGTAGTTTGTATGCTTTTTCAGACTTCCTTTTTTCCTTAGTTTTTCCTCTATAGTTTTCATCCTGTGTCTTTCATAGTCTTTTTTTAGACGATTGTTTGTAGTTTTGTATAGGTAGGTAAGTGTCTTCTTCTCTTCTTTGCTTCTGGGGTGTTTTTTTCGCAATTCCGCGCGTCTTTTTATCAGTTCTTTTGTTTCTTTTGATATTATACATTTTGTTTTTGTAGTGGCACTAACATTATTTAAGCTTTGTAGTATATTCGACTCAATTTTTTGGTTATAGGATTCTATGCTGTCAGTTTTTTCCCAGTTTAGTTCTGGTAACTTTTGTTTTAGGTTCTCGACGTATTGTTTTGCGTTTTCCTCGTTTGTAAGTGTGGGTTGTTTGTTTCTGTATGTAGCTCTACTTTTTTTGTTTTATCATGTTTGTATGATCGTCTTATCAGTTTATGGTCGCTTTGGAATTCCTTGACAATAATGGTCTCTATGTTAAAAAAACTTTTAGGTGCTTCGCTTAGGATAAGGTCAATTTGGTTTTTCGTAGTCCCATCAGGCGATGTCCATGTCCATTGGGTCTTCTGGTTCTTTTTAAATATTGTGTTTATTATTGTAAGCTTGTTTTCGAACGCATGCTGTAATAGCAGATTGCCTCTTTCGTTTCTGGTACCAAAGCAGTATGGTCCCATTATTAGATGTTCTCCTGGTTTTCTCTGTCCCACTTTTGCATTCCAATCTCCCATTAGTATTAATTTTCCTGTAGCACGGTTTTGCGCTACTCGAATTTGATCATAGAATATGTTTATTTCTTCATCTGATGACTCTGCAGTTGGTGCATATATTTGGATGATTGATAGTGATGTTGGGCCAAAAGTGAGATTTAAAAAACATACCCTTTCTGATATTTCTATGTAGCTTTCTATGTTATTTTTATATTCCTTTTTGATTAAGAATCCAACACCATATTGCCCTTTTGTTTCGCCTGTATAGCAAAATATATGGTTTTCTTGTTCTATAATATTATCAGCAATTTTTCATACTTCGGATAATCCAATGATATCATATTTAATATTTTTCAGTGTGTATTCAAGTAAGATAACTTTTTGTGGCGACAGAAGTGATCTGACGTTAAATGTACTAATGAGAAGCGGTTGGTTTGTTGGAGGGTTGAAGCCGTTATCTCCCGCGGTGGCAAGCCGTATTGGGAGATAGTTCATATATTACAATATATTAAATACAACTTATAAGATAAACTTAATAAACAAATACATACATAAATGATTTAAATAATCAAGTGATTTGGCTTGTCTACTAGCCTCAGGCAGTGCGTTCCATAGTTCAACAGTTTAAGAGCTTAAGAATCGCAGTTAATAAAAATGTTTTCGTAGAGTCCGTCTTTTAGCATATAGGCTACTTTTCATGTAGGTACCTCGCGTACAGAAACTATAAATATAAACAAGTAATTCACAATATAAATAGTCATTCTAAGTCAGTCACTTTGACAGGCCTCATAGCCCAGTTTGTAGCTCTGAACAAACATTTGTACGTTGAACATATATATATAGACTGATATTTATTTCTTTAAACTTGTAACAATCATTAAATATAAATATAAATAAATATTGGTGGCAAATGCACACAACACCACCTAGCCCCAAACTAAGCATGGCTTGTATTATGGTGACCAGATGATTGATAGAATACTTATATATTTGTAATGTATAATATATTTTTAGAAGATTGCGGGTTTGATTTACGCCGAGTGACTAATGTGTGTATGATCTGCATGTTTTGTCTCGGGTCCAGACTAGGTTTTTTGTAAATAGATACATAAAAAAATATTTAAGCAGTATATTAGTCATGTAGTTCCTATAACACAAGCTCTGCTTACTTTAGGGCTAGATGATGCTGAGTGCAATGTCGGGCATTTTTGAAGTGAAAACTTCTTTAGCATCGTTGTGATTTGAAAGTCGATGAAACGAAAAACCGACAGTAAAAAGAGACAGACACATAAATTCATAAGATTTAACGTGGGAGAAAATGAAATAGGAAGCATTATACGTGTTTGTGCGAAGCTTGAGAAAAGGCATCGCAACAACCGTGGTGTTTTGTATACGTGTACGTAATTATAAGTTTGTTTTTTGAAGGTTTCACTTCTACCACGTGTGAATTGCACACTTGTTTATTTTTATTTTATTATTTATTATTTTTTAGAGACGAAGCGGAACTTGTGGCGAGAGCTCTCGGCTGCAGACTGATGCGAGCATCGGTGAAGGAAGACGTCAACGTAGGCGCAGTATTCAGGGCATTGGCAGCCCGATGTCTATCGGACATGAGACGGGAAGAGAACGCAGAAAACGGCCATGCACCTTGCGCTACACCGGTCATAGGTAACAACTTTGACATGTATCAATTCAAAATACAAAAACAGAAAAAACATCTATATATAACCAACTAGTGGTCGCCCATTGGTCGAAATTCGACCATAATTAATCAATAATTAATGTATTTTTATGCATAATTTTAAAAAAAAATTGCATTCTGCACTCCGCTATATAAACTACTAGCTGTTGCTCGCGACTTCGTCCGCATTTTGGATTTTGGAATGGAATTGTAGCTTAAATCCTTCCCCAGGATGCTTTTTATCTCCTTGCCAAATTAAATTGATAAGTTTCAAATCACACCCACCACGCCTTAAAAAGTGTTCATACAAACATTCACACACATTTTACTCCTTTATGAGGGTTTTTTTATTTATTCATATCAAGTTTTAAGCAATTCGCACCACGCGTTAAAAAGTTTCATACATTCGTTTTCACCCCATTTCACCCTCTTCGTGGTTTTTCTGTAAAAGGAAGCTACCTTCCAAATTTCAGCATTCTAGTTTCAGCGGTTTAGGCTCGGCGAAGTCGGTGATGATGAATCAGTCAGTCAGTCAGGTTAAGCTCTTTTATAGGTATAGATAAGTGTGCGAAATTTCATACTCCTCCGTAAAAAGGGGTACAAAGTTTTTGCTTCACGTATTAATATATAGATTAATTAAGACGATTCCAATGAGCCCAAACACGATACTTTTGATAGTAAAAATGACAGAAATGTACAAAATAATATAATACCACATGTAAAACAGTTTTGCTATCTAAGGATAGTTTAAAACGATCTATGGATAGCTCCAAAACGTACCAATGCTAATACGCTCAGCCAGATAGAAGTCAGCTTGATTCCAGGCGGTGCTGTATCATCAGGTCAATGCAACCATGCTCTTGCAATATTATTGAAGTAAAAGGATACCAAATATAGAATCGACCACTGTGGAAGTTGCTCTTCAGCAACTAGAATTTTTTAAAATAAACATTAACTATGAAATAATTTCTGTAACAATTTTGTCAATACACCAACCAAACGTTTGTATGCAGGATCTGGAACATCCCAATTTAAAAAAATAACTACCATGTTACACCTGAATTTACAAACAATAAATGCTCATGATGACTAGAGCGTTACCGATACTGATGACAACTGATATCCGTTGGGGAATAAAAGTTCTCGAATGGCGACCAAGGACAGGAACACGAAGCGTAGGACGACCCCCACCCTATGGACTGACGACATTGTAAAGATCGCAGGAAGTCGGTGGATGGAGCTCAAAATCATTCTTCCTGGAAATCCATTGGGGAGGCCTATGTTCAGCAGTGGACTGCCTAAAGGCTGATATGACGATGATAATGACTAGAGAGCAAAACGAGCTTGCTGAAGCGCCACAAAAATGAAATTAATTTAGCTTATAGATGTATTGCTCTGTCAGCTCAGTTGGTAGTAGCTCTGCCTTCTGCGCTGTAAGTTAAGGGTTCGATTCCCTCCCAGGATAAACATTTGTGTGATTAACATAGGTGTTTATTCTGTGTCTGGGTGATATAACTTATATGTATTTAAAAATATATGGGTATTCTATCGGACATCTGGTCACTATAATACAGGCTATGCATAGTTCGGGGCTAGATGTTGGGTGCATTGTTCACCAACATAATATAAAAAAAGTCGATGAGCAGGAAAGATTAACTGAACACAGCTAAACCGAATGCACTATTCCATGGGTACCTATATTTACAAGGGTAGACTTACGCCCACTGCCGAACCGTTAAGGATTATGCGCTACCGGCTTCTCATGTAAAGAAGCCGTGTGATGCTGAAGGGTTCACTGAGGTAGTGCGTAGGAGAAAAAAGCCCAGCAGCCCTAACCAGCGTTACCAGACCCGAATTTACTACTTGTTGCGTCCGGCCGTGCCTTCGACGTTGCTCTACGTGTCGAGGCTTCACTATCCCACGAAAATGGAGGAGATCGTGGAGTATGTGAAGATGAAGCCCAACACCTCGGTGAGGGTCGAGCGGTTGGAGTCGCGTCATAAAGATTTTAAATCTTTTATGGTGCGTGTTTCGGCAGAATTCTGGCCGAAGAATGTGCTGTTCCGGCGTTTTCGCGGACGACTACCGATAACAGTAGATACACATATCGCGTGTCACACGTCGCCGACTCTACGTGCTAGTAATTAGGTTTATAATATTACTTATGTATGTTAGACTTTAAGGTATATAATTGATATGGGCCGTAGTTTGTAAGTATTTAACATCATGTACTAAACTAGTGTTGCCTGAAATAAACATTATTATTATTATTAATAATAATGTTTATTTCAGGCAATTAATTAATAATAATAACAATGCCGGACATTGCACACAGCATCATCTGACCCCAAAGTAAGCAGAGCTTGTGTTATGGGTACCACATGACTGATATACTTATATATATCTACTTAAATACATTATTGTAAAAACATACATATTATACATACTCTTAGAAACACCCAGATCCGAGACACATACTTGCAGATCATACAACCATTTTTCCCGCAGCGGGAATCGAACCTGCAACTTTCTGCTCTCAGCCGAACCTTGGCCCACAGCGCCACAGCGGTAGTGCCACCTTTAGGCCGAGACGCGGGTTTCTGAGTCTTATTTGTTGAAAAAATATAGAAATATAGAGTGTGTCTTCTGTGGCTATTTCATATCTTTATACGATAAAACAGCTGACCTTGATGAACTCTGCTGACCTGGATGGCAATAATTCGCGAACGAGGAAAAGCCTAAAAAAATTCCAGTTTAATGTCATTGGATAAAACCCAAAATAATTGGGCAAGCGATTGTGAGCACACGCAGGCTTCTGTATTCGGTAAGGATATGAAAGACTAGTGGTCAGTTTCCAAACCAATTAACATCATCTAATTAGCATAGTTTAATTAAGTATCAATAACACTTTGAGTGAGGATTTCTACGTGAAACTAATCCCAGATGAGTGCTTGGAGACTGATGATGGAGACAACAGCAATAGTCTTCAAATTATTGGGGGTTAGTCCCACTGCTGACTAATAAGAGCTAGCAATAGAGAAGGAAAACTAGAAACAAGCCCGGCTCGGTGCCAGCCGTTATGCACCTGCAACCGAACCGACACCGCATGTACTGATTCGTCTTTCCTGCGGGTCCTGTAGGCAAGGTCGAGAAGTTGGTGTGGGAAGGCCACCTGGGAAGGCCTGCGCTATCAAACTTAATCCCAGGCAGAGTGACGTCAGTGGAGAGGAAACTTCACCCACCTCAGCTTCCTGGAGTGGATCCATGAACGAATGTTATCAATTATACAAATTACTGCTCTGTAACTTTACTGCCGCCACCTAAATCATCTTCAACAGATGAAAGAAGGCCAATGATGCTTAAAACCTTAATATCCGTGATAATTTTTGATAAGTTTGTCTTGAAGATGTCTAAATGCGATAAGACCTTTTTTTTGTTGGACATATTACACTGAAAAGCGGTAGGACCATGACGAGTTTCTTGCTAGTTCTTCTCGGGCTTAGGTTAGATGGAATTAGCACCCAAATTCACCTATTGTAAGACGTTTCAAAGCAGGGGCGTAGCTACCGCCGTATATGCCGTATCAATTATACGGGGCCCCCGGGCCACGTGCGTAAGCAAAAATTAATAAAAACCTCCAATTTTTTTTAGGTATTTCAGAAATGACAAAAGTCAAAAAAGCAATTTCTTTTTTTCCCGTGTAAAGCATACTATTGCTGTTTAGATATATTAATTTCTCAAACTAAACAAAGATTTTTCAGAGCCTTTGCGACCTGAGTAGTATGTTCAAAATATTACAACCGGAGAAACTCTTGTCTTCTTCAAACGAAGAAATTAAACGCTTTCGGAAAACTGTCGGCTAAATACAGTAAAGACATCTCACTTAATCTTTATAACCAATTAAAGGCTCTAAAAACATGCTTAAAATCTGAAATTTAAAATATTCAATCCATTAAGGAACTCATTGAATTATTGCTGATAAAATTCAATAGTCTTGCATCCAGTTTTCCGGAGGCAATAATAGCATGCTTTTTATTCTTGACCTTTCCAGTTACAACCGCAACTGCTGAAAGAAGTTTTTCCAAATTAAAACTGATAAAAAATTTGCTAAGAACTTCGATGGGACATGAACGCCTGTCAGACCTGTCACTATTGTCCATAGAGGCAGAAACTTTAGAAAAACTAAAGTCATCATCATTTCGCTGTCTACGTCATCAGCTATAAACGATTAAAAAAAACAGTTTGCCGAAAAAAAGGCAAGGAGAATGTAGGTATTATAGTAGATAGTATAGTAGTAGGTATTTAATTTGAATTGTTGGAAATCTTTACCCTTCATAAGAGCCCCCAAACAATTTTTTATACGGGGCCCGCTAAGGCACCCTACGCCACTGTTTCAAAGTGATCCTTGTGATTGTATTGAATAAAATATATTTTAACTTTGACTTTGTAGCCGTAGTTGAAATTTTGTTTGTAGGTATGTACCTAAAATGTTATGTTCTCTCTGTCTCTCTTAGTTTTTTATATTACTATTCTAATTATTATATTCCTTGTAATTAAATTATATATCCAACTATTTTGTAAAACATTTCGGGTTTCTCCAAATAGCGGTTTGCCCGGACGACGACGACGAGACTGACTTCTATCAAAAATGGCCGCTCCAAAGTTTAATATTTATCAAACTAATATCTGTAAAACCAAAACTCTTGTCTTTAAAATACCTATCCAACTGTATGCTACACGATGGGATACTAATATGTTTACCTATACCGAAACCCGTTTTTTTTATTTCCATTGTTGGGATCACTAATACGATACATAGACGAATTAAACACAAATTTGTGTTTAATTAGTCTATGCTAATACGTAGGTATTACCGTGCAAAATGTCATCACGTTAAAACGAATAGTCTGCGAGAGCAAGTTAAGGAGCGAATACACAAACAGACTGACATAAGGAAACTATAATATTTCCTCGACTTTGGAACCCTAAAAATGCTGTGTGATAAGTACAGACCAACGGCTCGTCATTATCACGCTTCGTATTTTTCACAGATTTTTCCTTGTAGCCAATATCCGTCCCTCTTAACCTATAATATAGATTAGAAACTGCCTTTATCTGTGTTTGCTCTTTCACGGCTGAATGGTTCAAGATAAAATTACTGTCTTAGATTGTATTTTGCGGTAAGATATGGATATGGGCTACTTTTATGTAGGCACGACGCGTGCGAAGCCGCTGGTAGAAGTTGTAAAAATAATTACAATCATGTTGTGCCAAATGACCTGACATTGACTTTAACACAGTGTAAACTAACAGAAATGCATCAAAATTTTAATGCAAGTACCTAACAAAAATTATTCTGCCCGAGGCTTCGCGCGCTTTATACGCCAAAACGCTTTACATAAACGGTCTTACTTATAAACGTCACTTTACTGTCAAAAGTTAAAATAGTTCACTGTTTAAAATAGTGTCATCTCTTTTTGTAAGGTGATTCAATTCAATTCAATTCAAAATAACTTTATTCATTACAATCACAAGGACCACTTTGAATCGTCTTCTTACATGCAAGTAAATCTAGGTGCCGGTTCCTCCTAACCCCAGTTCAAGAAGAATCCGGCAAGAAACTTGTCTGGTCTTAACACTTCTTTGTATGATCCTTGACAATTTTGTTACGGATGCCGAGTCGAGTTGGAGCAGATTCATCCCAAGCTTTTTTCTCTTCTAAATAATCAGATATTTTATAATATGCTTTAATAGACAGTTTATGTTTAATTACGTTTTTAAATTTGCCAATCGACAAATCTAACACGTCGCTTGGGTGACAAATAGTGATACGGTATATACAGTGATATATAGCAGTATTCAAGTTAAAAAGTTCATGTAATGCCGGAAAAGGTCACATTACTAATCTGTGCCTATTAAGATTCTTGGATTATTTAGTAAACATTGTGCTCTTATCCTATTTATTTTTTCCGAGTTATTTCGAGTTTTATTTGTAATTTTGGTGATTTTATTGAAATAATGCTAGGGTTTATTAACACGGGTGTGAATAATTGGAATAAAAGTTTTGCGTTTCTTTTGTGATTTGAGCAAAAATAATCCTAATAACTATAACGAATAAGAAGACGAATCTTTAGATATTTAGTCGTTACGCTATGAATCAAACCACAGTCAAAATGCACACAAACTAGCATTAATCTTGAAAAGAAATATGTTTATTGTCCGAATACTGAAAACCCTGGACTAACTCAGTCTATTTAATAACACCCCCAAACCGAGGGGTGTTATAAGTTTCATGTGTGTGTCATTGTAGGTAGATAAGTACCTAGCGCTAAAGCGGATGAACCTTTTAGATTTTGATCGCGTGCTTTTTGTTTAAAATGTGACTTGATCTAGCGTGTTCTTAGCTGTGATGTTCAGGCATTTGAATATCATCAGCTCTTTTCTAGCTGATGCAGATATTTGAGAAGCATCCACAGGTCTGATGGAACGAAAATTTGGTATCCTTATCCTGTTACTTTAATGATATTTCAAGAACATGGTTACCGTGACATGATGCAGCAGCATCACCTGGATCCGTAGGATACCCAACTCCAACTTACAGCAGAGGAATCGTGTTTGGGCTCATTGGAATCGTCTCAATTAAAATACTATAGATAATGTTAATTATGTTGACGTGATAACGTCTCATAAATCGATGAACGCCGGTTACACGCACAAAAAAATGTCACGTTCCGCCTGAGCTGAGCGTGCAAGCGAGAGCGCGGAACAAGCGATAGAGGCACGATCGGCCTAAGCGTTGGGGCTTGTGACGCATCTTAATAGGTTATAAAAGTATGCAATTTTTCATCCATGTTTTCCTATGATGTTATCACGTAAAATTATTGTCTGTAAACCGACTTTACAGACAACAACTTTTTTTTTAGTTATTATTAGCACGTCTAACTTTTTTCCGATTTCCTCATGTTTATATTACTTTGTTTTGACAGGATCGTTTACAAATCATAACAGTAACGGCACAATACTGCTGCGACCCACGAAGCACCGGCCGGGGGGAAAGAAGAAGAACATCTTCAGAAGCGCTTGCAGAATATAAGTCATCGTCTTCTAGAGACTAGAGATTATTTTCACCAGAGCAGTTCTGCATATCCTCAGCGGTATTCGCCTGGCCTTTTATTTACTAGCTGCTGCCCGTGGCTTCACACGCGTGGTACCTACATAAAAGTAGCCTGTGTTTTTCCCCAAGATACAATGACCCTGATCCTGAATTTCGTCAGATTAACTAAAATTGTTAAAGCATTTCTAAATGACACTTCCTTAATTTACTTAATTGTTAAAACATTGTTAAATGACACTTCTTTTATTTACTAAATTGTTAAAACAATGAAATGACACTTCTTTAATTTACTAAATTGTCGAATAGTTGACGTGTTTTAGCTCAATTTAGTCATCATGTAAGGTGTCGATTAAAACAGTGGAAAATCCTAGGAAAATAAATTCAATAAAGGAACCAAACGTCAATTTTAACTTATTTTAGAACTATCATTTAAAACTGTTTCTCATATGACTCTAACCCTAAGACTCTAATGACCGTGAAAAGGTCACAAACAGAGAGACACTCGAATATATAATATTAGTATGGATTCTATCGAAGTCGGTTCGGCTGTTACAACGTGACGGAGAAAAACATTATTTTCCTCCTTCAATCTGGATTTTTTAAATATAAATATCTTTGGAATTAATTTCGACATTTTTGTCCCCTTTTTGGGAGTCAGTAAACTAATGTAAATACATTAAGCGTCGTAATATAAGTAAGTTTGCAATGTGCAATGTTATATTAGGTATATGTAATTTGTTTAAGTACCAATTAACTCTGAATTTACTAGATTAGGAACAAGTTAAAATCAAGTTAAGCACTCAACTTTATAATGTAGAATTTCCCAAAATTCCTACAAAAAGAAAATGTAAATACTTACTGTACTGTAATACTGTAAGATTAATTTCCTAAAAATAAATTATTATAAGAATAAAATTGCTTTATTATTCTAATTACGTATGTACATTTGACGGTTTGGTCCACTTCGAAATGGAAAAAATGTATTGTTTAATAACTGGTTATAAAACAGTGAAAAAAATCCTGATAGTTATGAAATCTTAGTCACGAACGTGGACCAAACTCATTTCACGACCTCTTTGGCGCAGTGACGCAGAAGGTTGCGGGTTAGATTCTCGCAGCGGAACTAACGTTTCTTAACATTTGTTCTGCTGCGATCTGCAAATATTTGTCTTAGACCTGGGTGTTTTTTCCATGTACCTACCTACCTACTAGTGGTCGCCAACTGGTCGAAAGTCGACCATAACTAATTAATAGTTTATGTATTTTTATGCATAATTCAAAAAAATATTAGCATTCTGCACTCCTCTATAAAAACTACGAGTATAAAAGTGTGTGAAATTTCATACTCCTCCATCCGCGCAATTTTCGTAAAAAGGGGTATCTACAAGTTTTTGCTTCACGTATTAATATAGGTATAGATAATATTGTATGTACCATTTACAATCGGTCATGTGGTTCCATAACACAAGCTCTGCTTACTTTGGGGCTAGGTGATGCTGTGTGAAATGTCCAGCATCATTCATTGCCTGTAAGTGTAGACTGATCAGAACAGAAAAACGAGTTATAAGATTAGGCAGTTATATTTAAAGAATTCGTTTTTTTATAAGATAATTTAGAACCATTACATAAAACTCTCATTTTTCCTACCCTTTGAGCCGAACGAAGGTAACGTAACACAAGACAACCAATACAATAAATAATATAAATTACAATCGCATATAATATACTAGGTAGGTACTCGCATTCCACGATCGTGTCATGAGTAACAAAACATAGTTTGACACTGTGTCTATCTATAGTACCATCAATGGTACTAGTGATACTATGTGTCCTTTGTACCAGCAATGGTACTAATGATACTACTATGTGTCCATTGTACCATTAAAATAGATACTAGTTTATACCGTGTATTTACTTTTTAGTTAAATCAGATCAAAACCAGTTGGAAGTTGGAAGAGTATAGAAAACATCGCGCAAGGCGAGCAAGCGCTAGAAGAATATAGTTCAAAACATAACTCTGTCCAGTTGCTAACCTCCAGTTGAGAATATGTCCAGATGCTACGAAGGCATTTAGGTTAGGTTAGGTTTGTGTTTAGAAAAATAGCGTCATTAATTTTTTTGGTAAAAAAAAAAGTAAAAACACGTTATAATTTTAATGGTACAACGGATACAAAGTTGTGTCACTTGTACCATCAATGGTACTACTGACACAAAGGCAATAGTTTAAACATTTTACGAAGATGCGCGTATTATTGCATTGTGTTTATTATATCATTGACATAAAGCTCGGTCTTCGTAAAATGCATTTAAAGATCATTGACTTGTTACATATATATAAATGACAAAGGTTACGAACAGCCGGGCGATTATGTAATTCTGATACTAACAGCTTTCAGTTACTATTAATGAATTGGTATTATAAAGGTTCATGTTGACTGTAACATGCTGTCGTATGAATAGAAACCTAACGTACGTAATACCAATCCATGAAATAATACTAATTACTAATATCTAGAAACTGATAACATTGTATCCAGAGCTTCCTCATCGATATGCAGGGCGTCTACTCTGAAAACCAAACTCGATATATCAGCATTGAAATGTTAGTCTACTCCCACCTGTTCTGTTGAATAGTTCTGTTGGCAGAACTATTGGTTTTTTTTAACCATTAGTTCTGCTCCCAGAACAAATGGGAAAAGAATTCCCAGTACTTCTGTTCACGAATCTTGTGAAATGAAATTCAGATCGAAACCAGTTGGTTAGGTTTTAGAGTATAGAAAACAACGCGCAAGGCGAGCGAGCGAAGCGAGCGTGCCGCGGCAGCGGCCGCCGAAGCGCCAGAAGAATATAGTTCGTCCGTCGATGAGATTGAAGCCAGATGTAAAGCATAGTCTTATAAGTCACAGAACTAATGGTAAAAAAATCCCAATAGTTCTGCCAACAGAACTAGGTACTCAACAGAACAGGTAGGAGTAAACAGAAATGTTTGCCTAGGTTAGTCTAATTGACATTGTTTAGTTGTCAAATTTAATTTCAAAAGTAATGTTGATTGTTCTATTGTTCAAAATAAGCCGAAATAAGATAGACTAGGGTTTAACATGACTATTGTCCTGATATATTGTTTGTCGATTTCAAGAGTAGGCGTCCAGGTATTCGTAAAATGCATTAATCGAAGGTGTGTGAGTTACCGAACTGGTCTTCGTAAAATAGAATTAGGTGACTTAGGTCTATCAGAAAAAATGACTAGAACGTGATATTGTCAAGAAAGAAAATTGGAGACATATATTATTTATAAAAATGTCCAATTTACACAACACTCGAATTAGAAACCTTTGATATTCTAACTAACCAACGCTTTCGTTAGCAAATTAATCAGATCAAAACAAGTTGGTTAGGTTGTTTGAGTATAGAAAACAACGCGCTAGGCGAGCGAGCAAAGCAAGCGTGCCGCGGCAGCGACCGCCCAAGCGCCAGAATGATTGCACATATTGACTACTGGACATTTTTATTATTGGCCATTTTTACTATATCATCATTTCTATATCTCGGCATAAATAGCCTTCGACAATTTAATTTTATAAATTAGACATTTTTATACCTAGTCATTATTCCTGATAGACCTAAGTCGCCAAAAGCGTAAAATGCACGACATACACTCAAGACCGTCAAGCCCTTCGATGCAGGTGATGCAAATATTTGTGCTTTAGCGGGCTTCGGTTTCGTATCAGTACTGAGGGTTTGGTACCCAGCCTAGTACCTAGTAGAGTGGTTGTAGTAGTACCTACCTACCTAATAAATAAGGGTCAACAGCCTACCGCACGAATTTTTAAACTAACATAAATTGATGCAGTCCAATTTCTTTTGAAGCACACCAACCATATTATCCAGCATCTACATCACGACGATACTATACCCATACATACCCAATTGTTTTTAATTACCGGGTATTCATCGCCTTTAATTGAAACCCGTTCGATTATGTTGCAATAATTCTCGTTTTATTAGTAATTATGGTGTTTTTCAAATGAAACTGAGTTATTGAGTCGGATGTGAATAATTAGAATAAAATTAATTTTGAGTTTCTTTCTCATTCGAGCAAAAATAATCCGTATAAATGTTTTATATGAAAGCTTGCCATTTTATATAAAATAAGATCGATTTGCCGCATGACGCATGCCATTAATGAAGAAAAAAAAAAAGAAGTGAATTCCGATTCATATTACACAAAAGAAATGGACTGCGTCGGTGTTATTCAGTTAGTCTTAGAAAATGCAAAAACAAAATTACCATACTATATGAGTATGGTAATTTATGAAACTACGAGTAAGTGCAAAAAGAAATAAATAGTTTGAAAAATACACACTTACTGAATTTGTTGGATTAAATGTAAGATGCCTAGCAGTTTGGGTGCGTGTCTTTTTTATAATTTTACTTACACTAAAAATGCAAATATCCCCACAAAATGAACTAATTATTACCGCGTAGGTACTACTTGCCTGTCACGCTCCTACACTTTTTATCAGTTTATGAAAAAGCAAACTCAAGAGAAAGTACTTTAACACAGTTTTACACATCAAATTGTAAAATGGCTACATTGACGAAATAATATCTATAACTATTTTCATTACATTTCTATATTCTATCCCATTATATGCGTGTAAAAAGTTATGTTGTGTTTAATTTAATAACAAACTTTAATCATTTACAGTTTATTAACATGTTATTGTTTAATAAATGTTACAGGATGATAATGATAATGATGATTAATTATATAATTTAGATTCGAAACTTTTTACTTAAACATATCACTATAAATTATTTTTCGAATTAATAATATGATACGAATTAATAGACTAATTGTGATGATACACCAGGAATTTTAACATTTCAATAACCCTTATTTATAATAACATATTACTATAAAAGTCTCGGTAAGCACTGGCCTTGGTTCTGTTGTCAGGGACAACGTAAATTTAATTTTAAATCTTATTTTGTTTGACTTAAGTAATTTATATATGACACTTCTTAAATTTACTAATGTCACGTGCGTTTGACGTGTTTTAGCTCATTTTAGTTTTTGATGTGATAACGTCTTATAAATCGATGAACGCCGGCTACAAAAAGCATGACTCATTGTCACATTCCGCCTGAGCCGAGCGTGCAAGCGAGAGCGCGGTACAAGCGATCACATAAAATATCACGTAAAGTTATGGCCTGTAAACCGACCAATTTTTTTATATAAATTGGTGTTGAATAAAACTACCTGTCAGCTCAATAAAATTGGCAGTAGCTCTGCCTTCTGCGCTGTAGGGTGAGAATTCAATTCCCTCCCAGAACAAATATTTGTGTGATGAACATAGGTGTTTGTTCTGCGTCTCTGTTTTATAAAATATCATAAGTATGTATTTAAAAGTGTATTAGTATTCTCAGTCATCTGGTCACCATAATACAAGCTATGCTTAGTTCGGGGCTAGATGTTGTTGTGTGCGTTGTTTACAAATATTTATTCATTATTTATTGAACCCTAAAATCCATTAAATAAAAGGACAAAATGACAATTTTAATATATTTTAAGTGTCATTTAATATTAAAAGATACTCATACATATGATCTTGTTTTGTTTAGTCTAGTTTGAATTACAAATCATTTAATTTGTATTTTGCGAGGTTTTGTTAGTCCAGGGAAACAACAGAATCAAGGCCTTTATCTTTATCATTAAAAAATAACCGAAATAAAAATAGCAACAGATTTACACACCATTATAGCTATAGAGCCTAAATACACCATTATGAATAAACAACATTCAAAAAGTTGAGCCAGGCATAGTATATCGTACGCCCTACTACAACGTCCACCAGAGCGGTAAGGATGAATGAGTAAAATCAACCAATGAAATCGCGTGAAAATGAATTGTCACGATCCTATTGGCTGGTTTCCACTTCGAGATCAATGCTTTGGTTTTATTGGCAAATTAAAACAGTACTATAAAAACTGGTGGTTGTGTTTTAGTTAACTTGTTTTAACATATTCGTTGATGGGAAATTTTAACCTGAAGCCTATTTGCTGATAGGATACTATTAAATAATACAACATTTGTTGTACAAAGTATTCCAATACAATGTCTTTTCCTTGCATCGTACTATTACTCTATATTTAATGCTACCAAAAACTTGCGTAAGAAAAAAAAGGGATCAGTGACACAAGAAAAAAATAATTGTAATCAAAGAAAATTAACAAAAGATTTAAGAAAACAAGACTACAAACTATGCGTCTATCTCATAATCCGATAATTTCTACTAATGTGTCGTTAAAATCCGTTTTTATTTATTGACATTAGACAAGTACAGACTTCACTTTATAGCCACATTAGCAATTATGTTGTAAGATAGACGATATAACATTAAATTGGTTTTCATTATAAGTTAAATAAGTACATATCACATTTTCAAAGCTTATTAACAGGCCTTTTTATTATAAGATAATTAATATAGCGTCAAGGAGAACTTTTTAGCTAAGACACTGTGGTACCAACCCCTCAGCTTATTCGACCACAGGACATGGTCAATACAACCCTAGATTCTGTAATTTTGCTTGACTAACTAAATATTTGTCAAACACGAGCTTATTTTCTTTTCAACAAAGTCTAAATTAGAATAACATTTTATAAATGACAATTCTTAAATTTTCCAAATTAATGTGTTTTTGACGTGTTTGAACTTATTTTAGTCACGTAAAGTGTTGAATTAATAATTAATTCAATAAAAGAACAAAATGTAAATTGTAACTTATTTTAAAACTATGTACATTGTACATATAAACAGATGACAGTTTTGAAACATAGAACATAGAATTTGTTACTGTTTGTATGTATGGATGTTTGTTACTCTTTCACGCAAGAACTACTGAATGAATTTTAATGAATCTTTATAACAATATAGCTTATACATTATAATAACACATAGGCTATAATTTATAAAGATATTGTGTGAATTGTCCAAAATATAACGACAAGTGCAGATTTTTTAAACCATCAGAATTACTCGAAGTACTAATCCTGTGCAGACAAACTCGCAGGCACCAGCTAGTTTTAAAATAATTCACTCTAATTTGGACTTTGGTGTATAAATAAAAATACGAAATACGAAATTCTGGCTAGTCTGGTGAAATAACAGAATCACGACCACTGTCTGGTCAAACTAACTCTGCAATGGAATAAATAAAAACCCGAAAAAGATTTCTATATCGTAACATTCCACCAATCACTATCGTTCAAATCAGAGATCAAATGGTTTTGATTGGTTCACCAATGGTTTCATAAATGTCTGAGTTGGTTAGAAAATATTGTACATCATTTTCCAAATGGTAGCATAGCGAACATAGCAATTAAATAAAACCTTGAAATGAATTATGAATTATATTTTCATGAATAGATTATCAAATTCCACTATTTTTTTAATTTCAGCATAGTTAGCCCAACCTCTACGTGAGCTGACTAAGCCGAGGATGTAACCGTTTAAAAGCACAGGACTATATATAATTTACCCACCAGTGATCTAAGCTCAAAGTTCACAAGTGTACAACTACCTGTAGATATAAGAAATAAAATTACAAGTGCACAACTTCGTATGATTTCGAAGTCTAACCTTCATTGAAATAACTGCTTTGGTTCATGGGTGCTATTCTACTCGAAACTTGCAATTAACTTAGAACCATATCGCACCTGAATGATAACTAATAACGTGTTTTTGTATTCTGCTAAGAAAAAACAGCTCAGTGGGGCGATTATGGAACTTTGACACTATCAAAACATTGATAGTAGTTACTTACAATGTGAAGTTGGTGTCAAACTATAAGTCAACCAATTTACAAAGTACGATAGTGGTAGGAACCGTGTTTAGCGTACATTTAAATACATCGTATATGATTGATTGAAATAATGCTTATTACTAATCACAATTGATAGACATTAATGCCGATTGCTAATCGAAACTGATAGACATTGATTGTATCAAGAGTTACATAATCGCCCTACAGTTCAAGTTTCAGTTTAACAGCTAAGTTTACGAAACCGACGGTCTATCGAACGTATTTTGTTTGGCTATAGATATAGCAGAATGTGTTTGTTCTGTGTCTGGGTATTTTAAAGTATCATATGTATTTAAAAATATAATAATAAATATTTTTGGACAATGCAAACACTATCTAGTCCCAAACCAAGCATAGCTTGTATTATGGTAACTAAATGACGGTAGAATACTTATATATTTTAAAATACATATGATATTTTAGTATATTAGTATACCATCAGTCTAGTTTCTTTAAGGCTATGTTTAGTTTGGGTTAGAACGTGTTGTGTAGATTATAGGTAATTTTGTTAGTTTACGGAGTAATGTACTATCTATTGGGTGGGTTGTTGAGGTAGTATTTTCTCTTTCATACCCTTTAATAAAAATGCGTCAGTTTCCGATACTAGGGCCCAGTCTGTTATATTAAATGTTGAGATGCACGTGTAGACTTCTCTAATGTAGTTTACTGTAGTTCTGTAAATCAATGTATTTACTGAAGTTTTATTACTTTGAAAGAACATACAATTTTATTATGATCAATTAAATTAGTGATATTTTGCACTACTTCACCTAATTATAAATTAAATGCATTAAGTATAGTTGTGCAAATGGGGTTTAAAGTTTATATTATCAGAAAACAGATATATTATAATTTCCCCATTTCCCCAAATGCTGACGAATACACTTGCTATCCTTTCCTGACGAATACACTTGCTATCCTTTCGACACTAGACAAGTTACACTCGAAGCGTTGAACAATGCCATCGACCAAGAAAACGAAAAAAGAGGGCACTACTCTAGCGACTCTATAGGTATTTATAGCTTCTGCTGCCATTGTGCAAGCGAGTGACTACAACTTCTATCTCACTCATTCTCTCTTTTCTTTCACTACGCTTCGACCGTTTCTCGTCTAAAAACATAAATTATGGACACATGAAAGATAATAATAATAAAAGTATGAGATGAGAATATATCTAATACGAGCAATTAATACTAAGCATAACTAGACGAACGTTTACCCGAGCGTAAGCATATAACGACAGTAAGTAAACCCTACAAGAAATTTACGTTGATCGAATCTGTCAATCGTGTATCCATGCTTTCTCAATACCCTAGCGTTCGCATGGACGTTTGTCTAAGGCCCCAGGTAATAACCGCGTACTTACTAGAGCCCGTCTAAAATAAAGTTCAACAACCTCCACAGAAATTTGCATCCAAAAATTGTACAGAAGAATTTAGAGAGTTCAGGGTTTAGGGAGTTCATTTTTAGGTTAGACGGTCTCTTGCCGGCTTATGATGTAGGGGCGTGTATTCACGTGCAAGATATAATATTGAACTTCACGAAGTAATCTAGGAGACCCTGGAGACGTTTCTTGATCCGCTTCTGATCGTCCAATGTGCACCCGAGGATGGCAGTCTCAAAGTTCTTGTCTGTGCCTGAAACAAGTACTTACATACATAATTACGTTTTAAAAACTAAAAAGCAAATCTACTTCCTTGAATATAAAAAAAACAACCGAGTTGAGAACGACTTTGCGACTTTTTTAAGTCAGTAAAAAAGTTATTTTGCGCTTTTTAGTGCTTTATAATTTATTCTTTCAACTACGTAGTAATGTTATCATTAATCAGTACAAAACCACATAATATACACACATAACAATAGAGATGGGATTCAGCAAAACAGTGACCTTCATAGAATCAACACTAGGAATAGACATAAATTATACATCCCTAGGTTTCGACTAGAAAAGGTAAATAAGTCCTTTATGGGGAACACGGTGCGCTTCTATAATAAGCTTCCTGAAAATGCTACTAAACTAACTATTAAGAAATTTAAAGCATACATAAAAGGTATTCTTTTGAAGAAAGCTTATTATAATATAAATGACTATATTATTGATAAGAATGCATGGCCTCATGTCGTTCTGCCGTCAGACAGTTAACCAACACACTTGAAATGTATTAACTCTTTTGTATTAGTATTTCGTAGTTAAGATAGTTATAAGATGGATCATGTAAAAAAGCGCTAGGACCAAGACGAGTTTCTTGCCAATTCTTCTCGGGCTTGGGTTAGGATGAATTGGCACCTAAATTCACCTAGTATGTAAGACGTTTCAAAGTAATCCTTGTGATTGTATTGAATAAAGTATCTTTTGACTTATATTGATTGTATTGAATAAAAATATATGACTTTGATAAGAGCTCAGAAGATGGTAGGAGAGTAAACATTGCCAAGACCTCTACCAAAATACTAACTAGGTATAAAGTACCAGAAGCGCAGAAATGAACAGGAGCTTGTTAAGTAATAGTATAGGGTTTACCTGTGTTAGGGTCGGGTTGGGAAGTGCAGGCGTTCATATAAGTTTGGCATCGTATGTATGCGGTGTAGCCGTCATCGTGGACCGACACTACTAGCTGATCTATGTACATGTTCACCTGGAATTAAAACAAGCAATGTTCATTAGGACCACTTCAATGAGCCCAAACACAATACCACTGCTGTAAGTTAAGTATAATAAATATAAATATAGGTGGACAATGCACACAACATCTAGCGCCAAATTATGCATCGCTTGTATTATGGTGACCAAATGACTGCTAAAATACTTATCACAACAAACAACTATGTTCGACACACACATGTGTGTCCTGGTAGGGAATCGAACCCTTAACCTACAGCACAGAAGGCAGAGCTACTACTATCTGAGCTGACAGGCTTGTTGAGGAGTTGGGTATCCTGCAGAATCCAGATGATGCTACAACATCAGCTCAAGGTTACCATGTTAATCCAAATCACCTTTTGCCCGATGGAGGCAGAGACTACGGATTTCCAGATGCTATTTATTGAAACAGGTGCTGCTTAGATTTATAGTTTACATAATGATTCAATTCACATCAACATTAACGTAATGAAAGGTACAATTCCATTAACATTAAAACGGAAGCTCATGGACGTTTGAATTCGCCCAATCTTTACCTACATGGCTCACAGAGTCGGTCTTTAACGAACTTACAAAAGTCCTCAATTGAGGTTTGCCAGCGAGCCATGGAGCGCAGTATTCTAGGAGAATTAACAGACCACGTCTAAAATAGTATACAGCGCTCTTAAACTCAAATCGCGGATGTCGTACAGCAAGTAGGAAAATTGAAGAGGGCATCTGACGCATGTCGGATGTCTTATAGACTAAAGCCACCACGAAGTGGACACCCCTGAACGGAAAACGACCTCGCGGCAGACAGCGGCGAAGATGGAGGGACGAGTTAGACGCCCATCTTATGGATTGTCCCACAGTGGCTTTAGACAGAGATGATTGGAGAAAAGGAAGGTAGGCCTTTGCTCTGCAGTGGGAGGTCACGGGCTCTTAATAATAACCCATAACCCATTAGCGAGAGTGAGTAGCTGTCATAATACTACGTTATAAGGCAACCACATGGCCATGACGCTACGCACGTATTAATAAGGCCATCGGCTTGATATCAATCTGTATGCAGTCACAATCTCAAGTACATTCCCATGCAATTGAATTGTACATTGTATTGTAATGTATAAAGAGTAGGTATGTGCACAACACACCCAATTGGGGCCAATTCTAGTGAATCAAATGCTTACAACTACAATAGTTTTGCAGAGAAAGATTAAGTGACAGTTATTATTAGTTTCTCTTTTCACATTAAATAAATAAATAAATAATGCAGGACATTTCACACAGCATCATCTATCTGGCCCCCAAAGTAAGCAGAGTCTATGTTATGGGAACCAAATGACTGATTTACTACTACATATTCTACATAGAAAAACCCAGACCCGAGACAAATACATGCAGATCATATAGATGTGTCCCAGGACTCTAATCATATCCAGAACCTACTGCTATAGATCAATCAATCAGGATGGGCAGCAGTTTGGATTTTCCTCAAGAAACATTACACAATAGTTTTACAAACACCATTATTGAAGAGAATGTTGAAAGAAGGAAAGGACATGCACCATTTCTTGTGTACTTTGTGGTTCCAGGTGCTTGCTTCTCCTAATCCCAGTTTAAGAAGAATCAGGCCAGAAATTAGTCTGTTCGGAAGGCTTTGTAGGCTTTGAAGGCTAAGGCTTTGTATGATCCCTAATATTGTTACGGATGCTAAGTGGAGTTTGAGCAGATTTGTACTTAGCTTTTTATCATATATAATTTTATAAAATGCTTTATGAGACAGTTTTTGCTTATTTACATTCTTAAATTAACAAAGGTGTAGGTATAGGTGTAGGTGTGTAGGTAGCTGCTGTGTCGTTTATGGAGATTAAGTCTCTGCTGGAGAGGAACAGTTGGAAAGAGCTACACTATCACCGAAAAGAGCTCAGATGTTAAAATAGAAAAAGAAAGAAACAGATCATCATAATTATGAAAGCTAAAGAAATTATCGACTAAACGAAGCTACCTGACCTGTGGAATAGTTTTAATACCTGATGCAAAGCTTCTTCCTGTGAAGCATCTCTGTCGGTCCTGACCGCAACATCAACAGTCATCGCGCGCGCTAGGATGCGGTCCGCATATCTCTGGATGTCATCTTTATCACCTAAAACATAAATAATGATAAAAGTGTGGAATTATGTTCCAAAAACTTGTAAGCAAAATTATGGCGTAACTAAGTTAGTAGTTCATAACAGATCAATCCTGTGTCTTGAGTCTTGACAGTGCAGACTTTTTTGAAGTGAAAACTTCTTTTAGCGCGGTACGGATATTTTTGGATGAGGTAAACCCGCGACACCGTTACCCTCTTACAAACCTTAATTCACATGTTTACAGTCTACTTTTGTATGAAGAAGTTTACTGAGTTAGGTTCTTTGATATATTATCTACATTCTGAACAAAAAATATTGCATCATCTGTGTTCGTTCAGTATTTGATTGGCAGTCGCCATAATTACAGAATTTTAAGTTATTTATTACTAAACTCTAACGCGCCAAAATAAGTTTTCACTTCTGTCGGCACTCCCGGAGTGCAACCCGTTTTTTTTTTGTTTGTATAAAATGTAGCAGCAAATGAATGAAACTGCAAATGCAGTTAACATCCTATTCTTTTTTTTTGTGTAAGGTGTAACAAGCACATTAATAAGTCTTCTCCTTTAGTTTATTTCTCCATCAGCCTATCTCTTTTAATATATAATTACCTTTAAAACGAGTATTATAATGTACTTCACTATTTTATTTTATTTTATTACACTTTTAAACAAATTTAAATCATGACCTTTTTTGAATGAATTATTTGATTTATTAATTATCATTTGTTGTTCTTTTATGTATTTACCATTATAGGATTGCTTTGTGTTTGTGAGGCTATTATTTTTAGGCCCTGTCTGAAAACCAGCGCTGTTTTCCACAAATGTGTGATGATGATGTAGTCCTAGCCAATTTCGGCTACGGCAACTAAATAATGGATAGGGATATTTAACTCTATAATCGGCGAGGGCTTCGTTGCTCTGCCCTATGATGTGCACAAATGTGGTTTGCGTACCCAATTTTATTTATAAAAGTATGAGCACATTTGGGGCTAGTGTCAAGCAATTATGCTGAGATTGTACCTGTTTGGTCTAATTAGCACAGAAGTACCTATACCAATTTATGATCTAAAAACAGTAGTTTTCTTTTATTCTGCTTCTGTTTGACTTTATTTACTTATAATAATATTTTTGTTGTGTCTAGTGTTTTGTGTTCCTTGTGTATTGTGCATCAAATAAACAATTTTTATTTTATTCTATATATATAAATATATAAATCCCAAACATTTCACACAGCATCATCTGGCCCCAAAGTAAGCAGAGCTTGTGTTATAAAAGGTACCACATGACTGATATACTACTTATATACTTTTTTTTTGTAAATATATACATATTATACATATAAACACCCAAACCTGAGACAAATACTTGCAGAACGTACAAACATTTGTCCTGCAGCAGGAATCGAACCAGCAACCTTCTACGTCTCAGCCGGATCTTAGCCCACTGCGCTACAGAGGTCATCAAGCACAAAAGCGATCAGATTGCTCAGATGAAACTACCACTGCAGTCACACCTCTAAGTATTATCCTCGCACATCATTGAATCAGCCCATGTCAGTTGTGCTAGATATGGGCCTCTCACATGGTATGCCACTGAGCTTGAACTACTTCTCTAATTCCTGCCTGCTGCCTTACAGATATCAACACCACACCTAACTACAGGGCACACTACACTTGCTAACACACAGCCTCCACTCAAGAACCAGACTTCATCATTACTTACTTACCTTCATAAACGGTTATGTATAAAATTATAGTTTCACTCACATTCAGATATTTCAGACAGAAGCTCAGAATGTTTAACACTATCAAGGGTTGAGAGCAAAGAGTCTCGTTCCTCCACAATCCTCATAGAGTCTCGTCTCAATCGCTCCACTCTCATCTCCACCTGGTCCAGTACTCCTATCAGCCTGGGAATCATATAATTTTATTATCATACCATTTGATGGTATGAACAAACCAAACACATTCTGGAATGTCTGATTAAATAAACGTATAGCAAAGAGCCAGTCATAGGTATTAAACATGAGAGAAAATTAAACTTGCCCTACTTTACGTGATTGGACTTTTAACCATTTGTGGTTGGATCACAAAGTAAATTGCCTGTTATTAATTTAGCAAGAAGTGCTTGCGACTTGGCATTTGATGGTTTAATTTAAATTAAACTAAAAACAGAAATCCAATTATTTTAATAGCCGGTAACACCACTTTTTACAATGTTGCTTTAACTATTTTTTACATTGACCTTTTATAGTCGGTTCAAGTGACTAATAGAAAGAATTTGGCAGTCGAAAAACTCGCTATAACCATTAGTTATAATCCCGGAACGACGAATACGGTTGCGTGGGCGACAACATACATTTTTTATAACTCAATAGACTAGTCATAGCCAAATTTGGGAAACCTTCCTCGAGAGAGGTAGAAACAATAGAATTTAACAAAATTAGAATTTAACCTAGAGCGGCGTGTGGTGCCGCCGTTCACTGTATAAAGAAGGATAAGTTACCTATCCTTCGGTGCCTGCGCTCCCATGGTCGAGGAATCGTCAATAAGCGGCAGCCGAGAAACCGTACCGCCGGTATACACTAGTTCAACTGCAAATTGATCCACCTCCATTTGTGCGTCGTATTTATCCGACGAAGCCACCGTTATACAATGATACGTACAATTTACAAAAGATTTATCAAATTATCAATTTATTTCACGCAATGCAGGCGAAGAAAGACGTCAAAACGAAACGAACATCAAATCAAATCAACCATCAAAACAAAACTGCAATTTTGAAGTTAATGCTTGATGTGCGTATGAGTGTAGTGTTGTGTGTGTGGTTGATGGATACTGTGGATAGATGGTATTGTTTGACGTTGCGTGGTATTTTCTGGATGCAAGTGGAAAATTCTCATAAAACTTCACAAGAAAAAATATCGTATTTCTTTGCGCGAGAGTCTATTTTAGTACAGAAAAGAAGTAGATCAGATGTTCTAGTTTGTTAATTTTCTTACTGTCAAATAATTCTGACAGTGAAATATTTGACGTACGGATTTCCGTTTTATAGTGACGTTCTTTTATCGAAATAGTATTAAAGCAAATATCTATGTACTAGGAACTAAAAAAAGTTCCTGGGAATTCTCAATAAACACGAAAGTTTAACATCCTATCTATCTATAAAAAACTGCAATAATACCCCACCCTTTAAAGCTTTAATGTTCTACTACATAGTCAGATTGACTCAAGCTAAATTTTTATAATTATAGACCGTTCATCGAACCGTTCATTGCCTACGGTGCTGTCAACAATAATTGTGTAGTATTTACCCGACCTGGTGATTGGTAGTTGCCGGCAACATTAGCTAAACTTGTATGTACCCACCACAGATTAAAATATTTTACTTGTATTTTTAAATAATATACAGTTTTAAGACTAGTAAGGTAATTATGACACAATTCGAATTTTAAATTATTTATTGATAAAAAAAAATTCTGACGGTAATTATGGTCGAAAGGAACGATTCCAGACATATCACTGACACTTGCATAAACGTGATCAACATCTGTCATATCCGAATCTGTGTCATTCCTAGTTCAATAATTATGAATTTACCAGTAATATTATCCGTGCAGTCATCGCGTTTATATATTTATTAGTTGTCAGTAAATTCTAATTACCCATACTAAAGGCATTGTGTCGGAAGCTGGTATCCCTATTTTACTAACCTTTCATGGCGGCGACACCAGATCGCACTTGATTGGGTGCAATTAGACAACAACAGATTAACAATCAGTAGTGCCATCATTACGGCAGGCAGGGGACAACTTACGGTGAAAGGTCTACTTAGGTTAGCTATCAATCAAACAATGATGGCAAATCAATCATAGAACATTGCCGTACCCGCGAGCTGTGTCCTCAAAATTTCCTGCAGTTTGCTAGCAAACGATGTCGAAAAAATCAGGGAATTTCTTGAAAATATATGATTTTCAAGTTACACTTTCCATTCTTAGCTATATTCATAAAGTAATTCTACTTGGGGGAAGTAATTCTACTTAGTTCCCTCGTGGCGATTATTTGTCCCCCTAACTAAAACGTCAAGCGTCAGTTTAGCTTCCCTCCTTTCCCCCTGCCCTTGAGCTTGATCGACAACTAAGTGTAATTTTTCTTTTCATGTCCTTATTTATATTTTATTTCACCTAGGTACCTAGGTACTTATATTTTTTTTCGTCCAACATTTCACACAGTATCATCTCGCCCTAAAGGCCCAGAGCTTGTGTTATGAATATGGGTTATTGGTTGTTGTAAAGGGTTAGTCCCACCAATGCCACATATATTGTTCTCTGAATTTTAAACTTCATGCATTGAGTCCCAAGCAACGACATAAATTGTCCCACGACAATTTAAATCGACTGATACAAAGTTATTTCCTTCCCAGTGAATGCCACAAGTTTTCGGCAGGTACAGTTAACGCAAAAAGCCTAAGACAACAATTTTGGTTTACCTTCCCATGTATGTATGTAACCTACTATCAGGGATGTTTATTATTATAAGGGACCGAAGTTTATCAAATGAAATAACAAATGAACTCGCAATATTTTTTTATATATATATTTCAGAAAACACTACCTATTTATTTTTATAAATATCTATTTTTATAATACCTTACTATTCAGAAAAACTAGGTATCTATTTTTATAAATATCACAGTAATCAACCTTAATAATTACTAATTTTATTATGAAAACACTGGTTTTAAATAATGTAACTATTCAGAAAAACATTAACTACGTGTAGATACATAAAATTAATGTTATTTCGTAGTAAAGTAATTCGAACTGTTTATAAATATCACAAATTAAACTAAGTTATTACTTAAATAAGTATCTACTAAATATTGTAATCATCACAGAAATCAACGTTTGTAATGCTTAAAATAGTTAAAATAGTTATAATCACAGTCTTATGATTTTGACATAGTATGGTAGCAGAAACAAAGAAAGTAGAGTAGAATAAATTTATATTATGTATAAGGTAAATAGTTTTAGATCTTAAAATTGTCTTCTCTTCTTTCTTTGTTTCTGATATCATACCATCAACTAATAATAAAATCTAATACACATTTATTGTCAACTAACTTGACAAAAAGGAATTATTTGTACATACATACATATGAGTTTACTCATTATAAATTTTTATATTGATTGAGAGCATCAATAATACTTACTTATAGTTTTCTCTCTGTATTTTTGTTCAATTAGTTTTATATTGTGATCTCTATTTATTGACCTTTGGGTTCGTTTGGTTGCGACATGGTATTTTTCAAAATACTCTGCTTGTTCTCGAATTTTGTACAGGAGTTCGAGTAAACGGGGCTTTTTTTTTTATCTGGCCATTAAATTTTTTGTGCCAGGCTTCGACTAAGTTAGTGATTCGGTGCCTTTCGCCTTCACAATTCCAAATTTCATAGCTGATAGACGGGTTCATCAACCATGTGTCAACAAAGTAATTATTGAAGTTAGTCACTTTCTCGTTGATGGGCGATGTTTCCATAATGGCTAACCATCCGTCTTCCACATCACTGATAGGCAAATGAGCCAGAGCTGCACATTTAGCTACATGCTCTTTTTCTTCTCTTGAGGACAAACCAAGGGCTTTTGATTTCTTCGATACAGCTTGTTTTAAATGAAAGTTACATCCTTTGATTGTTGCATCAGGCAAGCATTTTTTTGCAGCATTGATTGTACTTAACTCAAAATCAAAAAACACTTTACGTGGTTTCCAGCCTGGCAAGCTTTGCTTGACTGAGTTGAAAAATATTTCATATGTTTTCTGCATTTTGTTTGGCAAGAGAGCAAAAAGCGCAGGTATTATGTTTGTTTCAGATTCGTTACTACCAATATCTGTATGCACTGAATACAACTGGCAGAAAGGCGGAGCACAACTTCTAAAAGTTCCGTCGAAGAAGAAAGTGTCTCTGTCTTGTAAAATATTCTTACCCCCGTTTGATGAGAAGATTATAATGCGTTCCTCTTCGTGGTTGTCAAATAACAAAAAAATTTCAAACTCTGCAGGGATTGTTACGTCTTTTGCAGCAGTAAATTGAGTTTTCATGACACCAAAACTTGCGTTTCTGGACCTGTACATAATTTTTATTAAAATATTTCGTGGCATTCTCTGGGAAGAAATCTGGCATTGAGTGAAACCAACCCGTTGTAAATACCTACATACATATTATACATCTGTTACATATTACGGCTATGTACCTACCTAATCTGCCGACTTGCACTGCAGCGTTGCATTTAGTATATTGTTCGACCGGTACAGTACGAACACCATGCAGCATTTCCATCTTTACCTAGAATTGCAGAGCCTCGGAAACAATGGCAGGTGTCGTCATTCTACACTCGGTACTTGCATTGACCGAACGTAGATTCGTACATTAGATTTTAGACTTACAAACATCAACAAAGATCAACCAACATTTTATCAACACAACAATTTTCAAACACATTATTCCAGGGCAGGAATCGAACCCGCAACCTTATGCGCCTCAGACGGGCCTTGGGCCACTGCGCGACAGAGGTCGTCTACTTATACTACCTGCTCCCCGCGGTTTGTAAACCGTCCTACCTACTTAAAGTGCTTGGCCAGACTGCAAACGCGGGCGTGGGGCAGGCGCGGCGCGTCAAACTCAAACATAAGAACTTCATTTGAATGTACGTAGTGGACACGCGGGTACGGGGCGGACGCGGAAAATGGCGCGGGCAACTCACGCCATAGCTCGTTCATACAAGTGGCCGCAGTGAGAGCGCGGTGCGTCAAGCGACAACTCGCGCGGGAGTGGGGATCTCAAACTGGTTCGAGCTAACCGCGCGCGTTCATGTGATGGCGTCTTCACAAATTAATGTAGAAGCATTAATAAGTGCTATTCAAGCACGACCTGCACTGCGGATGTCGAAACAACTCAATACAAAAACATAAAAGTTAATTTAAGATTGTAAAATAAAATAACACCATAAAACTTTGGAGGTCGCTCTCGCAATTTTTCATTCCATTTAAAAATTGACATTTATAAAGTACCTATCTAAGAATTTTTCAGTAAAAATAAGTCCTCTTCATCCATATTATATGTTGACAAACACTGGCCACGTCAACACTCTGAACGAAACCGCGCTCCACTGCGGACAGGCACAAACGAGCGCGTTGCCGCACCCGCGCTGCTGCCCGCCCTGCGCTGCCAGTCTGGCCAAGCACAAAAAGTCACCTATGTCGACACCAAGATACAATCTATCTCCGTACCAAATTTCATCAAGATCCGCTCGGCCGTTTAGCAGTGAAAGGTAGCGAACAAACAGACATATGAAAAGAGACAATTTGGAATTTATAATAGTAGTGAATGTCTCGTAATGTCACTTGACTATTGCTTGACAATTTGTTTTTATCCAAGGAACAATAGAAAAACAATACATTTGAGTTGATAATTATTTTATTTCGTTTATTGTTAAAGAAAGCTTTAGGTCCTATAGAAATATCTTTGTGTACAATTCAAGGGCATCGGGTTTTTATCCTGCTGGACATCGAGTAGGCATGCTTACCCTGAAAAACAAATAAACAATTAATATTTATTACCCTGTAAAACAATTAGCAACGGTCTTTTTTTTTTTTTATTTTCTTTTCATTATTTAAAACAGAAAGTGTTCATTTTGGTTAGTTGTTTGATAAAATTATAAGAAATCATAAAATATGAGCGAGTCCAGCAACGACGAAAATATAAATTTAACCCCTGCAGAGTTATTGCAAGCAGTACATAATGCCGAATTGAGTTTTCTTCAGGATAAATCGCGTGAAGTACCTAGGATTTTCCTCGTTGTAGTGAGGGGAAAAGTTCGGCAGCAAAGTTATTCTGTGTCTCGGACCTTTGAAATACAAGTACTCGCGCCATAAAAACAACTTTGCAGTCTTGCATAGAAAATAACTATTTTAGTAAGTTGCATTAATATTTATCTCGTGTCAGTGCGCCAATCTCATGTTTCTAGTCATAATACCTACTCGTAAAATGCAATAGGAAGTAGTTGGCACTTACCAACTCTAAATTATCAATCACAGCTTAGACCCAAACATCACGGCATGACCCGTTAATCCATCCCTGGCCTGCTGGACAATTTGTGGGAACTTCAACAACGGCAGACTGCCAAACGTCACGACATGACCCGTTAATCCATCCCTGGCCTGCTGGACAATTTGTGGGAACTTCAATAACGGCGGACGGCCAAATTTCACGACATGCTCCGCCTTCATAAACTTGTCCTGGAGGACAGCTCGGAGGAATAGTGATGACGCCTGGCCCACCACAAACCACGGCTAGAAACGCAGAGAGCACTAAGACACCAATCATTATGCGATAAACTCTTGCTAAACACTGTTGAAAGTTCCTTTAAACTCTGATATTTATTTGAAGGATTTCGTTTAAATTTTGATTTGTTTCTATTGTCTGCTTTTCAAATAGTATAACCGAGTGATAAAAAATAATAATGCGCTGATAAGATATATCAAGTTAAGAGTATTTGAAATTATTAATCTTACGTTTTGTACCAATGTAGGTCAGTTAATTATTTACTACTTGCTTACCTACTTATTATGAGATTTTAATTACATATTACTAAACAAGCAAATTTTCATCACGATAAGACTAACAGTCTTTCAGCAACAGTCTGCGAGGAACAGCTCTGATTAGAAGAGGACAGAGAAACAGACATAGTGAAACGATAAGGTTCACTGGTTCGGAACCACTTCGGAACCCTAAAAAATAATACTTCGGATTATACGAGTATCACCTAATTAATACTGAGTTTTAAGCAAACAAACAAACGAAGGATGTTACGAAGTTTACGTTTAACGAATGATGAGATGTGGGGCGATGATATTCGTAAGGTAGCGGGCAAGAATTGGAGGACAAGAGCTGAAGATCGAGCTAAATGGCGTGCCATGGGAGACGCCTTTGTCCAGCAGTGGACTGACACGGGCTGATGATGATGATGATGATGAATGATGTGATGCATCATTCGGTAGAAATAGCAAGGCAGCTAAATATGTTGAGCCAAAATGAGTAATTTGTTTTATGGATAATTAGGTAGGTAGGTAAATATATTGAAAAAAATATTAAAGCATCAAAAAGTAATAATATTAAGGTAGACTTGTTTGAGAAAATTATTTTTTTGTTTGAAAGGGTTTCACAGGTGGTCCCATATAAATTTTATCAAAATCGGTCGAGCTGAAAAATCAACGAAAATCTAAATTGTATACATCGATGATGTTTTTATGTACTTCGGTACCTCGCTGTCTCATTATAGCGCTGCGTTTATTTGGCCTACCCAGATTATATATATACAAAGTACATCTACTTTCCACTAAAAATGTATTATAGGCTCAAAATTCATTCAATGAAGTCGGTGTCTTTTTAGTTTTTAAAACGTGATTATAATTAGTTCCACACGATACATGAGTTGTTCAAAAACAGAATGTCAATCTTGTGACAATCCTCGCAAACGGAGAATCATTTATGAAATATAAATCGTATGCTGCCTTATTGTGCCCAAACGGCGCTGTGCGCATCATAGCGTCAGACTCGAGAAGAGTCAGATTCTACAAGAGTCTGACGCTACAATACCTACTTTGGTTCCTATACCTCTAGTTGTGGTATACGCCAAATTTACTTTGGTTAAGAGACTGAGGTTAGTTCTAAATACCAAACCTATAACCGTCGTGTTGGAATGGAGCGCGTTGCGCAATAGCCTGGGCAAATATACGATGGGGCATATCGAAAATCTTTTGCGGGGGGCACGTATTTCAATTGGTGAATAGGTAAAATTTGGTTTGAATCCATTTGGGTTTTGTGGAATACCAAATTTAAAGTTATTTGGCTCCGAGTTGAGCGCTCTGGGTTAAAAAACCTTGAGTGATATGTCGTTGATATGATAGGTCGTTGTTTAGGTAAATTCTGTACATTTTGTGAGTTTGGTTAATTTTGTGATGTTTGTTTTAGTAATTTATTTTTAGATGTGGAATTTTGTTATGTCACCTGAAGGGAAAGTTGGTACTTTTAATACTTTAGATAGAAAATTTTACTCAAAGAAAACATTCCTTTATTTTTGAATAGAAAGAAAACTGCATTCAAAGATTTTGAAAATTCGCTTGCCACACCCGGGAATCGAACCGACTAAAATCTGTAAAAATTACACCCTGTACTTTTATTGCAGGATCAATTATAAGGATGAAATCTGTCTAAGAAACATGATAAATTAAATTAAATTGAAATCCGTTCGTAACTAAGATTTCATAACTACATAATTTTCACTCAAAACGGGATATTTACCATGATATATGAGTTTTTCTGCTTCTCGATATTTCGGCACAGTTGCCGAATCATGGTAAATATCCCGTTTTGAGTGAAAATTATGCGCAAAACCATGATAGTTTTAAAAGTTATTTCATAACTAGTTATATATCAAGTTTCAGTGCTAATTTGTCCAGTGTACCAGGAGACCAAACACGACTAAGAGGTTCTCGTTATAAAAATGGAAAAAAAGTCATGTGTTGTCGTTATCAAAATGGAAAAAAGTCTTGTTTAATAACTGGTTGTAAAACAGTGAAAAAAAATCTGATATATTACTAGTTATGAAATCTTAGTTGCGAACGTGGACCATACTCTTTCAACAGCTATAGCTCATTAAGCTAGCTAGCTACAGATCTTCAAGATAAGATAGAAACCATTTTTCAACAATATTCTTCTGTTTTAGAACCAGTAGGTGATACAGGAGAGTTAACCATTAAATTAAAAAAGGTGTACTTTGTTATATACCGTACAGACTAGCTCCAATAGAAAGAGAAAAAGTTAAATTAATTGAGGCAAGTCATTTATTTTTTGCTAGCCCCATTATTTGGTTTGGTCTACGTTCGTAACTAATATATGGACGATATTGATTCCATTTAATGTTTTGGATCAAGGTCTTGACTATTTGGGACCATTTTTTTTTGTAGAGCTATGTATATTTATATCCTGCGAAGGTGTGATGCCAAGTGATTCTAAAGATAGAGCTTTAACTATTTCTCCTAGACCCAGGACTGTCAAGCAAGGTTGACAACTTATGGGTCTATCCAGTGATTTTCGCAAGTTTGTGCCCGATTTTGCTTCACAAACTAGATGTTAAGTTAACAAAAAAAAAACAAAAGTGGGGCACCGAACAGGATGCGGCTCGAATATATAATATAATTTAATTTCGAAACCATTTTTAACCAGTTTTGACCCAGCACTTGCAACGGAACTACTCCATCGGCTATGGAGCAAATATGTTACAAAGGGTTACAAAGAGTAGTAGATTCCACCAAAGTCAATAAAGTTGTAGATTATTATAGTAAACGTACGAGTCTAGCAGAATCTAAGGATACAAATAAAAATACAAATACAAATTCATTTATTTACCAAGATAATAAAAATACAGTGTTAACAAACTTACTTAATCAAAATACTAAGAGAACACAATAAATAAAGAACATGACCAACTGTAAGCTGTAAGTTTTCGAAGTTTGTGCGAATATGTGTGAGTGTGTGTGTGTGTGTGTGTGTTTATGTGTGTGTGTGCGTGTGTGTGTGTGTATGTGTGTGTATTGGAGAGAGAGAGGGTGGGTAAGTGGGGAGGGGAGTATAAAAGTTATGCCACAATATAAATAGTATCAGTTAGTTCGACACAACGAGAGAGGTCAGACCAGAACTTCCAGCAAATTTTCCGTTCCGTCATAGTCTAACGTGAGAAGCCATTTTCTTATCTTTTCCTTTACACCAAAGAGAGAGCAGTTTAGGTCACAATGCTTACAAACACAGCGGTATATAAATGGGAAAGAATAATATTTAAAACGTCTTGCAAAAGAGGTTTTTGACCACTGGCACATTGACTTTCAGCCGCCGGTTTTCCGTGGAGGAGAGAGAACTGCAACCCGAACGGAAAGACATATGGTACGCCAATGTTACTCGCTGCAAGTAGAGCTGCCGGACACTAAGTGTTTGAGTAAATGCATACAGGGATACAGTGGGATAACGAAAGGGTTTCCGGAACATGACCTTGAGCACAGATCTCTGGGCTCTTTCGAGAGTGATCATAAAGGTTTTCGCAGTTCCACCCCAAGCAGTGATGCAATAGCATAATATGGACTGGCAAAGAGCTGAGTAAACTAGCATGAGACAGTCTGCATCAGAGCCGTCCCGGAGGAGCTTCATGACGTATATAAGCTTTCTGACTCGTCCAGCAAGAGCATTTACATGTGCTCTGAAAGATAATTTCTGATCTAGCAGAACACCCAAATACCGAAAGCATTCCGTTCGCTCTATAACAGGACAGGAGCAGTTTAACTCAGATCCATTACATTTATGGATCCGTAGGGATAAGGAACAAGGAGGGCGGGATACTTTTGTTTTGTGAAAACACAAGTATTTGGTTTTCTGCGCATTAAGAGTCAACAGATTCATATCAAGCCACCAGATATGGATAGTTCTTATGATCTTGAAACTTTAGTTATAATGCCCTAAAACATTTATTTATTTTTACAATTGATAAGGGAGTTAAACAAGGTGACCCGCTCTCTCCATAACTATTTACAAGCACTAAAGAAATTTTCAAAACACTGACTCGATCTTGGTCTAATAAAAGAAAATCTATCGGAGACCAAAAGTTTACAAACTTGTGCTTCGCCGATGATATTGTGCTTTTCGCCCCAACTGCATCAGAACTCCAAATTATGCTTGTAGATCTAAGCAGAGCAAGCCTAGAGGTTGGACTCATGATGAATCAGTTAAATAATGAGCAATAGCACCCAACAAAAGATCAAGGTAGATAGGCAAGAATTACGAGAGAACGTCGATGAGTATCTGGGCCAGATAGTCTCTTTCCAAAACAGGCAAGACAAAGAAGTTGAACGACGTGTCGAAAACGCCTGGAGGAGCTTCTGGTCCATGAAATCGCTAATGAAGGGAAACCTTCCTCTGTCTCTCAAGCGAAAACTCATTGAAATGTATATATTGCCCGTTCTTACCTTTTGTGCACAAACATGGTCTTTAACCGAATCTCAGAAGTCCAAACTCAAGATCTGCCAACGAGCAATGGAGCGTAGTGTGCTAGTGGTGAAGAGGACAGACAGAGTCCGCTATACAACTTTGCGCACAAAGACCGGATCGCAGATGTCGGAGACAAGACCGCCAAATTAAAATGGAGTTGGGCGGGGCACGTCAGCCGTATGAGTGCGGACAGGTGGGCAGAGCTCGTCACACAATGGGTGCCTGCAGATGGGCGACGTAGCCGGGGCAGGCCGAAGAAACGTTGGCGTGACGATCTCGATGCCTTCGAGAAAGGCTGGTGGAAAATGGCTGGGGACAGGGACCAATGGAAGGAATTGGGGGAGACCTTTGCCCAGCAGTGGGAAAGTATAGGTTAATAAAAAAAAATATATATTTATGTTTATTATGGTTTAACTTCTCGGTATTGACTTTACGATAATTACTTATCGCAATGCCGTTAAATCCAAAATGTCTAGGAGAGATTGGTCACCAAGATTAAGATTAAGACTTTCAGTTCGAAATTAAATACAAGAAGGTCAAATTCATTAGTCATGTTGATTTTATAAGCCGCAATCCGTCCTCCGGGGGTTCTAAGGGTTCCAGATGGTTGTAAAATGCTCAGCTCAACGAAACCTTATCTCACAGCTAGAAACTCATGATTTAACCAATATATTATGATGAGACTGAAAATCTTTCTTATGATTTCGAAATGAACACGGAATAAACATCAAATGAGTTAGCACATGTCACTGTACCCCTTTCACACACATACCTATTACTAACTCATTTACTATTGCTATACACCTTTAAACTCACCTTCAATTTATACGCACACACACACACACATATACACTTACACACATACACACATACTCATACACACACGCACACACATTACACACTACACACTCGCTACCTCAGATTCAATTTTTTTTGTGTAGGGGTCTACAATCCCCCTATAGTATGCTATGGTATCTAATTTGGGTTCTGTTTTATTATCTTCGGAGGTGGGTAATAACATTCGCGACACAGTTACATTTAACTTCTGCGTTATGTTATCGTTCTTCCCATGTTTTTGTATATTCTTGTTTATCCTCGCAAATAAATACATTTTGATTTTTGATTTTTGAATATGTAATGTTAGATAAGATAAGATAAGGTAAGATAAGATAAGATATGATAAGAGATAAGATAAGATAAGACCATGTTTATTTACCAAATAAATTTCACATGGATATTACAGTTACTAGTGGTCCCCGAACTAGGCTAGGCCTGTATCGCGGGAGATCGGTCAAGCAAAACGTGATTACCTAACACAAAAGTACACATTACAGGGAAGATAAATATAAAACAAAAGTAAAGTAAACTAAAGAAAACTATTAAAAAATATATCTTTAAATTATTAAAAAAAATAACTAAGTAAACATTACTACGTGCAAAAACCAAAATTACGATAACATTACAAAAAGTGCAGTGTAGGGAGAATGCGTACAAGGGACTTTAGAGGGGCATACGTGAATGAGTGAGTGTCAAAATAAGTAATATAGCGAGGGAGGGGAAAGAGGGAAGGGAGAATGGGTTGATTGTTATCAACTAGACTATGAAAAAGTATCTAATGTCATTTTTGGATTCCAGAAGGCTTTCTGTTCCGTTATAATCCAATATCAGGAGCCACCTCCTTATTCTCTCTTTAACTCCAGTGACCAGTGATAATTGACAGTGTTTACTGGCACAACGATATAAAAATAAGAAGGAAAAATATCTAAAGCGCCTAGCAAATGCGGTTTTAACAGCTGGGACATTTAGGATACTTATGGATACACCGTGGGATGATCGCCAACCCAGGAATTTTACAGGAATTGCGGCTAAATTTGCCGGATGAGTTTGTGCACCGACGGAGGCGGCCCGCCCTATTGGCTGTACCAAGAGGAAGGACCAACCTCCTGAATAAGGGCACCTCCAACGCGTTCCATTCACACGCTCAATCTAGTAGCGGAGAGAGTCGATCTTTTTTACTGCTCCCTGAGCGAATGTCGCAGGAGTCTGTCATTTTTTTTGTGCTATTATAATAAATAGCTGTCTAATAAATACCTGTCCAAAGCTTTCGACTTGGTGTCCTATGATATGCTCTGGCATAAAATGAGGACTGAAACCAGCCTTCCTGAAGAATTTATTGCAGTGTTTGATTATTGGTACAATAACCAAGTGAATATTGTAAGGTGGGCGGGAGTAGCTTCCGACCCGTACAGGCTTAAGTGTGGAGTCAGACAAGGAGGGTTGACTTCTCCACGACTTTTTAACCTGTACGTAAATGGGCTTATAGAGGAACTCTGCAGCACCGGTGTTGGCTGTTCCATAGATGGTCAATTCATAAACAACATAAGTTACGCTGATGATATGGTGTTGCTGGCTCCCTCTATAAGCGCTGTCAGAAAGTTGATTAAAGTATGCGAGGAATACGTCGGGGCTCACGGGCTCAGGTATAATGTGAAGAAGAGCGAACTCCTGGTATTCCAATCCCGTTATCATAAGGTTACTAGTGTACCCCCTGTCTTTCTAGATAGCGTAGCACTACCAAGAGTGGCGCGTTTCAAGTACCTGGGTCACTGGGTCACCGAAGACCTCAAAGACAACGAGGATATTGAGAGGGAACGCCGAGCGTTGGCTGTCAGAAGCAACATGCTGGCACGTAGATTTGCGCGGTGTACGGGAGCAGTGAAGATTGTGCTGTTTAAAGCTTTTTGCCAGTCTTTCTATACGTGCACTCTATGGGTCAACTATACGCAAAGGACGGTCAACGCTTTGCGCGTACAGTATAACAACGCGTTTAGGATGTTGCTTGGGCTGCCTAGATACTGCAGCGCATCGGGCATGTTTGCTGACGCTCAAACCGATGGCTTTCATGCCATAATTAGAAAAAGAGCCGCTTCGATGCTAAGTCGTGTCCGTGGCAGCACTAACAGCATCCTGCGCGTTGTAGCGGCCAGAGTGGATTGTCCCCTTATGTGGCAGCTGATACAGCTACATATTAAGTAGTAATTATTAGTGTTGTTTTTATATTATTATTGTTTTGACGTTTGATTTTGTTTATTTGTATTTTTTTTTTTTTGTAATTTAATGACATTATTAGGTATGTACGAATCTTATTTTTAATTATAACGTATTCCTACTAACAAATTATATGGACATTGTCTGAAATAAACTAATTGAATTAAATTGAATTGAATAATTAGATTTGACATTGTGTAGTTATTTGACATGGTATATTGATTGACGAATTTTTATATTTTATTTGGTTTGACTTTATGTAATTTGAATTTATTAATTGAATTTTTTTTATGTATATTGTGAAATTATTTGACATTGTATATTGATTAAGAAGTTTTTAATTTTATTTCTTTTATTTGACATTACGTTTTTATTTTTGACATTTTGACATTTGGTTAGGGTCGTTATCACGTTTCGTTCAGATTACCTTTCCAAGGCCATAACTGGTATGTCTCTAAAGTTTTTGTGAAATCTGTGGTTATGGAAATGTTAGAGTCTAATCAAGCTTTAATGTCACCAAGCACCAAAAAGCTACGTGGTTGTATAAAGAAGTAGCTGAGAAAAAACATGTTAAAATTTCATTCCTCTCCCTGTCCAAACGACCCATCAGCAACTTTGATGATTTTTTATTCTACTTTATTTTTACAAAACTCAAAATAAATTCTTCTTTTCGGACAAAGAAACAATCAAAGAATATTTGAATGAGGCTGCTTCGATTAGAAAGAGGTTGCAACATCGCGATAATCGAAGTTTTATTTTTGTCAAGCAAAAAACTTAATTTCTATCGGCACTGTCGGTCATCAACATTTTTTTCGAGTCCGGCCCTTTACAGTGGCTAGGTACCTTCCCGCGCATCCCGCAACGAACCAGTCATCGGCACACCTTAGTACAGTCAAGACTGTGTCTCCACGTAAAAAAATATTTACGATCTCGTGTCGTCAGGAGCACTTTGTCATTGATTCCTGTGATTTACGAGGTAATTATTTTTTTTGGTGGTTTCTTAGATACATAATTTTGATCTCTAGCATAGTACTGTTCTAGGTTTAATTTTCACCCAGTTTTGGTACACGCGTAAATTGAATAATCGAGGATTAAATGCCAAATAGTCATTCCTCTCCAATTAATCATCTTCCATTTTTTCAAAAATTGTTCTGGATGGTAATGAAAGCGTTTGGAGAGGAATGACTTGTTATCAAATATTACTAGATATATCAAATATTTCAGCGAAAGCAGGTAGTGCAATATTAACATGGCATGTTAAGCTATAGGTACTTAAAGTATTTTGAAGATATCGACCTTACTGGGTTGTTTTTCCAAAAGAAGAGCGAGATACTGTCAATGCATGTTACATGCCAATGTTGATCTTCTGATCAAAGCCCTTCAAAAATCTAGGATCACACCAGAAGGATCAACAACATAATTGACAGTTGACAAAACAACATGGGTTGAACAGTCTTTGTTGCAACCCATATAATGGGAATTGCCTTGCAAGATGTGAGATGACAGTCAAGAAAAAACTTTGATATGCAAGGAATTTGACAATGGCGATGGTATAGATTACTTTGAATGGGTCATTGAAAAACAGAATTACAGGGGGAGAACAAGGAATGAAAACTGTAAAAAGAAAAATAGGATAAACGTCGATATATCATCAACTTGTGGACAATATCATGAAACTCTTCTTCAAACATGTGCGTAATATTGTCACGCAATACTGTGCGATCAAAACACTGAAGAAGAATTTGAAAGACACAGAAGTTCTGATACATGTTGACTTTAGTGAGAAGTATTGTCTCAAATTCCATGTAAAAGTACAATCTTTCCACTATGGATGCTGGAGGGGTCAAGTGTCCGTGCACACTGTGGTCATTTATTATAAACATCCCGAACAAGGTTTAATATAATCATAAAAATTAATGAACAGTCATCACTGTGACTTGGAATTACCATAAAGCCGGTAATGGAGCACCGACCGGATGGTGTTGGGGCAGTTCTAAGATCCACGTCTGATTCAGTGGCGACGTCGGCTCTTTCGAAGATTTTGTAGATCTTGATTCAGAGACTTCAGAGTGTTGATGTTATTGTAATTTCTGAGGATGATATCAACCGTAAAAAAAATTCCAGCTCACGTTTCAAGCTTCAGGAGTAGGTACTATTAAAGTCCACCAAGTCATATGGTCGTCTGAATTACCATACAGTGTAGCTGTCAGAAGCCTCAGCTGTTTTAGCTGCTTAAATAGCTTCCTGTCATGAGAACACCAAACACACATGGGAATGCTACACATGAGATTTGATTACCAAAGTTATTTACCAAAAGCCCAAGGGTCATCATAAGCTGATCATACACCAAAGGCGAAACATCAACAAGACATTGAACAGTTTCTTGAGTCAACATATATACAATGAAATGACATAGACGGAGCGGAACAAGAAATAATAAAAAACTTGGTTAAAAAAAAGGATGTCAGTCAACAAAGTCCATTAGACTGACGATGATAACAACAAAGAAAACCTCATGGCCGTGGATGCTGCTGACACTATGGACTTACAATACAATTTAGATGACTGGGTTAATACCCAGGTTCTCACTTTGCACTAACGTGAAATATAATACAGACAAAGTGAGAACCCAATTCGTTTATTACGTAGAGAAAATAGATAAAATATTAATACTCATGAATTTTTTGTTGCCTTATTTGTTATTTATTTAATTTTATGATTTTTTTGTTTTAGAACTTGAATCTGTTTTTTTTTCAAGATATGTTTTTAATAATTTGTTAATTAATATTATTCAACTTTTTTTGAAGAGTTTTATATAAAATTAAACCCTTTTCTTATTATAAGCATTTAATTTTATAAAATGTAAGAATAACTTTTTTTTAAATATAAAAAAACTCTGTGTACTCTTTCGTGTTTTCTTAGGCATCTGGATGAATTCCTGAATTCTTGGCCGGTTCTGAGATGATGGTGGCATTTCGGTTTAAGGCGTTGATGCTCGTTCAGGAGCTTGTAGAATAACTATACTTCAGTTTTGTTAAGCGCCGTAACTCTATTGGTACTACTTAGTAGCTTCAGGCTTTCTGACATAAATATTATTCCTGCTGATAACTCCCTCGAATCAAACACGACCAGCCATTCTTCAAAAATTGAAGTTATGTTTCAGCTGCAGAATATTCAGCATATTCAAATGCTACTTTTCTTATACTACCCGTAAAAAACATTGGTAATTTTTTTAATTGTATCTGCGAACTCCTCTTCCACCTCAGGCGTGAAGACAATATTACGTCCGAGACGTGGTTCTTTATGAGTTTTTTTTTCTGAAGACTCGAAAATGGGATGTTCGATGATGGGATGGGATGAACCTTATTCGTTAATAAGCTCCACGGCCTTTTAGTTAACCTTAATTATCTTTCTAGGACGAACCTTCGGGATCTACAAACAGTTAATAAGATTGTTTTATCGAAGTTAAGTAATGTTGGCAATTGAGGTCACCTGACTCTGATTGCCTGCCTGCCTGAAAACGGGAAACAAACAATTCTGTCAAAAAAGTTAAAGAGATATTGGCAAACTGAGTTTGAAATCACGATCTAAAATGCTATGGTCATTACATATCACAAGTATGAAAAGAAACAACAAGTAGTTAGGTTCTTACCTTCAGATTTGTCCACTCGAAAAATTAGATCAGAAGGGCGTGAAAACTTCTTACGTCTGTTACTCTCTAATGCGTGGAGTATACTGAGTGAGCTGTCGACCACACATGTTACCGGCACACAGCAAGCGTGTGACGTCAAAAAAACTATCCTCTTTAAAACGGATTTCGAGTTATTCGGGTGATCACCATTGCCAACTGACTCCAATTGCCTACTTCTCCCCTACCTTAAAATTTTTAAGTTCATGTTTATTTATATTATCCAGTTCTAAATGCTATGATTATTTTAATTCATTTTAATTCATTTTTTCTTTACACTATTGCATTTACCCCTGTCAAAATAGTGTAAGTACTTTTTATAAATAAATAAATAAATTTATCCTAATGCGCCGATTTTCACTTGGTGGGATAACTAGATTATTATTTATCATTATTATTATTACTGTTATAATTATCCATATTGCTGTTATTATTATTACTATTACTATTTTTAGAAGCAGAAGAATTAAGGTTAGCCATTTTGTGGTTAGCCAATACCACTCTCTGAAGGTAATGCTGCCGAACACTGAACGTTTGGGTATCCAAATAAAGCGAAACAGCTACCTAAACATAACTTTAAGCACGGAACGTTGGGCTCTCTCAAGACTCATGGTCTTCGCAGCTCCACCCCAGACCGTGATGCAATAGCACAAGATTGATTGGCACAAGGTTGTGTCTGACCCAGAAGCTTCATAAAGTGAATTAATTTCCTAACGCGACTAGAGAGTGCATTAATATGAGGCTTACATGATAATTTCTCGTCTAACGAAACTCGCAACAGCTGGCTGGGCAACAGCAATCATTATATAATGAGCCAAAGCGACTGTTAAGAATTACTCAAAAGTATTCAAAAAAGTTTGTCATGCGGCTAAATCACTGTTTTTGAGAAAAATAATATTAAATTTAACAAATAAAATACAAGCTACTTGGAAATAAATAAATAATGAACAGGTTATAGTGGATGTTGGTTATGCACTACTCCACTATCACAAGAGTTCAAAATCCTAGTAGCAGTAGCTAGATTAGAGTAAAGCTCAAGATAAAAAAAATATATCTAGATGCGAAGAGAAATGAAGAATAATATTTAGTTATGCAAAGACAGTATTATAGAAAGGAATAAAGAAATAAGCACTAATTAAATACAGTAGGTACAGCGTAAGGAATATAAAAATAAGCGCGCGCGTGTGTGTCAGTCGTGAGACCAGCGTAGTGTGTAGGTAGGCTCGCTCGTTGCGTTCGTCGCAGGCGCTGCCGGTGCGAGGCGCGCGGGCTAAGGTGCAAAACCGGAGTTGTAAGGGGCTGGCCCAAGTTAATTTTTATAAATATTAAAAATATTAAAATTTGAGTTGTGGCGTGTGAAGTCTCGCCACATATTCCCCCCGGCTAGACCGTGACTACGGTCGATAAAAGTCAGGGAACCGTACTCTTCGTCCCGACCGGGTCGTTTTCTCTCTGGGTATTGTTGCTGAAGTAGTTGTAGCACTACTGGTTGGAATCGTCTCTGGAATTGTAGGTGGAGTTTCCTTCGTCATATACGCTGGCTTTAATCGATCAACCGTGACGTTCGTTCGTCACGGTTGATCGGTTGAGGGCAAGAGCCCTTAACGTCTAGTGTGAAAAATGTAGGTTGCCTGCTGATGACTTTGTAGCGACCAGCGTATGATGGTTCTAGTGAGCGACGCACGTGGTCTTGTCGCAGGAACACATAGGAAGAGCTGTTGAGATCTCGTGGAAAATAAAAGGGTGACGCAGTATGCCACGCTGTAGGTTTTGGTGTCAGCTTCAAGATATGCTGCCTTAAGCTGCCGATGTAAGCGCTCGACGATGCCATTTGCTGCAGGATGATAGGCAGTGGTGCGGAAGTGGCTCGAACCCACCAGTGCAGTAAGAGACTGGAAAAGGTGGCTCTCGAACTGGCGTCCGCGATCAGTAGTAACGCGAGCAGGGCATCCGAATCTGGCTATCCAACCAGAAACTAGGGTAGCAGCGCAGGTCTCCGCTGTTATATCTTTCAATGGCATTGCCTCAGGCCATCGCGTAAATCGATCGATGACAATGAGACAGTACCTGTAATCATAAGAAAGAGGTTTTACCTCTTTCTTATGATTACAGGTACTGTCAGGTAAAGGGCCTACGATGTCGAGGTGTATATGGGAGAACCTCGAGGAAGGGGTCAGGAAAGAGGAAAGAGGGGCTTTGGTATGTCGGAAAACATTGCTTTTTTGGCATTTCAAGCATTGCCTAGACCACTCTCTACAATCTCTGCGGATCCCTGGCCACACAACCCTTTGCGTAACCAGTCGCACAGTAGCTGTACCTCCAGGATGATGCAATCCGTGTATCATTTCGAAAACTTGTTTACGAAGCTGTGGTGTAATGAATGGGCGTGGTGATGCAGTTGAAGTATCGCAGTAGATTGCTACATCATCGCTGTCCATAGGCTGAAATTTTTCTAATTTTACAGTGGAGCCATGAAGAATTAGGTCTTGCAATTCCGTGTCTGTGTCCTGGAAAAGTGCAAGTGCCTTGTAATCGACAGATAAAATTTCTTCCACGCGAGAGAGAGCGTCAGCCACAACATTATCTTTCCCTGGTATGTAGTGAATTTCGGTAGTAAACTGAGCATATAGTCGAGGTACCGAAACTGTCTTGGGAAACATTTGTCTTTGCTTGTTGAGAAAGCAAATGTAAGGGGTTTGTGGTCTGTAAAAACTGTGAAATTTCGGGCTTCCAACATGTGCCTGAAGTATTTTATTGCTTCGTAGATAGCCAAAAGTTCTCTGTCGTAAGGACTGTATATCTTCTGTGTGCTTGTCAGTTTATGCGAGTAGAATGCAAGGGGCTGCCAATTAGTATCATTGCGTTGCTGAAGGACGGCACCTATGGCAGAGTCAGAGGCGTCTGTCACGATGGCTAAATCTACCGAAGAATTAGGATGAGCAAGAAGGGTAGCTTGCGACAAAGACGTCTTGCAATCTTCAAAAGCACGCAGTAGGTCTGTTGTCATATTTACCGGATGAGAACCTTTAATCTTAGGTCCGGCTAAAATTGCATTTAAAGGCGCTTGAAGTTTAGCTGCATTAGGAATGAAACGACGATAAAAATTTAGCATTCCTAAAAATCGACGAAGCTCTTTAACGGTCTTGGGCACAGAGTATTCCTAGATAGCCTGAACCTTTATATCGAGTGGTCGAGTACCGGCTGCTGAAACCTGGTATCCAAGAAAAGTTACCTCCGACTGTCCCAATACACATTTTGAAGTGTTCACTAATATCCCATATTGTTTGAGACGTTCGAATAGCTGACGAAGATGAGTCTTATGTTCCTCTTGAGAAGATGAGAAGACTAAAATATCGTCGATGTACCCGTAGCAGAACTCTAAACCTAGAAGTACTTCATCAATACACCTTTGAAAGGTTTGCGCTGGTTTCTTAAACCAAAAGTCATGTATCGAAACTCGTACAATCCAAAGGGCGTCGTGATGGCAGTTTTTGGTACATCTACAGGGTTACGCTGATTTGATTGTACGCCTTCACTAGGTCAATCGTTGAAAACACAGAGCATCCTGTAAGCTGATAAGAGAAATCCTGTATATGTCGGATGGGGTACCTATCGGGAATAGTTCTAGAGTTAAGCGCTCGATAGTCACCACAGGGTCTCCATCCGTCATCCTTCTTCTTTACCAGGTGAAGCGTAGAGGACCAAGGACTTTCAGAGCGTACCGTTCGCTAGCATTTCTTCAAACTCTTTCTTTGCTAGCTGCGAACGAATGGGATCTAAACGTCTTGGCTTACAGGAAACTGGAGGTCCCGGAGTAGTCCGAATATAGTGAAGGGTATTATGCTTCGGGATAGACCTGACACCTGCAGGTCTCGTGATTTCAGGATATTCACGTAGTAACATGTGAAATTCAGATTCACCAGTAACAGCTTTGATAGATGCGAAATCGCTAGGTGCATCGCAGTGGACAGCATTTACGGAGAGAGAGGTGACGCTATCAATCAACTGTTGGTTCTTACATTCAACGAGTAAGCCGTAGAAACTCAAGAAATCAACACCAATGATAGGCCTGGTAACATCAGCAACCGTGAAAGTCCAAGTAAAGGCACGCCGAAGACCTAAGTTGAGCGATAGTACAATTGGACCATAGGTATGTATGATTGTGTTGTTTGCTGCTATTAAGTCGTACTTAGATTTTGGGCAGGGCGTCTTCATTGATGACCGCGGGAAGACACACAGATCGGAACCAGTGTCTACAAGAAACTGTGTTTTCGAAAGATGGTCTGTTACGAATAGACGGCCTGTTGAAGAGGGGCAGTCACTGGCCGCTACTTGCGGCCGCCCTGAGAGTTTTCCGACGAGTAACTGCAGGGTGGTCTGGAGGTGGTTGTCTTGGTCGGCGTGAGTGCGAGCGTGAGCGTGAGCGAGACCTATAGCTCTGTCTGTTCTGAGATTGGGAACGTTGATCTCCACTCGATATCTGTGCTGTAAGTTTGGCCACCTGTTGAGTCAGTTCATATACCTGCCTGTATAGGTCATCCTGTGATGAAGAAGCATGAGCTCTGGAGGTTTTTGCCACCTGAGGGGTTAAATGGGCTATCTCATGCACTTTATGGAGGACATTTTGCATAAGTCTATTACAAAATCAAATAAAGAAATTGTTGTATGCGGTGATTTTAATATAAATTTGCTTGAGAAATATTCATTGAGTATCAGAATAACTAGTTTATTTAATTCATTTGGTCTTGAACCTATATTTATGGAGCCAACTAGAATAACTGCCACTTCGGCCAAATGCATAGATAATATCCTTACCAATATAAACATAATAAGCAAAAATATAATTAGTAATATTCACTCTGACCATCTCGGTCAACTAGTTCAAATAGAAACTAAAATGAACAATAAAGATGTACAAAAAAAAACACTTATATACCAGTTACCACTGATCGTTTAGAGAAAGTAAGATTGAACCTGGATACCAACTTGCCTTTTTTATTGTATAATGATGATAATCCAAATGATTTATACAACACATTTTTCACTCAATTTAATAAAGTATTCAGTTCCATTTTCACATCCAAAACTATTGTGGTCTCTGGCAGTTCAACATTTTGTGAGTGGGCAACAGCAGGTATTCATAAGAGTAGGCGTACCTTGTATGAATTGTACAGTGAAAACGGTATAACTTTAGTGAAGAGTTTAAAGAAAAAGTAAAAAATTACTCAAGAATCTTTAAGAATGTTTGTCGCTTTGCTAAATCTCAGTATTTAAGCTCAAAAATTAGAAACAGTCAAGATAAAATAAAAGCAGCTTGGAAAATAATTAATAGTGAGACCGGAAAATCCAAAACTCATAATAGTGTAATAAATTTAAATATTAACAATAATATAAATAAGCAAGATATAGATGTAGCAAAGGCATTTAAAACTTTTTTTACTGATATTCCAGTCTCCACTACAAAGTCTTTAAACTCTTCTCATGTAATAGCAGTATCATTGTTAAAAGATAGTTTACCTGAATGTGTCACACAATTTTACTTTCAACATGTGGACAAAAACGATATTATCAAGGCATTCAAAATGATTAATCTAAAAAAGACCACTGATCTCTGGGGCATTTCTGTCAGTGTTATAAAACCACTAATTGACATTATTGCACCAGATCTAGCTTTCATATTTAATCAATGTATTGACAGTGGAGTATTTCCTGATTTGATGAAACATAGCAAGATCATACCTCTATTCAAATCAGGTAGTCATTCCGATCCTAGTAACTTTAGGCCTATATCAGTACTTCCTACATTTAGTAAAATATTTGAAAAACTTATACTAAACCAATTACAACGGCATTATAATACCAACAATTTACTAGACAGTAAACAATTCGGATTTACAAAGGGACGCTCAACGACTGATGCCGGTGTTGAGTTAATATCACATATTTTTGATATCTGGGAGGAATCACGCGATGCCTTGGGTATTTTTTGTGATCTGTCGAAAGCTTTTGATTGCGTTCACCATGAAACTCTAATCAGCAAACTACACCACTATGGTGTTAAGGGAGTTTCACTTAAGCTTCTCACATCCTACTTAACTGACCGAACACAACGAGTAGATGTAAATGGAAAGCGTTCTCCGGGGTCAATGGTAAAAATGGGTGTACCACAAGGATCAATACTCGGGCCATTCTTGTTTTTAATTTATATAAATGATCTACCTAAACTTGTAAAAGGATGATCACGAGATTGTACTGTTTGCTGATGACACGTCACTTTTATTTAAATTAAAGCGACGACTTACTAATCTTGACGATGTAAACAATGCAATCTCTAAAGTTGTATCATGGTTTAATGTAAACAACTTATTACTTAACGAGAAAAAAACGAAATGCATTCGTTTTATACTGCCCAACGTTAAACAGGTGAAAGCTAATGTAAAAATTTATAACGAAAAGATAGATCTCGTCGACACCACAGTGTTCCTAGGCATTACTTTAGATAATAAGCTGCAATGGGGCCCGCACATAGATAAATAGTCGAAGAGACACAGCTCTGCCGCATACGCTGTCAAAAAGATCCGTCATTTTACAGACGTAGATACCGCTAGACTCGTTTACTTCAGCTACTTTCATAGCATTATGTCTTATGGCATTTTGTTGTGGGGGAGTGCTGCTGATATTAACACCATATTTGTGTTGCAGAAGAGGGCTGTTCGTGCAATTTATAACATGGGCCCCAGAGAATCACTTAGAGATAAGTTTAAAGAAATTAATATTATGACAGTGCCTTGTCAGTATATATACGAAAACTTAATGTATGTGCACAAAAATGTTCATTTATTCAAAAAAAATTGCGATAATCATAGTATTAACACTAGAAATAAAGATAAACTCGCTGTTCCCACTGTTAGGCTCGCTAAAGTTAATAAGTCTTTTATAGGGCAATGTGTACGATTCTATAACAAGGTCCCAAGCGACGTGTTAGATTTGTCGATTGGCAAATTTAAAAACGTAATTAAACATAAACTGTCTATTAAAGCATATTATAAAATATCTGATTATTTAGAAGACAAAAAAGCTTGGGATGAATCTGCTCCAACTCGACTCGGCATCCGTAACAAAATTGTCAAGGATCATACAAAAAAGTGTTAAGACCAGACAAGTTTCTTGCCGGATTCTTCTTGAACTGGGGTTAGGAAGAACCGGTGATTGTAATGAATAAAGTTATTTTGAATTTTGAATTTTATCCGCTAACTCGGCAAGTTTATCTAAAGGTAAATCTGACTGCGAAGCAATTACCGTCTGTATATTTTGAGGCAGTCGACTAGACCAAATGGTACCCAAGAAATCACTGGCAAACTGTTGGTCCAGCTAGGCTCTGCATATGACGCAGGAACTGCGACGGCTTCCTGTCGCCTAGTTCCTCGTGCATGATTAGTTGTTTCACACGTTTCTCCTGCGAAGCTGACAGACGCTTTATTAGTTCCGTTTTAAGTTTGAGATATTTATCCGTTTGCGGAGGAGAAGTTATTATATCTTTTACCTCAGCTGCATACTGATGGTCCAGTTGGGAAACTAAATAGCAGAATTTAGTCTCATCGGTGGTTATTTTAGATAATGTGAACTGACTTTCCACCTGGGCGAACCATAGTGCAGGTTCTTCTGGCCAGAAAGGTGGTACTCTAACACCTACTCTCAGTACTTCGGGTCCAGTAATATTGGCATCATGAAATTCCTCACTTTCACTCCTAGACATGTTCAATAAAAATATGCTCACCACTTATGACTTGTGTACCACACCCTAACTTGCAATTCCTTTGTTCTTCATAAGTTCTCGAAAAAACCTTAGAACTCCAAAAGGCGTCGTCCAAATCTTGATGAGGCTCGTCGTAGGGTCACCAGTTATAGTGGATGTTGGTTATGCACTACTCCACTATCACAAGAGTTCAAAATCCTAGTAGCAGTAGCTAGATTAGAGTTAAGCTCAAGATAAAAAAAATATATCTAGATGCGAAGAGAAATGAAGAATAATATTTAGTTATGCAAAGACAGTATAATAAAAAGCAATAAAGAAATAAGCACTAATTAAATACAGTAGGTACAGCGTAAGGAATATAAAAATAAGCGCGCGCGTGTGTGTCAGTCGTGAGACCAGCGTAGTGTGTAGGTAGGCTCGCTCGTTGCGTTCGTCGCAGGCGCTGCCGGTGCGAGGCGCGCGGGCTAAGGTGCAAAACCGGAATTGTAAGAGGCTGGCCCAAGTTAATTTTTATAAATTATTTGTTCATAAAAATATTAAAATTTGAGTTGTGGCGTGTGAAGTCTCGCCACAAGGTAAATCAAAGACCCGCAAAAGACAGTTCAAATTAAATATAAATGGTACGATTTTGACAAAGAAACAGGATGTTGCGAATGCATTTGATAGTTTTTTCTCAGATATACCAAAAAATGTGACCAAATCGTTAAACTCTTCAGCCTCCAGAGCTTTTGTTCTATTAGAATCTAGTGTTGCAAAATGTAAGAATGAGTTTAGTTTTAGCAATATTAACACGTTGCCTGTCACACGAATATATTCGTAGTAAAAAATCTACGTAGCTGGCAGCACATCTTACATAATACAAAATTGCCCTTTTTAAACACATTATGAATAGAAACAGGTTTCAGCTAATGCTGCGTTATTTACACACTTGCTGACAATGAGAACGATGATGCAGCCCTTTGTACAAACTAAACACTGTACTTGAGCACTTCAATCGGGTGATGGCTGTAATATACACTCCAGATGTGAATATCTGCATTGACGAATCGATGGTTTTGTGGCATGGTCGTCTTACATTTCGCCATTATATCAAAAATAAGAAACATAAATATGGTATAAAACTCTACAAGCTGTGCGAGTCTAATGGCGTCGTTATGAAAATTCATGTTTACACTGGTAAGGAAAATTGCAGTTTAATTTTCCTCCATTAGATCAATGTATAATCACTCGACTCAAATTGTCATGGATCTGATGGGACAAAGGATAAAAACTCAACACTGATAATTTTTATAATTCCGGGTGTTATGTTGCAGACTGAAAAAAGGAGACGAGGAGTATGATTGGCAATCAATCTCAAGAAGTAAATTCTTCATGTTCTTTTATTTCAAAATATTTATGATATAGCTTTATTTGCTGACGATACGTCTTTAGTTTTTAAAGTTGGTAGAGGTAAAACTAGTGTTTGCGATAACGTAAGTGAATCTTTATCGTTAGTTCTTAACTGGTTCACTTTAAATAATCTTTTACTAAATGCTAAAAAACTAAATGTATCAAATTCACTTTGCCAAATGTTATTCATAGCCCGAGCAATATTGAAATTAATGGAGAGGCAATGAATCTTGTAGATTCCACGATCTTCTTAGGTCTTAATATTGATGCAAAACTACAGTGGGGAGCTTCCTGAAAATGTATCTAATTTACCTATTAAAAATTTAAAGCTTAGGATAGTCTATTGAATAAAGCGTATTATAATATAAACAAATATTATTGATAAGAATACAAGGCCTAATGTTGCCCTGCTCTCAGACAGTTAACCGACACATTTGAAATGTATATATACAAACTCTCTTGTATTCGTTTTTCGTAGTTAAGGTAGTTATAAGATGGAACATGTAAAAGAGCGCTAGGACCAGGACGAGTTTCTTGCCAGTGCTTCTCGGGCTTGGGTTAGGACGAATTGGCACCTAAATTCATCTAGTATGTAAGGACGTTTCAAAGTGATCATTGTGATTGTATTGGATCGGACTTTTTAGTTCTATGGAAACAAAGAAATTTAGCTATGCTAGGGTTCAGAGACAACAAGTTTGCATCCAGCTATCCAGCTATCCAGCAACACGCGCCAGACCCTCCTCTTCACGTCACTTCCCTGAATAAAATAGCCGTATCGTCAGTATAGCATACTATTTGGGTCTCGTCTGGATGTCAAATAAAGAGATAAAATCATGTATGTAAAGAGCGAATAAGATTGGACCCAGAATACTGCCCTGGGGTACACCAAAGCAGACACTCTAGATATTGCTAGACTGGCCAGCAACAGAAACGCTCTGTGCTCTATCCGACATGTAGCTAGAAAACCAATCCAGAGCAATACCCCCCCCCTAATGCCCAGACACTCTAGTTTCAGGAGGATTTTTGGGGACACAGTGTCGAAAGCTTTTGCTAAGTCCAAGAAGACACAATACACTTTCTACCATTATCTAGTGCCGACACTGCACTAACGACCAGCAACTTAATGGCATCCTCCGTAGACCTACATTTCCGGAAACCAAACTAACGTGGAGGTAACATTTTATGGATTTCAAGATATTTGGTCAGCCTTCTGTTAACCAACTTTCCAATAATTTAGAGAATTTTGGTAGTAGGGATATGGGGCGACAGTTTGAGGGAACAAATTTATTACCTCCCTTGTGGATTGGAATTATAGATGCTATTTTCCAACAATCAGGAAAAATTCCAGATGATAAGCTGAGATTCATGAAATGAGTTAAAGGTTCCATATAGATGATAATATTTTTTAATAAGAGCATTGGTTAGACCATCTGTACTAGATGCACAGCTATTTTTAAATACTTTGATTAGGTCGGAAATTTCTAAGCAGTCTGTGGGAGTCATGAAGAAGGAGCACGGGGAATAAAAGAGAAACCTGAAACCTTTGCAGCGAGTTCATCTTGAGTTGTTTTAAGGTTTACTAATATAGAACTAGCGCGTTTAAGACCTGCGTTAGCAAAACATTCATTGCATTTGTTCAAGGATTCAGTTGGGGTAGATTAAAGATGTAGCAAGTCAGAAAAGCTATCTTTCCGGGTATCCAATTCACAAATATTTTTAATTGCTTTCCACATTTTGGAAGGATTGTTTTTATTTTGACTTAACTGTTCCCTATAATGTTCCCTATTATTAAATGATTTGTTACATTACAAAACGAATCCCCGTGCTGAGCCTAGGATATTGGCTGGAAGAGATTATAGGTTGAGCGTATACAAATTATTCCACGATAAAAACTGACTGGCTTTGATGAAGTTTTTCACAAAAAAGATTTTTTTTTAGTTTCCTTCGAAGGCTGCTTTTGTAAAAAATATTTTTGTCATTGTTTAAATGTTTATGCGAAAGGGCCACTATGATCCCAAATAAGATTACCTACACCCATACAAATACACCTATACCCATACATACAAAACAGCCATACCATTTCATACCATACATTAAGATTTTCCATAAACCAATGACGATGGTATAGACATCCAAATACTACATGATGGTTTAACTAAGTTCTGTTTATTAAAGCATTATTCATATTCACTTAAAACAATAAATGCTCAAGAGTTAATTCATATCATAACAGAAACTGTTATTTGGTACACCATCAATAGTTGTCACATACCGTGAAACTAATTTTAGCTCTAACCATATCCAAGCCCTGTACACCACTTGATAGAGACAGGTACACCTCAAATCAATGGTCAAGTTGAACGTTATGTGGCAACAGTTGTTCAGTTATGTACTATATAATGTGTGTAATGATTCGTCAGATTAGCCAAACGAACTCTGGAAGGTACAACAGTCTATCAATAGTAATATTAAAAAATCTACTGGGTTTTCTTTTTTGCGTTTATTGATTGGCTTAGATGCTAATATACCTGTTGTACAAATCCGTCTAAATGAGATTCGTGATGATGATAGCCAGATATGGATGTACGTTCTGATCAAGAACTAGCTAGGCAACGGTTACAAGTAATATCAGAAAAAATAAAGAACGGCTTGATTCTGTAAGACGACATAATAAGAATTATATGTAGGAGATTTAGTATAATGTTAGTGAGGAACATAGGCGTAATGACAAATTAGCATTAAAATTAAAGGGCCCTTATGAGATCCTTTCAATTTATTCCAATGACCGCTATGCTCTAAAAGGCCAAAATTTAATAATAATAATCTTAGTAAAATAGAAATTACGGTTTTGACCAGGAGAATGGGTGAAAGAAAACACCGTTGTTGAAAATGCCATGTGTGATTAATAGGTACATTTGAGAATATTCAGAATAAGTTAATAAATGAAGTAAATACATAAGTACTATTATAACTAAGTCTGTACTCAAATTAAAGCTAAATAAATAAGTACTATTATAACTAAGTATGTACTCAAATTAAAGCTAAATACATAAGTACTATTATAACTAAGTATGTACTCAAATTAAAGCTAAATAAGTATGTATGTAAATGATGAACTGTACTATACTTGTAGGTCAACGATTACTTGGGGCTGAAAATCTCAACGGACATGTGATCCGGACCATGTATGGCAAAAATAAAAAAACTATATTTATAGATTAGAAGAATAGAATAGAATTATTATTTATTGCACACCTTACAAAATAAAACACATTATTACAATTTAATAAAAACACAAGTATTTAAGTGATACAATGGGGGCCGTATCGCTTGAGAGCGATCTCTTCCTGGCAACCTTTGGATAGAAAGGATCGAATAAAGAAGAGTGCACGGTGCGGCGTAGGTACATTCAATTAAATACATGTGGGTCACGTACACGAAAAAAACCATCAGCGCCCTACGTGTTTTTTATAATAATTTGTTTAGAGCAATGTTGGGGTTACCTAGATTCTGTAGTGCTTCGGGCATGTTTGCCGATGCTCATGTGCAGGACTTTCATGCAATCATGAGAAAAAAAATTGGTTCCATTAAAAACAGAATACTAGGTAGTCCCAACTGGATGCTTGGGGCTCTTGCAGGCAGTGTCCTGCAAAGTTTTTGGGTGTCAGCCCTGATTAACCCTTTTGCTCGGCAAATCATTATATTAATTAAGGTGGTATTTAGGTTAGTAGGAATAGTTTTTAACATTTAATTTAACTGATATTACTTTGTTATTGATCAATGATTTTATTTTTTATTTTATGGTTGAAATGGATCTTAGTTATCTGAATAAATAAATATTATTATTACATAATATTATTAATATTATTATTAAACGAATTATAAATTATATAACTAAATACCTACTACATACATACATTTGTTATTTATTTTTTATTAACCTATACCTTCCCACGGCTGGGCAAAGTTCTCCACCAATTCCTTCCATTTGTCCCTGTCCCCCGCCACTTTCCACCAGCCTTTCTCAAAGGCATCGAGATCGTCACGCCAGCGTTTTTTCGGCCTGCCCTGACTACGCCGCTTATCTGCACCGGCACCCATTGTGTTGACATTGTGATGACCTCTGCCCACCTGTCTTCACTCATACGGCTGACGTGCCCCGCCCATCTCCATTTTAATTTGGCGGTCTTGTCTCCGACATCTGCGATCCCGGTCTCTGCGCGCAAAGGTGTATTGCGGACTGTCTGTCTCTCTTCAACCCTAGGACACTACACTCCATAGCTCGTTGGCAGATCTTGAGTTTGGACTTCTGAGATTCGGTTAAAGACCATGTTTGTGCACCATAGGTAAGAACGGGCAATATACACACATATCAATGATTTTTTGCTTCAGAGACAGAGCAAGGTTTCCCTTCATGCGATTTTATGGGCCAGATGCTCCTCCAGGCGTTTTCGACACGTCATTCGACTTCTTTGTCTTGCCTGTTTCGGAAGGAGACTATCTGGCCTAGATAGATGTACTCATCGACGTTGTGTAATTCTTGCCCATCTATCTTGATCATCTGTTGGGTGCTATTGGTCATTATTTGTGTCTTTAACTGAAATGTCTTTAACTTTAACCCTAGGTTGACGCAAAGTGTCGTTGCGTCGTCGCCGAGCGCAGCACCTGCTGCCTACACTGCCGGACCCTCCCTGGACCTGCAGGACGTGCGCCACGAGCTGACGGAATGGATGGCAGAAATACGGGAGTTCCGTCGGAAGATGTCTGAATTTCGAGCATCTATCAGTGGTCTGTCTGAACGCATGGACACTTTTTAGAGGCGTTTGGAGGCGATAGAGCAGCGGTGCCATGAACCCACTGCGGAAGTAGCTGAACTGCAGTGCCGAGTTACACTGCTTCAACAGAAACTGAATGACCGGGATCAGGACTCCCTTTTGTCTGACCTAGAAATAGGGCATCTTCCAGAGGAGAAGGGAGAGAATGTTGTCCACGCGGTGGCCGCACTTGCCTCGAGACTTGGTGTGTCGTTGGAGGAGCGGGACATTGTCTTTGCTGAGCAGGTGGGTGTGGTGAAGGGCACGGGTGCCGAAGGACAGGCGCCGCGCTGTCGTCGTGTCGTGGTGCGATTAGCGCGACGCTTTCTGCGCGATCAGATGCTGCAAGGCGCGCGCACTTGTCGTAATTTAACCACCGATGATGCTGGCAGAGCCAGCGCTCCCCAGCGCCATTGCGGGTGCCCCTAATTTACCACGCATTCGTATTTTCCTTAACGAGCGTTTGACTCGCATCAATCGTCAGCTATTTCACCACGTTCGTGAAAAGTGCCGTAAGCTTCAGTGGAAGTACGCGTGGACAAAGAAAGGTCGTGTCTACGCGAGGCAAGCCGACGTAAAGCAGGCATACCCTATCCGATCCGAGGATGATGTAAAACGGGTTTTTGGGATTAGTTCAGTTTGACCTGCCAATGAGTGCAATGATGTGTGCAATGATTGTATGCTAATGCTACATATCGCACTCTTTTTTTTTGTATTCGTCTGTTATAGGATTATATTGTAGTTATATTGTTGTTTTGTTTTATGGGTGTCTCTCAATGTCTGGCGTGAGTGTTCCCAAGACATTGGCGGCGTTGCCACGTTGAATGGTAATGCTAATACGCTGAGCCAGATAGGAGCCAGCTCTTGGGTCACGCAATAAAAAAAAATAAAAAAATGAAATGAATTTATTTTAGACAACATAAAAAAAACATTTTAGGTCTATAGTAGTCATTCGGTTCAAGTGTGCGCACTTTCTTAAATAATGGCTGACTACGCTTAGAATAAAAAGAGTTAGGAATATAAAAGAGGGCTCTGAGGTAAACCGTACCTATATTAGCCTCTTTATTCAAATAAAAACAAGCATAGAAATCTTAGTAGTTGTATTGTGAAAAGCATTTTTTAGCAAAAAATCGGATTGCGCTCACTTGACCCACGTTTCGGGTAACTGTGCGCACCCGTAAGGGGTAAGTATACGCGTACGGGGCAAGTAAGCGCATTGATGGTATTAATCAAATTAAACATAATATTTAATAAGAAAGGTTATTTATTGAAATGCCACATACAGTGGTGGACATATAATTAAGAACGCTGATATAAAGAGAAGATTTTTTCAAAATAAGACGCAAAACTAATTGCATGCATTTTTTTTTATTTCTCTCGGTGTCGTAAAACTTTTCCATAATACCACTGTATTCATTGATGCACATGATTAGCTAAAAATAAATAGACAAACTTTTTACACTACTTCTAAACATGGTATTCCTATTTACTGGCTGATCACGTAATTAAGAACGCTAAATATTTTATACCTTTATTCAAATTTAAATAGAGAACACTCCATCGATTTGTTACTGTTTGTAAAATTTTGGCGCCATTTAGTGCTGTAAGAGATAACAAGTGATTGTATCTTATGAAAAAACAATGGGAAAAATAAAAGTTGTGATAAATCTACAAGGGTAGTAATAATAAAACTTCGCCGGAAGAATTGGTCTTATAAAAAGATAGCCGACCATCTACAATGTTCAAAAACGATGGTTTTCCACGCTGTCAAGCATTTTGCTTCGTATCAAACTACTTCGAATGTTCCATGTGTACCTAAACAGAGAAAAACAACTCCTCGAGATGACCGAAACATAGTTCGTATGGCAAAACAAAATCCTTTTAAAGGGTCCAATGAGCCGAGAAAATAATATTTTGGTGAAAAACCTTTCAGCAATCTCAGCACGCACTATTCGAAGACGTTTGATAGAAGAAAAATGGCACGGTAGGATAGCAAGAAAGGTACCCATGTTGAAACTTTGCCACAGACACGCCCGGCTTGCATTTGCGAGAAAGTATGAAAACTGGACTGTGCGACAGTGGAAAAATGTACTTTTTTCTGACGAAACAAAAATAAACAGAGTATGTTCTGATGGAAAACGATATGTACGACGTCCCCCGAATACAGCATTCGACCCGCATTTGTACACGAAAGATACATTAAAGCACGGTGGTGGAAACGTGAAAATTTGGGGGTGCTTTTCTGGACATGGTGTTGGACCTGTAAAGTTGATAGAAGGTAACATGGATCAGTTACACTACAAATATATACTGGAAGAAACAATTTTACTTTATGCTGAAGACGTTCTACCGGTTATTTGGACATTCCAGCATGACAATGATCCAAAGCACACTGCACGCACCGTAAAGGAATTTCTTACAGCGCTATCAGTTTCTGTCTTAGACTGGCCAGCTAACAGCCCAGATCTAAACCCAATAGAGAATCTGTGGTTCGAAGTAAAGAAAAAGGTTTCAAATACACAGTGTGGGAATTTAAGAGAGCTGTACGACGTTTTTTTAGAAGAATGGAACTCTATTTCTCTTGCGAAATGTAAAAAATAATAGTCAATGCCTCGCCCGTGTAAAGCAGTAATTAAAAGCCGTGGATATGCTATTAACTATTATTTTAGTTAAAAATGTATTAAATAGATTTTTAAATTTTCTGCGCTACATATTAAGTCGGCTCTACACTCGCGTGTGAAGTCGCGCCGTGAATTCACGCCGTGATTATACGCCGCGATCTGCGCGTGAACTGTGTACCTCCACACTCGCAAAGCTTTACAGTCTTGTTCGCGACTTTAACGAAGATGGACGACGACGTGATTTCTGCTGCTGTTGTGTCACTGCTTGCCATTGCGTATTACAATTACCTTTGTGTTAAAGAAAGAAGCATATATAAAAGAGATGGAGAAGAAGACGTTGGTGGATGACACGAATCCATCGCAATAGAATCAGGTAAATTAATCGTTTTGGAGCATAATTAGCTTAGTATTTACCTAGCTCATTTGATTTGGTGTATATTTTTTATTATGAATACTTTGCCTACCTACTTATTTTTTTAGTGCAACATGGATAAACAGTTGAGTGAATTAGTTGCTGAACCATCAGGAGAATTTTCTTAGTTTACGAGAATGTCTCAGTCGGATTTTGATAACTTATTAGGCATAGTTTTACCAAACAAGACACTCAATTAAGACCTTTGATCCCAGCCAATATACGCCTTGCCATTTACATTGCGATATTTGGCTACTGGAGATAGTTTCGAAAGTCTCCACTATTTATTTAAAATCTCACCTCAACTAATATCGAAGATTATTCCAGATGTATGTCATGCTTTGAATGAAGCCCTAAAGGATGAAATTAAGGTAAGTAAAAAACAATTGATTATTAAAGTTGTTGATTAAGTATTTATTAATTAAACGCTTAAAACCACAAGCAAGTATCTATGTAAGTATTTGTAATTATTTATTCATCAGTCTTTTAAAAATAAATTAATTTTTAAAAAAATAATCTTTAAACATTATTTGTGTATTCTTCAGTAGCCGGTCGAATACGTTTATTTAAGTGATGACAATCTGTAGAGCAGCAGAGGTTGGGTTTTGTTCGGGAATATGGATTTCTGGAGGTGACAAGTGGTGGTGCATTGATAGATCGGAGTAACTGCTGTGTGAAGTATGTGCTCTCTGGTATGTGGGCGAAGGAGAGAAAATGGTGAAAATGATGCTGAAGTACGTTGTTCATGACGCATAAACATATTGTAAATTTCACAAACAAATTGCATTCTTTCATCCTCGGGTAATTTTCTCAACTTTTTGGCTATAAATTTGCCATGTAAGTCACACTCATCATCTTCTTTAATTTGTCGTCTCTTTATAGTTTCTTTTAGAGTAACCAGAGCATCCCTAACTGTTTCCCCAGCAGCCACAAGTTCTATAGGGTTATAACGACGACGAACTGTTGGTGGTCTTATAAATAGATATCTTATAGATCTTCAGTAGCTCTTGTAAATTGACTATCTTCTACAGTTGCTCTCGTAGATTGACCATCTTCTACAGTTGCGTTAAAACTCTCCTCCTCTACCCTGATCACCGACGAAGATGATCCATCCTGAAAAAAATGCAAAATGAAATAGATAAAATATTTCATTAATGTATTCTTTTATTTTACAGATGTCAACGAGAGCAGAAGAGTGGCTGGAGATCAAAAAAGGATTTATATAAATTTCACACATAAATTTCCTCACGCTATCGGTTCAATTGATGGAAAACATGTAGTCATAGAATGTCCAATTGGCTCAGGATCGGAATACATTAACTATAAGAAAACATTTAGTATTGTATTGTTAGCTTTAGTAGATAGTAATTATAATATTATTTTCGCAGACAGGCTGTCAAGGCAGAATTAGCGATGGTGCGGTGTTCAGAAATAGTTTATTATGGAAAAAAAATATGTCGTAATGAGTTAAATTTACCAACACCGCATCCTTTACCAAATTTTAGGAGACGGTGCCTTTGCACTTACAGAACATGTTATGAAACCTTATCCTGGAAACATGATTGGGGATCGCCAAAACGTAAATTTAATCAAAGGTTATCTAGTGCTAGGGTTGTAGTTGAAAATACGTTTGGAATACTAGTGTCAAGATTTAGAATATTTAAAAAACCAATTCAGTTAAATCCTGAAAAAATTACACTTCTGACATTAACATGTAGGTGATGATTGCATGATTTCTTAAGAAAAAGTTCAACTTCCTCAAAGACTTATACTCCACCCGGAACAGTGGACGTAATTGATGAGAACAACACATTAATTATACCTGGTTTATGGAGAAATGAAATTGAGGCGGATTGTGCGATACGTCAAATACCTCATCTACCACGCCGACCCGCTCTAAATACTTTGAAAATAATTAGTTAAATAAATGTTAAGTAATTTAAAAATATTAATGATACCTACATTAATACTTACAGTATTTCTTGTTTTTTTGCATTGCGGGTCATCTCCAAGCAATGAGTTCATGGTTTCATAAGCAAACCATATAGGCTTGTAGATATCACTTGAGCTCGCACCGCTGTGGATAGAATCCTTTACTTTCTTTCTATACGATCTATAGCTCGACATAAGTGATTCCTTCTTTTTCTTTAACTCAGCTATAGGTATATTTAAGATAGCACTTATGCGTGTCCAGGCATCATGAACCATATTCTTATTTCTATGGTCCTTGTGTTTCGACTGCCAGAGTATCGGCTCAGCTTGATAACACTCCATGAGGGTCAGTTCTAGTTCATTATTCTATGTCGTATTAATCTTTACGAAAGCCAATCGCCAACGCACGCACAACCACGCCCAACGATGTCTTGTACGCTACTGCGAAAAACTGCGAGTGTAGATGCGTTCACGTCCGCGCGCTCTAAACTAATCTGCCAAAATGCATCACTGATGAGTTTTAGGCCACCAAAAACTCTGTCCACATCTCCACCTAAAGTTCCGTCATCCAAGTACCGAACAATGAGTTTAGATTGGAGACGTTGAATAATCCAATGGATGGCAAGGCTGAAAATGGCTGGACCACGGAGGTCGCCTTGCTGACATCAAACGGCAGACGAAATAACATTATTCTGATAGATCAATCTAGGTGAACTATAACACTATAACCCTGCTAAAGAAATCTACTTGAATTTGAAGGCGTTTTTAATATCCATCTTTTACATTAATTCCCCAAAAAACTCGGATCTCGGCTCTCGTACCGAGTGGACGTGCTGGGCGAAGCTCTGTCAGACTGTTTTGCAAGTAATCGTGATCTACTACGTGATTGGTGGATTTGTGGAAATCTCATTCCTTGTCCTTCGGGCGGACCCCTCCTACCGGGCGTGGCTCGAGAGAGACGGCCGATTCGAGGGATTGAACACTAGGGCGCTGCCAGCCGTGAGTGAACAATTTTTGCATTTTCTTACGGATTTGAACCACAAGTCCGGCACACAACCAACTGCGCCAGCAAACAGTGAATCACCGCGGCCAAATTAGGGCTTATAAGCCGCTTGGGTGCTACGCAACGGCCTACGCGCAGCTTCGAGCTCTGTGCTACGCGAGTAAACGCCACGCAACGCTACGCTTACTCACTGTAATTGCTACGCTTAATGCTGTGCTATGATTGTTGAGTTGTCACGGTTGAATGTGTTGTGATCAAAGAGTTATCACGTTTAAATTGATTTTTAATTTTAAAAGTAAAATACCTGGAGTTTTACAGTGGTAACCCAGTTATTTTATAGTGTCAAGAAAAACGCATTGTTAAGTTCTATACTTACGTTGTTACTTTTTGTAGATTTTTTCAGCGCACCAGAGCGGGTCACGTGGTCATGAGGTCATTGATCTAGTGACTCCATGACCCATCCTTGAGAAGGACAAGCCGGAGACTAAAATAAAAGGCACAAGGTTTTTTAATAGTATATTAATTTTTGTAATTGGATTTTTTTTTTTTTTTGTATAACTTTTACTAGCAATGTCCAAATCTAGAGGTGGACGACTGAACAGAGCAGATGGAAGGGCCCTAGGGAAAATTACAACAGAATTAGGGGGGTCAGTGCGAGCTAGTCATCTATCAGCGGCCCCTCTCTGTGGGTTGGGTGCGTCCTCGGGACCAGAGGGGTTTTTCTCGCAACCACTAACTAAGCTGACAGTTGGAGACGCTGAGGGACTGGTTTCTGGTGAGCCGATGACTGCAGCTGTGGTTGCGCATACGTTCTGTCCTAGCACAGGTCAGAATCAAGAGCAGAATAACGATTTATCCCCGCATTCTGCTTGCCCCATGAGGGACCTTGTCAGTAGTCTGAGGTCACGCCTAGAGTCCGCATCTAGAGAGGTTGACATTGTGGCCTTTAAGGTTGCAGATGAGGTAAATATTCAGCTAAGTCAGTGCTCACCAGCCCTGGGCGCAGCACGGGAGGACCCTATCAGTGTAAGCCAGTTAACACCCAACCCAGCGAGCGATGCGGTAAGTATGGACGAGTCTCCCGAGGGCCAGTTCGGGTCCCTCGATAGGTCCATGATGTCTCTGGGAGAGGGTGGCCCAATTCATGAGGCCCCACGACTGGCCAATCAGCTGCTGCAGAAGACCATAGCGGAGCTCGAGAGTTCAAAAAAGTTGAAGTAGGGTGCATTGATTGCACTTACATCGCTATAGTGCCTCCACCTGAACACGAAGAACAGAAAAAAGTAACATTCTTTAAATACCTTGATTGTACGTACATTCTACTTAGACTAAATAATAAACGAATTGAGTCATCATTAAGTAGGTATTCATTACACAAAATAGCAAAACCATGTTTTGCAACCAGATTGCGGATTCTGATGCCAAAATAATTTATGTGTATTCTAGCAATCCGGGATCCACCCATGATAGTGCGGCATGAAATAACAACCCTCTCCAATAAACCCTGTATCAAACAGGATGATGCTGTCAGGACCGGAGACGATTTTTATTCATTAGGTAAAACTTTTTCTTCAAGGAGCTTCTGTTTCAAGGATTCAAGAAAAATATTTACAATTAGGTTGCATTGCATTGGATTCAAGGAGATTCTGGGTTTTTAGAAGAAGGATGATCCCGATTCAAAATATTGCAGCTAACACCCCAGGGGCATTTAATACACAACACATGAATTCCAGAAATGTTGTGGAGCGGTGTATTGGCATCCTGTATGCTCGTTTTAGCTAAAATTGTAATGTGAGTTATCTATATTAAAGAAATAAAACCTTTTTAAATATAAAATTCAGGGTTATAACGTCAGACATAGGATATGTAGACTGAATGCCGCTATCAAAAAAACTGAAATCATAAAATCGTGCTACTTTATGTAAAGAGACACTCATACAGCCAAACCATGCGCCACACCGCCATACAGTAGATAAACAACGTAGCAGAAAACAACACTGTGCGGTGAAAAGTTGTCAAAATAACAGTAAAATCAAAACAAAGTGCCATGGAATCACTTTTTACTTCCATTTTTTATATAAAAAAAATAAATTCTAGATGCTAATTTCGACCACAATATTTTACTCATTCATACAAATTTACCCAATTATATCATTTCAAAAATGGCAACACTGTAAATGCGATCATACATTACATGGATTCACTTTGGTTGAAGAGGCAAACCGTCTATATATTTAACTCGGCCTGAGGTTAAAACCCAGATATTAAACAATGTAGGTAGTTTCTTCAGTATTTTGCGATTTGCAGATGCTTACTCTTGGACAGGAAACTGCATTACAGGCCCAGAGTTGTCGCCTATATAACAAATGCGTGCTGCGTGCTCCAGAACATGACTCTAAAGAAGCCAGAAGTCGCTATCGATGTAGGTCGTAGGTCGTAGGTCGTAGGTCACGGCGTGCTAATGAGATGCTCCAGCAGGAGCGGAACTACCTGAAAATTTTGGTAAACTAAACTTGGAAAGCAGCAACCCACGACTGATGAACTAACTGATAGCCAGTGGAAAATGACGATTTTATTGAATACTCCCGTAATAATGACCTACCTGTTATAATTAACGGTATTCTGCAAAACCCAAACGGATTCAGACCAAACTTTATACAACCTCGCGCCTCCCACGCAAGATTTTCGGTATGGGACACTGCCGCAGCGTATTTTCGGCCAGGCGCAATGCACCCCATTCCATCAGAGCGGCTATGGGTTTGGTATTCCTCTACAGCAACGTTATAAGTAAGTTGGGTATTTAGAACCAACCTCGGTCTATCTGTACGAGCTAACGCACACATTTACAATGATGCAATGAACTTTTAGTAATAGATATTTTATATATAAAATTATCCTAGCTTGCGTTGCCTTACGCTGCAATTATTATCGATCATTGGTGGAAACAATAAAGCAGTTGTACTATTACACTCATCGGGTTCGGTCGTTTAACTCTCTTCGGAGTCACCACCCCTCAGCTAGCTTCCCTTAGCAGTTTAACCACAGCTTTACATATTGTGGGGTTCATAACCCTTACATTTGGTCCTTCGAGCTTACGTAAGCGGGCTCTTACGGGAGTGTAAATTCCTTCGGTTCTGCGTGCGTTGACCCAGTGAACTGTGACGAAATCGGTTCACGTGTTCCTACCCCGTGTGCGTTACATCGTTCGGGTCTCAGCAAACTACTTACAATAGCGCGTGAGTGGATCAGGAGATTCGCTCAGCAGCTTTCGTGGGTCATGGGACTCACAGCAGCATCAGCAGTCCTTTTCGTGAGTCGGGAGACTCTAGCACCAGCAGCAGCAGCGTTCAAGTAAGATCGTTTATATTTCCTGTCGAAACGTCGGGAAAAATAGGTAAATAAACGCGATAAATACCTGTAAATATTTATAATAATGTGTTCTGATCGCGTAAGTTTAAAAAACTTTATGGTATGTTAGTATTTGGCTAACTCTACGTTAGTACAAAAAAAATATACTTAATAATTATTTTTGTACGAGCCTCTTCGAACATGCCGGACGCGCTGCGGAACCGCAATGTATCTACCAGACGCCGTGAGAAATTTTGGAAACGCTTTGGGCTTCTGTTCCCCACGGGCCCAGAGTCTCAACTCCATAAGGCTCAAATATGTAGGCCTTATCAAGACCGGCATATTTGCGCCCTTAAAGGTCCTTGGCACATTCAGCCGCCGCACCAGCTCTAACGGAAGTCCCCGACAGATGAGATGCGGCCAGGGTAACAGACCATCTGAGTCATTAATATATATTTTATATATTTTTTTTGGGTGCTTTATTTTTCAATATTCGTATTTGGAGGTTAAGAATCCTGTCAATAAAGAATTGTTCTTTCTGCTAGAGATTTATATAAGTTGAGAAGGATAGAAAAAGGAATTTTATATTTAACTATGCATAATTGTGCTAAAAAAATACCCGTAAGTTTCTGACAAACCTGATCAATATGACAACTCCAGTTAGTGCGGTTATCGGTAATCAGACCGAGATATGTAGTAATTTTGTTTTGTTTTCGTTAACAACTAGTCCAGCGTCATGAGACCACTCCACAACTCGAAGAGAAATCATGTTGTAGTTTATTTAATGCAACCTCAATATTTTGATCTTCTGCTATCAAACCGGTATCATTAGCATATTGATATACTGTACAGTGTTTGATTACATTTTTTACATCATTGACATATGTCAGATAATGTAGGGGTCCGAGCACTGATCCCTGCGCTGTGCCTTCTGTCACGGATACACTATCACTTGTATGATCACCTATTTTGACTCTGAATGATCTATTTTTTAGATAGTCAGCACACCAGTTCAGCAAGGGCCCTCTAACACCACTAAATCTCAATTTTTCAATTAAAGTTTCATGTCTCAGTATGTCGAATGCTTTGCTATAGTCTATAAATACCATTAATATATGCTTTCCGTTGTTCAGACCTTTATTAACATGATTTGTAAAGTGTGAAAGAAGTTGTGTTGTGCTTTTTTTAGGTTGAAATTCATATTGTGTATCAGAGAGTGTATTGTGTGTCTTGTAAAACGAATGAATTTGATTGCAATATGTGTGTTTTTCAATAATTTTATCGATAATTGATAAAAGGGTTATTGGGCGATAGTTGCATCACTCATCTTTGGAACCTTTTTATAGCTTGGTCGTACAATTCCAATTTTTAGTTCATTCGGATAATTACCTTGCTTTATGCTTGAATCAATTAGTTTTGTGATAGCAAGTGCTATATGCTATGCTTTTGGATACTTGTTTTAATGATATAAAACAAGTATCCACAAAACAAGCATCGGACGTATTCTATCGATACCTGGTGCTTTGTATATTTTTAAGGTATTTATTATTTTGAGAATATTACTAGGGTTCGTTAAGATAAATAAATGAGTCTGTCTCGTTTATCTCTGGGATTAAATAATTTGATTTGGCAGTTAGGAACTATATCCTTAGCTGATCTACGAAATTCCTCTGCAAAGTTATTAGCTATTTGTTTAGGATTACCTACATTTTATTAAAAGCTTTTATTATATTATCGTCAATTGAACGTGTTATTCGTCCTGTTAAATTTCTTAATATTTGCCATACATTTTTATTTATATAAATTTCCTTTTTGATGTACCTAGTTATTTCGTGTATTTTTAATTATTTTGTTACATTTATTGCGTAATTTTATATACCTATTCCAGTTTTAAGATACTATTTGTATGGTCTTTTTTGAATTTATTATCCTTACTAGCACATAATTTTTTAATTGTATCCGTTAAACCATGTCTTTGTGTTTCCTTTTTAGTAATTTATTTTAACTTCGTATGTTGATTTTTCATATGCGTTGTAAAAACTTTTTTTTATGAAGTTATAAATTTAGTTAGGGCACTTCTTATCATCAACAATGCTCCATTCGACCTTGTTTAATTCTTTTGTCATTATTTGATTATTTATTCGTGAAGCGTATACTGGAGCAACCTGTATAGGCTTGTTTTCAATGCAGGTAACAACCGTGAGGCGAGGATCTGCCAGAACGGTGCCAACCGCCGCGTAATAAACGTCCTGTGTTTGGGATCGCATGAAAATATGATCTTTACAGCGTCTTGTTATGATCTCTTTTCTAGGTTCGATCCTTGTGAAGTCCGTTATACCACATGCAAGGCCATACATGTAAAGCGTATTTAAGTAATGAGTGTGTACAGAGTTTTTAATTCTTAAATTTATATTGATATCTCCTAATAACAGTGTGTTGCAATTCGGTATAGTTTTAAGTAATGTTTGCAAATCTTGTATAAAAAGTGATTTGAACTTTGCAATGGGTGGTCGATTTAACGCACATATCTTGTAACAAGTATTTTTTCTAGTTGTTAGCGTACTAAATATACATTCAAAGTAAGTTTTTGCGGTCTGTTTGTGACTGAAGTATGAATATTGTGCATGTAGATTATTATTCCACCACCTTTGTTAGTTTGTCTTAATCTAGTATGCATGTTGTAATTTGTTAATTGAAACAAAGAACTCACACAGTCCTATATGCCAACTTCACTAAGTATTATTACATCAATACGAACCTTAGAAATACTAAGAAGCATTTCTATTTTTGAAAAGTTTTTATGCATCAAACGAATGTTAACGTGAATACATGTTAACCTATTTTCGCACTACGGAATACGTGTATAGTATTCTGTTAAGGTAGAACAGTCGTGTAACTCAGTTATATTGTATGTAATATAATTATCCATACTTATATGCATAAACTATAATAATAATAATAATAATAATAATAATAATAATAAACCAACTGGTAACTAAATATGAAATACCTACCAGTGTATAGATTTTTTTTTTGTTAGGACGATTTCGTAAGGTTGTTTATGTCGATTTCATTACGTAAGACTATAATTTTGCTCTGTTCACTCTTACGTATAAGAACTTTGCCGTCCTTGCACCAGATGAATTTGTAAGTTTCCTTCAATGCCTGTTTGGCCTTCCAGAGAATAGATTTCAGATGCTGGGTTAGAGCTTGCCTAAGAAACAGTTTGTCTTTGGATCTTGAAACTTCAACATTTGGTATTACATTTAATGCGACAAGATTCATGGAACTGGCTGCCGATATCCATTTTGATTTGGTTACCTCCTCGGCCATTTTAAGTTGTATTGTGTCCATTTTCCCGTCTTGAGGGTAGGCGCTTGGCGGTTTTTATATCATCAACTTTCATATCCAGGTTTTGAGCAAAATTTTTAGTAATTTGGCATAAATTTTCATCTTTATAGACCAGAATTCCGGTAACCTCAATCAATTTATCAAATTGTTTTTGTTGTATTTCATTCATCCGTTGCTCCAAGGCAAGGTGCCTTGGAGCGAGCGTTTCAAGATTCTTGTTTTTATTTATGAGATCCAAATTTTAATTTTAAATAATCTGTCAGAGGTTTTGCAAAAAATTTTGAATTTTCTCATCAATGAAGATCGGAAAAGACTCGTCGAGAATTGGTAAACCGAGGAGGCGAAGTGAACATTTATCAACAACAACTATTTGAGGCCTATTGAATTTTTATCCAAACAAGTGTCCGTAACGTATCTAAAGCTTGCATTTTGAATAATTTAGCTCTTAACCAATCTGCCAAAATGTATCACTGATGAGTTTTAGATCACCAAAAACACTGTTCACATCTCCACCTAAAGTTACGTCATCCAAGTCGTCATTGGAGACGTTGAATTATCAGACGAATGGCAAGGCTGAAAATGGGCAACGGAGGTCGCCTTGCCAACATCCGACGGCAGACGAAATAACATTGTCCTGATTGATTAATATAGGTAAACTAGAACACTGCTAAAGAAATGGATAAATTTCGGAAATTTTGTTTCTAATTTCTTTAAGCAAAACAACCCTATCTACTTGAAATTGAAGGCGTTTTTAATATCCACCTTGAAAATGACCTCCCCGCAATTTTAATATAAAATTGTACGAAGAGAATTAACAGTGGCTCCACAGCAGCCTCGCGAACTCGCGTATTTATTAAAAACAAAATCGGCAGTTTTTCAACGACGGGTTTTCCCAGAGTAGCAGAAGGCCATCATGTAATTCTTCGGCTAGTTGATGCGCATGCTACAGTATTAATAAAAAAAAGTCAATATTAGGAACCTATATAAAAATTAACAGATTCTACAGAAAATTTGGAACATCTAATACTGTAGAGCACTGTACTGGAGTACAGCACTGTACAGCATATCTGTACTGGAGGCAATATAGCGATGTAAGTGCAATCAATGCAGATTGCACTTACATCGCTATAGTGCCTCCACCTGAACACGAAGAACGGTTTCAACAGAAAAGGGTACCATTCCTTAAATACCTTGATTGTACGTACATTCTACTTAGACTAAATAATAAACGAATTGAGTCATCATTAAGTAGGTATTTATTACACAAAATAGCAAAACTATGTTTTCGATTTGTGATTCTGATGCCAAAATAATTTATGTGTATTCTAGCAATCCGGGATCCGACGCTTTTTTATAAAATATTTACCTACCTAGGTACCTGCATATACATAAAACTATTTACTTACTCATTTTGGATCTCCATATTTAGCTGCCTTGCTTTTTCTAACGAATGATGTGAAGTCGTGCGCTTTAATTATGTAAACTGTTAAAACTCAGCTCTATTTTTGTCTATATTCTATTTTTTTGTAGGGTTCCGAAGTACGAGAACCAGGGTTTCTTATAGGTTCACTAAATCCGATGGTATTATAATCAGAACGGTTCCTCGCAGACTGTTGCTGGAAGACTGTTAGTCTTATCGTGATGAAAATTTGCACGGTTAGTGATATGTTATTAAAATTTTATAATAAGTAGGTAAGCAAGTAGTAAATAATTAACTGACCTACATACGTAGGTACAAAACGTAAGATTAATAATTTACGAAGCTATTTCAAATACTCTATTAACTTGATAGGTATATCTTATCAGCGCATTATTATTTTTTATCACTTGGTTATACTATTTGAAAAGCAGACAATAGAAACAAATCAAAATTGAAACGAAATCCTTCAAATAAATATCAGAGTTTAAAGGAACTTTCAACAGTGTTTAGCAAGAGTTTATCGCATAATGATTGGTGTCTTAGTGCTCTCTGCGTTTCTAGCCGTGGTTTGTGGTGGGCCAGGCGTCATCACTATTCCTCCGAGCTGTCCTCCAGGACAAGTTTATTCAGGCGGAGCATGTCGTGAAATTTGGCCGTCCGCCGTTATTGAAGTTCCCACAAATTGTCCAGCAGGCCAAGGATGGATTAACGGGTCATGTCGTGACGTTTGGCAGTCTGCCGTTGTTGAAGTTCCCACAAATTGTCCAGCAGGCCAGGGATGGATTAACGGGTCATGCCGTGATGTTTGGGTCTAAGCTGTGATTAATAATTTAGAGTTTGTAAGTACCAACTACTTCCAATTGCATTTTACGAGTAGGTATTATGACTAGAAACATGAGATTGGCGCACTGACACGAGATAAATGTTAAAGCAACTTAATAAAATAGTTATTTTGTATGCAAGACTGCAAAGTTGTTTTAATAACGCGAGTACTTGTATTTCAAAGGTCCGAGACGCAGAATAACTTTGCTGCCGAACTTTTCACCTCACTACAACGAGGATAATTCTAGGTGCTTCACGAGATTTTTCCTGAAGAAAACTCAATTCGGTATTATGTACCGCTTGCAATAACTCTGCAGGAGTTACATTTATATTTTCGTCGTTGCTGGACTCGCTCATATTTTATGATTTCTTATATTTTTATCAAACAACAAACCAAAATGATAGAAAGTGAAATAATGAGATGAAAATAAAAAAAAAGCATAGACCATTATGCTAATTGTTTTACAGGGTAATAAATAATAATTGCTTATTTGTTTTTCAGGGTAAGCATGCCTACTCGATGTCCAGCAGGATAAAACCCGATGCCCTTGAATTGTACACAGAGATATTTCTTTAGGACCTAAGGCTTTCCTTAACAATAAACGAAATAAAAATTAAATAATCAACTCAAAAATATTGTTTTTCTAATAACCTTGGAAAAAAACAAATTGTCAGGCAATAGTCAAGTGTCATTACGGGACATCCATACTAGTAGGTATTATAAATTCGAAATTATCTCTGTCTGTTTATGCGCTACCTTTCACGGCTAAACTGCTGAACGAATATATCTTTCTTTTATATCTATCTTTCTTTAGGACGAATAAATTGCTTCACATCAATCAATTTGAATTCAGAAGTCGATGCTACCGCCGTATTTGTGACTTCTCAAAGGCTTGATAAATTATTTTTATAGTATGCAAGGGGGTACTTTAAGTATCATGCGATATCTGTCAGACAGATCAATTAGGGTGGATGTAAATGGTGTGCTCTCAGATGTAACCGTTCACGAAACAATGTTTATGAATGGTTTAATACTAATAACCTTGCATTGAATGCCCTTAAAACTAAATGTGTTAGGTTTTCGCTAGCACAAAACATAATGTTTACTCTAATCAACATTGCTTGCCAAGATTTGAGCTGTTCAGATTGTAGCAAATTTATTGGCTTGTCACTTGATAGTAAGCTTCAGTGGGGGCGTCATATTTTGTAACTAGCGAGCAAAGTGAGCTCAGCTACCTTTGCTGTTTTTAAATAAAACAGTTGATCTGCCACAGCTAGAATTACATATTTTAGTTATTTTCACTCTCTCATGTCATATGGAATGCTTCTATGGGGAAACGCGGCTGATGCAAACAGCATGTTTATAATTGCATAAGAAGGCAGTGAGGCCTATTTATGGACTCGAGTCTAGGGTCTCACTAAGAGAGAAATTTATAGATGTTGGTATATTGACCATGCCTAGCCAATACATCCCGTCTAATTGAATGTACACGCGTAAACTTCATTCTGTAAAACATAGCGATGCTCATAGGTATTCAACAAAGAACAAAGACAATTTTATCTTGCATTACTCGCTTAACTAATACCAACAAATAATGTGTTACCATTATTCGTTATTATAATATAGGTATCTACTACCCACATGTAGAAAATGAAGCAAATGCTGATACTAAAGGCTTAATACAGATCTAACGAGCTATCTACTGGCTAAGTGCATCTATTGCTGTTGATGAAGTGTCTCATAATTAATTTGCTTCGTTTTTTAAACTTACGCGATCAGAACACTTTATTATAAATATTAACTTGTATTTATCGCGTTTATTTACCTATTTTTCGCGACTTTTCGACAAGTTTACACTCTGTCGTGGTCACGGGATGACTCAAAAAAAAAAAAATTGCTCAGGAAAAATAGGTAAATAAACGCGATAAATACCCGTTAATATATATAATAACTTGCTTATATTGCGTATTGAAATGTAGCATAATATGTATATTATACAGAACATTAATTATTAGTTATAATCCTACTTTGTCTTTCGTAGGTACTAAGTTTATATGTAATTTCTTTTAAATTGTTATACTTATGTATGTAAAGGCAGCTCAGTGTTATGGCAGACTTATTTTTGTGTACCTACGCACTTTACCATTATTAATTTTATTTATCTTTATTATTAGGATTACTAAACTTACTACAGTTAAGTTTACTAAAGTTAAGTTTATCTACTTACTAAAGTTAAGTTTATCTACCTTAAGTATTAAACCTAATCGTACTCTTGCATCTTTATATTAACCTTAATTTCATTGAGGAATGTATTTCTTTTCTGCATCTTTGTCAAACCTAACAAGGTTTTTAAGATGTTTACAATTAAAAATATGTATTTACTTTAAAATAATAAATAAATTAAAAAAAAACTTAGTCTAACTTATATACTCTCAAACTAAACAAACTAAAACTAAAACAAAACAAACTTATACTAAACTAAAACAAACTTATACTAAACTAAAACAAACTAATACTAAACTAAAACAAACTAATACCGTCAAACTTAAATAGTTATTTTGTATTGTATTGACATTGTATTGTAAAAGCATTGTATTGAATTGTATTGACATTGTATTGTATTGACTTTGGATTGTATTGATATTCTATTGTTTCGACATTCAAAAGTGTGTTTTGTGCCTTTTCGATGAAATAAATTGAAAATTGAAAAAAACTGTATTTATTATTATAATTCATTTATTAAGTTGTACCAACAAAGTATACGCCGGAACATGCCAAAATAACCAATTCCAAAATAAAGAAAATTGCTACTTTTGGCATTGTTGTTTAAAGCAAATTTTAAACAACAATGCCAAAATTCTTAAAATAAAAATTTACATGCAGACAAAAGCTTGATAATAGGATAATTTTAAGTTGAATCACAACAACAAAAAAACATTCATGAACATCAAGATTTAAGCGAACACGCCAAATAGGTACTTCTAAAGCTATACAGGCTGTTAAAAAAATATTAATTTCTTGATAAGCATCACACACATGCATTGTACGAATTATTTGCTTCCAGAAAGACAATCTTAGATGATTCATTTTTTTATCTTACATGTTAAGAACTACTCAAAAGTATTTAAAAACGTTTGTTACGCGGCTAAATGACTGTTTTTAAGAAAAATAATAGAAAATTCAACAAATCAAATAAAAGCTACTTTATTATACCTATTTATTATACATTTATTAACAGAAATTGCGATATTTATTTACAAAAAAAATAACAGATATGTACAGTTGAGCTATCCGTTTAAAATCTTCTATAGAATCTATAGACAGCTCAACTGATCCAGATCACTGCCAGAGGGCAGCGTTCCCAGCGGCGTCACTAGCAGCGTTGCCACGTTGAATGGCAATGCTAATACGCTGAGCCAGATAGGAGCCAGTTCTTGGGTCACGCAATGTATCTGATTATGATTATGATATATCCAGACGCCGTGAGATAATTTTAAAAACTCGGTGGGCTCCTGTTCTCCACGGGCAACTCAACTCAACTCTCTCAACATCAAAAGGCTCAAATATGTAGGCCTTATTTGCGCCTTTTGAGGTCCTAGGCACATTCAGCCGCCGCACTAGCTCTAACGGAAGTCCACGACAGATGAATTGCGGCCAGGGTGTCTACGCATGTCGCATCCTACACTAATGGCCTATCCATTTACCAAGGAACAAGAGTCATACCATCAGGCCGATTACCATCATCACGTATCAGACCGTTCGGTTCGAGAACAGCTGGTACGTTGACGCTGGTAAGTGCCCGACGAATGACATCGTTAAGACTTGCGTGGCGAGCAATCCTACCGGTGGCGGCCCTAGAACACCCCTAGATAACCCGTGGAGACCAAGCTAGTCGACCGCTGTACCACACTGACGCCAATAAGAGGCGCCGCACCGCGAACCCAACCGCAGACAAATTGCAACTCGAAATGTTGTAGGATCTAATAAGGTGCCATGTTAAAATGATGGTAGTGCTTGTAACCAATGTCCTGACTCCCATTTTGAAACGGGCGCGATCTACGGAGCTTGAGCATGTTTCTAACAGATGATTCCATGTAAGCTCGCATAGAGGCCCTTCCCATTACCATTGGGCCGAAAGGAATTAGGGCAAGCACTGTTTCAAGCGGTTATGGTTGATGCCAGAACTAGCCGAAAAAGACGGAATTATATTTTTTTCAACCAAATTACTAGTGCTGTAGACGGAAGACAAGAACGCTTGTAGAGCAACACTTGAAATTTTGTGAATACCTAATACTCCCAATTTGACAGGAAGGGAAGTTTCAAGTCAAGACATTGGTGAACTAATGAGGCGAAGTGAACATTTATCAACAACTGTAATATATGAGGCCTGTTGAATTTTTATCCAAAGCAAAAAGAGTCCGTAACGTAAGGCTCATATTTTGAATAATTTAGCTCTAAACCAATCTGCCAAAATGCATCACTTCACCTAAAGTTCCGGCATCCAAGTACCAAACATTGAGTTTAGATTGGAGACGTTGAATAATCGGATGGATGGCAAGGCTGAAAATGGCTGGACCACGGAGGTCGCCTTGCTGACATCCAACGGCAGACGAAATAACATTGTCCTGATAGAACAATTTAGAAGGTGAACACTGCCAATGAAATGGATAAATTTCGGGAATTTTGTTTTTAATTTCTTTAAGCAAGACACCCCTATCTACTTGAAATTGAAGGCATTTTTAATATCCACCTTTAACATTACCTCCTCGCAATTGTGATCCAAAATTGTACGAAAATAATGAACAGTGGCTTCACAGCCGCCTCGCGAACCAAAGCCTAGCTGAACCGTGGAGAAATAATTGGCTCGTAATAATTAATTTGGCTCGTGGAAATTCGTGAAAGACAGGTGGAAACGTAACTTGTGCTGGCCGCAGCCCGAAGTATCTACTTGCATTATATTTCTACAGGCTGTCTCTAGAACTTGACGTATACATCGTGTATTTATCATAAACAAAATCGTCAGTCCTTCAACTGCGAAGAACGGTTTCACTTACATCGCTATAGTGCCTCCACCTGAACACGAAGAACGGTTTCACTTACATCGCTATAGTGCCTCCACCTGAACACGAAGAACGGTTTCACTTACATCGCTATAGTGCCTCCACCTGAACACGAAGAACGGTTTCACTTACATCGCTATAGTGCCTCCACCTGAACACGAAGAACGGTTTCACTTACATCGCTATAGTGCCTCCACCTGAACACGAAGAACGGTTTCACTTACATCGCTATAGTGCCTCCACCTGAACACGAAGAACGGTTTCACTTACATCGCTATAGTGCCTCCACCTGAACACGAAGAACGGTTTCACTTACATCGCTATAGTGCCTCCACCTGAACACGAAGAACGGTTTCACTTACATCGCTATAGTGCCTCCACCTGAACACGAAGAACGGTTTCACTTACATCGCTATAGTGCCTCCACCTGAACACGAAGAACGGTTTCACTTACATCGCTATAGTGCCTCCACCTGAACACGAAGAACGGTTTCACTTACATCGCTATAGTGCCTCCACCTGAACACGAAGAACGGTTTCACTTACATCGCTATAGTGCCTCCACCTGAACACGAAGAACGGTTTCACTTACATCGCTATAGTGCCTCCACCTGAACACGAAGAACGGTTTCACTTACATCGCTATAGTGCCTCCACCTGAACACGAAGAACGGTTTCACTTACATCGCTATAGTGCCTCCACCTGAACACGAAGAACGGTTTCACTTACATCGCTATAGTGCCTCCACCTGAACACGAAGAACGGTTTCACTTACATCGCTATAGTGCCTCCACCTGAACACGAAGAACGGTTTCACTTACATCGCTATAGTGCCTCCACCTGAACACGAAGAACGGTTTCACTTACATCGCTATAGTGCCTCCACCTGAACACGAAGAACGGTTTCAACAGAAAAGGGTACCCTTTAAGTGTAAAGGGTATTCCATAAATACCTTGAGCGCACGTTCATACGCGCGTGATTTTTTTTGACGCGACACGGCGCGCGATTCGCGTAAGCGCTGCTTGCTCCTCAGAAACTTATAAATTTATAGTTTATGTCATTAACATAATGTACATATTTTATTGAAATTTATGTAGGAGCGCACGCTCTGCACCCGAATAAAAACCGCTTCGCACATGAATCGCACATGCGCAGCACTCTCGCCGCATACGCGCAGCACCGCGCCGCCTCCTCTCTCCCTACGCCGCGCCGCCACCCGATAAAGCTGCAGCTGACTCTGAGCGGATGCAACACGTGCGCTGATGAAAACCTACGCGAGCGCGATCAGCGCGCGTTAAAATCGTGGCATATGAACGGGCGCTGATTGCACGTAGGTACTTTCTGCTAAATAATAAAGGAATTGAACCATCATTAAGTAGGTAGATATTTATTACACAAAATAGCATAACCATGTTTTAGATTTGTGATTCTGATGCCAAAATAATTTAAGTGAATTCTAGCAATCCGGGATCCGCCTATGATAGTGCGGCATAAAATAACAACCCTTTCCAAAGAACAGGATGATGCTGTTAGAACCGGAGAAGATTTTTATTCATTAGAATAAAACTTGTTTAAAATAAATTAAAATAAGAAACATGCTCAGCTTTAAGGAATGAATTGAAAAATATTTACAAGTATTTTTGCATCGCATTCAAGGAGATTCTGATTTTGCATTACGAAGAGGGAAGATTACCCCGATTATAAATACCTACTGCAGCAAACACCCCAGTGGCATTTGATACGAAACACATGAGTCCCAGAAATGTTGTGGACCGGTGTATGGGCATGCTGAATGCTCATTTTAGCATTAGCTAATGTGATTTATTTTTATCAAAATAGGTAGTTTCTTCAGTATTTTGCCATTTGCAGATGCTTACTCTTGGACAGGAGACTACATTACAGGCCCAGAGTTGTCGCCAAAATACCAAATGCGTGCTGCGCGCTCCATAACATGACTCTAGAGATGCCAGATGTTTAGATGACTTTAATTTATATGATAAGGAGGTACGACATGAAGTTGCTATCGATGTACAAATAGTGTTTGCTGGGCTAGCAGATCGTATGTCACGACGTGCTAATGAAATGCTCCAAGGGCGGAACTACCTGGACATTTTGGGTAACCAATTGTGAGAAGAGCAACCCACGACCGATGAACTAACTGCTAGCCAGTGGAACATGACGATTTTATTGAATACTCCAGCCTGGATGATGCCAGAGGCTTCACACGCGTGGCCTATGTAGCCTATGTCCCTCCACACAATATATAATCTATTTCCATACCAAATTTCAGTATAATCCGTTCAGCCATTTATCCGTGAAAAGGTAATTAACAAACATACAAAGAGACAGATACACTCTCAAATTTATAATATTATGAGCTGACCTGCATGCGGCATTCTTTGCTTGTTTTACTTTTAAAATAAACGTGTTTATCAATGTAGGTATCTAACACTACAAAAAAGGAAAAAAATAAAAAAATAGGTATATGTTATTATTATAATATTATATACATATTGCATCTGAATATTATACAAATACTTACATAGTATGTTATCTGCTATAGGTATTTTTTATATTTTATCTGCTTTTATATTAAATGAGTTACCTAGCCATGCTGAGCATGGCGTATGGCGATTTTTTTTCCGCTTTCTTTAAAGTTGCAAAAGCAATCATTTCTTCTGTTCGTGCTCTCATTTCTTCAATATCTGTATCAGGAAGGCTCGGGTCTCTCTTAATTCTGTTTTGTTTGCTTCAATAGGTAATATTATTTGTACAATTTTAATATTACAATAAATACATAAATTCACAATAGGTAAAATAATAAACATAGGTACAATCACAACACTTAAGTGGGTATTAGGTATATAAAATATTACAAAACAGAAATAATTTAGATTTACCTGCACAACAAATAACAATGTTTCATGACCATGTTTCGTGAAGATAGGAAACTTTAAATTAAGGCTAAGGCTAAGGAAACACAAAATCCCACACATAATGTACAGAATTTACCGAAACAATTGTTGGCGAATATAAAAATAATACGACGTCACGTTCGAAGACCACTTCAGTTTATTCACTTTTTCTATTTTACCCTTACCTACACATCCAAAGTCTAGAATCGACTGCCTTGCATTCCCAAGTGAACACGTTTAATCGCAAGAAAACGGAAGTTATTTGTCAGCTGTAAGCACTATGTAATGAATAAATATACCTGGGAACGTCAATACAACGAAAAATTACAATAATTCAAATTAATAATTTAGAAATATACACAGCTATTTTATGAAATTATTTATGCAAGCTTACAGTCGGCCTTTCCTTACACATTCACGTCTCGTGAAATAGAAAATCAAAGCAGTAAAAAAAATGCATAGAAAAAAATATTCTACATTTTACACACATAATTATGTTCTAGATTGACAACATTTGTGCACTGAAGCCCCTTCATGTATTCAGTACCTACGTATTAGTGAATTATCTACTGAAACCCCTTCATGTTTTCAGCAGATACTCTTATTATTATTAACGAAACCCCTTCATGTTTTCAATGATATCATTCATAATTAATCTTTACATTTTAAATATATTTAAATCATGCAAAATTAGAGGTATTTATTTCATAAACAATAATCATTATCAACCTAACATCATCATCATGTTAATTTTTAACTTAATTACATTATATCACTATTAACTTCATTTCTTATATCATAATCATCTTCACTATTAATATTACTTAATTAATTAAGTATCTGATTCATTTTCCTTAAAAGTTATATTAAAAACAAGCCATTTGTGTATTTTATCTACGGAAAATATGCTTTTAAACGGTATATTTCCTATTCGAGGAAAATGCGTATCTTCGACCATAATATCTATCATAATCAAAAACCTTAATAATAGGATAAGGACCGCGAATTTTGGGAACCAGTTTTTTGATTTTACCACAAGAAAAAACTTCTCTTTCAACTCCGACAAGATCTCCTTAGTAGTATTAAAAAAGAAAAATGTGTTTAAGAAAGGATTATTATTGGTTCGTTTGATTTTTAGTTCGGTAGATAATCTCTTAGATATTATAATTATTTTATTTTATTATATTAATTTTATATTATTATAAAATATATACATATAATAAAATGAATTTTGAATTTTATATTCAGTATTTATTTTATTATTAATATTACATGTTTTTATTTCCATTAAAGTAGTATTATAAAAACAAAGCCTGAAGAGTTTATTCAACACAACACAACACAATCACTAAGTAAATCACCACTCACCTTGGTAGACAGCATACATTCACTATGGGATAACAACGTGGTCCTGCCCAATAAAAGTTTGTCCTGAAAGTAATGGAACTTGTAACAAATGATCAGGAACGATTAACGCTTGCAGGGTGGCCTTAACAGAGTCAACTTCTACTTGAATATCACATTTACCTAAACAATTAACTGCAGAATTACCAAAACCTCTCGAAATGGGTAGGTCATTTACAGACCACATATTAGTAAGAGGTTATGCTGCGGTTTCTTTAGGCATTGAACACTGACTCCCAAAATCGATAAAGAAATCTACCGTTTGACGGTATACAATGGCTGGTTTAAAATATTTTACATAATTATTCTTGCAAAACAGTTTTTGACGTGCTATCCCCTTTTAAAGAGCAGTCAGTATTAATATGGCCTACCTTATTACAAACATCACAGCTTTTAATTGGTAGTTTACATCTATAAAATGGGTGGCCCTCTTCACCACAATTGTAACATTTCGTTTGTTTACCTATTCCATTAACCGTCGTAAATTTAGGATCTTTAATACGTTTGTTGTCAGATATGCTTGTTAGCTGAGTACTCGTTCTGTCAGTTTTCTATAAAAAAAATACGCTTTTTAAATATACGACTAACTTATCAGGTTCAGAATACTGTACTGCTTCTGCACTAGTTTTTACGGAATAATCTTCAATCCCAAACAAAATACAGTCTATAGCATCTTTACCTGATATATTCAAATTCAAATTAAAATATTTTTATTTCGGACAACTTAGATCCATAGCACATAATAATATGACAAAAGAGAGTTAGTAATATGTAAAAGTTAATAATGATATAAAAGATACAAAGAAAAAAAAGAAGCTGACGCTGGTTCACAGAGCGTTCACCAGAGTAACGAGCAGTTTTCTGGGATCACCTTGCATACCAATTTTGCCCACATCGGCGACGAGTACCTATCCGGTATAGTTTTCATTACATCGCTTTATCAAAATTATCTTTTCATAGAAATATTCTTCTGAGGAATCACCAAAGCGAGCCATGTAAGCAAGCATCTCTGTCCACAATTGAGCATAATTATCATCACTAGGAAAGGCTGAACATAATTTTGTTAGCCATTCAGACCAGGAAAACATAAGACTAGGTAGCCCCTGATACCACTTTTGCGCTACACCTACTAATTTAGGCAGAGTATAATGAATGACGTTCTGACCATTTAAAAATTTCTGCACATTCATTAACTTTCATCATCATCATATCAGCCTATAAGAAGTCCACTGCTGGACATAGGTCTCCCCAATAGATTTGCAGGAAAGACGATTTTGAGCCTCTCCATCCACCGACTTCCTGCGATCTTTACAATGTCGTCAGTACATCGAGTGGGGGAGTTGTCCTACGCTTCGTTTTCCTGTCCTGGTCGCCATTCGGGAACTTTTATTCCCCAACGGTTATCGGTTCTGCGAGCTATATGGCCTACCCACTGCCACTTCAACTTGCAAATTTTGAGTGTTATGTCGGTGACTTTAGTTCTTCTACGGATTTCCTCGTTGAGGATTTAATCACGTAGTGAAACACCCAACATAGCTCTCTCCATAGCACATTGCGCGACTCTGAGCTTGTTTATGAGGCCAATAGTTAACGTTATTATAAATATTTACGGGTATTTATCGCGTTTAATTACCTATTTTTCCCGACACTCTGTCGTGGTCACGGGATGACCAGAGTCACCCCGTGACCACGACAGAGTGTAAACCTGTCGAAACGTCGGGAAAAATAGGTAAATAAACGCGATAAATACCCGTAAATATTTATAATAATGTTGTTCTGATCTCGGTTTAAAAAACAATAGGTAGCGACCAAGTCTCAATTCCATACGTCATCACTGGCAACACGCACTGATTGTAGTTTCGTCTCAAGGCTCTGCGGTATCTGTGACGAGAAGATGTGCCGTAATTTCCTAAACGCTGCCCATCCGATTGGATTCGTCGGCTGACCTCTTTGTCGAAGTAGGACTTGTTTAGTTGAATCGTCTGACCCAAATAGACATAATGGTCATTAACTTTAGAAATCCACATTTCAATATTATGATTTTGTTTTAACGGGTCGAATTCGGCGACCACATTCATGACGGGAAAACTATCATTACTCCCTGGTCTGTTAATTTTTATGGTCTGAACAAGAACTTTAAAAATTTGTATACTTAATTGAAGAATTTGCGTCTGGCACACCAGTAGATGACGTTGGTAGTTTAGAATTCATACCTGGTCCGCAGATACATACGTCACGATTGAAGACCACTTCAGTTTATTCACTTTTTCTATTTTACCTTTACACATCAAAAGTCTAGAATCGACTGCCTTGCGTTCCCAAGTGAACACGTTTCATCGCAAGAAAACGAAAGTTTTTTGTCAACCGTAATCACTATGTTAGGAATAAATTTGCTTACCTGGGAACGTCAATACAACGATAAATTACAATAAGTAATTCAAATGAATAATTTAGAAATATACACAGAAATTTTATGAAATTATGTATGCAAGCTTACACTAGCTAGCTAACATTAAATCCGGTATTCCACAAAACCCCAATGGATTCAGAACAAAATTTCAACAACAATTGCAATACGTGCGTGGGGGGACGCATGATTTTCGGTATGGGACACTGCCCCAGCGTATTTTCGGCCAGGCAATATTTATTGCGCAATGCGTCCCATTCCATCACGGCGGTTATGGGTTTGGTATTCCTCAACAACAACGTATAACGTTGTTCGGTATTTAGTACCAACTTCAGTCTCTCAACCAAAGTAAATTTTGCTTAGGTACCACAACAAACACAGAAACCAAGGCTACAGGAGTCTGACGCTTTTTTTATAAAATATTTACCTACCTGCACATCCATAAAACTACTTACTCATTTGAAATCTCCATATTTAGCTGCCTTGCTATTTCTAACGAATGATGTGAAGTCGTACGCTTTAATTATGTAAACTGTTAAAACTCAGCTCTATTTTTTGTCTTTATCCTATATTTTTATAGGGTTCCGAAGTACGAGAACCAGGGATTCTTATAGGTTCACTAAATCCAATAGTCTTCTAATCAGAACGGTTCCTCGCAGACTGTTGCTAGAATACTGTTAGTCTTATCGTGATGAAAATTTTTGCGGTTATTAATATGTTATTAAGATCTCATAATAAGTAGGTAAGCAAGTAGTAAATAATTAACTGACCTACATAGGTACCTACAAAACGTAAGATTAATAATTTACGAAGCTATTTCAAATACTCTATTAACTTGATATATCTTATCAGCGCATTATTATTTTTTATCACTCGGTTATACTATTTGAAAAGCAGACAATAGAAACAAATCAAAACTTAAACGAAATCCTTCAAATAAATATCAGAGTTTAAAGGAACTTTCAACAGTGTTTAGCAAGAGTTTATCGCATAATGATTGGTGTCTTAGTGCTCTCTGCGTTTCTAGCCGTGGTTTGTGGTGAGCCAGGCGTCATCACTATTCCTCCGAGCTGTCCTCCAGGACAAGTTTATTCAGGCGGAGCATGTCGTGAAATTTGGCCGTCCGCCGTTATTGAAGTTCCCACAAATTGTCCAGCAGGCCAGGGATGGATTAACGGGTCATGTCGTGACGTTTGGCAGTCTGCCGTTATTGAAGTTCCCACAAATTGTCCAGCAGGCCAGGGATGGATTAACGGGTCATGCCGTGATGTTTGGGTCTAAGCTGTGATTGATAATTTAGAGTAGGTAAGTTGCCACCAGTTTTTAAGAATACTTACCTACTTCATTTACTTTTTATTACCTACCTACTACCATCTACTTCCTATTGCATTTTATGAGTATTATGATTACGAACATGAGATTGGCACTGACATTAAATAAATATTAATGCAACTTATTATTCAAGTTATTTGTTATGCAAAGTTGTTTTTATGGCGCGAGTAGGTAGGTAGGTACTCGTATTTCAAAGGTACAAGACGCAGACCAACTTTGCTGCCGACCACCTCACTACAGCGAGGAAAATGCTAGGTGCTTCACGCGATTTTTCCGGAAGCAATATCAATTCGACATTATGTACCTACCGCTTCCACTAACTCTGCAGAGGTTAAATTTATATCTTCGTCGCTGCTGAACTAATATATACGAATATTTTATGGTTTCTTATGATTTTATCAAAAAATAAACCAAAGTCATTTGAATAACGAGAAGAAAATTTCTAAAGTTTTTTTGTTACATGCAGTCTTTGTGCTAGCCAGTGTGTATTATTTAAAAAATGAGGTTAGCGCACTGACATTAAATATAATGTGAATGCATTTTCAGTGGATTGGCGGTATGAACTCATTAAATAGAATTTTTTTAAAAAGCTTTCTTCGCTAGCGGATAAAATGCATTTTATCGACTGAGAAAAATATGTAGTTATGGCCGCGTGTAGATTGCGCGAAGTTATCCCTATCTTCAGTGCAGCACTTATATATATCTATAGCATGTGTAATTATCTACCTATAAGGGCAAAATCAGGTTAATGTCTTTAATTTGTCCACGTATGTAATGAAAATGTTATTATTCACCTCACAACCTCGGACAGATTCTACACTCAAGTTTAACATTCAAAACTTGAGTATAAAAGTCCATTTTATCCGCGATAGGTATATTTTTGTATTTAGGTTGGTTGGGAGTTAAACCCACCTAAGTATAGGGAGGTTGGAACATAGACCAATTTGCTAATTGTTTTATAGGGTAATAAATAATAATTGTTTATTTGTTTTACAGGGAAAGCATACCTACTCTATATCCAGCAGGATAAAAACCCGATGCTCTTGAATTGTATTGAAATATTTCTATGGACCTAAAGCTTTCTTTAACAATAAACGAAAATAACAATCAACTCAAAAATATTGTTTTTTTTGTAAAGCGAAATTACGAGACATCCATACTACTGTTATTATCATCATAATGATCAAATTTGTCTCTGTATCATAATTCTGTATGATAATTATAATATCATAATTCAAAATTGTCTTTGTATGTCTCTTTGTTCGCTACCTTTCACGGCTAAAAGGCCGATCGGATCTTGATGAAATTTGGAACGGAGATAGATTGTATCTTGGGGACGACAGAAGGTTGCGGATTCGATTCCGGCCGTGGAAAAAAAATGTTTGTATGATCTGTAAGTATTTTGGTACGTAGAAATTTGTATTTTGGGGACGACGTAGGTTACTATTGAAGTAAGTTTAACTCATTCACTGCCACCACGATTTTCTTGAAGTTTATCGAGATGCCACCGTATAAAACCGCGGACACGCTAGGCGTGCTCGCGGCATTGCTTAGAAAAACAGATTTTAGTAAGTAAATTTATTATAACGTAATTCAAGGTTCTCAAACTTTTTTTACTAAAATTCCCATGCATAAATGAAAAAAGTTTTATTGTGAACTGTAACATTGGCATTGTTAACAGTGCAAGTACATTTTTTTTAATAATATATTGAGTGACAATCATATTTAAACATATTTTCAGTCTTATATGAGTGAATTCATCTAAATTATTAAACCGATAAAAAGCTTTGAACTGCAGAAAGTTTGTTTACGTTATTTATCTCGTATTATCGTAATGTTGGTTGATTGGCCTTACCTAATTACATAAGTATGAATTAAATTCAAAATATTCAAATGAAATAAATTGATTTCTTATCTTTTTTTCAGAAAAGTTAAATTTGTACCGGAAACGGAAGATATTAATGATGACAAAATTTTTAGCGAGACAAACGAACATCAATTGATTTTTATATAATAGAGATAATTTTACTGTACGTGTGTATGTCACTGTGTGTGTATGTATAATTATATAAAGATATACATCGGATAGGTACGTTTTTTTTTCATTGATGGCTTATGGAGTTGTATAAGCGACTTCATATAAGTAGTATATCAGTCATGTGGTACCCATAACACAAGCTCTGCTTACTTTGGGGCCAGATGGTGCTGTGTGAAATGTCCGGCATTATTTATTTATTTATTATTTATTCATACATGACACAGTACTGTATACGGTAAAAACAACGGTTCGATAAATTATGACATTCCGTTTTGTCATCAAATACTGGTTAAAAATCTCATATCGCAAGCTTATAACTCTGAAATTAGCGAAGCATTTAAAAGAATAAAAAAGTTTGGGAACCTACGGGTAGCTTCAGTAAGTGAACACACCTAGCGTGTTCTCGGCACTACAAAATACCTATTTTTCGTAAAAAAATCTAACTAGTTTTTTTAGGGAACCGCTTCAATATGCCATAGCCTATCCTTTAAAAATGATGCACTAAAAATTTGAACAGAAAATCTGGCCTAGTTTTGGAAATATAACCGAAACATTCAAAACACGCCTGGCGTGTTCTTGGCGTAGAGACTTAGATTAGCCTGAACACGCGAGGCGTGTCAGTGGCAGTGAATGTGTTAAAGCCGCAGGAGCAGCTAGTAAAGGTAGACGACCTGTGTCGTGCAGTGGGCAAAGACCCTTTTGAGACGCCGAAGGTTTCGGGTATTTGTCTCAGGCTTGGAGGTTTCATAAAAGTCGTTCCACTAAAATGTTTACAAAAAGGTACAGTTGGATTGCAGTTGAACTACAATTTGTCAAAAATTACAAGTTTAAAATTCATAATTTGTATTTTTGTGCTTCGAATACATCGAGACGAATAAGAAAAAATCTATGTTTGGATAAATGATGATGATGTTTAACATGAAATTTGTTGAACTTTCGCACGTTGTTGATCAGGGACGAACCCGTAAAAATAATATTACTAAAGAGAAAATGCAACATCGCGTTCGAACTCACAGACATAGAGTTTCGGAAAAGTAATAGGTAGGTGAACAAAAAGTTCATGTACGATTTTTGTTGCAAGAAGTGTGGGCACTTATGCCCGTATCTTCGCTCTGACGGCGTTGTTGTTGTTGTTGTTGTTGAACACATGTAAATAAACCTAAGAACATCTATAGTCAAATATATACCTATAGGGTCTAGGTGTTTCTATTGTTACAAGCAGGGTAGGTACCAATAAATTATGAAACCGCTCGATTTTACCAAATAATAACCTTAATTTCAAAGTTACCACACACAGAACTAAATCCACTAATTCTACTTATAAACTTTCAATAGAACACAATAAAAGTCACAACACTACAACACAACTGATAACAAATAATAAATAAATAAATAATAAATAATGCCGGACATTTCACACACCATCATCTGGCCCCAAAGTAAGCAGAGCTTGTGTTATGGGTACCAACATGACTGATATACCACTTATATACTTTTTTTTTTGTAAATACATATGATACATAGAAACACCCAGACCCGAGACAAATACTTGCAGATCATACAAATATTTGTCCCGCGGCGGGAATCGAACCCGCAACCTTCTGCGTCTCAGCCGGACCTTAGCCCACTGCGCCACAGAGGTCGTATAACACTACAAAAATATCGCACTTGTCACTTGTTAAGCTGAGAGTAGACTGACCGCATCCGTAAATTACAGCCGTATATTTTATATGAGCGCCGAACGCGTCGCGTAAAACCTCGACTGCAGCTAACAGCCCAGAGGCATCTTATACACAGAAACATGAGTGCCAGAAATGAGCGGTGTATTGGCATACTGAATGCTCGTTTTAGGTTAAATTTGTAATTGCGAGTTAAATTTTAACCAATATTTTTTAAGAATGTAGGTATTTTCTTCAGCATTTTGTAATTTGCTGATGCTGACTCTTGGACAGGAGACTACATTACAGACCCAGAGTTGTCCATGAATCTAAAGAAGCCAAAAGTTAGTTTAGATGATTTATGTATTTATTTATTACCTACACTTTCATTAACTCGGATAAACCAATTACATTAATTAAAGTTAGTCTAAACAATTACTTGACATATAAAAAGATTATAAATACTTATTGACAATGTCAAAGAAATAGTCAAAATAATTCGGTTAATAATAATAGATATAGCAATCAATGTTGAGCCAAAACGCAAATAAAAACAAAAATAGAAAATAATATAGAAATAAAAATATGTAGTTTGAGACACGCAGTCATACATCACGCTCACTTAAACACAAACAATCCGATAAAATTTTCACCCATCCATTCGCAAATAAATCGCATTCAGGACTACGATACAGGACAGGAGCGCGTTAAAAGCGACTAGGATGCGCGGAATAAGTGAAGAAGATCTAGCCACAGTGCGTGCCGGTAGTTCGGCAAATAGTCTATGATTCCGACCCTTTCATGAAAAATGAACTTACGACCGAAAGTGACTCCCAAGTCTTTTTTTGTGTTAGAGCTAGTATTAGGAATATTGTTAAGTTGATTTACAAAGTTGATTGGGTGACACATGCGACCGTAGACTCGTAGACTGAATTAATGTCACCTTGTAGCGCCATACAATCCGCTTCCGACTTGATCTCTGAGTAAAGTATTAAGTCATCCGCATAGACTACCTAGATACCTAGCATGAGACACAATTCACGGAAGATCTTTAACCAAAGTCAAAAAAAGATGCTTTATTCAATACCATCACAAGGATCACTTTGACCATAACCATAATCAAGAACAACACAGGCCTGAGGATATACCACTGACTAACACCGGAACGCGTATGATATGGATGATTGTGACGCATACTGAGGCGTGTTGCCGCTTGTCCTATTCTTCTAAGTGAAGCCAGCAGGCTATGCATCCCTGAACAGCGTGCTAGGTTCTGGGCGCGTACGGCTTTTTGAGCCAATGCGGGCACGGACACTATTGTCAACACTCGCCTATCTCCCGTGCGCAGCGTAACCTCAATGCGCTCATCACCAAACATCACTTCGATATGTTTGCGGTGCTTGCCTTAACTTAATGTTTGAAGTTCTAGGTTTAAGTAAGAATTGTATTTTTTTAGTTTTTTTATAATAATAATATAATACCGGACATTTCACACAGCATCATCTGAGTAGAGCAAAGTAAGCAGAGCTTGTGTTATGTGTTGGGTACCACATGACTGATTTTCGACTTATATTCTTTTTTTATGTAAATACATACATATTATACCTAGAAACACCCAGACCCGAGACAAAAACTTGCAGATGAAAATGAAAAATGAAAAAAATATTTATTTCCGCATTCATATGATAGCATAAATACAATGTTTAAATGCACTTTGATGCTGCTCGAATTTTAAATAGGTAGACCTTTCAGCGGTATTCACACTAGGCAAGCCTGTATCGTGAAGACCAGAGAGACGATTTACTTAATAAATTGACAGTAACCTCGGTTAGCTAGCAATTTACACAAATTATCTATCATACAATTACAATATCATAGACAAATATGAATGCAAAAGACAATAATGGACAAATTACATTTTCGCTAAAGTTACATTTTAGTAAACCACACAAACTACTACACAATATACACATATATATTCACATACTCACACACATAACAACAAAATAACAAATGTGAAAACAAAATGAGACATATTTATGATAAATTGTCAATTCCTAATTCTAACCAGTAACAAAAACAATGATCATGGATAGTTATAGGTATAGGTTCATTATAGGTATTATAATAAAAGTGCATCATTTTAGTATACGTAGCAGATGTTCTGTAGCATCGTAAGAGAGCATTAAAAGCCATTTACTAATAATTCCCTTTGCCTCAAAAACAGATGTATCTTTAATATCACAGTGTTTAACAACACTATTATACACATGCGATTTTATAAATTTACCAAAACGTTGAGCAAAAGATGTTTTACATGGCGGAGTTGGCAATCTATAATTTCTTCTTTTTATTAGTAATTGATTGTTTACTGTATTTAAAATCTCTTTATGGGCCATGATAGAAGTCCTCAAAATAAACAGCTGCCGAACACTTAGAACGCTGGCCTCCCTGTAAAGATCTACAGTTGGGAATCTATATGGCTTCCAAAGCATGACTTTGAGAACTGAGCGCTGTGCTCTCTCGACTTGAAGGTGTGATTTGGCAGCACTGCCCCAAATGGTGACACAGTACAGCAAAAGAGACTGACACGGAAAATATATATCGAATTGTACCGACTGCAGCGCCATCTGCCGGGCTGATTTGTGAATCTAATTCATCCAGGGCGCCACCCAAACGCATACAAAAAAATTCATTCAAATCGGTCTTGCCGTTTAGGAGGAGTTCAGTGACATACACACGTACAGTAGAATTATATATAAAGATTAAGTATCCGTCCTAGACATAACGCTTTAGTGCAAGCTGTTAAGTTATATCTACTTTAAACATTCATAAATAAATAAAGTCACCTAAGATTAATACAGAAACTTCATAAAAGTTTACAAAAGTTTCGACTTTACATAAAAAGTTCATTTAATCACTATCGCTGGCACTTGGTTTGATGTAGAATACACATACCTACGTGAAAGGGGCGACCGTGCTATGTAAAACTCGCCCATAGATCTTAACCATTTTCTGTGTCAAAATCCTGACGCCTCTGTAGCACAAGCGGTGTATGCGCAGCAAGCAGAACGCCACCACCCAGTATTTTCTGTCGCGGCGTAAAATAATTCAATCATCGCATGTCAGCTCTTGGTCCTCTACCGAGTCGTCAAGATTGGATTCAGTCACCGCTACCAATATGTATTCGAGTATTGCCCAGTTATTTCGCCACATCGCAAATTTAGATTTTAATTTACAATTTCTACCAAAATGTACGTGCATTTTGGCAGAAACTGTAAATTAAAATCTATCCTTTGTTTCTTTTTCATTCTTTTCTTCTTTTATTCTTTGGACTATCCTGTCGGGTAAAACGCAATGGCGGTGCAGGCAGCCATATATCTAGGCAGTACACTTTATTTTTTTGTTCAGGCTACAAAGACCCCATCTTTGAACGTAATAAGTCTTCTCCAGCGCGATGTCTACAGGATGGGGTTGGTAGGGATCAGCTGCCACAGAGGATTGCCATTTATTGTACTTATCATGAAGTGCCTCAACTTGGGGACGAATAAGTTTCGAGTTTCGACTCTAGTTATGAGGAATAAAACCATACTGAGTTGTTGCTGTTGCTCTTTAAGCAGAGCCACTTCTTGCCGTAAGCTTCGGATCGCCGACGACAAGAACAGGCCTATCTCAGTATCTACTTCTGTAATGGGCTTTGCCGTATCGATCTTCGTCAGTCACGTGACTGCTTGGAGGTCCCGACAGATGTGCCACTATTATCGCCATCTTGTTTTGAATTATAATTGCATTCCGGGCTGACCCACGCACCAGTGGATTCAGATGGCCTTTTACCACCCGTGCAGAGAAGTGCATTTTGGCACAGTCATGCAATGTACACCGCAAGTGATCATCACTCTCTAATATTTATTTATTTATTTACAAACATGTACATCTATCCTTACGGGTACCTACACCCAATGTATATTCTAGTTTAGCCAAGCCCCAACATCAGGCAAGTAGCTAAGCAAAACAGCAAGTAGGCAGGTACAGCGCGTGACTTACTTAGCTCGCTACAAAGCAGTACAACTGTGTGGGTAGAAACAAGCGATGTCTGGCCAGGTCGGCCGCCAGCAACAGTGCCACAAACAGTGGCGCGGGCGTACCTACTGCGAGTTGTGATGTAGGTCACGAAGCAGCGGTTAGTGCAGGTTTTTTGCTCCGGTGTTTTTGTTGAATCACAGCCACAAAAACATCACAAGTCAGATCTTTTAAAATGTCACAAAAGTATATAAGTTTCGCCTCTACATCTAAACTTTAAAACAATTTAACTTATAAAACATTACAGTGTGAAAGCGCGTGTGTTTGTTACACGCGCTTTCACAAAAGATAAATAATAATAAATATAAAAAAATAATGCCACACAGCCACACACATTTCACACAGCATCATCTGGTCCCAAAGTAAACAGAGCTTGTGTTATGGGTACCACATGACTGATATACTACTTATATACTCCTTTTTTTTTAATACATAATATAGATATAGGTACCTCACGGATCCGTTTTGGGACCAACGTTATTCTTGATTTACATAAACAGTCTCTGTAGTTCTAAATTAAAAAATGCTAAAATAATAACATTTGCCGACGACACTGCTATTATTTTTAGAGGGAAAATTTTATTTCATTTAGCGGCTTACGGTCACGTTGTCATTTAGCGGCTTAATAATAACTTACTCGCATTCAATTTAAATAAAACTAAATATATAACTTTTTCTATTTATAATAACACTCAACCTAGTCCGGACCTAAGTCTAAAAGCTCATACTTGTACGAAAGCTAACGTTAAAAGTTGCGAATGCTACACTCTTTCTTCTGGGAATAGTATAAAGTATCTAGGCATAATAATTGATAAAAACTTGAACTGGAAGTCTCATATAGATATTTTAAAGTCACGTATTCGAAAATTAATACCAATTTTTAAGAAAATAAGACATTTGAGAGAGAGATAAAGTAGTTTATCTAACTTTATGCCAATCTATTATCTCCTGTGGTATTTCAGCTTGGGGTGGATCAAAAAAGACTTCATTAATCCAACGGAACGTACACAACGCTCTATTATTAAAGTACTAAACTACAACCCGTTTCGATCCTACACCTACTACAAGTCTTTACAATTAATTTTTAGTTTCTGTAGGTCAGTTATTTGTTAAGATCATAGTTTATGATATGCTTGTAGTTTATATAAATAACAAAGTAAAAAGTTTAAACATGTTTAGTATGTATTGCTTAATTAAAATGTATGTGGCTTGTTTTTAAAGTACCTATATAATATACAGTGGTGGACACATAATCAGAGACACCCCCTAATTGATCACAATAAACATGATTTTGGCACTACCATTAGCCAAAGTAGGTATTAAATTTAATGTAATTGTTACTAAATCATACATGACGTTGTATTCTTAAAAATGGGGGACAAAAAAGTTGTGTTGCTTGGTATTTTAGACACTGCTCACTATCCGAATCTAATACAAACTTTTTTAACGTAGGTACCTGTAGCTGACCAGCTGTTTAAAGACATTGAACGCTGTGTTCTGAATTTTAAAAAAGAAAAAGAACTACATTCGGTTTTTCATTGTTTTGCCGCGTATTTGCATGAAACGTCGACATTAATTAACATTTTACTTTTTGTAATCAAATTAATACGTTTTATACCAATCGATATGGAAAAAAACAAGAGTTGCAATTCGTCCACTAGAAAGATAATCTTGAACTTTCATAGCAAAGGTTGGTCATACAGAAAAATCGCTAATGACATGGTTATGAATGCTATAAAGCATTTCAAGAAGTTCAATACGACCGAAAATGTACCCAGAAAACCGAGACCTGGGTCAGAAGATCAGATCAGAACTGATACGCTCGGAAATATATGGGGCAGGAGGGTCGACGGTTGTGTCTGCAAGGACAATTAGACGGAGACTATGTGAGGCAAACTTGTACGGAAGAGTGTCTCGGAAGGTGCCACTTTTGAAAAAGCAAAATGTTAGCGTTTGCTAAAAAATATAAACACTGGACTGAATGAGAGTGGAAAAATGTGCTTTTTTCGGATGAAACAAAACCTAATATGATTAATTCTGACGGAAAACAATATGTTAGACGCCCCCCTAACAAAGAAATGGATCCGAAGTACATCAAGAAAGTAGTGAAACATGGAGGGGGAAATATCAAAGTGTGGGGCTGTTTTTCAGGACTTGGTGTCGGACCTGTCAAGAAGATAGAAGGCAATATGGATAAATACCAGTACAAAAATATTTTAAAAGAAACTATGCTGAGCAAAATTTACCGGTCATTTGGAGTTTTCAACAGGGTAATGATCCGAAACACACCGCAAAAGTAATAAAAAAATTCTTAAGGAACCAGTGGTACCAATGTGGTGTTAGAAGTCTTACGTACTAAGATAATTTCAATGATAAATCATTTTTTTTAATTTCTTGTTACGAAATGAAGTGTCTTTAATTATATTGCCAGATCTTACTAATCTTATCTTTTATTTACACTGCTTACATTTAAGTTTTACCGAATAAAACGCAAGTTTTGTTGTAAATATTTCGTTTTAACAATACACAATAACAACACAAATAAAAATTAATTGGCAGCAAGTTACAATGACGGTCTCATAAAATATATACAGGAGGAATAGCTTAGTTATTTCAATATGCTTCCTGCTAATAATATGCTGCTGTAAGTTATTTCTGCCAAATAAAGATTATTATTATTATTATACCTAGATATATTGGTAAGTCGCTATCGATGTACCTACCAATTTTACCAAATGCTGGGCTAGCAGATCGTAGGTCACGGCGTGCTAATGAAATGCACCAGCAAGGGCGGAACTACCAGCAATTTTTTGTTAACCAATTGTGGGAAACAGCAACCCACGACCGCACCGAGGAACTGCTAGCCAGTGGAACATGACGATTTTATTGAATACTCCAACCTAGCTGATGCCACAGGCTTCACACACGTGGTACCTACCTACATTAATAGTAGCCATGTCCATCAACAACATATAATACCAAATTTCATCATGATCCGTTCGGCCATTTATCCATGGAAAGGTAACAAACAAAGAGACAGATATATATATTTTCTGGAATTTATTATATAAGTAGCTGATCTGCATGCGGAATTCTTTGCTTCTTTTACTTAAAAAAAAAGTGTCTCTATGAATGCATCTAACATTCAAAAATAGGTATAATTTTTGACAAAAATAGGTACGTTATTTTTATAATCTTTTATACTTATTAAATATGAATATAATACTAAAACTTACATATTATGTGATTTGCTAATATTTTTATATTTTATCTGCTATTATTTTAAATGAGTTAGCCATGCTGAGCATGGCGTCTGCCATTTTGAGACTAGCTTCCGCTTGCTTTAAAGTTGCAGAAGCAATCATTTCTTCTGTTCGTGCTCTCATTTCTTCAATACGTGTCAGGAAGGCTCGGGTCTCGCTTAATTCTGTATTGTTTGCTGCAATGAACAATATTCTTTGTATGATTTTAAGATTGCGATAAATACATAAATTAACAATAGATCATTTAATAAACAAACAATCTCAATACTAATGTGGGTATTAGGTACATAAAATATTAACAATACATAAGTTTATAAGTAACAATAGTAGATTGTTGCACCGAGCGCAAAGTGAGTTATTAATGCACGAGTGTTATGTTGTGTATGTTGTTATGTACCAACATAACACGAGTGCATTAATTACTCACTTTAGCTAGGTGCGTAATGTACTTTTCTTTCTACTACGTAGTAATGTTATCATTAATCACTACAAAACCGATCACAAAGGACGTATTTTTTGCTTAGAACCAAAACAGTGCAGTAATGTTATATGAAATCTCATATTGCACTGTTTTTTTATTTTTTGTTTAGATATAAATTTACCACAGAGGTTTAATATCTCCCATATATTTAATATAAAATGTTTGCATTAGATCAAAAAGATACTGGCTGATAATAAAAATCGGCAGAATAAAACCAACTTGGTAAAAAAAAAACAAATGTCGCGCATTTTGTATCATTGTAAAACTTTGATTCTTCATATTTTAAGTTTGACTCAAACTAAAAGTATATTTTATCACAGTAGATTGGTAGTTGAAAGAAAAGTAAATTACGCACCTTGCTAAGAGAGTAATTAATACACTCGTGTTAATTCAGTGCCCTCGCTTGCGCTCGGACACCAACATAACACTCCTGCATTAATAACTCACTTTGCGCTCGGTGCAACAATCTACTATTTCTTTCAACTACCTACCTACTGTGATAAAATATACCTACTCACACTAAAAACATGAAGAATCAAAGTTTTACAATGGTACAAAATGCGCGCCATTTGTTTTTTTATTTCACCAAGTCGGTTTTATTTAGCCGAATTTTATTATCAGCCAGTATCTTTTTTATCTAATGCAAACATTTTATATTAAACTTAACTTAATGGGAGTCATAAAACCTTTGTGGTAAATTTATCTAAACAAATTTATCTAAACAAAAAGTAAAAAAACAGCGCAATAATGAAAAACAGTGCAATAATGAGATTTCATATAACATTACTGCAATGTTTTGGTTCTAAGCAAAAAATACGTCCTTTGTGATCGGTTTTGTAGTGATTAATGATAAAATTAATACGTAGTTGAAAGAAAATAATGTTTCATGACCATGTTTCGTGAAGATGGGGAGACTTGAGCTTAGCTCATGTGACAACTCACTTTGTTGCGTTGGCCGGGTAAGTCTGCGCACCCGTGTTCGCGGTCTATCGAGATTTCTTGCTATATTTCTTGGTATAAAGACTGTAAATAAAAAAGGTATCAAAAATCGTTCTTAAACATAACTATGTAAGTTAATTAAATTACTAAGTATGTACCTGGCTCTGGAAATGTGTCGTTTTCACTGATTGGTTGGTCAACTGGTTCAGTTTTCACCTGGATTAACATCGGTCTCTCATTTATGTTATTTGGAGAAAGCTGGGGCACATTCATCTCTTTAATGGTTTTTCGATTGATACAAGATTCCCTACAAAAATATTTTTGTTTGATAATAATAATAATAATAATAATAAAAATAATAATCCCGGACATTTCACACATCATCTGGCCCCAAAGTAAGCAGAGCTTGTGTTATGGGTAACACATGATTGATATACTACTTATTACATATTATACATAGGAAATACCCAGACCCCGAGACAAATACTTGCAGATCATACAAACATTTGTCCCGCGGCGGGAATCAAACCCGCAACCTTCTGCGTCTCAGTCGGACCTTAGCTCATTGCGCCACAGAGGTTGTCAAATTTTGAATTACTTATATTTAAATAGTAAAGTGGTGTTTCAATGAAAGTACCTATGTAATGCGATAAATTATATACAATTATATATAAGTATGTGCTTAATATACAGATCAGTAGCTATAGCTATTAGAAAATATCACGATGAAAATAATAATAATGATTAAAACACGTAGCATAACTTACTCGCTGTTTTTTTCTTCCTGTGCTATGTTGTCAACCTGTATGCCCAAGTAAAGATAATTAAAACAAGAAGTAAAGAAAATTCAAAACATAATGTATACTTATCCCTAATAATATTATAAATGCGTAAGTTACTCAGTCTGTCTGTCTCGTTTTCACGACTAAACCGCTGAACCGATTTTGATAAATTTTGGCTTTGTGAAGGACATAGGCTACTTTTTATGTAGGTATCACGCGCGCGAAGCCGCGGGCAGCACCTAGTAATATTATAAAGCCAAAAAGTTTGTTTGTTTGGTTGAACGCGCTAGTCTCAGGAACTACTGGTTTGAATTTAAAAAATATGTTTGTCTTGAATAGTTCATTTATCGAGGAGGTCTTTAGGCTTTATAACCACGCTGCTACAGGAGCGAAGCATCAATGGAAAATTATGCAAAAACGGGAAAAAATATTTATTTTTGAGAGCTTCCGTTGCGTGTGCTGCATAAAACGGTTTAAGTTACGCAAAAATCATGTATGATGGAATTGTTTCACTTTAAAAGTTCTAAAAAAAGTCCACGACTGCATTATTCTTTCTTTTAAAATTGACTTACTGTAACCTTTTTTATGGTAATCGAATTTGTTGAAAATTAATGCATTATTTATCAACATAATATTAATACGTATACAAATAAATGTTATTCATAGCCCGTCCAACATTAAAATAAATGGAGAGGCAATGAATCTTGTGAATTCCACGATCTTCCTAGGTCTTAATATTGATGCAAAACTACAGTGGGGACCACAAATTGAAACGCTTGCTGGTAGGCTTAGTTCCGCTGCATATGCAGTTCGTGCGATACGGTGGCTTACTGATGAAGCTACAGCTAGACTAGTTTATTTCAGTTACTTCCATAGTGTTATGTCCTACGGCATCATTCTCTGGGGGAAAGCAGCTGATATTGGTAAAATATTTGTAATTCAAAAAAGGGCCATACGTGCCATTTATAAAATGAAACCACGAGAATCTTTGAGAGAAATATTCAAAGAAATTAATATTCTCACAATAGCTTCACAATATATATATGAAAATTTGTTATATACACATAAAAATAGAGATGGGATTCAGAAAAATAGTGACCTTCATAAAATCAACACTAGGAATAAACATAAATTATACATCCCTAGGTTTCGACTAGAAAAAGTTAATAAGTCATTTATGGGGAACACGGTGCGCTTCTATAATAAGCTTCCTGAAAATGCTACTAAACTACCTATTAAGAAATTTAAAGCATACATTAAAGGTAGTCTTTTGAAGAAAGCTTATTATAATATAGATGACTATATTATTGATAAGAATGCATGGCCTCATGTCGCTCTGCCGTCAGACAGTTAACCGACACACTTGAAATGTATAAACTCTCTTGTATTAGTATTTCGTAGTTAAGGTAGTTATAAGATGGATCATATAAAAAAGCGCTAGGACCAAGACGAGTTTCTTGCCAATTCTTCTCAAGCTTGGGTTAGGATGAATTGGCACCTAAATTCACCTAGTATGTAAGACGTTTCAAAGTGATCCTTGTGATTGTATTGAATAAATCATCTTTTGACTTTGACTTTGACTTTGAATCGACATTTAAATTAATAAATAATGCCGGACATTTCACATATGAGAGACATTACAAAATAATATAATTTAAAAATACTTACATCTAAATCGAATACTGGATCTGCACGGGCTCCAGTTAAGGAACCCGCGTATTTGGAAATAATGTTGGCCACCCTATCTTCTAGCGGACTAAAGGTAATCATAGCATTGGGCCCTCCGTCAGTACCCTGGTTTCTTCTTTTTATGTCCAACAATTTTGAGCGGATGCGACATTTATAGTCATTCCAAAACTAAAACAAGGTCAGTTTCAGAAAAAAAAAACGCTTTCTAGTAGGTAGGTAGGTAGGGTACCTAAGTACTTAGACATCGTAACGTAAGTCAAACTTACCCTTGTCCATTCCTTAGCAGTCCTCGAAGCACCTTCAGCATTGAGGATAAGGGAAATCCTGCTCCATAGTCGTGTGGAAAGAGCTCTTGCTTCTTTCGAACGAACACGACCCAATGCAAGTTCCCTGTTTTTTTCCATAAATTCCACCAGGAGTTCAAGCTGTCGAACAGTCGTGGTTCTTCTCCGTGTTTCTTCCATTTCTATATGCGTTAGCATCCTATAGTTTGTGATTTCTACTTAATAAGGAGCAGTAAAGTTATAGCAAATTCAATAGAACTAGTATCCACGTTAATCTTTATGACATAAGAATGATAATATCATTCCTACGTCATAAAGATTAACGTGACGTAACATAAAATATATATCATATATTTTAGAATTATCGAAATCGGACAATTACTTACGAAGATATTAAGTAATAAACATTATGCCGTTCTTGCCGGTAAAATCAATGTATGCGGGTGCGTATGTCACTGGGACGGTCCGAGCGCAGCCGGCCTTACTTCACGATTCGATAACTGGCGGCGACCGTCCCTGTGACGTCACAGCTACCGCGGCGGCCACTCAGTGAACTTCGCTAGTAATTTCGTCATTGTTTCGTAAATGTTTGTTGTAGTACAAAAATTTTTGCACTGTATGTTAAGGATTTCTTAGCTGTGTCTCCCCAAACTGTGCGAAACAGACTGCATGCAAGAGTATGGTCTACGTGGACGTCGTCCAATCAGATGCCCACAGATCCATCAGGGAAATCGAGCTCGTCGTTGTAAAAACAAAAATGTGTTCAAGTATGTACCGTGAAATGAATAATGGTCACTATAAAAATGATTATATTAAATGCATCTACCTATAAACTCACTTTTAGTTAACATGGCGTTATAGAATGGATAGCCCTTGTCATTTTCATGTGAATAAATAATTATAACAGATGATTTAAACAGTACATTAGAAAGTTCGCTATTATAAGATAAGCCCAAATTATAAAGAAAATATCTTAAAATGACCCAAGAGCTGACTCCTATGTGGTTCAGCGTATTAGCATTGCCATTCAACGTGGCAATGCTGCCAGAAATGATGCAGACCACGAGTGCTATGGTCGCAAGACCGATGGGAAAAAAAATTTTTGCGACGAATCTCGATTCGGGTTCAAACCTGATACTAGAAGAATGAGGGTATATCGTCGCCCAGGAAACGCTGAACGTCTAAGTGTCCAGGAAGTCCACCCATACAACGGTTCGACAGTAATGGTTTGGGCTGGAATAACTAAAAACCGCAAAACCGATCTCGTTTTTATAAATGGCAACATAATGCTGAAAATTATGTGGAACATGTGCTCTCATAAACATTAGGACCTGAGTTTACATTGATGCACGACAATGCCCGTCCGCACACAGCAAGACTCAACAATGGCAAAAGGGCGTAAATATATGCGTTTTGCCATGGCCAGCTCAATCGTCTGACTTGAATCCCATTGAGCATGTGTGGGATATGCTCCTGAAAGATCTTGATGGGGTTTTAACGGAACAACAGCTAAAAACCCGGCTCAAGTTCCACTGGGACCAATTGCCCCAGGAGGAAATCAATAACCGAATCAATTTATCGAGTTTTATTTTAAAATAAATCTATAAAATTAATAATATTCAAAATTTATAGGTATTGCTTAGACTTTTTTGTAGTTGGTTTAAATCATTAAATTAAGAATGTGAAATGTTTTTGGTAAAAAATAAAGTTTCAATATAATCTATCTTATCTTTCATTGTACTAATCGTATCACTAGTTTTTTACTACACTATGGGCCCTTAGCCTATGGCCCATTTACACGGAGTTTCTCGCATATTTTGTGGAGAAATCGTACCCTACGCTTGTTCCTAAATTTATTTACTGTTCGTGCCACAATTGCATAAATTAATTCATCATTATCATCATCATCATATCCGCCTTAAAGAAGTCCACTGCTGAACATAGGCCTCCCAATAGATTTCTAGAAAGAACGATTTTGAGCCCTCTCCATCCACTGACATCCTGCGATCTTTACAATGTCGTCAGTCAGAAACGTACTCTTCGCCCAAGTCCTGCCCAAATCCAAAAGCCCGAGAGCTTTCAGTTGGAAAGCTCTCGACTCTCTAAAGACTTTTCGGAATCCGGCTTGACTTCATCGCCGCTCCTCACACCTAACCGCGCGTTGAGCCATCACAACCGTAAAATGTTCTTCTCCGCCTACCCTACAGACACCCTACAACAGCTCTTTACGAAAAGACAAATGTCTTAAGCGTTAGAAAATTATTCATCTACGAGTGTATTAAAAGTTATCATAGAATAGTTTTTCCGCACCTACCTGTAACGTCTAAAATACACGTGACACGTGTCCTATACCAAGAGTAAGAACCACACATGCTCAGAGGCAGTTTCAAGTTTTAGTCAAGACGTTATTAATGTTAAAGCAACATAATTATATAAATAAGTATTATATCCATTCTTGTATTACTTTGAGATCTTATAATACTAGCTTAAATTACTTCAATAATTTAGTAAGGTGAACCAAGGCGGATGTGACTATGTGGTAAATGCGACTAATCGATTTTTCTTTCATTCTAACGGTTTTTGATGATAACACCAGATGGTGCTATCATCAATGAATTGGTGAACAGAGAGATTAGTGTTTGTTTTAAAAATAAGGTGACGCTACTACCTATAAAACTGTTTCATCGACAGAGTTTTTTCTGAAACTCGCCTTTTTGGACAACATGCGCACAAGTTTTTGGCAAAAAAAAAAAAAAAGTGGTTTTTGTGCAATTTTGAAAGGAGAAGATAAGAAATACTAATCGTAAGTAACTTTTACGATGTTATTTGTAATCCTATGACTTATATTTCGTATGATAATCCAATAGTTACTTTCGCCCAATTTTTATGTGTTACGGGGCGTTTGTAGCTATTTTGATAAATTTGAGGTAGTTGCAATAGCCCTTTTGTTTTTGTATGGAAAGTGTGAATCGCTAATGATGTTTAGTATCGATGTTCAGTATCGATAGAATGGCATGTCGATATTTTGTAAATAAACTTATGTAATTTGATGATTGAGTTGAAACACAAGTCAAAAAACTCAGGTTTCGTTTCGACTATAATGTCTTAATATGGTGACAGCGAGCTGATCTGAGTCAGAAGCTGTTCAAGGGAACTCCTCGGTGAATAAAAGTAAAATATCCGTGTTTGAGCTTATTTGAATAAGCTCATAGTTACCCAATAAAAACTTGTGTTGTAAAACTTTTTTCATTAATTAAATACTTGTTTTTCATATAAGTAATGTTAAATGTATTTTTTAAATGGTGCGGAATTACAAAAGAATGAAAAAAAAGTTTTATTCCGGTTATAGAATATTTATTTTCTCAAAAAGAAATTACAAATTTCACTTACATGAGAAATAATTTTAAACATAGGTAAATTTAAAAAAATGCTTCGGCAACAATAAAACAGTAGTAAAACTCCCAGCAAATAATCGACGTACTCAAACAACGCAAAAACAAAACAACTATCTACCCGCAAATCGTAATCGCGTCCTCGCATGCGCCGAACAGTCGCAGTGTAGTGTGCAGATTCATTCGCGCGTCACAGTGTAAGCATATGCAGATAGGTAAGTTCGTTTATTTAAGTAATGTTTGATCGTGAAGGATGTGTTTTTTTAATTTATTTTTAAAGATTTTAAATGAATCTGCATTCTTCACTTCTTTTGGCAGTTAATTGTAGATTTGTACTCCTTCAAAACTTATGGTTCTAGCACCAAGAGCTGTACGTACTCTTGAAAGCACAATATGATCCTTTCTACGACTACTTCGAGTGTGTACCTAGTGGACCTTAATAAATGTGATGTTTGTATGTATTGATTTATTTAATATCTTTTTTATAAGTATACAGGTGTAGTATATGTAAAGTTGTTTTATATTCATTAATTTTGTTTCTGTGTATATTTCAAATGTAGTTTTGCGATAGTCGTAATGGAAGAGCATTTTAATTATTTTAGGCTTGACTTTAGTAGTGCGTCGCACGAATTGGAGGGTGAAAAGACTCACATCTGGTAGGGTTTTGCTTTCTGATTACATATTTACCACTAATGACATTAGGTTATTCCGAGAAAATAATAAAACATTTTTAACCTCAAATCAAATAAATCAGATAAAACTACGTAAAGATTGACAGATAATAATCAACTTTGTCGTATTTCTTGTCTATGGTTTAACATGTTGTGTGCAAAATAGATGTGAACGAAACGTAAAAATTTCGACGACTTTGGCTTATCTTCACTTCACTTGGTTACTTATCACCTATCACTAGGTAGGTTATGTTGGAGTATAGAAAAAAACGCGCAAGGCGAGCGAAGCGTGCCGCGGCAGCGGCCGCCGCAGCGCCAGAAAATAATACAAGGTCACGGTATATCTCACTTGGTTACTTATCACCTATCACTAGCTAGGTTATGTTGGAGTATAGAAAAAAACGCGCAAGGCGAGCGAAGCGTGCCGCGGCAGCGGCCGCCGCAGCGCCAGAAAATAATACAAGGTCACGGTATATCTCACTTGGTTACTTATCACCTATCACTAGGTAGGTTATGATGGAGTATAGAAAATAACGCGCAAGGCGAGCGAAGCGTGCCGCGGCAGCGGCCGCCGCAGCGCCAGAAAATAATACAAGGTCACGGTATATCTGATCTTTGTCGTATTTGTTGTCTGTGATATATCATGTTGTGCAAAATTGATGCGAACGAAACGTTACAAATTTACGAAACGTTACGATAGGTTACAAATGTTTTTTTTTCTCATTTGTGCATCTACCTTTATCTTGGGAGCTTTACCAGGGGTGAGGTGGACCTCTCCCTCCCCCTCCTTGGTAATTTAAACTAGATTTGTATCAATATTTTTTTTAGAGGTTAGGTTACATTTATTCAAATATCTCGAAAACGCGGCAATACCTAGTATGGGGGTGGTACCAGGGGGTAGGGAGGGTCCCCCCCCTTCCTCCCCCATTTATTTTCCCTTCATTTTCTTGCGACGCACTACTAAAGTTTAACCATATAGTATGTGTGGCTTTACTAAGGAAATATAAATGGTCTGACGAACGCGATGAAGAAGGCAGTGCACTAGATTTCTCATTGAACCCAACAGTGCCGATAGTTTTGAGCGCACATGTTCGATGTGAACATTCCAACTCAGATTGCTGTCTAGTCGGAGGCCGAGATATTTTTCAGTCTTTTTGTTGTGGTACTACTTGGTCTATTTTTAGAGGCGAATATTATGTAGCATGTCTTAGATGCATTAATGGTGAGAAGGTTGTCTTGGAACCAGATTACTAGTTTGTTTAGGTCTTCTTGCGCTAGGTTTAATATATTTTTTGTTATTGAATTTCCGAAATAGAAGAGCCAAGTGTCATCCGCGTATAGTGATATGTGTCCGTGTAGTTTTTAAGTTCTTGAATGGGGTTTATTTAGATGAGAAATAATAGTGGTTCAAGAATAGAACCTTGTGGAACTCCGAAGGTAATGTCTTGTGGCTTGCTGTGCTTTTTATCGATTATGACTGTTTGAGACCGATTCATCAGATACGATTCAAAAATTTTATGTGCTGTCCCTGTTACTGATAAATATGCCTAGAGCAAGGTTTTTGTTGTCAATGTTTGTTTTAAGTTTGGTTATTAGGTCTGCAGTAGCCGATAGGGTGTTGGACTTTGATCTAAATCCATTATTGCCTTTCAAATAAGAAGTTTATGGAATTTAGGTATTTAGCTAATCGCGAGTGAATGACCTTTATAAATATTTTGGAAAATACTAGCAGTACCGATATTGGACGATAATTACTGGGGTCTTTTTAGAACCAGCTATATAGATAGGAGTGACTTTGGCCGTTTTAAGGGTATCAGGAAACGTTCCTTCTGCTAGACTCTTATTGACACAATTTGTTAGTTCGTCGACTATAAGGCTAGCAATACATTTAATGCATTTAGTTGTAATTCCATCTGTACCGGCACTGCAGTTAGGGTCAAGGTCGTTTATTATTTTTACGATTTCATCATTTTCACACGGAGTTAACACAGTAAGTTGGTTATTGTATTGTAGAGTAAGTGTATTGAATGTGGTTTGCTTATTTGTAACTGGAATAGCGTTTGCAAGTGTCGAACCAGTCGTGGAAAAGAAATGATTAAAACTCTCGCATATCGCGAAACCATCTGAGATAGTCCCTAGCTCGGTTTCAAATTTTGGAGGAGTACGTTCCGTCTTGATTTTATTGTTCGATAATGTATTTATCAGATTCCACATCCCTTTGGGGTTTCCGATGTGCGTCATGAATTTTCCGTAGTAATAGCTGTTCTTTGATTTTTTTATTAGTTTTGTCGTGTTGTTCCTTTCCGTATTAAAATCAGTTTTAAGATTTTCATTGTTTGGGTTCTGTTTCAGCATAAACCACAATTGGTTTCTCGTTTTGATCTTGTCAGTTACATCTTTGCATATCCAATCTTGCTGGGGTAGATTCTGAATTTTCGTTTCAATTATCATATTGATATTGATCCTGTTTTTATAAAAGTCCTCTGGATTCATGTTATTTTGAAAATTGTGTTTCTTCATTGAACATTCTACATTTTTGTATAATTTTTCGTAGTCCATTGCTTCGTATTTAACACGCTTTTTTGGTGGTGGTTTGTATTTTTTCATCGATTAGATCTACTTGTGATCTGTTATGGGTGATTCTACAATGGCCATGTGGAAACTCTTATCCTTTAAGTTTGAGCATACGTGATCAATGATGGTTTTTCTAGTTGAGAGTGCTTCACGCGTATAGAAGTCTTCATGAATCTTATTAATAACTTCAAAGCCAAATTCTCGGCGCATTTCTGTATACCGTTTACTGGTGCGGATTTTCAGAAGAATGTCGATATTGAAGTCACCAAAAACTATAGACCACTTTTTTGAAGTAGTTGTGTTGAATGGACTTCTGAGAAATTTTCAAAATTGGTGTTTCCAGGATTGTATACAACCCCTATGTGTAGTGCATATTTTTCTATATATAAATAGTTATTACCTCCAGTGTAAGCCTCTTCATTCAGTTCGTGTTTTAGACTATTGTGTACATATATGGAGACACCACCCCCTCTGGCGTCAGATCTAGTGTTGTGGTAATGCGTATAGTTCGGTATATAATAAGTTGTGCCTTCGTCACTAGATTTCAACCATGTTTCGGTTAGTACAATTATGTGGATAGTATTGTCAATGGATCTTATAGTGCATTTCAGTTCATCAAAATTTCCCTGTTTGCAAATACTCCAAGCATTTGCATAGAAGAAGTTTAAGCATGACTTGGTGGTCCTTATGTCCTGATGTGTATTGTTATGGTAGCTGATTGTTTCATCGGAATTGTGTTGTAGATCAGTTTTTGTTACTGTGGAAAGTTTTTTGATGGTGGTACAATTTTAAGAGCTGTATTTGATAATATAATCCGTTTAACCACATTATTTGCGACGTACCAGTTCATAGCCAAGCTCTTTTAGTACATTCTTCTCAGTAGGAGCCTGATCAGAGTAAAATTTTACATTATCTGTAAAGTCTGTTTTTATTTCTCAGTAACTCTTTCACATCTCTAGAGGTTTCAAAAACTACTTTAAGTGTGCGAATTTTGCCATTTACAAATTTTCCCAGTCGCATTTTCTTTGCTATTTTGGGTTGGACAGATAAGTAATCACGAAGGATCTTTTCAACAGCCTTCTCATCTTCATTATTACGTACAGCGCTATCTGCGTTCGTCGATTCCGGTAAGCCAACAGCTATAACATTTTTACTTCTGCGTTTAATTTCCTGCATTTTATTTATAATGTTCTCATTAGCAAGGTTATTAGACGTAGTTTGCGTAATCGACGGGGCTTTCAGTTCAAGCTTCAAGGGAAGCTATTTTAGTATCCGTTGCAGAGGTAGTTTTGTGTATTAGTTTTATTTCATCTTTCATGCTATTGTGTTCAACTAGCATTTTTCCAGTTGAGTTTTTGATATCAACCAGCATGGAACCCGCAACCTTTTGTGTGTCAGCCGGACCTAAGCCCACTGCGCCACAGAGGTCGCCAAAGATCAATTTTATGATGCGGCAGAAAAAGTAAAGAAAATGAAAATGAACTACAAAGCTGCGGAAAAGTTCGAGATTTCGAGATTCCGAGATCTACAAAATTCTACAAACATCTACTTACATGTTATTTGATCTTTTAACTTTAATTAATTTTGAAGGCATTTTATTTAAAGTAGGTACCTAAATTGTTTTGATAGATATCAATTATGATTAAGATTAAGATTAATAGTTATTAGTTTCAAAGAGACATTACAGATTTTATTTAGTCCAAAATTAATTTAAAGTTTTTCAGTGATTTTAGTTAATTTAAAGTTTTTAGATGATTTTACATGGGCCTTTAATGTGTATTGTAATTTGTTGGTTTAATGTTTATTATCTTATTAATAACATAAAAAAAAATGTTGCTGTTTTATTTCCCGAACCCGTTGTTGCCGGTTTATCAGTCACGTAAGAATGTTATCGTTGAATGCCATGTATGGAACCCGTGCTACGATGTCTACAGTTCGCGGCTTGAAGGCATTCAAAAGAGATTTTTAAGATATTTACAATACCGTGCCAAAATTTATCTTCCCGACTACGGAACGAGACGTCGTAAATTTCATTTTCTGCCCTTATATGAAAGAAGGAATATATCCGACCTGGCATTCCTTTTCAACATGGCGAGTGGCAAAGTAGACTGTCCCAAGTTACTAGAGCTAGTGGGATTGCGTACGAACAGAGCTTTGAGAAACCCCAATATGTTGTACGTACCGCGCGTTAATACGAACTACAGGCAGAACGCATTTATTGTAAGAGCAAGAAATTATTACAATTCGATAGCAAAAGTAAATGATGATATTGACATATTTTATACATCAGTGACTAAATTAGAGCGTATTCTTAACGATAAATTATTTTTGGCCAGCGACTAAACTTTAATAAATTTTAGCCTTATAATCTATAATTAACTGTTAACCTAGTATTGTTATATTGCATCTTTTGATCATTTCTTTTTTTTTCTTTTTACAAATACTAAATTTATTTTACCTTTTTGTGTGTGCTTCTTTATATCGTCGTCTACTGATTTGTTCCTAAATTATTATTATTTTTCTATTAATACCTTAAATGTTGAAACTTGTAATTAGCCCTCAGTAACTTAACCCTAGACACCTAACCTTCGCCGAATCGACGAGTACACAACAGAAATATTGCTGTCAATTTTTGGCGCACGCGCCGATCTTAGCGTCCTCTTTTGTCAACTCAGTGTTCGCCGAGCTCTCTCGGAAAGCGACGGAGTCCGGCGCGTAAGTACTATATTTTTCGATATATCACGAAAATATTCGTCGTTTCGACGAATGGTTAGGTTTTGTGTATTATTTTTTTACAACTAATGTTTATACTTTTTTGCAGCTTTTACTATGGCGTCTAACCGATTGCTGTCATCAATCATTTATGCGTAAATATTGGTTCAAAGTAGGTGTTAAGTAAATATAAGTTTTAAAGCAATAGGCACAAACAAGGTATACTAAAAAGTCAAATTCACCCCAAAGTGAGGCCAATGTAACTTTTTCCACTTCCATTTCCACTTTTTTTTTAACACTGTGATTTTTTTGTAAATTTATATTAAATTTTCTATTATTTAACATTATTTAGATGTGAAAACGTTCATAGGTAAGTATATGCTTAATCATGTGGATTAATTACAATGTCAATTTTATCTAACTGGACGATTATGGCAAAAGGTTAAGTTAAAACTTCAAAGTTGATAGTCACAATAGCCTCGGTTCACCTTACCATAATTATTCTTTTCCTAAATTGAGACCTTATAATAATAATAATAATAGTGACAGTAGGTTTATCTCCAAAAGACTTGGACAACCTTTCTCTACTTTGGACAATTTCATGTCTGATGGGAAACTCTAATTTAAGTTACTTCAGTAATTAGTATGTCTATCATTGTTCAGCAAAGATGTACCTAATTCACTTCCCATACTAGGCTGATGTGTATTTATCAATACTGGAAGCAAGCTTCTTACAATGAAATGTGTCTGTCACCTAGCTGCTAATTGGGGATCCAGTGAGTGGAAAACCTCGACTTTGTATCTAACCCCTAGTAAGGGGCCCTACAATCTCCCTACACCCTGATAGACTGACGTAAAGGGTTGCCAGCCCGTACTTTAAAATACTATATATAATGTGTGAATATATAAATAGAAAAGGATAGGCCATGCCTAAGGACTCTTGCAGTCAAATTCTTAGTATGAACTAAGAATGCAACCAAACATAGGGAACCGCTAGATATCCATTTGACCCACAGACCATGCTGTGTAAAAGTTTCATACAATTACTTGAGGTGATCCTTGTCTGCCACCATGAACTCTATAAACTAGTTTCCAACCGACCAGCCTTTTTACAAAGTATTTACGTAATCTCCTTAATAAATCACAGAGACAATGCTGGACAAGATACCTTGTAATTATATAAAACCTTGAGAGAAATCTACTGAAAAGCGTCTCGTTTGGCCAGCCTTTCCCGCTTTTCTTACGTACCACATATTAAAGTGAAGTTAGTTTGAGCACGTACCTAAAATTTTATTCCATTTTCAAACATCACAAAACTTCCTGTTCTAACAATTTCGCTAACCTTTTGTTTACGAACTAAAGTTTGATACTTATTTATTTTAGACACCATTTAAACTTAAACTTAGTTATTGCAAGATTTATAAATTATATGTATTGTGAATTTAAATAGATTTTAAGTTAAAAATTCAAGTTTAAACTTTGTTTTTATTTAGATGTGTTTGTTTACTTCATTTCATTTACTGACCTGACATGACATGCATGTGCATGACAGATAAGATAAGACAACCTTATCAGTCTTCGTTTCTTCACGCGCGAAACCATTCTATCACTTACAGACAATAAAAGTTTAATAAAAGTTTTACTATTTCTTCTCATTATATATTATAAAATCAAATGCTATTTAATCTTACAAATGAAAATCTAGTGTTATCTATAATTGTTGAAGAAGATTGTATTGAGTAGACTACAACCTTCTTTTATATTATTCAATAATGTTTAATGTCTATAGTGAAAAATAGAGTGACAGTGTGTCAATGAGAGTAAGGTGTAAAAGAAAGAATATACAAGATTGTTTTGGAAAAACCGTTTATTAATATATCCTCAAACTTGCATAAGGAAAGCAATTCCGCGTAGTGCTGGCCACTGCAGCAGAAACTACATCAGGTTATGTGTCCATCATGGAAAACGCTACGGGAAAATTTAAAATTGGTCTGTTAGAATGGAAATCGAATTGGGATACATGGAAGTATAAAGTGACCTGCTTACTACGCACTGTGACGACAGCGCTAGATGTAGTCAAGGGCACCTTTCGTCGACCTGAACCACCAGGCCCCAAAGCTGGTGATGCTGAGATGGGCGCGTACAATACGAATCTAGAGCGTTTTGTAAAAGCCGACGCAACCGCCCTTCTTATACTAACGACCAATATGCAGGAAGAGACATTAAGAAAAGTAATGCGGTACACCAGAGCACGTGACGTATGGCTTGAATTACATCGATTTTTTGATGGCACTGATGAAGGCAAAGCTTACAACCTTTGTATGAGCTTTTTTGGTTACAAAAAGGATGCGGTTGATGACATAGCCATCCATATGTCTAAATTAAAAAATATTTGGACACAGCTTAACATAGAACTCAAGAAGGACAACAACAAGGAGTTACCCGAACTTCTGTTGATCTGTAAAATTCTAGACACGCTGGATGACACCTTCTCCGCGTTCAGAAGCAGCTGGCTACGACAACCAAAGACCGACAGAACCATCGAAAGCTTAACCAGCCATCTATGCGCGTTCGAGCGAGCTCAATGTAACAAAGTACAAGAGCAAGAAGCACTCATCGCGAATTCAAGTAACTCACATGCTAATGAATGGAGTGTAAAGAAGGACAAGAAGTTGAGATGCAACTACTATCACGGCATCGGACATCGCGTAAGAAACTGTCAGAAGTGGATTAACGATGGCAAGCCTTCCAAGGAGAGTAACCGGCAGTCAACACCTTACTCCTAATGCCGCTAACATGATACTGATGTCTATTGAGGACACAGAAGTTTTTTCAATCGATCACGACACCGAGAATTGGTACGTAGATAATGGCGCCACGAGCCACGTAATCAACCGGGCGGATCTGTTCCAAAATTTCGAACATTTCAAAGAAAACCGTACTGTGACAACGGCCAACGGCACGACAACTCAATTAGTGCTAAAGGCAAAGGTTCAGTAATGATCGAAGGAAATGTTAAAGGAAAGCTACAACGAGTAATCCTCAACGACATTTGGTACGTTCCAGCCATAAATAAGAATTTATTCTCGGTTTTGGCACTTCACGATAGAGTTCCGAGCAGCGTATTCTCATCAACGACAAAAGAATGCACCGTCTATGTCAACGGAGAAGTAAGGCTGATTGGAAAACGACACAGCAATGGTGGATTATATCGACTAGACGTAGTAAACATACCACCAGAGAACCCTCCAGAAGTCTGTGCGACGATGTTGACGTCAGCAACGATGCAGCTATATCATGAAAGGCTTGCTCACCAGAACAAGAGACACGTGAAAGAGACAGTTAAACACGAACTGGGTTTCGATCTACCTCTTGATAAGGAGACATGCGAAGGTTGCATATATGGGAAAGCCCATAGACTTAAACTCGGTACGAGAACTAGAGCTACGATACCAGGAGAACTCGTACATACCGACGTTTGTGGACCGTTTCAACCAAGCTATTCGAAGGCAATACTATGTTTTGTTTAAAGATGACTTTACAGGCTATCGTATGGTATTCTTCCTGAGACACAAGTCAGAGGTCAAAGATAAACTCGCCTTGATGCAAGCTCAGACAAAAGCAGCAGGACATACCGTAAAATGTCTACTAAGCGATAACGGCGGTGAGTTTGATAATACGTCCGTTAGACGGATATTAGATTCTCACGGAATACAACAGAGACTTGTAGCCCCGTATACGCCTGAACAAAATGGTGTCAGTGAACGGGAAAACAGAACACTGGTTGAGACAGCACGCACAATGATGTATGCGCATGAGACGATGCCGCAACAATTGTGGGCTGAGCTAATCAATACCGCCGCTTACATATTAAACAGAACAGGTCCTACAAAATACGACAAATCTCCCTACGAACTTTGGTATGGAAAGAAGCCCATAATTAAGCATCTGCGAATAATAGGGAGCACTGCTTACGTCCACATACCAAAGCAAAAACGGAAAAAGCTAGACAAAAAAGCAATCAAAGGCCGACTTATTGGATACGATGAAGATTGCTACCGTGTCTGGATTACCGACGGAAAGAAAAATACACTGGTGCGATCACGAGACGTCATTTTTGACGAAAATGCCCTTCCTATTCAATAATAATTCCTATTTAATAATTACTTTTATCAGTACCTTGTGGATCAACGTCAATACGTTGATCCACAAGGTACTGATAAAAGTAAATCCAATACGAGGGAGTACATTATTCAGTTACCTATAGACAACATCACAGAAAGCGACAAGCCGGCTTCGAATCTGGAAATATGTCAAGGTCCTTTGAGAATTGAGTCTGAGGGAGACCTAGAACCATCAGTTATTGACGATCCTGAACGTAGCCTTGAGGGAGTAATTCTGGAACAAGTCCAGGAAGACCACGTTCATGAATCAGAGTCCGTCACACAGCAAGATTATGGTGATCTTGAAGAAGAGGACGAATTTCACGACGCTGAATCACCACGCTACAAACTTCGTGATCGCAGTCAGATAAAGAGACCTGAACGGTTTGATGATTACGTCTGCGTGACTGAAGAATGGCAAAGAGCGATAAACAGTGAAATGGAGTGATTAAAAGAGCTCAAGGTATGGACACCGTGTGCATTACCGAAAGGCAGGAAGGCGCTACCTTGCAAATGGGTCCTTCGTATTAAGAGAAATCCAGATGGCACCATCGACAAGTATATAGCTCGACTTGTCGTTAAGGGCTATAAGCAAAAGAAGGGACAGGACTATGACCAGACGTTCAGTCCTGTGGCACGCCTTGCCACAATTAGAGCTCTTCTAAGTGTAAGTGCACAAGAGAACTTACATCTTGTACAATTCGATGTTTGTACAGCGTTCCTCAATGGGAAACTTAAAGAGGAAATTTATGTCCAGCAACCAGATGGATATTCCGATGGGACATCAAACGTATGGAAGCTTCATCGGAGTCTATACGGTTTAAAGCAAGCTCCAAGATGTTGGAATTCTTGCTTCGAAGAAGTGCTATTAGACATGAATTTCAAGCAGTGTGAGGCGGACAGTTGTCTATACACTAAGTTCATCAATGGCAAGAAAAAACTATAAAAATATACTTAAAAAACATTTCCATAATTCTTAGTATACATGTATCTCAAAATTAATTTATGTTGCAAAGTGTATGAAATGGAGCATCCTATGTAGTTTTTAGATGAAGTTGTAAGCGGGGCACACACACAAATGAAGCGACTATCTGTGCAATCCAATAACTCACCTGACGGGGTCGATTTTTGTAAAGACGCTCGTTTGAATGTGTGCAACCACAGTTGATATCGTTGTGAGCGGTCGCTTATTCGACTTGTTGTTATTGTTACCTACCTACTTTGTTTAATAATGCTGGAAGTAAGTGTGTGATGCTTATTGTTATTTTGTTTTTAGTACATTTGTTATCGAGAACCTAGTATTTAGAAAAACCTAATATAGGCTTAAAAACACTATTAACCAATGATTGTTACAAGTTTAAAGAAATAAATATCTATCTATCTATCTATCTAAGAAGATATTGATCACATTGTATGTAGATGATGGATTAGTAGCTGCTACAGATGAGGATTTAGCCAATTCTTTTCTGAAAGATGTAGGAAACAGACTACGGATTACCACGAAACCTGCGTCTCATTACCTGGGTCTACAAATAGTTAGAGAAGAAGATCGCTCAATTAAAATAAGTCAACAAGCTTATGCAAAAAAGATTTTAGAGGGTTTCGGGATGTCCGAATCGAATCCCGTAACCACACCGATTGAAAAGCAACCTCAATCAGGGAAAGTAGAACCTGATAAAGGAGAATGTTTTCCATATAGAGAAGCTGTTGGAGCATTAGCATACCTCATGGTCGGAACACGTCCGGACATAGCCTATGCCGTGGGAGTTGTTTCACGAAAATTAGAATCTCCCACTAGAGATGACTGGCTTAGAGTGAAGAAGATTATGCGTTACATCAACGGTACCCGCTCCTACGCTATCAAATATAAAGCACAGCATTTACCTGGCGTGCTCGAGGGGTTCAGTGATGCAGATTATGGAGGTGATGGAGAAACTGGTCGCTCCGGGAGTTGTCTGTCGATACTCAGGAGTGATTTCGTGGCTGAGCCAGAGACAAGCTTCTGTAGCTATCTCAACTACCGAAGCAGAGCTTGTGGCTGCTAGTGAAGGAGCCAGAGAACTGGTTTGGCTGACAAGAGTCATGCAAGACCTAACGTCTCTTGTGAAGACTCCGATATTGTTTGTGGACAATGAAGCAGCGGTTCGACTTGCCCACAATCCAGAATTCCACAAGAGGACCAAACACATTCGCATTAGGCATTTCTACGTGAGAGAGTTGGTTGCTGAATGTGCCATCGAAGTTGAAAGGATCGGGACAGCAAATCAAGTTGCTGATATCATGACCAAAGGGCTTCCAAGGGCAACTTTTTCTTCTCTCTGCCTAAAACTGGGACTTTTTAACAGTTTGAATAAGGGAAAGTGTTGAAGAAGATTGTATTGAGTAGACTACAACCTTCTTTTATATTATTCAATAATGTTTAATGTCTATTGTGAAAAATAGAGTGACAGTGTGTCAATGAGAATAAAGTGTAAAAGAAAGAATATACAAGATTGTTTTGGAAAAACCGTTTATTAATATATCCTCAAACTTGCATAAGGAAAGCAGTTCCGCGTAGTGCTGACCACTGCAGCAGAAACTACAGCAATCATAATATTCTATAAGTCTTAATATATTTCTGATTATAAGTTTAAAATAAGAATATTACTTACATACTTACTCTTTGATCCTTCTAGCTCTAGCCTTCACTCGCAGAGTGACACTCACTGACACTCACTGACAATACTTACCTTCGCTCACGCACGGCTCACGCAGATGTCGTAATCCGTCTTCGTCTTCTTCTTTTTCTTTAATGGTTAGTTTCTCGGTCTACGGTTAATGGCATGTGTCATAATGATGACAAGGTTGCCAGTGTCAAGTGTCTAAATTGTTTTTAGTAAGACGTACAAAATCGTAAGTTGTCGTTCGTCATAATTTGTTATTTTATAAAAAACGGTGTCATTTTTATAAATTAAATGTACGGACTACGGATTATTTTTGTTCAAATCACAAGGAACACAAAGAAACACAAAGCTTTTATTCCAATTATTCACAACCGAGTCAATAACTCTAGCTTTATTTAAAATCCCAAAAAAATGACATATATGTGCGCAATGCTTACTTCGCAAAACGGCTAAAAATATGATCTGCCTTTGATTATCATTGTCACGATAGTTGCATTATTTACCTACTTTCGTAATTATTTAATATAATTTTTAATTCAATTTATAGTTTAATAATCTAACGATCTGGGATAGAAATGCTGATAAATCAGTTTTGACAGGACTGAATATGCTGTGTGTCTGTGTATGCTTACGTAAGGTTAGGAAGGTTTGTACCTAATTATATTATAATACGGACAATTATAGGCTCAGTTGATGTGCTCACGGACTTGAAAGAGCCAGCCAATCGATGCGAATGATACGAACAACGAAGTTGAGTATTTTTTTTTTTTTTTGGATTGTTACCAAACAGTTGTTACAAAGTTGTTGTAACCAAACAGTTCTAATTTAGACCAAAGTGACCAAATTGTAATTTTAAAGGTTGGTTCAATAGTGGTTGGCCACTAAAAGAACCACATTTTAAAATTTGGCTTTGGTTGTTTAGTTAGATGCTTACTATTTGGGCTTACTTTTATGTAAGTAATTAATTTACGTCTGTACTTATGTCATTTTTTTCGATTTCTAGGGTAAAAACTTGCTAACGTAACGACGTGTTAGGAAACAAGTCCGGCTCGGTGCCAGCCGTTATGCACCTGCAACCGAACCGACACCGCATGTACCTAGGTACTGATTCGTTTTTCCTGCGGGACCTGTCGGCAAAATCGAGAGGCTAGTGTGGGTACCTGGGAAGGCCTGCGCTATCAAACAGAATCCCAGGCAGAGTGACGTCAGTGGAGTGGAATCTTTACCCACCTCAGCTTGCTGGAGTGGATCCATGAACGAAAGTTTTCAATTACAATTAACTGCTCTGTAACTTTACTGACGCCACCTAACTCATCTTCAGCAGATGAACAATGGCCAATGATGATGATGATGATGATACGAATAATTTCAAAATTGTTGTCTTGATAAATACCTATGTCCTAAAAACTCGGTATCTATGACAAGTTACAAAAACTATGTATTTTTAAACCTAAACAGAAACATTTTATCATATAAAACAAGCGGTGGTGATTTGCACGCCCTAGTTTTAAGCGCCAAGACATGAGCATATCAGATCAGGTGCGAAGAGGCGAAATACTTATAAGGCAAGGTGAGTTAATTATACGCAGAAAAGTACAGAAAGAAAAGTAATCTGAAGTTTTGAGCGTGATTAAAGAAATGTGAAAGTCCCATCATTTCTATCCCAGATTGTTAAATATTGAGTAAAAATTTTTAAATAATTACGAAAGTAAATAATGCAACTATCATGACAATGATCATCACAGACACATCATATTTTTTGCGAAGTAAGCATTGCGCTCTTAAGTATTTTTTTTAATTTTGGGGATTTTAAAATAAAGTTAAAGTCAAAATAATATAGTCTGCTGATTTCCACAAGCTGAAAACTAAAATTATCAATAAAGTGTGGTAAGTGCAGCTGCTGAGAACTATGTATTTCAAACTCCGCGCCTCTCTTTCCTTCTCACTCTTTCTCTATCTCTCATTATGAAAATGATTCGACTGATGATGAAGATTTAAAAAAATCTTTTTTTATTCATTACACCACGTACGTAGGTATGCAAAAAAACAAAAAAAATAGAATCTAAAGGATTACAATTTTTTTTCAATTATAAATAAATAAATGCCGGACATTTCACACAGCATCATATGGCCCCAAAGTAAGCAGAGCTTGTGTTATGGGTACCACATGAATGATACTTGTATACTTTTTTTTGTAAATACATACATATTATACATAGAAATACCCAGACCCGAGACAAATAGTTGCAGATCATACAAACATTTGTCCCGCGGCGGGAATCGAACCCGCAACCATCTGCGTCTCAGGCTGGCTTTCGCCCACTGTGCCACAGAGGTCATCAAAATTATGTGGAGGAATTTCGTTATTCTAAAGTTTAGATTAAAGAAATTCCTTCACATAATTGTCAGATTGGGTCAGCACGACAAATACATTATGCTGAACCCTCTGTATATTAATGACGTGCTCGTGTATTTCAAAATCAAGTATATTTTTTAGGGATCACTTAACATCCCTTTTAAATATCTGACGCGCTAAAATGTATTTTTTTTCCTATTTTCTACCCCTTGCATGGTGGGGGTACGGCCATCCAAATCCAAACCACCATGCAAACCTGCAGATTAATATTCCTCCGTTATCAGAAACACATGGGACGATTCCACTATTGATATCTGAAGCGCTCGAGTATTTCTTTGAAACTTTTTTTTTTTTAACACTTTTCATAATCGCTCTCCAGTGAAAGGGCATACCTACATAATTTAACTTTTTTCTTTTTTTTTCAGCTTCTAATGTTCATAATCCAATAGGTCCCCAGACACTCGGGTAATTCCCTATTTAGCTCTTAGGCCGTCATTGTCTAATAGGGACAATGACAGTTTAAGACGTAGGTACCTAGCTGATTAATAATATTGTTGATCCATTCAAACGTAAGCAGAGCTTCATAAGATAGTAGGAGAAAGGTAGCGCACCGATGGGGTATTAATCCAACATTTATGTAGGTATATGATATAATCCTAGGTCACGGCTGATGCTGCTGCTACATGTGCAGATGATATCTTTCTGAGTAGGTACCTACTTAAGTAGTCATCCCATGAGACTAATATTTAAGATAATAAAAAAAACACGTTTTGTACTTTTAAAATATATGTTTATGATATAATCATAGGTAGGTATCTTATAATATACATTTACATTTCTATAATGTTAATGGAATATAATCTCAAATCATATAAATGACCCAGTTTGGAAGTTAGTTTGATGTGGAGTAGGGACGGACATTATGTTACTCTGCGAACCGCGGCCGCATCGCACGTCGGTATTTTATTCCTATTGCAGTCATATCACGGGTTTATTTTTAATCCGACCGCCCAGGAGGTTGATGTTTATACATGTAACATAGTGCGGCGCCGCTACTGTCATAACGACACTATGCTCATTAAACGAAAAATTATTATGTGACGCTTAATACACGTTCAACCTCGTCGATTTGTTCGAGCTAACTGGGCGTCCACTCGGCAAATTGATTTCGATATAACGAAACGATAACGTAGCTGAAATGTTCGTCAAATTGACAGTTACACCGTTGTTAAATGTAATTCTGTCGTTTCATTCGAAACGAGTTGAAACGTGACTAAGAGCAGAATACATTTATTACAGAACTGAATATACTTGGAGCAGGCTCCTGCCTGCTCCAAGTATATTCAGTTCTACAAGTAGCTACAAGTGGATCGACAAGACCAACTTGATGGGCAAATTCGTAGAGGTGCCGCGCCAGACAAGATAGAGTTACGCGATATAAAAAGAGGGACTATGTAAGTATATATGCCGGGTGCCCTGGAACTAGTACTTTAAGCCTGGGCGGGGTGATAATGAAAATGAACAGATATGGTGGTAAAATTCGTGAGAATTTAAATTTTCAAACATCCATACAATAATTTTATTTCATTGCAATAATTAAAATTATCAATAATGTTTCCAAGCACGTTACCTACCTACAAAAACACGCTCAAGTGCAAATTTGTTGCTATAATAAGATAGGTAGGCATAGATACCTCTACTTATGCAAGTATAAAGCAAACATTGCTGCACATTTCTTCAAAAATCATCGAATTCACTACAGTCGTAGAACATTTGTAGTTCTCGGAAGTGTCGAGAATCATCCCCGATTGAGAAAACATACTAGTTCTGGGACACCCTGTATTATTAGGTTAACGTTTGTGCCACCTGAATTGCACTTTGTTTCGTCGTAAAAGAGTCGCTATTTATATAATTGTGTTCGTGTATTCTGCCTTTTGTACTTGTACTTCTTTTTTTCGTATCGATCGAACGATTGAATCATTATATGGTTTTAGAGTAGTAGGTGGCGATCTGAATAGCACTTACTGTGGCCGCGTTAAGGTCTACCCTTGTACAAGTATTTGGACAGAGAGGATCCGCCATAGATTGTGTTGGAGCACCACAGTCGCAATGCGCCAAATTTACGTATTAAGTAAGTATTAAGTTTTAAGTAATTAGTACATATTACGTGTACTAATATTTATTCTTTGCTAAGAGTAGGTTTTTGTATGTTTATTGTCTCAAAACATCATTTTACCAAATAGATCCTCAGAAAATTATCTATATAATTATTATTATTTACACACATGATACAACTCACTGGGACACAACCTACACAAATTTCTAAAGTTTTAATTTTGTAACCGTCATCATCAAACATAATTTTATTTCAAATAAAATGATATAAACTTAACAACAAATGAAATCTCTAAGAGACATCAAGTAGGTACATAGGGTTATCAATATTCTAAGCTAAACCTATGACTAATTTGCGAGTTATTCGCGTAATTGTATTTTTTACCTCTTTATACTAATATTTTTAACATGGCAATCTTTTAAGTACCTTATTAAAAATATATTATCCAACTGCGTTCAGCCATGACAATTATTACTCAAATTAGAAATGGAAAGTACATTTTAATTTATTTTTAATTCAACTATGTAGTAATGTTATCAATAATCACTACAAAACCGATCACAAAGGACGTATTTTTTGGATAGAACCAAAACAGTGCAGAAATCTTAATGAAATGTGTTATGAAATCTCATTGTTGCACTGTTTTTTACTTTTTATTTAGATATAAATTTACAACAAAGGTTTAATATCTCTAATTAAACTTAATAAAAAATGTTTGGAATAGATCGAAAAGATACTGGCTGAAAATAAAAATCAGCTGAATGAAACCGACTTAGTGAAAAAAAAAACAAATGGCGCGCATTTTGTACCATTGTAAAACATTCATTCTTCATATTTTTAGTTTGAGTAGGTTTATTTTATCAAAGTAGGTAGATTGGTAGTTTAAAGAAAAGTAAATTACGCACCTTGCTAAAAAGAGTAATTCATGCACTCGTGTTAAATTAGTGCGGGCACGATCATAACACTCGTGCATTAATAACTCACTTTGCGCTCGGTGCAACAATCTACTATTGTTTATTTTAAAACAAATTTGCTTAGGTATGTGCTATTATAAAGACACTTTATTGTAACCTTTTTTGAGACCAATTTGATGTGACATTTCAAATATTATACAATTTCTTCAGCTTCATTCAAACAAACTATACTTTGAAATAGGTAGAAGTACCTTATTTCTTGTGTTTTTTTAGTATTATGTAAATTTTAGATTTTTTATTTTATTTCTCCTTGTGTCTTGCCTTGTTTAAGTGTTATCTGAATTGTTTTGTCTTTATGTAGTTTGTGGAAATCGTTCATATTATTCGTGCCTCTGGTATCCCGCAATACAGGCTTGCCTCAGTGCTGGGACCATCAGTAATTTTGAAAACACAGTTTTATTTTTTTTTTTTTTTATTTTTTTTAGTAAATAAATGTTTTTGTATTTGAAGTTTGTAATGCAAATAATAGCCTTAATTCTGAAGTTTCATGAAACTAGTTAACATTTCTTAAAACACGTACGACTTTATTTTGCTTGAAACAAACTCCAAATTAAACTAACTTTTTTAAATTACAGCTCTAAAATCTAAAATAAAATGAGCTAAAACAAGTTAAATTATTAAATTTAAGAAGTGTCTTCAAAATTTTACTCGAATTTAGACCTTAATGCACACAAAATAGGATCGTTCGTGTTTAAGGTAATTTTAGTTACTCCGGCGAAACTACAGAATCAGGGACAATGTTGTAAATTTTTTCGTTGGGAGCAAGGGCGATGGCACTATATTTTTACTTCTCCCTGTTCTACAAAAAGAGTTCACAGGTACTAAGAATTTAGTCTACATTAACCATGAAGGAGTTTTAATACGAAATAATACGCATACAAATAAGCCCGATTCCTACACCAAAGAAGGTCAATACCATAAAAGTGTTAGTTTCATAGCTTTGGCCTTTTTGGTTAATTGAACCGCCATTTTGTTTTCGCTGATCTGTGATTGGCTGGGGCTTATGCTAGTGGCGCGAAATTTTCTACAATACCCTCAGTAGCCTACACTAGTAGTACGCACTTTTTTTAAATAGACGTTTTCATTCTATCTTTGCGTGCAAAGGCGAGTGCGAGCGAGACGGCACTACTTCCCAGTCCACTCGGTTATCTTCCCGTTCTCGAAAGCCAGGCATTTCCTCGGCAGAGGAACTAGAGTGCCACGTTTCACGATGCCCATCTCTTCACCAGGATAATACTGAAATCATAATTATTACCTACTTATTTATTATCTTATTATACTTATATTATTGAAAACCTCTGTGGCGCAGTGGGCTAAGGTCCGGCTACCACGCAAAAGGTTGCGGGTTCGATTCCCACCACGGGACAAACGTTTGTATGATCTGCAAGTATTTGTCACGGGTCTGGGTGTTTCTATGTCTATTATGTATGTATTTACAATGAAGTATATATAAGTAGTATATTCATCATTAGGGGTATATGCCCATAAACCCCACGCTGGGCAAGCGGGTTGGGGATCGCAGGACATAGCTTCTCGCACCGCCGACGCTGCTGCCCGTCGGCGGCCAGAAGATTTAGCTATGCCGATGTAGGCTGCGCTATGCCGCTACCAGCCGGCCGCCAGAGCCTCGTTTGTTGTTCAGCAGGTGAGGTTGGCTTGGGTACCGAAGATGAATTTAAGACAGGGCGCAATGGCGCTCATTAGGGGAGGCCTATGTCCAGCAGTGGACTGCTATGGGCTGATGATGATGATGATGATGATGATGATGATGATGATGATAAAGTAGTATATCAGTCATGTGGGACCCATAACACAAGCTCTGCTTACCTTGAAGCCAGATGATGCTGTGTGCTGTCCAGAATACTGAGTAGGTACTGAACATAAAATCACAAAATGCTGGTAGATCCAGGTGACGCCTCAAGCGCCATCTTGAAGCATTTTATTGATTAATCTAATATTTATGCGAAATTTTATTCTCTACAATAATGGTCTCTATAACTTTTGCCCTAAATTGCATAGTTTCCGAGATATCGGCCAAAAACCTTTTTTCAAGATGGCGCTTGAGGCGTCACCTGGATCTGCCAGCATTTTGTGATTTTATGTTCAGTAAGTGATCCTAAACTTTATAAAAATAAATTTGGATCGGAAATTTAGTGCAAAGTTAAATGCTATTTTGACTGGCCGCTGAATTTGATGATGACTGATGATGATGAGACAAAACTTGGTATAGATGTACTCTCTATTCTTTAATTTCATAATTAGCGAGCATGGCGTTTAAGTCTGCTCTGTCCGTGTCATTATAATGTCAAAGAACAGAGACAGCAACAGATTTAAACAAAACATTAGCTAGTGTGTATAAGAAAGACCCATAGTATCTGAACTGGATATCATATATGCTACTTTTTATGTAGGTACCACGCGTGCGAAGCCGCGGGCAGAACGAAGCTATTGTACTATACTTTTCTATAGTGCATATTATAATAATAATGCCGGAAAATTCACACAGAATCATCTGGCCCCAAGATAAGCAAAGCTTGTGTTATGGGTACCACATGACTGATATACTACTTACATACTGTTAAACAGCTTTCAGTTGCTGTTGATGAATTGATATTACGGAAGGTTGAGGTTAATTGTAACACATGCTATCATATGTGTATGAATGGACATGTACAGTACGTAATACTTAAACTATTGACTAAAATAATGCCTATTATTAATCTAAATTGATAGACATTGATTGTATCAAGAGTTCCATAATCGCCATATAGGTATCAACCGAACCTTAGTCCACTGCGCCATAGAAGTCGTCAGGTGGTCGTATATTGGACATTGGCCTCAATTCTGTTGGCACCAACCTAACTAATTTTAGCTAAAATTAGATTTTGAACTGTCCAATTAAACTTTGGTATTCTGCTGTTACCAACTTATCCTAATATAATTGTATCTAACTTAATTAAGCGTTTCTTATTTAGTTAGATGGTACTGTTATCACACAAACTCAATTTAATTTTGAAATAGAAATGAAATAGAATTGAAATAGACATAATATTTTATATAAAGTTCTCGAGACGAGAGCTGGGACCGGACTGAGGAACAGGTACAGGAACAGAACAGGTACCAGGAGAAACTAAAATGATGAGGATTGCGGAGTTAGGGCTAAGGTAAGCAGAAAGCAACAGGGGAGTAGGGTATAACAGTACCAACCGAATAGGTTTTACAAATGCTATGACTAACTAAATATATTTTAGACAATTCCTAATTTTAGAAATGAACCAACCGAATTGCCTCTATTACCGATCTTACATATAAACACCTCTCTACTTGAACAGGTGGGCGATTATGGGACTTTGATACTGTCAAAACATTGATACTAATTGATACTAATAGCTTTCAGTTACTATTGATGTATTGGTATTACGGATCGCTGCGATTTCTATCGGCATCCTTCGTAGGTACAATGTGAAGTTGGTGTCAAACTATAACTCGACTAATTTACAAAGTACGATTGTGGTAGGAACCGTGTTTAGCGTACTAAGCATTTAAATACATCGTATATGATTGATTGAAATAATGCCTATTGCTAATCGAAATTGATAGACATTGATGCCGATTGCTAATCGAAACTGATAGACATTGATTGTATCAAGAGTTCCATAATCGCCCTACAGTTCCTAATCGCTACTTAAGATTCGTCCTGTCATTATTAGCCACTTCCAATAATTACGTTTTAGTAACCAAAAAGAAAACCAACTTAATTTATATAAAAATACAAAATTTCGTTTACTTGGATGCATATTTGTTCAGCTATTTTGATTTGAACACCAAGCTACTGAACCGATTTTGATGACATTTCTATGGGACCAATCAGAAAGTCCAATTCTCCTTGCATATAAAAAAAATATTTTACGGACGAATGATAAACATTAAAAAAAAAAAAAATTTTGAAACTCTTGTTTTTATGGCACTATTTTAAACAGTGATTCACTTTTGACAGAAGTTGCAATGCTTTTAAGTCTACGGGTACATCTTTATTTAAATCTACGTACCTGACATTGAGAAACAAACTTCAACACATCAGAGCATAAGAATTCATTATCGTCTTTTATATTGTCCAGCCTGAAAAAAAAATATCTTCAATTAAAAACAAAACGTACTGTAACATAATACGGTTTATTTTAGTGTGTACTTACAAATCAGGTGTTGCTATCCTCTCTACAATACAGTTGCAAATTCTTTCGCACATCGCCTCGTCAAATAGTGGTATTCCAAATTGCAGGTCCAGGATCGTCCATTTCTGTATTAAATAAAATTCAGTTATAAATCAACCTTAGACGTTTAACCATAAGACACCAATTTAAATTGTAATCCATACGTAAAAACCGCGACTCAGAAAAAAATATCTATTACCATTGAGAGCTTTTGAGTGATCCCAAACACGATACCTCAGCTGTAAGTTAAGAGGAATTATCACGACCCTTTCTTTAGTGTTGACGGTTATCAATAGGGTGACACGATTCTTCATTCCCGGACAAAATGTATTATATAGGTATTTATATTATATACCTATATAGTATATATATTTTGTATGTCATACAAATGAGTAAATTACTAAAGTCTGAGAGCAATTAAATGAAATATAAATAATTGAATGATGTACAATAAAACATTTATTTTCACAACTCGAAAAAATATATTAATTACGAAATTGTCTATCTACAATTTGTTAGTTATTTCTGCAAATGATTTAATTGCTCTCAGACGTTAGTAATTCATTTATTTGGAATTCTTAATCAATAATAATATACGACGATAGGAATTCGTTCCAACCGAGTGTTTCACGACACGCAAGTTTTTATTTAAAAAAATGTCGGGTTTCACTCCGGAGTGCCGACAGAAGTGAAAACTTATTTAGGCGCGTTAGACATTTAGATGGGTACTAGGGTTATTGGGTTATGAATTGCATTTTATTTATGAATTGTATTTTATTAGTTATTAGAAACATTAAAATACATTTAATATTCTTTTACGTTTTTGTTCAGAATGTAAATAATATGTCAAAAAACCTAACTCAGTAAACTTCTCCATACAATAGTAGACTGTAAACATGTGAATTAAGGTTTCTAATCAAATGGAGCGAGCGCGGCAGCCCTGCGTCTCGGTAACGGTATCGCGAGTCCAGAGGTTTTACCTCATCTAAAAATATGCGTACCGCGCTAAAAGAATGTTTCAATTAAAAAAATAGGTTCATATTCACCTCCGGCCGACAAGTTTCTTCATCCGACGCATTATGAGCCGTGTCCACACCGCTATCTTCCGTCGACATTTCCGCCAACTTGTCCGATAGTTGCGTGAACATCGATATCGATTCTTCAGCCGGACTCATCAAATCGCTATAATTACTAATCGATTTTCCTTCTAACCCAAACTTCCCTCCCAAACCATGTATAGGAGTGATTTCGTTCAAACTGGTATTAGAATCGATCGGTAACAGCTCATCGGAGAGTGATATCCGAGAGTTTTTTTTACCATCATCGCTTTTATCATCGATGCTTGTTGAAGACGAGTGTATCGGGACAAGGTCATCACTGCACGCAATAGACTCCTTGCTTTGTTTTATCGGATCATTCATAGCCAAGTTATCGAGTTCCTCGCATAGTAACTGATTGCATTCGATGCTGGTGAAGCCGTTAGCTGGTGAACTGGTTTTGCTTTCCGTGGTAGGGGTGACAGCGAAGTGGGACTCGATGGGGGATTGGAGGCGAATTGGTTTGATGTCGTCGGTTCTGTCGATGTCGGATATAGAGTCGTTGACGGGTTTCGCCATGCCGCAGATGTCTTTTCTTTTGCGTGGTGGGACTGTAAGTATACAATATAAGTTTATGTTATGATTATCGCTTTTACACTATCTTACTGATATTATTAAAGATTGTACTTTTATGTTAAAAAAATATTGACCTTAAAGATACACAAAATTTAAAATTTAATTCTACATTACTGATGAAGTTATTTATTCATTTATCAGGCATCACCAGTACACATAACAAACATATGAATCTAATACATGAACAATTATATTTTATGGGATATGCACCACTTACAGACATGCACAGCATAAATTTCGATCAGAACTGTATAAAGCGGCCTTGGATAATGTTTAGGTTGAGATTGATATTTTGTAATGAACGGCTGACCTTATCTAACTTTCCTTAGATAATTATAATAAGGTGTTACCTAGTTGAACATTGGTGGGAGGCTTGGCACAGCCCAAGTCCGGTACTCCGATATCTGCGAGCGTGACGTAGCCAGCAGTTCTGGAAAGCCGCAGTCTCTTCAGGAGTCTTCGCAATCCTGCGTGTCTCGTCCAAAACACTTGATTTTCTGAAATAATAACAATTATAATCGAATATTATATGACATTATAGAGTTAAGAGACTCCCGTCCTTCACCCAGGCATTACTATATAAAGCGGTACGCGAGCGTCGTCAGCGCATTTGTTGGTCAACTTTCGTGCGGTGTAGTTGTAATCGGCGTGACTTATACTTCAGACAATTACATAGACTATTGTGTTAGTCGGCTTATAACTAGGGGTTAGTACTTAAAATTAAGTAATGATGTCTTTTGGACCACTTTATAAATAACAGGACAATCAAATTTTTCAGCTATCGAGGTTAGGAAGCTATTGCTGCTCCCGCGGGTTCTGTGTGCAGTGAGGCTGACTTCTTTCGCCAGATGGCCTTGAAGGTGTCGGGGCGTGCCGGGCGAACATGTTCGAGGCAATGCAGAACCTCGATACTCGCAACACCAACCTAAACGCGTTGTTATATTGGACCCGCAAAGCATTGTAAGCCTTTTAGGTATAGTTGACCCACAGAATCGCTGAGTAAAATGAAGTACAGTATGCTCTGAATAAGGTAACCTTCACCGCATCTGTACATCGTGCGAATCTGCGGGTCAGCACATTCGCCCTGACTAACAATACTCTGCATTCCCTCTCCATATCATCGTCGTCCTTTAGCTCTTCAGTCACCAGGTGTCCTAGGTATTTAAAGTTAAACACTATTCTGAGAGGCACGGCATTTAATGTTACCGATGGAACATATATCGGACACTTGGTGCCGGCCTTGAAGACCATAAACTCCCGACTTTTTTACATTGTATATAAGTCCATGAGGCGCAGCATACGACTCCCATATAGAAAGAAGCTTTTGGAGTGCACTGATCGAGGGAGCCAGCAACACCATGTCATCGACATAGCTAATGTTGTTAACACACATATATTGTTTACCCCATTAACATGGCAGCCCACCGGCATGCTGCTGAGTCGCTCAATGAGCGCATTCACATACAGGGAGAAGAGAGAAGGTGAACTCAACCCCCCTTGCTGCACTCCGCACTACTGCCCATATGCGTCCGGGAGCTCCTGCCCACATCACTCGGTTCTGCTGGGTTAGGTACCAATACCTGAACAGCGATACCAGCTCGGGTGGAAGCCCCGCGTCGCTCAACTTGTCCCCGAGTACATCATACGACACCATATCGAAGTTGTACACCATTACATTTAGTCTAATTGTAATAGTATCTAAGATCTACACCATTTTATTACAACTAAACGTTTTAGGTTGGTTCGTCTGCCTCACATCATCTAAATTACATTTCACTATCAGAGGGAAATGATCAGGTCACTATACATCGTCTTTAACATATACATCTATAACATAAGGCCACGCAGCCTGTGTTACTAAACAATGGTCCAGCCAGCACAGGCAATCAGAGTGGGCTTCACTCATAAATGTATTAGAAGATAAGCTTAACTTATGTATGTACCTACATGCGCATCACCCTATATGGGGCATGCCAACACCTAACACAAAAGGAGACGATCTGGTAAACTTCCTGTTCACCACCACCCTCACTATACTGCCGTCATAAGTAAGAAGGACGCATCTAACATTTTTTTCGAAAATGAGTTAAATACATATTCGGAATCAGCAATAAAAGACGCATCTACTGATACTTTAATTATCTTCCTAAAATAACCACAACTCTATTATTTTCACTAATAAATAAGACTTAACTGCAATAATTCTTGAAGGATACTAAATAAAAAAGGCTGTTCTGACTTATACTACGTTAAAAAAACGTATATACGTAGAAGCGTCTTGACTACAAAGTTTTTACTCAATTATAGATAGAAAAGACATTTCTGATTTATCATAAGAAGGAAAGACGTTTATGCGTTAAATATGCCTTTTCATCTTAGTATTATTAAAAATACTCAGACGCAAGTGGGAGAAAGTAATTATGCTGCCTCGTATGGATGAGTTCAAAGTTGTCATTTTTTGTCCCAGAATTATCGTATTTAACGAAAGTTTTGTGCCAATAAGTGACAAAAAGAACAATACCACTTTTCAAACCTATGCTGCGATTTGGCACGAAGCAATTTCTGGACGAAAAAGGGGTGATATAACCAGCTTCTTTAGAGCAAATAGAGACCTGAGAAATGTTGTCATCTGTAATTTTCGTAGATAACTGTGCCGGTCAGAATAAAAACTGGACCTTATACTCATACACGCCGCGTCTTATCAATTCAGTTCACGTTAATCTTGACACGACTCTACCATCAGGTAGAGCTGTCCATGAAAAGCTGGCTAGTAACGTCAATTTTATTTAGTTAACTAGGATCTAATAACATATTAACACTAAGAAAGAAAGACATTTACTTAATTACTAAATAAATGGGGCGTTTCTAGCCAGAAACGTCTTTTTATTGCAGTATAACGTGTTTTCTTGTATTTTTTTACTAAAAAGAAAAAGAAAATGTTATTTTCTAAATATATAAAGTAAAATTTATTAAAATAATATTGATATTTTGTTAGGGCAAAAAAATTACACACTATCGCATAATAATATACCAAATTTTTGTAGTATTTTTCACACAGCGAATTTTTCAATTTCCGAGTTACAAAATATTTATTTATTTATTTATGAATTTCAAAATTGAGGGTTTCAGACGAAACCTCCTACTCCGACCATAGATGGATCAGGTATGAACTAATGTGAAACACAATAATACCAGCACCCACGCGAAACCCTCGCAGAACGAACAAAGTGCTATTCGTAAACTCTCTAAAACAGCACCTTTGGGACAAACATATCAAGCACAACTGAGATAGAAGACAGTATTGAATACATCACCACCAGTCTGACCAAAAGCTTTAAGGACGCCTGCCATCTCACCATAGCTCGAGAAGCCGAAGGCGGTAGGAAAGGCTAGTCGAAGGAATTAGAAATACAAGAGTTACGTAGGTAAACTATTAAACAGAGCTTTAAATACCTTCGACACAGATTGGGACGAATACAAGAAGGCCCAAGCCGTATATAAAAAACGTATTCGTCGTAACAGTCGTCTTAGCTGTAAGAAGTTCTGCACAAACATCGAATCAAACTGCAAGCAAATATAATCAGAAAAGTCCTCGCCGCGGAACCAAAGCGAGAGATGGGCGCTACAAAAAGACAAGACAACACCTACACTAAATCAACAACAGAGACTAAATCAGCTCTACACAGAGTTGTAAATAGACTAGAACGCGACATATAACAAACGAAGCACTCTGTCTGGCTGCCTTCATAGATATAGAAGGAGCTTTGACAAGACAAACTTTAACAGTATAAAGGTAGACGTAAAAAAATAAATCGTAAAACCAACTCTAACAGACTGGATCTTAAACACGCTAAATCATAAAACTGTGCGAGTAGATCTTCAAGGGGAAACCAGAGGGGTCGTGGCAAAATGATGCCCACAGGGTGGAGCCAATGCTTCTACGCGGTGGGAAATGCAGACGACCTTGCCATACTAATGGCATGGGCACTTCGCTAGTGTGACGTGCAACATTATGAACAATGCGCTAAAGGTCGTCGAGAAATCGTTCGTAAACAATGAGCTAACAGTGAACCCAGCAAAACAGAACTCGTAATGTTCAGTAACAAACGCAACCTAGGAACCTATCGACTTTATGACACCCAGCTACAACCGTCCCACGAAGTCAAATTTCTAGGCATAATAATGACAGCAGACAGACAACAGACAGCAGACAGCAAACTAAACTGGGCCAAAAACTTCCAGGGAAGCCTGCGCCGGCGGGAGCGAGTCGCTCGTATTCCTGGAGGACATCGGGTGGCTGGAGGAGCGGTTTCCACCCACCTGCGGCCTAGTTGCGGTAACCGGTCCGCACCCCAAGTGGTACCTGAGTCCGCAGCTTGCGGCGGGAAGGGCACGTGGCGGGTGTGGGGCGGGTCGCGCACGGCCGCCGCCTGCAGCAGCACAGGCCCGCGCCGCAGTGCAGAGTTGGCAGCCGCCAGCGCCGCGGCCGTCGCCAGCGCGCCGTCCCCCGCGCCCTCCGCGCCCCACCACCACACCGACAGCCGCGAGTACCCGAGGAGGAGGCGGGGCACTGCGCGGATGTGGGTACCTGTCACGTTACAAGTACATTCATATGCAAGTGGTCGCATCCGGGGCGAGCTGGCCTCGCCGGGCGCCGGGCCCTCGTGCGGCGGTTAGGAAGGAGAGGTACCTTTAGTGAGCAGTAGGGTGGGAGGACCGTAGCCGGCCACGTGGTAGAGGTAGAGGCGCATCCAGGGCGAGCTGGCCTCGCCGGGCGCCGGGCCCACATGCGGCAGGCCGGCGGCCGCGGCGCCCGCGCGCGCCTCGCGACACAGGGGCGCTGTCGATATCGCTAACCTGAACACCATTTACATAGTCTTAGAAAAAATGTTGACCTACCGAAGGGACGGATCGAGGAGTGCGTGCGACGGAAATGTAAATTTTGAGACGTGCGGAGTAAGGAGGATGGATAAGATAAAGAATGAGTATATCAGAGGAAATTTCAAGTATTATGTTGGTGTGGTCTGGGAGGAAAGTCATGTTACTAGAAAGGTCATCATCATCATATCAGCCTTTAAGAAGTCCACTGCTGAACATAGGCCTCCCCAATAGGTTTCCAGGAAGAACGATTGCGAACTCCTCTTCATCCACCGAATTCCTGCGATCTCTACAATGTCGTCAGTCCATCGGGTGAGGGGTCGTCCTACGCTTCGTATTCTTGTCCTTGGTCGCCATTCGAAAACTTCCATTCCCCAACGGTTATGAGTTCTGCGAGCCTGCCGACCTGCCACTTGCCACTTCAACTTGCAAATTCTGAGTGTAATGTCGTTGAATTTGGTTCTTCTACCGATTTTCTCGTTGCGGATTTTATCACGTAGTGAAACACCCAACATAGCTCTCTCCATAGCACGTTGCGCGACTCTGAGCTTGTGTATGAGGCCAATAGTTAGCGACCAAGTCTCAGTTCCATATGTCATCACTGGCAACACGCACTGATTAAAGACTCGTCTTGCGGCTCTGCGGTATCTGTGACGAGAAGATGTGCCGTAATTTCCCGAACGCTGCCCATCCGAGTTGGAGTCGTCGGCTGACCTCTTTGCCGAAGTTGGACTTGCCTAGTTGAATCGTCTGACCCAAATAGACATAATGGTCTACAACTTCGATTATATCGCTCCCAACATGTACCGGTACGGGTGCAACATGAGCATTTGACATGATTTTTGTCAAATCATGATATTTTAAGACCCACCTGTTCGGAGACGATATTGAGGTCGCTGAGCACAATGCCTAGGTTTTCTAGCGCTTTCCCTCTTCCTCAGAAGAGAATAAAACCAGCAGACCTCTCGCAATGTGGGTTAAGGGCAGAAACACGTTCGCTTGACTTTTGTTCTATGCTTCTTGGCACTTGTTCACGTGTAAAACCGTCTCTGCTTGCGCTATGGTGATCTAGGTGGGTAACCATGCATGATCTATTCTAATGATGATTTGTATAGGAAACGGTCTCCGGAGTTAGTTTTCCTAAGTACGTTTGTTGAAGAAGTTCAGTACTGATTGATTGTCGTCTCAGTGTAAAATTCTTTACTGTGCGCGCTCGGATTGGCTGATAGTTAGACTGACCGCACCCTCGAACTAAAAAACCTACTACTCGGCCATCGGGGTCACTTTGACTTGGCGATCACTTTGACTTGAGGTAGCACCGACGATGTGCAAGGACCGTTTCGGGCCCTGAACTCCCACTCTAACCCTCACAGCGATCTCATCATCCACTAGTCTTATCGTTGATCCTTCATCTTACAAGCGTAAGTATCTATGTCATTCCCGTTATAGCCTTTGATCGTGATCAGGCATGATATCTGTACTTACCGTCGTATGCGCTGACGCCGTTAGCGCCAACTCTTCGCTGGGAGTCAGCTCCGCGGTGGGCATGGTCATTTCGTTTTCATTATGCAGAAGAGCATGATGTGGTCTACAGCACTCGTTCACGCCACTTAACTTAACCTTGCAGCGGAAACGTCCGTGTTTGCCGTTCAAGCTTCGGAAACAGAGGCATATCGTGACGCGAATACTCCCATCTCCGGTCATCAGATATCTTCGCAATTTGACCAAATTTTATGTTATGTGGTATTTACTAAGAGTGGGCACTTTCCAGCTGGGCTCACTCCAGGCAGCAGTCGACACGTCGGAAACACGCCGCCAGTCCGAGCTAGGCTTCACCTTGGAGTAGCAGCACCAAAGCTGGTTTCACTCCAAGCATTCAGGTTTTAGTTCCGATCTGGCTTCGTAGGACCAAACACTGTCAGAGATCTCGACAGTGAAAACTCAGGTATAGTGGTTGTGGTTGTTCCTAACATACCTATTTGAGCAAACGTGTTTACGAACGATCGAAATGAGAGTGTTTATGAGTCGTCGTATGAGTCGTACGAGCTAGCAGCAAGGCATTCTGGTCCTTGGCCAAGTTGATGGCAGCGAACTTCAGCCGCCCTTCGCTCCTTCCACTACTAATTATGTTAACATTGTTATCATGTTTACGTGTCCCTATGCCTTTCAGTCTTTAGCTACACAAATTGGGACCGTGCCGCAAAATATCGCTATGTAGAGATCTCTGCCAGAAAGCTTTGGGATCTCGTATACCGTACATCGGAACTCTAAAAACTCACCGGTACTTAGTGGTGAGAAGCCTGGTCCTAGCAGGAGCCCCGAGGGCGTGTAATGCCTCACACCGCAACAGGTCCAGAGGTCTGAGTCTTGGCCTCAGCGAACGCAGAGCTATCCTGAGGCAAGCCGCTGCTGCTAGGTATCTTCTGGCTTCACCTTCTATCTCGGGATCCGCTACCACCTATAAAATATAAAACAAGATTAGAAAACATAATAAAAACTCCCACAACGAGCTTATATATAACCTATTCATAGAGACAGTTCCGATGAGCACATACTCTGCTGTAAGTTAATGAGGAGTTCAGCTTCAGGTCAAAGTTACCATGTTCTTGCAATATCATTGAAGTAACAGGATACCAAATTTTGAATCGATCAGACCTTGGAAGTTGTTCAGATTTCTTCATAAGAGGTGATGATCTTTAAATGGCTGACTGGATTTTCTTGAATCATATCTTAAGAAAACTCTTGACCAAATCTACTTCCAAACAAAAAATTTACATCGAAATTCAAAGCTACAATGCCACATACCCCTGTATGCTTCTGCGGCTCAAAAATACCTATATTCAGATTAGTTTACACTGTAGTCGCATTAGTGGAGCCACCACGGAAGACCAGCTCTGGAACGTCACAATGCTTGATCACAAGCTCGTTGCCGTTTTTGCTGGCATTTCACCTCTGATTTCGTTATGTTCAAGTTATTTTAATGTAATGTGATAGTAAAATAAACGCATGGTTTTTGTCATGTACGTGTGAGTCAGTAGTCATCTTAAGTGACGGTGTTTAAAGTCCGAAGTTTAACAGTTTTTAGGGTTTTTTGCTTCATCAAACTTTTATAGCGTTACTTTTATGTCTGTCTGGCTGTGTTTCTGTCTGTCAAAACCATTTTTCCAGATGATGCTGTGTGAAATGTCCGACATTATTTATTTATTACCTTGTCTAATTCCATGAGGAGACTGTCCAAGCTTTCATCACACAGTTTGCCAACTTCAAATAATGTAACTGCATGGCTCTTGAGATCCTGGGTATGAAATAATAAATCATTATTTCTCATTTCATCATTGAATATAATGAAAATATCATTGAAACTTGTGCAGGTATACAAAATGTTTGTTTGACGCAGACCTTAAAATATAAACTCAAAGGGTGGCTGCTCATTGAGCTCATTGAACTCATTGAGCTCGCGCCATACGAATTTGATAAATTGAATAATTAGTAGTTTTGAAATTAAGAATTTTTTTATTGTATTTGAATTTAATTTGCTGTATTGTAATTTTTTTATTTAATTATCTTATCCTAATTATTTATTAAATTAATTAAATGATTTTATTTTGAAAATAGATTATAAATAATAAATATATACGTTATATGCGAGTTTACCTATATTTTTTAATTGAGGCTAATGCGTTCAATAAAACTGGGAATGGATATATCAATAAAGTTCAAGACAAATCGGTCTTGAACTTCATTGAAATATCCATCATCATCAAGGCCACTGGCATTTCTAGACGATTTCGGTAAAAATTATTAGAGAAAGAGAAAGATAAAAAAAATATCTTTGCGTTTAAGTCGCCAAAGAGGGGAAGGCCAATACTGACTTTAGACTGACATTAAAGAGTTTTGATTACAGCGTGATAAGAAACATGCTATATAAATTTAATTTGCGATTTAAAGAAGTTTCTAAGATAAAGTAAAAAAAAAAAATATTTACGTGATGGGTTTCCAAATTGTGCTGTTTTTATTATACTTCATGAAGACACTAAAACAAGAGCTGGCCTTACAGTAGTAATATGATGTGTGACATCTGACATCTCACCTTGGTAATAAGCAACATTAACAACATTATACTGAAATTGTTTATATAACAGCGAACTATACACAACACTGTAGATTACGCGCACAGTTCATGCGTTATTCATCTCTATTTTATCTCTTTATCATCACACACACGCACAGACTGTTGGCTGACAGTACCAACCATTTGGAAAATGGGTTGCTATCATCTGACGGCCAACTCTACTAACGCGCCCGCTCATTGCTCAAATCAAATATCACGAGCTTCCACGGCTTCCTGTAAACTTCCGTCCGTTTTCATGAAATAACAGATTTCATGAAATCGAGAAGGAAAGAGCAGGAAAGATGTAACACATCAAAAATATTCATAACTGTTGTAACAGCTCTTGATAAATATCACTATAAGCGTTCGTATTTTCGGTGATTAATAAAATTTGCTGGGGGGACAAGGTTGAATCGTAGTACAATACGGTAAGTTTACATACTTGATCGTTTTACTTTTATCAATTTTCAACTCAACTCTTTATTATTAAGCGCATTTTTCTAAGCTCTGATGTGACGGATGCCTTATAACAATATTACATACCGGTGATAGATTCCCCATCATCAAATACGCCGCCAGCGTCGAGTCGAATAAAACGGCCACTCTTTGCCCCGCGTTGTTAACCGAACTATCAGACGAGTCTTTGTAACTCTGCAAAACAATGAACTATTACAAGTGGATAAGGTTTATAATTGACTCGCAACATCATCTATAGTGGCAAATTTAGACAAACTGGTCTTAAAATTGATGGTTTATGATGATTTTGGCTATTATAAATGTCTTAAAACAAACAATGGCCTCAATTCTGTCGGCACCAACCTAACTCATTGCTAAAATTAGGTTTAGAACTGTCAAATGAAACTTTGGTATTCTGCTGCTACCAACTTATCCTAATTTAATTTTATCTAATTTAATTAAGCGTTCCCAAATTAGTTCGATGGTACCAACCGAATAGGTTTTACAAATTCTATGACAAACAAATATATATTTAAGACAATTCCTAATTTTAGATATGAACCAACCGAATTGCCACCATTGTCTATTTGGTATTACGAATAGGCAAACATTTCAGGTGTTTGGTCCGTGGCTGGCTGTTTTGTACTTATGTACTTTTGTACTTATATGTACTTACATTAAACTTAATCACAAAAAAAAAATTAAAAAAACACTTAAGGTGCAGAATTCCTCTATAACATAATTGTAAAAAAAATATAAAATAAATAGTGCAGTAAACAAGTTACAAATTATAAAAGAATACAAAATAATGCATTCAACGAATAGAGAATAGTAACTTTAAATACATTTAATCGGCGAGAATGAAAGCTGAGCTGATTCATATCTAAAAATCAACTCTGACATAATACGAGCAGAGTGCTTATCTGCATGCAGTATACAGATTGATACATTTCTTTAAGGTTACTTTATAAACCGAATTGTGCTTTAGTATCCACGTATAAGGTTCGAACTCAAACTGTCTGTTAAGCAGATTAGGAATTTAAACATTGCTGGATTATTAATATAGGTGATTATTGCACACCTGCTTAGATGTAGAAGGTGCTTGTTTGATAAGAACCGGCTCCATTTGTATCGCGTCATCGTCCATGCTTTGCTCGAATGTAGGCGTGAGAGGCGATATTTGACTGTACCTGTAATCAATTAAGAGATATCGGTATAACTGAATAGGTAGACCAATATATAGTACCAACTCCCAAAAAAAGTAAAAAACACCAACACTAGACAGGATCTGAGGACTGAAAGAGAGTTTCTCGAGTAAATGTATCCTGAAGATGCCTTGTAGAGGCAAAAAGTGTCGAATTTCTTTTGGGTCAAACTCATAAGAATAGATTAGCGGAATAGTACAAGATATTTGTCTATTCAATATTTGGTACTTAATTAATACGTACTTAATTACGCTTCTATAACAAGGTCCCAAGCGACGTGTTAGATTTGTCGATTGGCAAATTTAAAAACGCAATTAAACAGAAACTGTCAATTAAAACATTATAAAATATCTGATTATTTAGATGACAAAAAAGCTTGGGATGAATCTGCTCCAACTCGACTCGGCATCCGTAACAAAATTGTCAAGGATCATACAAAAAAGTGTTAAGACCAGACAAGTTTCTTGCCGGATTCTTCTTGAACTGGGGTTAGGAGGAACCGGCACCTAGATTCACTAGCATGTAAGAAGACGATTCAAAGTGGTCCTTGTGATTGTATTGAATAAAGTTATTTTGAATTTTGAATGGATTTCCGCAAAGTCACGCCTGAATCAATTATTTAGATATCGTTAACATATCAGATAAGGACAAGTAGAGTAAGAAACTCATGGAAATTCATTTATTTACTGAATTTCTCTACTACTACGTCTGAGTGATATATTTAAATCATAGTTCAGAATTTAGTGCACCCGGACCAATTTTTCAATCGAGTTAGGATGGATCTTTGGATCGAGCTAGGGTCCCAGGCTCCATCCAAATGTTGTTTGGAAAAAATCGCTTCCTTAGGGATAAGAACGCCCATTGTACATATATTTTAATGTATTCTTGCTGGCAGGTATATTCGTGTTGGCGTTAAATAGGTCGCCTAAAACATCCGTAATGCCGTAACAACCTTGAAAACATTGTAAAAGACAATTCTTCAGTAAATTATTGAGGTGTAACATATTTCCTCTCGCTTTATGGCAATCTACAGGAGTGATTTCATGAACAGGGCCGGAAGTGTGTAACAGGAAGCCGAAGAACCGCGCGCTATATGATTTTAGCAATCAGCGCGCGGGGTGTTAGAGTTGGCCGTCAGATGGTACCGACCTATTTTCCTGAGATGTCAGATGTTACACATCATATGCAACTACATACATAAAAAGTTGCCTATGTCTATTCCTAAGATACAATTTAAATTCATACCAAATTTGATTGATGCAAAAAAAAGTTCTGTTGATCCGATCGCTACCAAACTTCACAGGATCACCCGCAAGGCCAATCTGAAGATTTCCTAAAAATCTCGGAGTCTATAGGGAACATACATACATACATACACACATCGCCTTTTATATATAGATACAATATTTAAGTACGTACAGCGAAATAATAGAATTATGGTCATTATGTAATCATATAAAACGCGAGTTAAACCCATATGTAAACTAGCATGCTTCACCAAAACCTCACTTCAAATCTGTTAGATCGAAAGCATGCTTAATAGAAAGCTAGTTCCTACTTGATACTAACGGTTGATGGATATGCGTGGTGACGGCGTTAGTCCAGGACGGGTGTTGTGGTGTCACTGGCTGCGGTTGCAAGTTGTTAGCGAAGCCGAGCCGGCAGTACAACGATACTGCATGCTTCACCAGCTCGCATTCTACCTGAAATATATATGAGTATGAGAAATCTACAGTTTTTACCAATAAGGCAGGGCGCAAACGAGGACACTTTTGTGTCTTATGTCAGTACCAGTATGAAATCATCCACTCTCTGCGCATACGTAAACATTTGTACCCAGTTGCTCCCACTTAACAAATACTCATTGACGATTAAAGTCTTCAGTGTCGGTAACTGGAAACAAAGTCGTCAGTTGAAGACACAAGCAACATTAACAAATTTCCATAATATTGTACTGAGATTCTTCATAGACGTCCATCGTGAGACTGACGGAAAACAAGCAACGAATTGTACTTTTGGCCAGTAGTAGTAACGGGCGACTGTGTCCGATCACAGCTACAGGACACAGCAACTACGGTTCCCTGTAAAGGTGTGCCGTGTCGGCAACAAACGTGTCTACGTTTGCGCAGCGCCTAAAATAGCTAACTGACACAACAAAACACTACGACACTACTAAACCGATCGAGATAAATAATAGAAATGTAAACCTTATCTACACGGGTTAAATAAAAAGAAACAACTTTTTCGCTTTGTCAACGTATTGCTTCGAAACCCTAGACATTCTGAAGTAAACACAAAAAGAGATCTTTTACTGTCATGAACAACTACGAAAAAGATTTTTTTACATAATAGATTGTAATAGAAATAGTTACACAACTTGAAGCAGAAAACTTGGTGACATAACTTTTGATTTTAACTGTTTTTATGAGCTCGATAAGCTTGACATTTCACACAGCATCATCTAGTCTCAAACTAAGCAGAACTTGTGTTATGGGAACCAGGTGACTGATATACTACTTATGTATTTTTTTGTGAATACATACATATTATTTGTGTTACCAACACAGGTGTTTGTTCTGTGTCTGGGTATTATAAAATATCATAAGAATGTATTTAAAAATATATAAGTATTCTGTCAGTCACCGTAATACAAGATATGCTTAGTTGGGGCTAGATGGTGTTGAGGCATTGTCCACAAATACTTATTATTTATTTTATCTATATAATAAAAATCAATTGCTGTTCGTTAGTCTCGCTATAACTCGAGAACGGCTGGACTGATTGGGCTGATTTTGGTTTTGAATTATTTGTGGAAGTCCAGGGAAGGTTTAAAAGGTGAAATGAGGAGGTAAATATGAAAAAAATGCATGCTTTTTTATTTATTGATTCTGAGGCGGTACGAAGTTTGCCGGGTCAGCTAGTTATACATAAAAAAACACCTAGCACCAGAATAGTCTTCAAAGTAATAAATTAATAAGACATTGCATTTTTGTGTTATCTTTTGTTATCTATGTAATCAGAGAAATGCTTGCGTCGTTCTAATTAATAAATAAGAAATCTTACTTATCGTAAGTGATGATACAAGATACAGCTCTTACTCGGTTACGTAGGTTCATCTGTTATCTACAGTATCACAATGTGGGGGGCAGCGTAATATCTAATGAAAACCATGAAACGTTACTTACTTGTAAAACTGCTGCCAAGTCCGTGACACTAGTATGCTCGTCTATAGAGACGAACACTTTATACAGGAGTGTTTCGAAGTAGTCTCCCGCAATTCGGTTCATAACGAACCCTTTCAAAGGCGGGACTGATACTTTGTCTGCGGCTGTTATTGGCACGTCCAAGTAAATGAGGCCTCGTCTGAAAGAGAGTTTTAGTAAGAGGTGCATTCAGTGGTGGTGGTGGAGGTGCACATTCAGTAATTGCGGCATTTTTATAACTTTTGCCCGCGGCTTCGGTACATTCGGAAATAGATATTGGTTGACAATGTACACAACATCATCTAGCTCAAATTAAGCGTAGATGACTGATAAAATATTTATAAATTTATAAATACATACCTATGCCACTTAATTTCTATGTATTGTATTGGGTGTTTCTACTTTCTGTATACAATACAAAACTTTCTTTATTCAATAAAATCACAAGGACCACTTTGAATCGTCTTCTTACATGCTAGTGAATCTAGGTGCCGGTTCCTCCTAACCCCAGTTCAAGAAGAATCCGGCAAGAAACTTGTCTGCTCTTAACACTTTTTGTATGATCCTTGACAATTTTGTTACGGATGCCGAGTCGAGTTGGAGCAGATTCATCCCAAGCTTTTTTGTCATCTGAATAAACAGATATTTTATAATATGCTTTAATAATTTATGTATGTAATAACGAATAAGCATGAAAACGAAAAGTATAAGTAGTATATCAGTCATGTGGTACTCATAACACAAGCTCTGCTTACTTTGGGGCCAGATGATGCTGTTTCAAATGTCGGGCGTTATTTATTTATAACACCCAGATACAGAACAAACATCTTTGTTTATCAAACAAATATTTGTCCTGGGATGGAATCGATGGAATCTAAGTAACAGACTACATCTATACAAAGTTTCATCCAATTTTTTTCAGCCGTTGAGGCGTAATTAAGTCACTGACAGACTTATTTTTTTTACATATAAAATACTAGCTAGTACCCGGGACTTCTAACAGTTTTTGCAGCGCACGCCAGAATAACTCAGATGGCAGATTTTTTTCCTAGTTACTTGACACTTATCGTTATATTTTGGACAATTTACACAATATCTTTATAATATAATTTATATGCCTATGTGTTATTCTGATGTATAAGCTATATTATCGTAAAGTTTCATTAAAATACATTCAGTAGTTTTTGCGTGAAAGAGTAACAAACATACATACAAACTTTCGCGTTTATAATATAAGTAAGGATTCGTTGGATATGCTTAAGTATAATATATTACAATAATAGCAGAAATTTAATGACTGCTGTGTAGGTATAGGCCTAGGATCTTTTCAGGCGAACACATTTACAGACACAGGATCGAAATACTCGAAGCTAAGAACCGACTCGAATTTTAACCGACTTCAAGAGAGGAGGTTCTCATATCAGTTGAACATTTTGTATTTGTATGTTGTTGTATGTATTTTTACCTCAGAGCTCCGTCATTTATGATAATTTATGAATGAATGAATGAAAACACTTTATTGTACACCTTAAAACTAGCACATAAACAATTTGACAACTAAGAATACCTAAAAATATATGTACAATGGGCGGTCTTATCGCTAAGGGAGCTAGTTCTTCCAGACAACATTTTAAGTACCTTTTATGTAATTTAAGAATAAAAAAATATTTTCTTTGTTTGGATATACCATTTAAATTTAATGAATAAATACCATCCCTAAAGATAATAAAATTAAGGAAAAAAAATTGTACTGGACTTTGCATTCTTAAGCGTGGAAAAACAGGATAATTTTCTAAATCGGTTCATAAATGTCGGAGTTCTGAGATAACAAACACAAAAAATAGAACCTTAAAACAAGGTCCCCGCCGCGTCTGTTTGTCTAAACGCGATAAACTCAAAAACTACCGAACGGATTCTCACACGCTGTTCACCAATGGAGATGATTTATAGCCAGGGAGGGTTGCTAGTAGTTTTATAAAGAAAAATAGCCCTCACTTGTACAGTATCTTCACAGTGTTATAGTCAAGTGTGCCAGCAGTCTGCGAACCGCGGTCGATGAGCAAGTCGATTAGTGCTCTCTCACTCTCACTCAAAGGCTGTTAGAGCAAAACATGCATATTAAATATTAAAAGACTATTAATCAAAATCAAAACAAAACATTAAACAGATGGACAAATATTTACTTGACGACCTCTGTGGCGCAGTGGGCTTAGGTCCGGCTGTGACGCAAAAGGTTGCGGGTTCGATTCCCGCCGCGGGACAAATGTTTGTATGATCTGCAAGTATTTGTCTCGGGTCTGGGTGTTTCAATGTAGGTATAATATGTATGTATTTACAAAAAAAAAGTATATAGGTAGTATCAGTCATGTAGTACCCAGCTCTGCTTAGTTTGGGGCCAGATGATGCTGTGTGAAATGCCCGGTATTATTATTATTATTATTATTTAGTACTATACCGTCAATCTATACCTAATGAGAAAGAAATAAAGCAAAGAAATTCGACACGTGTTTCGTCTCTTTTTGAGGCGTCCTCAGGAACAATCGACTCGCACTGTAATGAAAAAACACAAAGACTCTGCAGACTTTTTGCTTCGCCGAGCGCTGGAATGAAAGTGAACTTTCATACTACCATTGGCGAAACACGTGTCAGATTTCTTTTTGGTTGCATGTGTGGATGGTTTGCGTTACCTTTTTACTAACGCTTTGACTGGCGCATCAATTGCGGGCGGGAGGGAGGTGCATACGTCTGCATCGTGTCTAACTCTTTGGGAATAGATTGACGAAATAGTACTAAATATTTGTCCATCTGTTTAATGTTTTGTAATGGATTGCCGCAAAGTCACGCCTGAATTAATTATCTAAGCCATGTGAATGAAATAGTATTTTTTAGAGTTTGAGATCAGAATTCATATTCTTTTAGTAGTTAGGGTTATATCTTTTAATTATTCCAGACAGCACGCGACCACAGTTATTACAACACAATCAAAACGACCGCGTTAATAAATATTTTTTAGCATTTAACAAAACAAAAATCCAAAAATGAATATTTTTTATTTGATATTTATGTTTATTGATTTAATATTTTTTTTTCTTTTGTTTTTATGGAAAAAATACTCTGAATTGTAAGTTATAATATATCTGGATAACACGCACATGCCTCTTTCCATAAAGGTGCGTTCAAATAGTGTTCACACATTTAACTACCATGTTTCCATCAGTGAAAACCTATTAGCTCTCTGTTATTTAAAGTTTTATGTTTCAAGTTTTATTTTTGGTGTTGATATTCTAAATATACATAAATCAATATTAGAGGAATATCCACACAACACCATCTAGCCCCAAACCAGACGATCCCCAACGATCTTTATTTTATCTACATTAGATAGTCTAAATTAGATAATCATTTTTATATTAGTCAGACACTCAATTTCAGACTTTAAAACAAAGAAAATAAGATTGAAATTAGATCAGGGCAAATGTCTTAATTCATTCTGTAGCCATCTTTAATCATTCGACAAGGACTGATACCTACAAGAAATAACTATGTGATTTTAAGATACAGGTTTATATTTAAAAAGAAATACCTTAACATCTTCCTCCAGCACGTACCCTAGTTCTACTCTCCACCACGGATGCATAGGGATGTTTAATGGTACCTTCGGGAGTATGCCCCGTATAGACTTGTACCGCCCGCGACGGCTCAACGAGCGAGCTTTGGCTACTAGCTCTAGATATTCATTACGTCCTATGCCTAACAGACGAAGACCTGCAAATATAAAGGACAATAAAACCATAACACTGTTATACCGCACGACAGTTTCATACACACTTCGAAAATAAATATTGGACAATATTTTGACCTTTGACAAAAATATTTTTATCCAATACAATCACAAGGATCACTTTGAAACGTCTTACATACTAGATGAATTTAGGTGCCAATTCCTCCTAACCCAAGTCCGAGAAGAACTGGCAATAAACTCGTCTTGGAGGTTAATTCTTTTATTTACAACAATTATCGTTCCATTCCAATCTACATTTCTTATCTCTATGCCCAAACAAAAGAAAACAATCGATCAATCGTCGACGACTTCGTAAATGTTGCGTCAGCATACGCACTTGGGTTAGGAGGAATTGGCACCTAAATTCATCTAGTATGTAAGACGTTTCAAAGTGATCGTTCATTAGAAGAATACGAAAAAACGAATACAAGAGAGTTTATTTTTCAAATCTGCCAGTTAACTGTCTGAGGGCAGCCATGCATTCTTATCAATAATATAGTCATTTATATTATAGTACGCTTTTTTCAAAATACTACCCTTTATGTAATCTTAAAATATCATAATACTCATAGGTAGATGAATTGTCCAAACGAAGCAAATCTTGTAATATGATGATCAGCATGGGAATTATGGAACTTTTCATACAATCAATTTCTATCAGTTTCAATTAGCAATACACATCATTATAATTATAAGTTTATCTTTGGGATCGCATCCAGAACGAAGTTATTCGTCACAGAACCATGGTCACCGACATAGGTCAGTTAATTAGCAAGCTGAAGTGGCAGTGGGTCACATATGCCCGTTGGGGAGGACTGGTTCTCGAGTGGAGGCCGCGTGTCGGCAAACGTCAGGGCGCCCTAATTAGCTAATTAGGGCGATGTGTTCGTAAGGCAGCGGATAGGGATTGTGAGATCTAGCTCATTGGCGTGCTAATGGAGAAGCCTATGTCCAGGAGTGTTGATAATCATGATAGTAATGACAGTTGTCTAAACAGAGCATCTGTAAACAAGCATGCTGACCACTGTACTTAATTACCTAAATTTAATTAGGTACTAGCCTCAATTCAGTTGTATTGCAAGAGTAACTAAAATTTCCTAAAACAATAATTAATTTATAATATAACTGCGGTTAGTTTCCGCAGTTTTTATCAACACCTCTTTATATTACTTTCAATAAAGGAATTAATTGGAATAAAAATTATAGCAGTAAAACAAAAAATAATTTTAACTTATTTTAGAACTGTGATTTAAAATGGGTACTCTAATTTGAACTTTATTAGTAGCAAAATAAGGTCGCCATATTTTAGAAAATTTTAGCTAGTCCGGCGAAACAACAGAATTGCCAGCCCTTAGTTACCTAAATTTTAAGATGTCTTAAGGGGATACACACACGTCCGTGTCGAGGACCTATTTGAATTTTAGTAAGACTATGAAGCAATTATTCTGAACTAAATACTCACAGTCAGCGGCGGTAAAATTTGGCATAGTGTCATAGCTCTTTTCCAGCTCAATAAGCAGCGCTACCACTTCTACATAGTAGATGAACGGAGTGATCCTCAATCCTGAAAATAAAAAAATATATAAAACTTAATACTCTGGCATCCAGGTAGGGACCTACAGTCAGCGTCAAATTGATAGGAGCGTCTAAAGTAGTCAAAATGATCTGGAAAACATAAAAGCAATTTGATATACGCAGTTCGAATTATCATATTGTTGTAAGCACACAAGGTGTTCAAAATATCTTACTGTTCATTGTTTCATATTTATATGAGCAGTCAGGGTGTTCAAAATTATCTTAGCAAACCTCAGCGGGAATCGATCGAACTCTCGACCTTCAGCGCCACAGAGGTCGTCAGGTTATATTTATTTTTTATTTTATTTGTCCTAGGGGTTAATGAATGAACAACCTACAATGTAGAAGGCGATTCAGATTACCATCTAAGCTGTGAGGTCAGTCAACTTTACATTAATATACTGCTTTTACATGCGATTGTAATACACAGGATTCAGGACAGATAAATAAATAATGCCGGAAATTTCACAAAACATCATCTGCCGGTCGACCATGAAGCTAAATTACCACATGTCTAATGTAAACGAATGGACTTTTTAATATGGTCGGTTCATACTAGTTCATTTTTCACAGCGGTGTATTGTGTACGAAAAAGTACTTCTCATCTTTCATTAAATCACGAAAAATGGTCATGGATCCCGAACGAAAGAAATAAATCCGTTGAAACCGCATGGTAATTATAGCCTTCCTATTTCGCGCGTGTTTCGTTCGGATCCGAAGTTTCGGATTGCCGTCTTCATTGTTGGTCTGCTGGTAAGCAAAGCTTGTGTTACGGGTACCACATGACTGATATATATATACTTCATTTTTTAAATACACACATATTTTACAAAGAAACATCCAGACCCGAGACAAATACTTGCAGATCATATAAATATTTGTCACGCGGCGTGAATCGAACCGGCAACCTTTTGCGTCTCAAGCAAAAGGCGACCTCTGTGGCGCAGCAGGGTGTTCGCCTACTGCGCCACAGAGGTCGTCACAATTCATTTCAATATAATAATATTTCAATTAGCTATTCAAACAGGCATGGCATCTAGACTGTCCCTTGATAGATGAGAATGATAAACTGTCAGCCAGCAATAATTCGCAACTGATTGAGGGGTTTACACAAAATTATTTCTGTCCTGGGACTAATAATGTTAATTTTGTATAAAAATAATTAACAAGCCTCAAAAAAAGAGGAGGTTCTCAGTTCGTCATACCTCATAACTCCCGTCAATTATGAACGGATTTAAAAAAAAAAAAAAATTTAAAGTTTATACTTTTTGGTGTGTCTCATAAAAAAATCATCAAAATCGGTTAAGTAATTTGGTTTTTAATTCAAAATTGCTGGAAAATATATGTCATTTAAGTAAACGAAACTCCGTATTTTGCTTTCCTGTAATTTTTCAGTGATGTCTACGAATTTTGAAAATTATAAGTTTCTACTAAAAAACATAAATTAAAATAAAAACTACTTAATAAAGATCTCCTTTTATTTAAGTAGATTTTTTTTAATTTCCCAATTCGTTTGTATTTTATTTCATTCAATGAAGTCACCTGAGATGGTCCCGTGTGTAGCGAAAATGTATTTTAAATCTGTTGCCATCCCTTTTCATTGGCGTTAGAATGACAAGGACAGACTGTACAGAAACCTTTTTAAAATATAGTCAGCATTACTCATAAACGCCTGTCAACTAGAACACTGCTTAAACACAGCTTAATATTCACCCTCTCACTATTTGTCACTATCTTACAAAAAGGGATGGCTATTTTAAACAGTGATTAACTTTTGACAGAAGTTGAGACACGTTCATAAGTAGGGCTGTTTACGAGTTAAGTAAAAAAAAAGAATGAACGTGTCGGGACACGCGTTTGGAACGAGGCTTAATTAATCATTAACGTGCCTCTCATTCTCTCTATCCACCCTCTCTTTAATGTTGATTATTGATGCAATAAATAACTTTAATAAATTTATTTGCAATCTATATTTTTATTTATTTGTTTTTAAAAGGTTGTGTTAATCCTACAAGAACTTTTGTATTTCATATTTTGATTTCGTACAATATTATTCATAGTTACTTTGTTACAAACGATAATTAACATAACAATGAAACGTAATGAGGTAACATATTTTAGACATAAGTTGGTCTATATACGAGGTTAGAAGTTGTTAAGCATGGGTGTCAATTTCAAGCGGTTAGAATAACAACTCTCTGCCTGTTAAGTTGAAAACTATTAATAACCCAGATATATTTAAAATAAGCTTAAAAAGCTCTTGCTAGAAGGGTGCTTTTATACCGTGGACGAACTCCAACTGTAGTTGTTATTAAAAATTTAATTAAGTATAACATTAATATTTATTTTTATTTTCTTTAATTTAATTGTATTTTATTGTTTTATTTTAATTATGAGTAATTTTAGGCCAATTTAATGTAATATATTCAAATACGATGTAGGTATATTGTTAAATGAATAAATAAATGGAATTAAATTAAATATACTTTTTTTTGTATATTTATACATACTACGCAGAAAACCCAGAACTTTGTTAAATTAACTGGCAATTACTGTTTCATATGCCATGAATAGTTTACTTATTAATACTAATTACAAAACATTAAATAGATGAACAAATATTTAGTACTATTCCGCCAATCATTCCCAAAGAGTTAGACACGTTGCAGACGCATGCACCTCCCTCCCGCCCGCAATTGAAAAGCCATGCAAAGCGTTAGTAAATGGCAAGAACACACAATCCACACATGCAACCTCCAAAAGAAATTCGACACGTGTTTCACCTCTCCACGAGGCATCCTCAGGAACACTTGACTCACTCCGCACCCCGACGAAAAAACACTCTGCTCTGCAGACTTGTTGCTTCGACCAACGTCAGACTGAGACTGTTGAATTATCTATAATACCTACTAATTCATTAAAATATTTACCTTTAACAATCATGTCGGCAAGGTGGTATGGATAGAGCATAAGTCTCTGTATACTGTTCTGAATGAGAGCTTCATAGTACTTCTTCTCATCTTTACGAACTGTTCTCACTGTAAGTAATAAGACATAGTTGTTAAAAATAAAAAAAATATTTCATCATTCATCAGCTAATTTTTAATAGCCTTTCAGTTTTCACAATTCAATTCAATTCAATATATCTTTATTCAATAAAATCACAAGGACCACTTTGAATCGTCTTCTTACATGCTAGTGAATCTAGGTGCCGGTTCCTCCTAACCCCAGTTCAAGAAGAATCCGGCAAGAAACTTGTCTGGTTTTCACACTTTTTTGTATGATTTTGACAATTTTGTTACGGATGCAGAGTCGAGTTGGAGCAGATTCATCCCAAGCTTTTTTGTCATCTAAATAATCAGATATTTAATAATATGCTTTAATAGACAGTTTCTGTTTAATTACGTTTTTAAATTTGCCAATCGACAAATCTAACACGTCGCTTAGGACCTTGTTATAGAAGCGTACACATTGCCGTATAAAAGACTTATTAACTTTAGCGAGCCTAACAGTGGGAACAGCGAGTTTATCTTTATTTCTAGTGGTAATACTATGATAAGCGCAATTTTTTTTTTAATAAATCACCATTTTTGTGCACGTACATTAAATTTTCGTATATATACTGACAAGGCACTGTCATAATATTAATTTCTTTAAACTTATTTCTAAGTGATTCTCTGGGGCCCATTTTATAAATTGCACGAACAGCCCACTTCTGAACACAAATATGGTGTTAATATCAGCAGCACTCCCCCACAACAAAATGTTATAAGACATAATGCTATGAAAGTAGCTGAAGTAAACAACATAAACAACAACAAGTAAAATACATTAATTATGTTAATAATGAATGTATTTTTTCAGCATAATTAAAAAAATATATAAAACATTCTGCGCTCTTTCTCTATATAAATGAAACAGAACTGTCTCTTAAAGCATATTATAAGATATCAGATTATTTAGATGAAAAAAAAACTTCCAACTCTACTGGAATCCGTTACAAAATTGGCAAGGATCATAATAAAGAGTTTCTTGTCGGATTCTTCTTGAACTGGGGTTAGGACGAACCGGCACCTACTAGCATGTAAGATGATTAAAAGTAGTCCTTGTGGTTTTATTGAATAAATAATGTTTTGACTTTGGCAAAGCCACAGGCAGGACCTCATTATACAGTTTTCATGAAGTGTTATGTTACACCTACTGATTATAATGAAGGGATAATAATTAGGAATTAATTTTATTAGTACTAATAGGATTGAAATTAATTATTTATTTGATTATAGACAAACAGCTTCCACTGATGCTGCTGACACTTACCAAGACTGCCTTTGTATCTTAGCTGGTTTTTGATACTGAATTCAAATATGTATCTCTCATACTCTTTGACAGAATCTCCCAGCAGCTGTAAAAATGCACAAATAAATATATATTAGTAGATGTTTTATAGAACACTATCTAGTTCACAACTAAGGAGTGCTTGTATGAAAACCAATTGACTTATGGAATCCTATCTGAATAATATTATAAATAATAGGTTGGGGAATTTCTTCGCATTTTTTAAGAAAATTCAAAACATTTTTTAATATAGTTTATTTACATTTAACTAAAGTAAGTATACCATTTTGTTCGATAACTTTTTGCCATCTTGTAGGTAGGGACATGATCCCATTGCTATAATTTTGGACTTCTGATCAAAATACCGCGACAAGTGGTTTTGGCAGTCCTCTCGTGATATTAACCTGACACTGCCTAAAGAATTCTGAAGAGACCGAAACAGGTGGAAATCTGAAGGTGCAAGGTCAGGACTATATGGTGGATGCATTAACACCTCCCAGCCAACCACTCTCTTAATTTTTGCTGAGTGGCTAAAGATGCATGAGGTCTAGCGTTATCATGATGAAAAACCACACCCCTTCTGTTGATTAATTCCGGCCACTATTTTTCAACTTCTTGCTTTAATCTCATCAGTTGTTCGCAGTAGAGTTCAGAATCGATGGTCCTGCCTGGTGGTAACAGCTCATAATGAATAATGCCCTTCCAATCCCACCACACACACAGCATCACCTTGTTGCGAGTTAACCCAGGTTTCGCCACAGTCTGTGAAGCCTGACCGGCCTTTGACCACGACCTTTTTCGCACGTTCTTGTCGTACGTGATCCACTTTTCATCACCAGTTATCAGCTTCTTCAAAAATGGTTCGATTTCATTAAGTCGTAATAAAGAATCACAAATGAGTACACGGTTCATTAGGTTTCTTTCAGTGAGCTCGTGAGGCTCGTACCCAAATATCGAGCTTTTTTGTGTACCCAGTTTTTTTCAAATGCGATAAAACTTGGTCAATTCCCAGTTCTTCAGATACGTCGTAACTACTGATATGCCGATCTTGCTCCACTTTTTCAAAAATGGCATCCATTTTATCCGTAATAGGGCGACCAGAGCGACGTGCATCTTTGACATCAAAATTTCCGGATTGAAAACGCTTAAACCAAATTTGTGCTACTCTCACAGACACTGCACTAGGCCCATAAGGCTTTCGAGGCTTGCGTTGCATTTTTACCTTTTTTGTAGTAAAATTTTAAAATGTATCGAATTTCTTCATTAGATTCACTCATCTTGACAGTACGAAAAACAAATAAAAATCACACATTTTCCTAATTTGAATTTGGAATTACTTTTTAAAATTTAAACTTTTAATGATACCAAAACCAGCCAGATACAAATAGTATAGCCGAAGAGATTTTATTACAAGTTAATACATACTATAATGCGAAAAGACTTTTTCCTCAACCTAATATACTAGCTGTAGCTCAGTATTTCTAATACGTAGAACCAATATACGCTAACCTCTAAACATATGAGTTTCACTACTATATTATGCATATATTATACATATAAACCTTTCTTCTTGAATCACTCTATCTATTAAAGAAAACCGCATCAAAATTCGTTGCTTAGTTTTAAAGATCTAAGCATACATAGGACAGACAGACAGCGAAAAGCGACTTTGTTTTATACTATGTAGTGATGAATAAATGTATATAGGTGTACAAAGCACACAACATCAACTAAACATGTATTGTAAACTATGTACCTATTGTTAAACTAAAGTTGTATTATGGTGACCAGTATGGGGATTATGGAACTCTTTATACAATCAATGTCTATCAATTTCGATTAGTAATAGGGATTATTTTAATCAATAGTTTGAGTATTACATATGGTACATGTCCATTCATACACATATGATAGCATGTGTTACAATTAACCTCAACCTTCCGTAATATCAATTCATCAACAGCAACTTAAAGCTGTTAGTTCAATGTTTTTAGAGTATCAGAGTTACATAATCAGCTGATAGAGGATAAGTTGGTAACAGCAGAATACCAAAGTTTCATTTGACAGTTCTAAACCAAATTTTAGCTAAAATTTGTTAGGTTGGTGCCAACAGAATTGAGGCCAGTGTTTGTGTGTTTAGATTGTTAGAAGTTTAGATTAAACTTGTTATAGATATGGTATAGATTTTATTATTATTATTATGTGCCCACACTGTCCCACTGCTGGCCAAAGGCCTTCACCCATTCTCCCCATTCATTCCTCCCCGCACTAAGATTCAGTTGCCACGGAATTTGGTGAGCCCATGCACACAACACCACTTAGCCTAAACTAAATGCAGCTTGTTTAATAGTTATATGACTGGTAGAATAGAATCCATATCCATACTAATATATAATTTGAGTCTGTCTGTCTATCTGTATGTCTGTATGTTACCTTTTCATAGCTACACAGCTGAACGGAACTTGATGAAATTGGAAAGCAGATAAGCAGTACTATAGTACGTTAAGTAGGTGCATGTGAAGCCCCAGGCAGCAGCTACTACTTATATACATACTTATGATACTTTATAACACCCAGATGCAGAACATTTGTTTTTTTTATTTGTTTTGTTAAATTCAAGTGCTCATATAGAAAGAGGAGACTCTTCTAACACAGGTAATTGTTAACTTAACAGATGAGACCCCAACTTAAATAATGTACTACTTGTTTTTAGTGGATACTTAATAGATTTTTGATTTGATGTCGACCTGGGTTAACATAATAGAGGCTACCTCTTAGCTAGGTAGGTAAGATTTTGGCAAAGATACAGAAAGCAGTAAGTACTTTAAACACTTATTGGTAAACTATACTAATTTTATATAGCTGGTTTATGATACTTTTAGAACTTTTTGTCCAGGACGGGGATCAAACCCATATCCTACACCTAGAGTAACATAGAGTACCTAACTGAGCTGTTAGGCCAGCCCACCTTTTTACTTATTATTCTGATTGTAACTATTTTATTTGAGGTAAGTAATGTAGCACAGCATCACTATGGCTTGATTCAGTTATTTGTTAGTTGTATTGTATGCAATTATTGTTATTTGACAAAAAAAACTTTTTGCAATAATAAAAGAGTATAAGTTAACGCATGAGCACAGAATTCTGTTTTGTGGATAGACAAGCGTGTTTACCTTTTTTACTGGGCTAGGCAGCTGTGCCCACTTAATCTTTTCCCTGATACAATCCTCGATTTCATCCTCCATCGTGCTCGGCTGTCTGACTATTGACGATAATCACTCACTATTATACATCACTATTATCACACTAAAGATTTTCTTCCATTTCCTTACAAATACAATGAGAATACAGTACAGATTACAGAACACACTACTATACTACTTACTAGTTACTACCTACCTACCTACTGAACTGAACTGAATACGAAATAGTAGGTAGTAAATTGTAGGTAAATAAAAACTGAAAGGTTTTTTTTGATTGATCGTTGGTTGATGAATGGATTGATGAATGATACCACAGAGTTTATAATTATATTGTATTATATGAACTTTGCGATCAGAAGTCGCATTGTTCTAGTAGTTTAAATCGCGTTTAACCTTCTAATTTGTTCTCGATGTTTCGGTTATTTTGCAATAACTGTAGTCGGGGGCTGACTTAGGGATGCTTAGGGAGTTGCCGCCGAGGACTATGGACAGTTTTTTGAAACTACCCTCCGAAATGTCTGCATTCATACAGACATTTGGTATATAACAGAATCCACTACGCACTGATATAATGAAACACGACACGCACACATACTAACAACGATGAGTCTAAAACCGTCCTCTCTGGATTGATTTCGCGTACCTACTTCTTAATTCTGTCAGCATTTATGAAGACCTGACTCTTGAAACAAATACGCAACGTAGGTAAATGACCAACCGGCTGCGATGATCTAGACTCCCGGAACGTCATCCCCGCAACCTGCGACTCCTGCGCCTCCCCCTGCTCCCTGCGTTACCTTCCTACCATATACATTCGCTGGCAGGTCAAACATGCCTTAGACCATTCACAGCTGTTTTTTTCGTAACACTGTAACACTCATTCTGTATGTCATACTACACTATGTATTTTAACTCGTATTATTTTAAACTATTTAACCCTTTAAAGATCGCAGGAAGTCGGTGGATGGAGAGGGCGCAAAATCGTTCTTCCTGGAAATCTATTGGGGAGGCCTATGTCCAGCAGTGGACTTCATAAAGGCTGATATGATGATATTATGATGATTTAACCCTAAACATGCATTGACAGATACATGTCATTTTGTATGTATCTGGGTGGATACAGTGCCAGATATGTATTGAAATTGAAAACTAATTATAAGTGGTAATAAATATTTCTAACTGATATTTTTTTAGGGGAAATTTTGTTTTTATTTGATTAATGTGATCCAAAATCATCATCTCACCCGAATTACGCCCACTACTGGACAGAAGCCTCCCTCAATTATTCTTATTCCGGGTGGATACAGTGCCAGATAAGTATTGAAATTGAAAACTAATTATAAGTGGTAATAAATATTTCTAACTGATATTTTTTTAGGGGAAATTTTGTTTTTATTGATTAATGTGATCCAAAATCATCATCTCACCCGAATTACGCCCACTACTAGACAGAAGCCTCCCTCAATTATTCTTATTCCGTATATGAGTCCATGCTACCCCACTGCTGGGTAAAGCCACATCACTATTTTTTTAAATATTTTAAGGTACCTACAGGCTCCAACACTTAAACAGCAGCAGCAAAAATCGCGGCTCGCGAAATCATGTCAAATAAAGCGAATCATCATCTGACGAGTTACAACTGTACCACTTTGATCATTGGATTCGAATTTACACATTAGACAGCAGATCGTCACCTCCATCATTACCTACTATTGTAGATGATGAAGTTAGTTTGACGAAGATTTGGATTATGAGGATGATGAAGAGTTGAATGTGGTTCTGGCGTCCACTTCATTGCAAACCTATGAACAGCTACCATTACCGCGAATCATATCTGTGCCATTACCGTGCATTGATGCAATGACTCAATGCATTGACGACCTATGATCTACTGTCTTTTCCGCTAAGTATACCGTCACCTGCAACTGCTACTCGGTGTAAAAAGCTAGTCGGAATTATGCCGCTGAAAACATTTCAACTGATAAGAAAGTATTCGCACTTCAACGACAATTTGAGAGATAATGGAGATAGATATTGTAAAGTTAGATCACTTCCTCAAATAGCACGAGCTAGAACGCAACTGCTTTCTTACCACACTAAATAATTGGTAAGACAATAAGAGCCTCGTAAATCTCCAAAAGAGAAGATTCAATCTTTAATATTTTGTGATTTTTCAAAATGTGATTTCAACTAGTTAATATATTTTTTAACGTGAAAATTTCTTTTAGCGCGGTACGCATATTTTTAGATGAGATAAAACCTCTGGATTCGCGACACCGTTACCGTTTGGGGCGAGACGCAGGGCTGCCGCGCTCGCCCCATTTGATTATAAACCTTAATTCACATGTTTACAGTCTACTTTTGTATGGAGAAGTTTACTGAGTTAGGTTCTTTGATATATTATCTACATTCTGAACAAAAAATATTGCATCATCTGTGTTTGTTCAGTATTGATTGGCAGTCGCCATAATTACTGATTTTGAAGTGATTAAACTAAACCCTAACGTGCCAAAATAAGTTTTCACTTCTGTCGGCACTCCCGGAGTGCAACCCGATTTTATTTTATCTGCGGGCTTGGCAGTGTATCCACGTAGGTACTAATATTTTTTGATTAATTTTAAGGCCTACTTGGCAATGTATCCTTGTGGATACTAGTAATAAATACATAATTATAACAAAGGGGGTTTTTTTTATTTAGTGAAACCTGTTCTAAGTACACCTAGGAACACACTCCATTCAAAAAAGTATATTATATCAAGTTTTTTTTTCTTGCCAAGTATAGAGTTAAACACTAATGGGCTAAAATAGTTTTGTTGGCAATACTCACGATGCTCAAGAAAGATGATATTATTATGAGGTAGTGGGGCATGAGATGATGGTGGTAAAGATTTAAAAGGTCTGCACCAGACTCTGAACCATTCAAGTAATCTACGAATCCTAGGATAGTTATGACTAAACTGGCTGTAAAGAAATGTACCTACCTACCTACATACTTAAATGATGCAATACATCCTAACGAATTATGTTCTGAAGGTCGACCAAGTTATCTTCTGTTTTATTCCATTCCCTGCAAGATATGGTTTTATAACAGTAACCAAACGAAGCGTTTGGCAACAAGTTTGGCTATGGCGTTCGCACCAGGGTGAGTGGGCGATTGCAGTCAAAACCCCGGGCGTCGGTCGGTGTACTGACGTCGCAGTACAATGACTTCCAGGTATACTGGTACAAGTATTGGCTCGGAGGTGGTCTGCGAGCTTTGTGTCCGTGGAGCTTGACCATCACTTCAGGATCAGTGTACTGGTCATTATATACATACTGTAAAGTGATGAGCCTCTAGCATGTGCCGAAAATATTTTATGTTCTCGTATATGGCAAGGAGTTCGCGATAGTACGGAGAGTACATACTTGATCTGCGATGGACTCAACTTATGCCAACGGCTGCCAATGTACCAGTGCCAGAGGCACTTAAATTTCGACAGTGTTTGGCTTGCTTGGCTTGTCTTGGCTTGTTTACCATTACTTAAGATCTAGTTCTCTCACGGTTTTGGGTAGTGGGAACTGTGCGATCGGCTGTACCTTGTTTTCTAGTGATTTAGTGCCCTTTTCAGAGACCCTGGTATCCGAGAAACGTAGCCTCGGTCATGCCGAAGACACACTTGCCCATGTTGACTAGGCCTACACCATAATCGCGCATACGTTCAAAGTGCTGACGTAAGTGGTCTTCGTGCACCGTTTTACTGAAAACTATAATTCAAGTATGAGTAACAAAAGTCGAGGCCGCGTGTTAATTCGCCAACAAATCATTGGAAGGTTTGTCCAGCATTAAGTACTAAATCCGAAAGTTATGTGGGGATACTCAAATAGGCCAAAAGGAGTGGGTGTTTTGGAAATGTCCTTCTCCAGGACCAAAATTTGGTTATAGACCTTAACCAAATAGCATAATATCGTATAACCGGACAGACTGTGCACTTACTACTCTGTGATGACATAAATTGACAGGCGCGGATCCAGCCTATAAAAAAGGTTGTGGTCACAGCCACCCGAAAATCAGCCAAGTGCGAGTAGGTATGAACTCTCATGATCGATATAGTGCATTCTACAAAGGAGATGTTTATAAAATACTATCTGTCCAAGAAAAAAATAGGCATATCTAATTGTACCGAGTGCAGCGCCATCTGCCGGCCTGAATTGTGAATCTAAACCATCCAGGGCGCCACCCAAACGCATACAAAAAAAATCATTCAAATCGGTCCAGCAGTTTAGGAGGAGTTCAGTGACATACACACGTACAGTAGAATTATTATATGTAAAGATACGCCCTGACTAAGATATTTTTAAAGTAAGCGTGTAAAAACACACAAATGAGCATACCATCGACTAGTCAGTAACTTTTTTTCTAATGCAAGTATACATGTGCCATTAAGAAACAGATGGTAGGTAATATTCATTGTTTTCTTTAATTTTATTAAGGCGTTGGATATAATATCATCAGCCTATCCACCTCAATAGACCGTGAATGTGTGACGTTACAAGTCTATTAAGGTTTTGTAAATTGATAAGATTTAACGTGGGAGAAAATGAGATAGGAAGCATTATAGTGTTACAGTGTTTCTTATATATAGTGTTTTTTTTTTACTTTTACTTTATCAATAATGGCCACTTCAAAGCTATTAGTGAAGGACAGACAGACGGACATAGCGAAACTATAAGGACTCCTTGTGGGATTTCGAATCCTAAAAATGGTGAAAGTGAGATATCATAATGTTCCTCGAGGTTGCCGCAATCGATATTTGGCAACACGCTCGTAAAATAATGTTTTATTTTACAACCAATCATGTACCTTTATGTAGGAGGTTTTACTAACATATACTTATTGTTAACCTAACCGAACAACGGTTTTCTGTGCTACTTTGCGATGTACTTTACGAAAAACTACTTTTATAAGTAGATAGATACAAATAGACACGTAAAATATTAGTTTATTGCATATAGTTCGTATTATGGGCTCAACACATTTCTCGCTTATACTATTGACTATTGGTGTTTTTGAAGTTCGTGATTCAGAATGTAATACTGTCGTTTGTCTGGATAGTAATATAGAAGTTGCTAAACGTCATCTGGATTATCTGATCCCGACATTACGTTCAAATACAAGTAGAGGAGATTCAGGAGTTATTGGTGTTATAGGAGGATCCAGTGACGCTATTGGTCCACCTTACTTAGCTGCAGTAGCTGCCCTAAGGGTATGTATCAACGGTAGCAATAATGAATATACATAGACATACACCTATTTAAATTAAATCTACCTACCTACATTTATATCAACACCTGTTTACCAAGACAACAAATATTATTAAATGAAAGCCTTCATGCTTTAACTTATTCATATTTGTTGTCTTTTAATTACCTACCTATTTGTAGACTAGCTGACCCGGACACGCGTTGCTGTAGCTCAGTAGTTCTAATACGTTGAACCCATATAACTACGCTAACCTCTAAAATTATCAGTGTTTCTCTACTATATTATGTATGTATTATACATATTAGGTTGGGGAAAAAGTCTTTTCGCATTATAGTATGTATGAACTTGTAATAAAATCTCTTTGGTTTGGTTATACTATTTGTATCTGGCTGGTTTTGGTATCATTAAAAGTTTAAATTTTAAAGAACATAAGTAATTCCAAATTCAAATTAGGAAAATGTGTGATTTTTATTTGTTTTTCGTACTGTCAAGATGAGTGAATCTAATGAAGAAATTCGATACATTTTAAAATTTTACTACAAAAAAGGTAAAAATGCAACGCAAGCCTCGAAAGCCTTATGGGCCTAGTGCAGTGTCTGTGAGAGTAGCACGAATTTGGTTTAAGCGTTTTCAATCCGGAAATTTTGATGTCAAAGATGCACGTCGCTCTGGTCGCCCTATTACGGATAAAATGGATGCCATTTTTGAAAAAGTGGAGCAAGATCGGCATATCAGTAGTTACGACGTATCTGAAGAACTGGGAATTGACCAAGTTTTGGCGCATTTGAAAAAAACTGGGTACACAAAAAAGCTCGATATTTGGGTACGAGCCTCACGAGCTCACTGAAAGAAACCTAATGAACCGTGTACTCATTTCTGATTCTTTATTACGACTTAATGAAACCGAACCATTTTTGAAGAAGCTGATAACTGGTGATGAAAAGTGGATCACGTACGACAAGAACGTGCGAAAAAGGTCGTGGTCAAAGGCCGGTCAGGCTTCACAGACTGGCGAAACCTGGGTTAACTCGCAACAAGGTGATGCTGTGTTGTGGTGGGATTGGAAGGGAATTATTCATTATGAGCTGTTACCACCAGGCAGGACCATCGATTCTGAACTCTACTGCGAACAACTGATGAGATTAAAGCAAGAAGTTGAAAGATACTGGCCGGAATTAATCAACAGAAGGGGTGTGGTTTTCAATCATGATAACGCTAGACCTCATGCATCTTTAGCTACTCAGCAAAAATTAAGAGAGTGTTTGGCTGGGAGGTGTTAATGCATCCACCATATAGTCCTGACCTTGCACCTTCAGGAACACCTGTTTCGGTCTCTTCAGAATTCTTTAGGCAGTGTCAGGTTAATATCACGAGAGGAATGCCAAAACCACTTGTCGCGGTATTTTGATCAGAAGTCCAAAATTTATACCTATAGCAATGGGATCATGTCCCTACCTACAAGATGGCAAAAAGTTATCGAACAAAATGGTACCTACTTACTTTAGTTAAATGTAAATAAACTATATTAAAAAATGTTTTGAATTTTCTTAAATAATGCGAAGAATTTTTTTCCCCAACCTATTATAAGCCGTCCTCTTGAATCACTCTATCTATAAAAAAAAACCGCATCAAAATCCGTTGCGTAGTTTTGAAGATCTAAGCATACATAGGGACAGACAGACAGCGGGAAGCAACTTTGTTTTATACTATGTGATAGTATATGTAGGTATCTACTTAGGTACTTAGGTACCTATCTTACCTTACCTACCTAGGCACTAAGTTTTTGAACGAAGATACCTACGATACGAACATCGAGTGATCTCTCTGTAGGAGAGAATTGCTTGTCTTTCTACTTGTTTCTCACCAGCTTCGCACTTATCGATATAGGTATATCCGAAACGGCTGGACCGATTTTTATGTAATTTTTAGAAAATCTTCAGATTGGCCTAGCGGGTGATCCTGCGATGTTTGGTAGCGATCGGATAAAAAGAGGTTTTTTTTTACAGCAACCAAATATGATATGGGTATACTCTAAAATTGAATCTTAGGAATGGACATAGGCTACTTTTTATAAAATTAGAAGAAGGCATTAGGCAGAAGCTAGTAGTAAATAAAATAAAATACATTATTAATATAAATTAAAAATACCTACATAAATAGTTAATCATATAGCTATTCTAGGTCACTTCTTCTTCTTCTTATCGTGTCACTAGTGTTGTCTTCAAACCAGTGTGGTGAAAGGATTAAAGTGCGCCTCAGATGCCCCTTTGAAGCATTTGGCACGTCGAACTTTTTAGGTCCTACGTAATGCCGGATTCCTCACGATGTTTACCTACCTTTACCGTTTGAGATTACTAGTATAACACACCATTGGTGCACGACTGGATTCGAACCCACGACCTTAGGATCGGAAGGCGAGGCCATTACCACCTAGACCACCAGTGTACCAGGTCATTGTCTATGGTTCTATTCTAATAACACACATTTAACGAAAGAGTTGTTTAAATTTTATTGCCATCTCTATTCATTGACACTAGAATGACAAGGACAGATAATACTTTAATGCCACGCTAGCTAATTATTTGTGATTATAGAATAGAGGGCAGGTACATAAATATATAGATAAAACATTTATTTGATAAACAAGCACACACGTAAAATCAATGGTACATAATTGTAGCAACAAGACACTAGATACTTAAAACTAAAAGTGCGTGTTTGTTGCAATTTTAATAGAGTCCTAGATCAGCGATAATATTCCAAACACTTCGGCTATTTCCCTCGAGATGACTACAGAGCTGAAAACGATTGCAATACAATATTCAGTGTACCATCAGTTCAAGTGCGAGTGAGTGAAAAGATGTGTGCAACAATTGTGTATGTGAATGAGAGAATGAGTTTATATTCGTGTCGTGTGGTGTGCTTGAGCTCTCTTCAATTCCAAGTATCATTCAAACACGTTCAGCCGGTTACAGTGATTTGTGTTTTTTTGACGTGACTACGTCTAATAAATGGATGAACGCCGGCTGCACGCACGAAAAAGGATGATTCATTGTCCCGTTACACCCAATGTTCCGTTACGCTCATTGTAACGAGCGAGAGCGCTGCACGACCGAGCGAAAGACACGATCGGCTTGAGCGTTCGGCTTGTTGTCACGTTTAACTATCGTCCGTAAACCGACTTTACAGACAACCAATTTTTTTGACGTGACAACGTCTAATAAATCGATGACTCATTGTTCCGTTACGCTCATTGTAACGTTACGATCGGAGCGAGAGCGCATAACGAAACAGTTTTGATATGACGTTGTCACGTTAAACTATTGTCCGTAAACTTTACAGACAACCAATTTTTTTTTGCTTTGACATCTTATAGACTTGTATTACCATTAAAGGTTGTATTATGTATTGTTCTTTTTTAATTAGGGTTATTTCTTAACTTGTTCGAACAAATTTTCACTCAAAACGGGATATTTACCATGATATATGTAACTATTATATTATAGTTACCTATAATAGTTTTTCTGCTTCCTCATATTTCGGCACAGTTGCATGCGCCATGATCACGAGATAAACTGAAGTATTTGCGGGTGGATGTTATTGGCAGACAAAATGGTCTACCCACATTCTCAGTCTTTTAGTGCGAACATTACCCGCACTACCGGTTTCACTGTCACTAACAACTCGATCACGATTACGACACACAACACTCTCGCATAACTGGTACCTCACTTTTACGGTTTCCACACATTCTCACCACCGCACCGGGTTCCAGGCTCCAGACAAGTGACAACCGTCTTCTCGATTGAAATTCCTGTGTTTGGTAATCTCTATTGCCTCTTGTACCAATCTTGGTATGTAACATTGTTCAGTTAAATATATCCCGTTTGAGTGAAAATTATGTTCAAAACCATGAGAGTTTTAAAAGATATAATTATGATCCTACTAGTTAATAAATAAATAAATAAATTGTGATGTTTATTACAAACATTCTTTAAACAAGCAAGCACAAATTTTAATTTTTGTGGGAATGTAATATTCTAGGATTGAGTAAGTAGGTACCTACAGTACGATTACTAATTGTACTAAATCTTTAAAATTTCAGACCGGCGCAGACGTGGTACTTATCGTTACAACTGAGGAAGCAGCACCCGTTATCAAGGGATACCTGCCAGATCTGTTTGTTTACCCATATCTAAATTACAAATCATCAGCACTATTACATATGATTATATTACACATGGATGTAGTAATACTTGGAGCCGGCGTAGGAAAATCAGAAGATTCCATGACTTTGTTACATAATATAATAAGTGCATGTAAATTACTGAAAAAACCTATAGTGATTGATGGTGATGGACACTATATAATAACTAGATACCCAGACATTATTAAGGGTTACCCTAGTCCGGGCTGTATTTTAACACCAAATAAAATATCGGCTAGTAGGTTACAAAAAACGTTAAGTAATAACAAATATTGGTATAACTATTGGGGTGAAAACGTATCTGTACTAATAAAAGGTGATAACGATCGCTTCTACTCTTCAATACAAAATTACAGTTGGTCTGATATAGATGTTGTGTCTGGAAGTCGTGTAGTTGGCGAAGGTGATATACTAGTAGGTTGCTTGGCAACGCTTTATCACTGGGGCTTAAAAAAACAACCTTTTTGTAAAAATTCAAACCAAGTTCAACTTTATCAGAGTATAGCTGCATTTTCAGCTGTCAAGCTAACAAAAACAAGCAATAACAGGGGTTATATAATGTTTGGTCGAAGTATGATTGGTTCAGATATTCTAACTCGAATTCACACTGCATTTGATGATGTATTCCAGGAAACTATTGATATTGCATCCTATGATAATGATAATGATGCTACATAGAGAATACCTACACCTTCTTTAGGCAAGTACTAAGGTACCTTTACATTTCTTTTTTATCTACTCATTTATTCGGTAACCATTAAGGGTGACTGACTTTACAAATCGTATTTGAATGTACATACTATTAATTAATTACAATTAAAAAACACAAAATAATCAATTACCTAAGAATTACTTTAAAAAAAAACACATTTAAACCAACAAAAAATAATAATAACACTAATAACGTCATAATATGTCAGGTCCTATTTTTAACCGACTTTATCAAAAAGGAGGAGGTTCTCAATTCGTCGGAATCTTTTTTTTTTTTTTATGTATGTACACCGATTACTCGAAAACGGTTGAACCGATTTGAAAAATTTCTTATTTTGTTTGAAAGGGTATACTTTACAGGTATACCCTTTCAAACAAAAAAAGAAGAAAGAAGAGAGGTTCCATATAAATGTTATCAAAATCGGCCGAGCTGAAAAATCAACGTAAATCAAAAAATTGTATACATCGATGATGTCTCATTGGAGCGGTGCGTTTATTTGGCCTACCCATATTATATACGTACAAAATACATCTACTTTCCATTAAACATGTATTATAGGCTCAAATTTCATTCAATGAAGTCGGTTTCTTTTTAGTTTTTAAAACGTAATTATATCTCATAAATTCATCAACAGAGTAGAAACACTTCTTCAACAGAAAGTTTTTTAATTTTCGTTTAAATATTAAACAGACAAATATTTAGTAGGTACTATTTAGCCGATCTGTTCCTAATGAGTTATGAGTAAAGAGGCCCACACGCATGCACCTCGCTCCCGCCAGAAATTAGAATAGTTTTAAACAAGTTTACTCACAGAGTCAGATAACGGGTCGCTTACGCCCATAATGGCAACTAACTACCTTTGCATAACAAACCTATTTCACTTTCAAAACTTTTGTGAGTTATACCAGGGCTGCCATTCTGTTCTGTGGCTGGCCCTTCTAATAGTTTTTTTTTTCATAATAATAAAAAAAACAACTTAATTAAGTACACAACAGAACAATAATTAAGAAATTTAAACCTAAAGAAATTTAAAGTACATGGACATTTTGATAAACACGGGTTTTAGTCACGTATTATTTTGTCGATGCTGGCACCGACACAGTATCGATTCATCTAGAGAATCTTCATCAAGGTGAGTTTGATTGTGTCAGTGCCTCCACCGACAAAATAATACGTGAGTAAAACCCGTGTTTATCAAAATATACAAAACTATTTAATTATGGATTTTGGCGTTCATGACAGATGTGTTCAATATACGAGTACCTAGTACATATGGAGTTTGTGGGCTATGACAGACTGTTGACCGTTTAAGTATTACATATGGAGTTGTGGACTATGTATGACAGACTGTTCACAGTTTAAGTAGTACATATGGAGTTTGTGGACTATGACAGACTGTTGACAGTTTAAGTAGTACATATGGAGTTTGTGGACTATGACAGACTGTTGACAGTTTAAATAGTACATATGGAGTTTGTGGACTATGACAGACTGTTGACAGTTTAAGTAGTACATATGGAGTTTGTGGACTATGACAGACTGTTGACAGTTTAAGTAGTACATATGGAGTTTGTGGACTATGACAGACTGTTGACAGTTTAATTGATACATATGGAGTTTGTGGACTATGACAGACTGTTGACAGTTTAAGTAGTACATATGGAGTTTGTGGACTATGACAGACTGTTGACAGTTTAAGTAGTACATATGGAGTTTGTGGACTATGACAGACTGTTGACAGTTTAAGTAGTACATATGGAGTTTGTGGACTATGACAGACTGTTGACAGTTTAATTAGTACATATGGAGTTGTGGACTATGACAGACTGTTGACAGTTTAAATAGTACATATGGAGTTTGTGGACTATGACAGACTGTTGACAGTTTAAGTAGTACATATGGAGTTTGTGGACTATGACAGACTGTTGACAGTTTAATTAGTACATATGGAGTTTGTGGACTATGACAGACTGTTGACAGTTTAAGTAGTACATATGGAGTTTGTGGACTATGACAGACTGTTGACAGTTTAATTAGTACATATGGAGTTTGTGGACTATGACAGACTGTTGACAGTTTAAGTAGTACATATGGAGTTTGTGGACTATGACAGACTGTTGACAGTTTAATTAGTACATATGGAGTTGTGGACTATGACAGACTGTTGACAGTTTAAGTAGTACATATGGAGTTTGTGGACTATGACAGACTGTTGACAGTTTAATTAGTACATATGGAGTTGTGGACTATGACAGACTGTTGACAGTTTAAGTAGTACATATGGAGTTTGTGGGCTATGACAGACTGTTGACCGTTTAAGTATTACATATGGAGTTGTGGACTATGACAGACTGTTGACAGTTTAAGTAGTACATATGGAGCTTGTGGGCTATGACAGACTGTTGACAGTTTAAATAGTACATATGGAGTTTGTGGGCTATGACAGACTGTTGACAGTTTAAGTAGTACATATGGAGTTTGTGGACTATGATAGACTGTTGACAGTTTAAGTAGTACATATGGAGTTTGTGGACTATGATAGACTGTTGACAGTTTAAGTAGTACATATGGAGTTTGTGGACTATGACAGACTGTTGACAGTTTAAGTAGTACATATGGAGTTTGTGGACTATGACAGACTGTTGACAGTTTAAGTAGTACATATGGAGTTTGTGGGCTATGACAGACTGTTGACAGTTTAAGTAGTACATATGGAGTTTGTGGACTATGATAGACTGTTGACAGTTTAAGTAGTACATATGGAGTTTGTGGACTATGACAGACTGTTGACAGTTTAAGTAGTACATATGGAGTTTGTGGGCTATGACAGACTGTTGACAGTTTAAGTAGTACATATGGAGTTTGTGGACTATGATAGACTGTTGACAGTTTAAGTAGTACATATGGAGTTTGTGGACTATGATAGACTGTTGACAGTTTAAGTAGTACATATGGAGTTTGTGGACTATGACAGACTGTTGACAGTTTAAGTAGTACATATGGAGTTTGTGGACTATGACAGACTGTTGACAGTTTAAGTAGTACATATGGAGTTTGTGGGCTATGACAGACTGTTGACAGTTTAAGTAGTACATATGGAGTTTGTGGACTATGATAGACTGTTGACAGTTTAAGTAGTACATATGGAGTTTGTGGACTATGACAGACTGTTGACAGTTTAAGTAGTACATATGGAGTTTGTGGGCTATGACAGACTGTTGACAGTTTAAGTAGTACATATGGAGTTTGTGGACTATGACAGACTGTTGACAGTTTAAGTAGTACATATGGAGTTTGTGGACTATGATAGACTGTTTGACAGTTTAGGAGATTACTGTTATTTCTTTACAAAATATTCCATGCACTATTTACATTTACACCTGCATCTGTAAAAATATTAAGTACTAGCTTCTGCTTGTGACTTTGCACAGGTGGTACTTGCAATAAAGTAATCCCTTCCCAAGATACGATCTCTTTCAGTGTTGCCAGCCGGTCTTTGTCAAAAGTTACCTAAACTAGATCTAAAAGTAACCTTTCAGTCCGAAATGTAACCTTTCATATTTTTCTACAAAAAAAGAGGAGGTTCTCAATTCGGTTGTAAATTTTATATATTTGTTACCTCATAGCTCCGTCATTTAGGAATCGAAAAAAAAACACGTACCTATAGGGTATACCTACCTACTTTCCGATTGGGCACATGAAAATTTCATGAAAATCAGTTCAGTAGTTTGGTTTTTAAATCAAAATAGATGGAAAAAATATATCATCCAAGTAAACGAATTTCGATATTTTGCTTTATTATTGAGATTCTCAATTCCGTGGTATTTTTATGGGTTCAAATTTAATTCAATGAAGTTGGTTTTGTTTTTAGTTTTAAAAACGTAATTATTTTAGTAATTAGGTATAAAAGGTAGTTTTTTTATTTTAATGTTGTATTCAGCTACTTACTTCACTTCTAAACACTTTTAGAATGTTTTAATATATGTTATAATTCTAAACACACACGAGCTTATGAATTGTCTAAATTTGTTGCCATCTCCATTTCTTGACATCAGAATGACAAGGACAAAACATACTTAAGCGACACTCTAGCGAATTATGTGATCTAAAGGTAAAACTTCACGACAAACAATAATGCCATCAGAGGCGACAAGCAAACGAACTCGAACAAGACAGTTCCGATTGATCGTGCGAGTAAGCGAGAAGCTTTGGTCATCTGAGGTTTGGTATATAATGAGAGAGAGAAAGACGTGTTTTTTAGTAGTCACACTTACTATGTTTCAAACTAAATTTGCTTAATAATATATAAAAGAACGTTTCTTTTCATGTTGGTTTCGTTTAGGAAAAAAAACTACAAATTCTAAAAAATCACCTATAAGTAACCTTTTGAGTCGAGTTACCTAGAAGTAACCTGACAGAGTTAAAAATCACCTAAAAGGTTACAAAAGTAACCTTCTGGCAAGACTGATCTCTTTACCAAATTTTTTGACGATGTGGTTTGAGATGACCTACGAATGATAGTACTAGAAAGGATTTTAATAAAAACAACCCGTGAACTCTGTAGGTACATAACTATTTATTGAATAATAAACTCTGGAAGTCATACAATTGACAAAACGCAACGATAGCGCGTTCTAATCGACTAGTAGCGACATCTAGTTATGAAACGCTTAACTACTCGTGAACATTCCGCCCACGAAGGACATCATTGAAATGTCCTTGACCTTATCAAATTAATTCATCTTCAGTTTACTTACGAGTTACTATCTAATATTCTTATTATAGTGGAAGGAACTCAGTGACTCTACAACCTTACATAAAACAATCTACTTCATATAACTATGCAACATCAAGTAAAATTTAAAATATTATTATAATTAATTCACCGTTTAGAAACAACAATAAGTATGCATTTTGTTCAGACAACAAAAAAATTAAATAAAAATAACCTAAACACTTAAAATTAAAACTGATCGCCTTGATCCTTAAATTAAGAACACAACCATATCTACTTTAACATTTTACAATACGAACTGAACCTAAAGATCTAAATTAAACTTAACACAATAATCAAACAATTAAATTCAGATACTTATTCATTAACCGGTAAAATACATATTTTAGAGGTTGCTCTCTTGATTACACTTTTGCTTGTTTGAAGTGTGATCACACGGGTTATATTGTCTTTCCCTGGATGTTTTTGTAAAACACGTCCAAGTAACCAACGACCTGGCGGTAGATCGTCTTCCTTGATAAGTACTACGTCACCTATGTTGGGCTCCGGAACCCTTGACGACCACTTGTAACGATGTAAGAGATTGGTCAGATAGTCGTTGGACCAACGTCGCCAGAAATCTTGTAGAGATCTTTGAATGTACTGCCACCTTGACAAGGAACATAAGCTAGAACCTTCAAAACTCTGATCTGAGACAGCAAGAAGTGGTTCACCTATCAGAAAATGACCTGAAGTTAATGGAAGTGGTTCTGCTGGATCTGTACTGTTAACGATTGTGATTGGACGTGATATCAAACAAGCTTCTATCTGACTGAGCAGCGTGCTCATTTCTTCAAATGTTAGTGTGGAATCTTCTATCACGCGCTTAAGGTGGAACTTGGTGGATCTCACTCCAGCCTCCCATAAGCCTCCAAAGTTCGGCGCGTGGGGTGGTATAAAATGCCATTTTGTACCATGTGCTTCGCAGTGCTCAGCTGCAGCGTCTTGCATTTTGGCGAGGTCTTCCAACTCCTTTGAAGCGCCTACAAAAGTGGTACCATTATCGCTCCATATGTCCGAACAGTGCCCACGTCTGGATGTAAATCTTCTAAACGCGGCAATAAATGTCTGAGTACTCATATCGCTCACTAGCTCCAAATGAATAGCGCGAGTAGCCATGCAAATAAATAAACAAATGTATCCCTTATACGATTTGTTTCCTCGCCCCTTGGTAGTCCTGATCTGAACTGGACCTGCATAATCGACTCCACTATGCTTGAATGGCCGCGTAGGGGTGCATCGAACTGAAGGTAGTGACCCCATGAACTGAGTCTTGACAGTCGCCATTTGACTAACAGGTAATGCATTTTCGTATGTGCTGTTTAACAAGACTCTTCACACCGATTATCCAATAAATTGCACGTAAGGAATTAATCATCAACTGCGTTCCTCCATGCAACGTGTTTCTGTGAGCATCATCAACAACGAGTTTAGTCAAGTGCGAGTAGTGTGGTAATATGACGGGATGCTTAGTCTGATCAGGGAGATTGGAATTTTCGATTCTTCCGCCCACTCTGAGGATACCCTTGTTATCAAGGTAAGGACTCAACGTCTTCAAATTACTGCTTGATTTCAATATTTGTCCTGTACTTTTTAAATCCTTAATTTCTTCAGCATATTCTTCCATTTGAGTTCTTTTAACACAACACTCCCAGGCTTCATCTATTTCCGTTTTCTGTATATATCCTTTATTCCATTTCAGAAATCTCCTACAGTAGGCTACAATCCTTAACATTTTCTGAAGGGAAGAAAATCTTTCAAATACTGAGCACGTGGATCCTATGACTAAGTGTGCCTTTACATTCGCTCTAAAGCAATCTTCAAATCTTTTGGTTTTTTATTAATTATATTTTGCTCTCTGAGAAACTTAGGTCCATTAATCCACATTTCATACTTATTTGTTTTATGGATGCTACGCGGGTCTTCGCTACTAACAATGAAGTGTGAGTCTCTCCGGATGGTTTGAGGACTCGAAGATAGATAACTGATGCATATGCTAATTTGGAGGCATCACAAAACCCATGAAGTTCCACCTCCTTATCATCGAACCTGGTACCCATCCATCGAGGTATTTGCACACCGGTAAGTTGAGGCAGTTCTTGTCGGTAAGTATCTCATTCATTTAGTAAGTCTTCAGGTACGGCCTCATCCCATTCTATCCCTGTAAGCCATAATCGCTGTATGAACATTTTAGCTATTATTACTGTAGGAGCTATCCATCCTAACGGATCAAACAGCCTTGCTATGTCGGAAATAATCATTCTTTTTGTTACAGGTCCAGTTGACATTGTGGGAAGCTGCACCGAATATCGAAAATAATCCTCGCTACGGTTCCAAATAAGTCCTAAAATTTTCATAGTTGTATCTAATTTGACCTCTACTTCTTTCTCTCGTCCAGTTTCGTTTTGCATGTTCTCGTTCTTTACTTTGTTCTCATATTTATTTATTTGATCTAATAATTCTTGATTATTGCTATTCCACTTCTGTAGCTGAAATCCTCCCTTGTTTAATAACTGTACCATTTGCTTGTATTGTTCGATGCCTTCTTCTATTGTGGAGCAGCCAGACATGAGATCATCCATATAAAAGCGATTTAGTACATTCTCCGTTGCCAGAGGTAGCTCCTTTCCTTCATCATGTGCTAATCGTTGCATAGTTCGTACAGCTAAGTATGGAGCGGATGCTGTACCGAATGTCACTGTTTTTAGCTCATAATCTATTATTTCCCTTTCAGGGCTATCGCGCCAGACGATCCTTTGGTACACTGTATCTTCATCTGCTACTCTCACTTGGCGGTACATTTTGACTAAATCCGCCACTACGGCAATACTATGTAGTCTCCAGCGTAGAATTATATGACGAAGGTCGGCCTGTAAAGATGGCCCAACCATCAGAGTATCATTGAGGGACACACCTTTATCGTTTCGACTGGAAGCGTCATATACAACGCGCACCTTCGTCGTCGTCTTATCCTTCTTCACTACAGCATGATGAGGTAGATAAACCGCTTTATTTCCTTTGTCGTCTCTGTTTGGTACTAGCTTCATATGATTTAAACTTAAGTACTCATGAATCACTTCTTTATACTGTTCTTTCAATGCGTTGTCCTTTGCTAATTTATTTTCTAATGATCTTAATCTGTTCACAGCTATGTTCCTGGAATTTCCGTTCTTGCAAGGTGGTTCTTCGTCTCGAAATGGCAGTCTGACTATGTATCGTCCATCCTCCGCTCTCCTTGTAGTCTGCGAGAAAAAAGTTTCACATTTCTGTTCTTCTTCAGTTAGTTGCGGTTTACTTGGCATCTGTTCTTCCAGTTCCCAGAATTTTCTCAGTAAATCGCTATCTGTACTACACTGTGCATGAAAAGAGAATGTGACATTTGATGGATCGATTTCTGGATCCTTTGGTTCTACAACTCCTGACAGGATCCATCCTAATGAGGTGTTTTGCGCCATCAATGTTCCCGTTGGACTCCTTTTTAAACCTTCATTTAATATACAACTGTAAACGTCTGCGCCCAGTAACATGTCAATTCTCTGCGGTAAGTGGTACTGGGGATCAGCTAACTCTAAATTTTCCAGTTCTATCCAATTCAAGGTTTCAATCTTTCGCTCCGGTAAGTACGACGTGATATTTTTTAAGACATAGTCCCGAACTGTCATTTTGAACTGAGGGTCAATGCGTGATCGTATGGTGGTGACTACTAAATGACTCACCTTGGCATTGATTTCTTCACTCCCTAATTCAGATATTTTTCCATCTACTGGTATTTTTTGCAGACGCAGTAGCTGTGCTGTGGCTTCCGTTATAAAACAGGCTTGCAAGCCTTGATCTAACAACACACGTACTGTCTGGCACTCTCCCGATCTCGCTTCTGCTTTTACTAACGCAGTTGCTAACAACACCTGTCGATTGACGGTATCATGACCTGTCGCGAGACAAGTCACGACTGGTGGTGTGCTCTTAGCTAAACTATCATTTTGATCTGTGTCATCATTAGTATCTTCTTTCTTAGCGCTGGGTTCGTATGTAACGTGCGACAGAGTGTGATGTCTTCTTCTGCAAATCCGACATGTTGTCGGCTTTCGGCAGTTATATACACTGTGATTGCCGCTTAAACAGTTAAAACACATCCTATTTTTTATCACGAACTCTCGCCGCACATCAATGTTTTGATCCGCGAACCCTTTACAGAACGCGAGCTTGTGATCATCGTTACAAAACTCACACGGTATTGATGCACCTTGGGCCCTGGGCAAAGAATCTTTATCTACGGCGACAAAAGACTTAGATGTATAAGTCGAACTGCCTCCTCGCTGTACGGAACCGACTTCTTTTGTGGGTTCAAAGAACTCTAACGCACGGAATCTACTCTCTATGAATGTTTGAAATTGAACAAAGGTTGGCAGTACATTATGATCTTTGTCTGGACTTTACACAGATAATTCCCATTGCTTTCGCGTCTCCTGATCTAACTTTGAACTAATAATGTGAATGACTAAAATGTCCCATGTGCTCACATCAACTCCAAGACAACGTAAAGCACTCAGGCAATCCGTACTAGTGTCCAATAATTCTTTTAAAGCCGACTCTGACTCAACATTGAGCGATCGTTGCTTGAACAGCTTGTTAAGAATGGAATTTGATAGAAACTTCTTATTGTTATAACGAGTGTCTAATAGTTCCCAGCAACGATCGTAATTTGCGTCAGCGATTGGTGTATGACGGATCAACTGTTCAGCTTCACCAGCAAGATGCGCTTTCAAATAATGATTTTTTGTATGTTGTCCAGCAACTTATTTTTATGAACGAGTGACAAAAATAGATCACGGAAGGTGGTCCATTCTTCGTACTTACCCGAAAACATGGGAATGGTTATTTTCGGCAACTTTGCTAGTGTAGTCGAACTTGAACTATTAATTGTCGGGTTAGAAGTCGATTCGCTACCTTTGTTCAAAACGGTTTTCATAATCGACTTGCATAACGTATAATTTTCTTCTGTTTCCTCATAAAGCTCACTCTGTGCATATGATGATTTTTCAATATCCTCCAACTTATAGTTTTCATAAATCTTATTCGTTTCTCTAAAACGCAACCAATCACTTTCTAAAGTTTCAAGTTTTACTTTGATATATTCTGTTGTTAACCTATCTTTCGGATATTTTTTAAAATTTACAAGGGCTTTACAAATAGATTTATTCAAATTCTTTTGAGTATTAGTTAACGATTCCATTTTCACAAATTATATATGAAAGTGTAGGCTGGAGAATACTGAAGATCTGACACAATATGCACACGAGTAGAAATACAAACTTAATCGCAAAATAAAATATTTAACATAAAAATGATTAGAAATAGCTAAGATTAAACTGTCTATTTTCCCGGACACAAACAAAGTAAAGTACTCACAGTTTTTAAAACACTATCCTTATTATCGATCTGATTCTGTTGTATACCTCTCGGAGACGCTAACCGGGACCACCCTTCGATCAGCGTTGATGCTCTGCACCACTGGACGCGAGGAGAGAGGGGTTCCTCTCGCCTTCGTTGAGTTTCTTGTTCTGAGGTGCGTGGCGGGGGCTAATACTGTACCCGCCGCCAGTGCTGCTGGTATTCTGGAACGTGGGGAAGGGTAGTACTGTCCCTCCCGCCGACGTCAATCTCCTCCTCTTCTTGGCCACACGGGGGTTCCGTGTGATTTTCAAGGTGGTTGGAAGGCTTCCACCGCCCACGTTGACCTCCACAAATTGGCACCGAACTTCACTGGTTATCACACACTGACTCACTGCACTGCACTGCACTGCACTGCACTTGTACTAAGAGAAACGGGGGCGTAGTTTAACCAGCCCGTACTCCTCACCGTACCTTGCCACTGCGATCCACAGTGAGTACAGCGGCCACTTAACCACATAAAAAAAATGGTACCAATCCGGCTCGAAGGACCAATGTTTTGAGTTGACCTGCGACTGATAGTACTAGAAGGGATTTTAATAAAAACAACCCGTGAACTCTGTAGGTACATAACTATTTATTGAATAATAAACTCTGGAAGTCATACAATTGACAAAACGCAACGATAGCGCGATCTAATCGATTAGTAGCGACATCTAGTTATGAAACGCTTAACTACTCGTGAACACGATGCGTTCAGCCGTTTTGTCTTGAGCACGTAATAAACCAACAATAGTAGATTGTTGCACCGAGCGCAAAGTAATGCACGAGTTTTATGTTGCACTGAATTAACACGAGTGCATTAATGACTCTCTTTAGCAAGGTGCGTAATTTACTTTTCTATCAACTACCAATCTACTTACTGTGATAAAATATACCTACTCAAACTAAAAATATGATTAATGAAAGTATTACAATAGTACAAAATGAAAATGCGCGCCATTTGTTTTTTTCACCAAGTCGGTTTTATTCAGGTGATTTTTAGGGTTCCGTACCTCGAAAGGAAAAAACGGAACCGTTATAGGATCACTTTGTCTGTCTGTCAAAACACTTTTTCTCAGGAACGCGTGGAGGTATCAAGCTGAAATTTATATCAAATACTCAGGTCTACTGTCCTTTAAAGCTGTGAAAAAATCAAACTTCTAATACAGCCGTTTATGCCGCAAATTTTCGACACTCGCAAGGGAATCAAAACCTACAGGTTACTTCCCGTGAACTCAGAATCTTGAAATTTGGTACAAAGCAACGTCTTATAGCACAGATAAAGGATAAATTGCGATAACCGTACATTTTTAGTTACATCAAATAATAAAAAATATTTATAATAATTTTAAACTTACTACCTCTTTTCTCATGAACGCGTAGACTCTACGCGTGATGAATATGAATATGAATTTCAATGTAATACTAATAATACAATGTAGGTATTACATTGAAATTCATATAAAACACTCAGGTCTATAATACCTTTAAGCTGTAACAAAATCAAACTTCTATGTCAACGCAATCAAGAGAAACAGCAATTTAAGTCGCATATATTCAAACTCGCAACTCGCAAGGGAATCAAAACCTACAGGGTACTTCCCGTAAACTCAGAATCTTGAAATTTGGTACAAAGCAAAGTCTTATAGCACAGATAAAGGATAAATTGCGATAACCATACATTTTTAGTTACATCATTTAATAAAAATATTTTTAATAATTTTAAACTTACTACCCCTTTTCTCATGACCGCGTAAAGGTATTAAATTGAAATTCATATAAAATACTCAGATCTATAATACCTTTAAGCTGTAACAAAATCAAACTTCTATGTCAACGCAATCAAGAGAAACAGCAATTTAAGTCGCATATATTCAAACTCGCAACTCTCAAGGGAATCCAAACCTACAGGGTACTTCCCGTGAACTCGGAATCTTAAAATTTGGTACGAAGCAACGTCTTATAGCACAGATAAAGGATACATTAATATAACGAACGAACGATAACGAAAACTGTAATTTTTTTGTTACATCATCCTACTATGACTCGATTGTCGTGATGGGTGAAAATTTACTTATATACCTATAGGTTTGTACTGAACCCTCGGAGCGCGAGTCCGACTCGCACTTGGCCGGTTTTTTATTATCAGCCAGTATCTTTTTGATCTAATGCAAACATTTTATATTAAACTGAATGGGAGATATTAAACCTCTGTGGTAAACTTATATCTAAATAAAAAGTAAAACAGTGCAATAATGAGATTTCATATAACATTACTGCACTGTTTTGGTTCTAAAACTAAATATAATAAATTTACATGCCTAGTTAAGGTAAGATTGTACTGTTAATATAATTATTACTATACTATAACAATATTGTAAACCTACATTCTGACAAATAAATGAATTGAATTGAGTTGAATTGAATTACGGTGCAATCTTAGGTTAAATATTGATTAAAATAAATAAAAATCCAGAAATCAATCATAAGTCTATTAATACTTATATTTGAAACCATTTCACATAAACACCCCAAATCAATAGTCAGGACAGGCACCTCCCTTATAATTCAATTTTAGTTCTTTCTAATAACTTTGTGTTTTTTTCTTTAGCGCCGATGACATCGGTATATTTAATATTAATAAAATACTTAATAATAATAATAATAATGCCAGTCATATCATTCATCATCATCGGCCCCAAGTAAATAGGGCCTCAGCCGGGCCTTGTCTTGCCCCCTGTGCCACATAGGTCGTCGACCTAGGGGCTGCCTGGCTAGGCCCTAGGACATATCATATAGTAGATGATTTCGTCGCCTGGCAGGCGACGGTTGTCGTGACGTGATCCTTTCAGTACTGTCACGTTTATGTTTGTCTTTAATACGAAGGAAACGGCCATTTTTTGTAGAGGTCAATGTCGCCACCACCCCTCGACATTGACCTCTACAAAAAATGTTTAAAAAACCTGTTTGATCATATTTACATATATAAGTATGTACTAGCCGTCTCCTTCGTGTAAAGGACCAACATAAAACGTGACATTGACAAAATTGTGGTCACTTCCACAAACCAAGTATTTCATTAAATATATCCGAGTGTATAACTGAGTGTATGACTGAATCTGTGCCTGCGAACAAACCACGACGACGCGTACCTACTACTAGCGCTATCACACGGGACGCGCGTACGAGAAGGCGGCCAGCGCGTTTTCGCGAGTGAACAAGTGCGGCTAACAAACTTTGATTGTTTTATTGTTATAATTTTCTTTTAATGTCTTACCTTTACAACACTTACCACATTATACGCGTAAGTGTTTGTGAGTCTATAGTCTATAGTCTTGATAACAACCGAACCCTGAAGAGCCAGTCTGGCAACGTTAAACTGTATGATGGAACATGGACATTACACATGGAAATTGGAGTATTTTTACTTATAAAATATTTATAAGTAAAATATTATATAATTTATATATTTTATGTAGGTACTTAAAAACAATATCGAATCCCACACCTTTAGTCTTTATATACCTACTAGTAAGTATCCAATACCTCTATGGCCCACCCATACCCATGGCTCTACAGCTTTTCTTTGCCCGCGCTCTACGTCCTTCTAGTGATGTCCCATTATTATTATTATTATTATTTGTAGTTCCTTATTATAAAACATCAAACAGATGGACAAATATTTAGCACAATTCCGCCAATCCATTCCCAAAAGTAACTCGACACGTGTTTCGCCCCTCCACGAGGCATCACTTAAACACCACAAGTCATCACAAACACAAGTCTAATAATTTTGCTTCAAATTGTGATCTATACTTTATAGACAGTGCAACACATTTATTATTAGCCTCTCTGAAATTGTTATAGTCAAGTTTGGCTCTAGATTTCCTGTATTTATCCTATAGTATTTTTTTATCAGTTAGGTTTGAGAATATCGATATCCAAGGTTTATTTTTAGTATGATAAAAATATGATAATAGTATGATAATATGATTTGCATTTTTTCTCAGGATCATGTTTATTAGTAACACAATCAATTGCATGAAGAATACCTATCCATAACTGCTCAGTGTCCATGGTTAGGTTCAAAAGATCTATTCTGTTCTACAAATCCAAATTAAAGTCATTGTAATTAATAAGATGGTAGAACCTTTTAAATTTATTTATGTTTCTTATTCTTTGTAGTTGGCATTGGAGGCTGAATAGTAGAACACAATGGTTACTTTTGCCAATGGGTGGCTCATAATAAATTTGCTTGATAAGTGTATCTTCGTTGACCATTATCAAATCCAGTAGAGAGGGTTCATGACCCTCCCTGAACCTGGTAGGTCTATCAACAAGTTGGAAGAGGTTACTATCAAGGAACATAGTAGTAAATAGCTCTGTTGGGCCGAATTGATGTTGATATGTTAGAGGCCATTTAATGGAAGGGTAGTTAAAGTCGCCTGCAATTATCACAGTGTTATTCTCAGTAGCTGATAAGAGGTTGTTTAGTAACTTCCGATCATAGGGTCTCCATATGTGTTCATTGTCATTTTCTGATCTGTACCTACACCCCTATTACAAGAAAGTGGTGTGTACCAAGTTGTATGTCAGCATAAATTGCCTCAATATAATCACACATATATCTCTTGTTGAGTCTAGCTATCATCATAGACCCATTTACACAATCTCTAACATACATGGCCACTCCTCCACCTCTGGCTTTGCCTTCACATTTATTTTTCTTATGATTGCGGTCTTGCCTAAATAATGTGTAACCAGAAATGTTTATGTGCATTTGCGGTCTTTGCTATTTAACCAGGTCTCTGTTAATATTGCAATACATGGTTTATTCTTGTTTATGTAAATTAGAAATAGATCAAATTTAGAGGATAATGAACATATTTTAGTATACATAAAAGATAAGTCGGTGTAAGGGTTCACATTGCTGTGTATTAGTTTTTTCGGTGCACTATTTTTGGGATGCCCTTCATATACTTTATGGTTAGGTCAGTTTCACCCTTTTCTATCTTGCTTTTTAGCGTCTCACGTAGTTTGATAAGTTCATCACGTTGCAAGGGAGTTTTGTCATCATAAATTCTTACCCATTTGCAGCCTTACTTTTATTCTTCAGTGTCCGTACAGCATTTTCCCTTGATTTAAAAACCACCTTGATTGGACGAGGCTTTGAATTATCAGAGTCACGTTAACCCAGGCGCATCACCGATACTATATTACCAGAATAATCACATTCATTGACATCGAGTAGTATTCCCTTCACTACGGCCTCATTATGCGACTTTCGGATAGAGCTGAGATTAGAGTCTCTTTCCTCGACGCCGACAATTATGACGTTGGTAGATCTCCGCTCGCGTTCCATAATTTCACTGGTCTGGGCACTGGGCACTGGTATCTTGAAGAGCCAGATTCGGAACAGGTTCCACCGCTCGCTGCATCATTCACAGAAGAAGAAAAGGGGCGGGCAGTTATTGCATCTGATAATTGCTTTTTCATGTCGTTCAGTTCCTCACGGAGGCAATCATAGGGTTTGATTAGGCACTTGAAATAGCGCCTCTCGACACTGTGGGCGTAAGTAAAGAAGCGTACGCTTGCCCTTTAGCCCCATTACGAGCGCCTCACTAGTCACTACTCGTCAAATTACTGCATTGTTAACAAATATTTCGCTTGCAACCATCGCACTGCACAGTGTTTTCGTCGTTAAAATCATTTTCACATTGAAAGCACTTCATTTCACCAAGTTCTAAATGCAAACGTTCAAACTTGTCTGTTCAAAACGTTCAAACTGGAAAAAAAAGGTCGTTACAGAAAATAATGTTCTATGTGTAGTTTCACAGTTTCTCCAATTAACAGTGTAAACTTTAGGTGTAATTATCAAATTAACACTGTTCCTAATGGAAGTTAAGCAATAATACTATTTTTAGTAACAGGACAAAATACGACGCCAAAATATTTTTTTTAAATAAAACATTTTTTTCTTGTGTGTATAAATATATTTTCTTTCTTTCTGTTTTCTTTCTATTGACCTGTTCCACTGACTTGGATTGAGATTTGCCTTGTTGTTTGGAAACAATAACCTACCTCTACGACTACGACACTACGACTTTGCTTTAGTTTACTGAATTTTTTCACTTGACTGACGACCTCTGTGGCGCAGTGGGCTTAGGTCCGGCTGGGACGCAAAAGGTTGCAGGATCGATTCCCGCCGCGGGACAAATGTTTGTATGATCTGGAAGTATTAACAAAAAAATATTATTAATATCATCATCATCATCACCATCATCACCATCATTATCATCATCATCATCATCATCATCATCATCATGATCGTCATTATGTTATTATCTATGAAAATCTGAAAATAATAAGATGTGTGCAGAGTGACGCAAAGTGGTAAATATGTACATAGTTCTCAGCGACTACATGCACTACACTTTATTAATGATCTTAGCTACTTCGGCTTGTGCAAATCTGCAGATTATGTTATTTCGGAGATTCGTGACTATTTTCCTTCAAAATAAAAAAAATATAACCGCGCGTGAGAATGTCCAGATAACGTTTTTTTTGGCAACTTTGTGTCTCTCCCATTTCCTTATGTCACGCTCAAATTGTCAGGTTATTGATACGCACACTTTTCTGCATGTAAATATCTTACATAACGTAGAATGGGGTGGCTATGTGCCATATGCTATGTGTTATTCAGTGTTAGCAAAGCCAAAATAAGTTATTTTTTAGGAAAATAATACCTACAGATTATGCTCTTTATATATTTGTTTACATGTTCTTTATTTCATTAATAATATTTAATTTACTTTTTTTTGTAAACACATACAATTGTAATACATATAAGCACCCAGACACTAAACATTAAACAGATGGACAAATATTTAGTACAATTCCGCCAATCTATTCCTAAAGAGTTACCTCCAAAAGAAACTCGACACGTGTTTCACTCCTCCACGAGGCATCCTCAGGAACACTTGACTCACTCCGCACCCCGACGAAAAAACACTCTGCTCTGCAGACTTGTTGCTTCGACCAACGTCAGAATGAGACTGGGCCATTCGCCCTCCAACTTTACTATTTATACACTCAGTCAGACCGGACCGCCACGCCACCCGTATGAAACAGCGCCAGCCGTTGTAAACAAACGTAATAGCGGTGATCTTGGAAAACTTGTATTTAATTCGTTCAACAGTGTAAAATCTAATGAATTATGTCTTGTTATTTCTAAAGTTTCTAGTACAGACATTCTAAAACCTTTTTCGCATGTATGTAAAATTTCAAAAGTATTATTATTACTCAATGAATGTTTAATTAGGAGTATACGGTCTAGTATTGTTCGTTCTCTTTTGTACCCAGTGCGTCCTGATAGACCAGAAAGATATTTAGGTAGCCTGACCTACATGGGATCCATTAGTGATAGGATTTCAAACACTTTTTTGAAAAACAAGGTAAAAGTGGCCTTTAAAACCAACAACACTTTAAAACGGATTTGTAATGCATTATTATAAATACTTACGGGTATTTATCGCGTTTATTTACCTATTTTTCCCGCCGTTTTGACAGGTTTACACTCTGTCGTGGTCACGGGATGACTGGAGTACTGGAGCTACCGCCTCTGCGAAGCGGGGGCAGCATTTTTTGCAGACTTGTTTACTTGTCGATTTTTGACCGCCGCTATGTGTTCTTTAACACGTTCCGCGACCGTGCGTTTAGTCCGGCCTATGTAGGAACGCCCGCAGCTGCAATCTATTTTGTAAACCCCAGGAACTTGCAGAGGTACGACGTCTTTTGGTGTTCGTAGATACTTCGTCATCTTTGTGAGTGGAGTGTAGATCGACTTGATTGAAAATTTACTGAGCATGTTACCAATTTTGTCCGTAACTCCTTTCACATAAGGCAAGAACGCAGGCTGTCTTTTCACATCAATGTGTTCCTGTTTGCGCCTCCAGTTAGAACGACATCCGATTCGAGTATTGTAGCCATTCCGTTTCAGAACCCATTTAACATGATCTAGCTCACCCTGCAGATGTTCAGGATCGCAAAGGTCATGAGCTCTGTTTACTAGTGAGGAGACTACTGACTCCGGGTGTCTTGGATGGTGGTGTGAAATAAACGCGATAAATACCCGTAAGTATTTATAATAATGTGTTCTGATCGCGTAAGTTTAAAAAAACTTTATTGGATTTGTAATGGAAAAGACAGATTAGAGAACCATAAAAATCAGGGATTTATAAATTAATTTGCGATGAATGTAATGGTGTTTATGTGGGTCAAGCCGGTCGTAATTTTGAAACATATCGCAGCTTATAGAAATAATTGTCCAGAAAGGTCTCATTTTGCCAAACATTTGATAGATTCAGGACATTCATTGAGTAATAATAATACTTTTGAAATTTTACATACATGCGAAAAGGTTTTAGAATGTCTGTACTAGAAACTTTAGAAATAACAAGACATAATTCATTAGATTTTACACTGTTGAACGAATTAAATACAAGTTTTCCAAGATCACCGCTATTACGTTTGTTTACAACGGCTGGCGCTGATTCATACGGGTGGCGTGGCGGTCCGGTCTGACTGAGTGTATAAATAGTAAAGTTGGAGCGCGAATGGCCCAGTCTCATTCTGACGTTGGTCGAAGCAACAAGTCTGCAGAGCAGAGTGTTTTTTCGTCGGGGTGCGGAGTGAGTCAAGTGTTCCTGAGGATGCCTCGTGGAGGGTGAAACAAGTGTCGAGTTTCTTTTGGAGGTAACTCTTTAGGAATAGATTGGCGAAATTGTACTAAATATTTGTCCATCTGTTTAATGTTTTGTAATGGATTTCCGCAAAGCCACGCCTGAACGCCTGAGACGCCACAGGCAAAACATTACATCAAAATCACTAAGTCACATCGTATTGCTGCCCAGAATGTTTGGTTCAATCAACAGTGTAAACAATTGGGGGTATTTCCATCTTATATAAATATTCGTTCAAATACACATAGTCGAGCTGCTAATATTGCTTTGAATAAAGCTAAAAAGATATGGCTAGATGAATAAGTTCGGTATTGGTTTTCAGTCAGGGACCATCTGAAAAACCACCTTAAAGTTTTGTACACAGAGTTAGTTTTTTCGTTACACAACATAGAGTTTGACCTTTTGGATAGTAAAGCAAGAGAATATGCTTCGGAGGAGGCTCACGAAAAATATTTGATACAATCGAGAAAATTAGATAAATTGGTTAGAGATAAGCGAAGTCAGGATAGTCAAAACAATGTAGATTATGGTAGCTTACAGAATTATCAACAAACGTGTCCTCATACATTTCACCAACGTGTTCAAAATCTTACCAGCGTGCAGTTTTTAGCTTCTGAATCCTAGCTGTTAGAAAAAGGACTCAAATACAATATACAGCCCGTTATATCTAAAAAACCGTTGGAGTCCTTAGCAGTAGATTCGGAAATGGCAATTTTCAGAGCTAAAAAAGATGAGCCCGTTAAATACCAAGTTGTATCACAAATAAAGCAATCCTTCAGTTCTTCCACCACGTTGCCAACGCTATCAGAAGCCCGAATCTATAAAACATTGAAAGACAAAATTGTCCAAAACGACTTTATTTATATATTTATTTAGTTGTACCAACAAAGTATACACCAAAACATACACGAAAAGAAACATACCAGTTCCAAAAAAGAGTTAAGTGCTACCTTAATTACAGATACAAACCGCAATGCAAATATAAAACATCAATGCCTAAAAATTCAAAAAAATAATAGTTTACATGTATACAAAAGCTTGAAAAGTAGATAATTTAACGCTGAATAAAAATAGCTACGGTAAAATTAATATTAATAATGTATAAATTTAAATTACACAACAAAAAAAGAAAACACTCCAATATTTTCCTAAAGCTATACAGGCTGTTAGAAAAAATATCAATTTCCTGATGCTTATCCACATTACCCGTCCTCATAGACTTAACCCTCACAGAAATAATAGTTTTCTTATTGTGTATAGCGTTATATGCTTTAGTTATTCTATTTAAAGGAGAATAAAGACCCAAGTTGGAACGTGCTGATTTTTGGACAAAAAGTCTGTAACTCATCGCCCTGGGTAATCCTCTCGGAACAGACATAATTAATTTTGATAGGAGGTAAGAACTATCAGTATAATTGTTAACCAGCTTGTATAAAAACATGTTGTCAAGCAATTTCCGACGACAAACTAGAGAATCCATATTGAAATGTCTTAGTCGTTCCTCATAGCTTGGTAATTTTTTAAGCTAAATTACAACTGTAAGACAAGTGCCATAAAAACCTTTTTTGCACACTTTCCAAACGTTTATTGTAAATGTCGTAATGTGGGTTCCACACAACACTGCAGTATTCTAAAGAGCTACGCACTATAGATAGTTATTTTGGTCATAGATTTTCGGAAATCCCTACAATTACGCAATACAAATCCCAAGGTCCTCAAGCTTTTTTTTACGATATTATCAATATGTACATTAAATCGCAATTTGTTATCGAGGGTGACACCAAGATCGCGAATATTTTCGACCTCGGATAGCAGGTCATTATTTATGTAGTATGACCTAGAAGCAACAATTTTTTTTCTAGTGAAACGAATCACATGACATTTTTGTGTATTCAGGCTCATGCCATTCAAATCACACCAAGAGACTAAACTGTCGAGATCCTTTTGAAGAAGTAGAACATCTTTGGCAGAATTAACCCTTTGAAAGATTTTTAAATCATCAGCGAACATATAAAACTTCGAATTTTTTAAGCAACTACCAATATCATTTATGAAAACGTTAAAAAACAGTGGGCCAAGATGTGACCCTTGGGGGACACCTGAGAGGGTGTCGAAAGGTTTAGAAGAATAACCTCCCGCTACAACTTCCGATTTTCTATCAGCCAAATAAGATCTACACCAGTTGAGAAAAATGCCAGCTACACCAAACGACCAAAGCTTCATGATCAGCATATCATAGCACATTCAGTGCGTTACGGGAAGTATTTGGTTGTAATTAGGTTTTGCTCTGTGCGGCAGCTAGTTGTCCTTGTTTTGCACACCGTGCGGAGGTGATTTTTTCAAGTATTCGTACAAGTAAAAAAGAGACACCCATATTACCGGTGTCCTTGCTTGAAGTGTATTAAAATTTACGAATAAAAATGTACGGGAATTATTTTTTCGTAACGCATAGAAAGGTAATTATTTTACAATAGTGCGATACGGGAACTATTTGGACGTATCCTAAACCCCGTACCGCACTGAACGTGCGCGCGCGCGGAGCTTCAGTTAGCAGTAGTGCTGTACCCAGTTAATACGTTTTTACAGAACGCGATATTTTATTCGTCACGCGTAAGTAGGTAAATTGTACATAAACAATGAAACGTTCACGTAAAAAACTTATTATGGGGATAGGTGTAAAGACAGAAGGTGAAGAGGCTATAACATTATTTTGCAGAGTAGTGGTTCCAGTTTATCGAATCCCAAACCATCTAGTACAAAAAACCCAGTTAAATTTTTTAGGTCCATCGACTGGAAGGGAATTTAGTTTATTAGAAGAAGTAATAATTAATAAAAATAAAAAGACTGATCCTGATTCATTATCCCTGGACAACATTTCTGTAAGTAATCTAGTACCAGCGCTCGAAACATCACTGAGTTCTGAAATGGTGTCTGAAATGTTGTCAACACCCCGAAGTAAGTTTTCACAGTTTAATACACCAACGTGTTCTACATCTATAAATATCGATGGAAATATTAAAATTTTCCAAACGCCGACTTAAAAACGTAAGGCTGTTCAAATTGGTGGTTATGAAGATGAAAACTCAGATCATGCTAGTGAATCCTCGCCAGGAGCTACCAAGCAGGTAAAACTTTCAAAGTTTATTGTATCCGACATAGAATCTGATGGTGAAGAAATTTTTGATATAGTACCTAAAAGAAAAAGGAATCCGATTGCTACTCAAGTGAGAGAAAAGCAATCAGATCTTACCACAATTGATAAAACAGTTACTACTCACATTGAAGCCGAACACGTAGGACAATATTTCGTTTCATCTAATAGGAGAGAAAAAAATCAAGAGGTACCTAGCTTTCAAGTAAATGTAAATATTGACCACTGTTCTTCTGGTGAGTCTTCAGTTTATGATAATAGCTCTAATTTGGACAATACTTCGGACTCTGACACATTTGACGAAATATATGATAGTGCATCTAGATCAAGCTCTTCGACTGAAGTAGAGAATATTATAGAGGATGAAGATGAATGGACTGATATTCCTAATACAATACAAACAAATTTTGCATCGTATCCTCTTAGAAGCCAAATAAATATACCACCAAATGTACAGCTAAGTAAACCCATTGACTACTATAAATTATTTATTACCAATGAACTTATTGAAAAAATGGTAGTAGAAACTAATAAGCATGCAGAAGAATATATAAGTTAACATGCTATAAAGCCAAAATCTTGCTTGAAAAACTGGCATCCAGTTACTTTTGAGGAAATGGAAAAGTTTATGAGAGTGTTGATGGTGATGGGTATCAATAAACTACCTAATTTGCATATGTCCATATAATGTCCAAGAAAAAATGCTATCGTAATGAATATATAGTAAACCTGATGACCAGAGATCGATTTTTACTTCTATTGAAATTTTGTCATTTTAGCGATAATTTTGATAATGGAGATAAATTGTATAAGATACGAAATGTACTTGATATTTTGTTAAATTCATTTACTGGAATTTTGAGCCCTGGTAGATTTATGGTAATCGACGGAACCATGATACCTTGGAAAGGACGACTTAAATTTCGACAATATATTTACCTTTTTTTATTACCTAAGATTACCTAAGACATTTATAAGCACAAAATTAAAGAAAGGCCAAGTTGGACTATGAAGTGGGACTATGAACAAAAAAGGAGTTAAAATAATCAAATGGATGGATAAACGCCCTGTTACGATGCTAACTACTGTCAAAGAGCTCAACGCTACTTTAAAGGATACTGGAAGACTCTCACGAATTTCTAAACAGCCAATTATGAAACCAGCAAGTGTAATAATGTACAATGAAAATAAAAAAGGCGTAGATTTCAGTGACCAAATGACCGCTTACTACTCCACTCTCGCGAGTGGTTTCGTAAGTTGATGATGAGTTTGTTATTTGGGAATTGCTTAGTCAAGCATGGATTGTACATAAAATGAAAAATGAGGACCAATTACCTTTGTTAACTTTTTTGGAATCCATAATTGAATCCATGACTAAGACATCTTTCACCGATCCAAATGCCAGAGAACAAAAAAACGAATAATCCATTAATTAAAGCAGATAAATTTAAAAAATGACATTCTTGCTACCCAAATTTGAGAAAAATGTTTAGCAGTCGTGAAACGGATAAGAAGGTTAAAAAAGTGCGTACGTTTTGTAAAAGAATGTGAAAAGCCTATGTGTTAAATAAAGAAATGTGAGTGTTACAATAAAGTGCATGATACTTAAGAAAAATATCTTATTACATTTGATTTCATAATGCACAAAGTTCCTATTAATGTGGTAGCACCTGTATTGTTTTTTTTAAGTCACATTTTTTCTGTTGATTGTTGTGTAAAATAAATAATTACGATATGTTTTGTTATGGAGAAAACTTTAAATAAGGTAATTTTGTTAAAAAAAAACGTTATATATTTTTATTCATAAATATTTTAAGCATTCCTACCGCCATATTTTTAGGCTTTAGTAAAAATTAAATTCATAACTGAATTAGATCTCAATATATACCTACTCAAAGTTCCTATTAGTCGTGATTATGCAGGATGTTATGTAAATAATTATTAAAGCTTATCTCATTTCATGGTATGGTACGTGTACTGTTACTTTTTTCTGTTGATTAAATTATCGAGTAAAATAAATAATTGTGATAAATAAATCAGAGATTTTTTTGCTAATTTAGCATTTATAAGTACCTAAAATAAATTAAAATATAAAATAAGAAATTACTGATTTTGTTAAAAAGTTAACATTAACATAGTTAATTACTTATTATTTTTGTTAAAAATAGTTTTTGCTGATTGTGTACGATCATAAGTAAAACAAATAATAATATAAAATAAGAAGTAACTGTTTTTGTTAACATAGTTAATTATTACTTTTGTTATAAATAGTTTCCGTTGATTGTGTACGACCTGAATAAACAATAATAAATCTGAAACAGAAAAATATTTTACTTATTACACCCCATCCCTAGCAATATGACTGTTGTATGCGCCACGACAAGTATTTTCCCGTAAAATCAACCATTTCCAAAAATACCTGTAACTTTTAAGATATTACTTAGAACCCCGTGCGACTGAACAAAAAAATCAGCTGTGGAGTTTCCATGTCTTTGTGGAGGTTTGAAGTCAGGACTACGTACGGGAAAATAGACGTCGTAACGCATATCAGGCATTCTTGATACGGGAAGTATGTGACTTGTACAGCACTGGAAGTAAGTTTTAATCTAGCGCAGCCGCAGGGAAGGTGTTAACTTTATCGAACGCTTTGCTGAAATCAGTGTAAATTGCGTCCAATGAGTATCCATGATCAACATCTACCACAAGGTCATCGACAAAGGACATTAAGTTAGTTGCTGTAGACCTAGCCTTTATGAATCCATGCTGTTCAAGAAACATAGTTTGCTTGAGGTGCCACGTTAAAATTGGACATATAAGCATTTCAAAAATGTTGGCAAAAATAGGTATCAGGGAAATAGGTCGATAGTTTTTGACCTTGCTAGAATCACCGCTCTTGATAAGTGGCAGTATAAGTGACTTCTTCCAAATAGCAGGAAAAACACCAGAACTCAAGGATTTATTGAAAATAATGCATAGAGGCAAAGCCAATGCGCTAGCACATTTAACAACAAAAATAGATGGTATACCATCAGAACCTGCTCCCTTCCGAGAGTCAAGTCTTTTTAACACCCTAAAAACATGATCCTTGGTTACTGATATGTCTGACAAAAAGTTAGTTGTGTATGCGCAAAACTCGCAATGCCCACTATGTACAGGTTGATAGCCCGTGGTGTACACTGAAGAAAATTGTTCCGCAAACAGGTCACAGATTTCGGTGCCACTATTTGCAATACGTTCATCAGAAGACATATGGGAAGGAAAAGTAGTGCTACCCCCCTTTTTATGCTTAATAAAAGTCGAAATTAATTTAGGGTTGGACATCAAAGATGATTCCAAATGCTCCAAGTAACCAGTATAATTAAGCTCATGAAGTTTGGCACAGCGGTTTCTTAGAAGTTCGAAGGTAATTGCGTCACGCGGGTTCCCATATGTACGGTATTTTATTCTATATTTATGTTTTTCTTAAAGCGATCTAACTAATGCAGTAGAAAACCACACCGGACATTTACAATTTGTTTTGGGTTTTGATTTGGGTACATGCAAAGCTATTGTTGACCTGAGATGATGGTTAATTCATCCTCCCAATGGACATTGTGTAGATTAATTATGATTTTGTCAAAGTCCGCCTTGTAGAAGTGATATTTAGAGTCTCATTTCGGTGTTAGGTTATTAGCACATTCAATAGGGACATACAATATCTAAGGAGGATGTAATGGGTCGATTACACTAAGTGGGTTTGTGCAGACTTCAAACCGGGCCAAAGACAGAGAACTAAGTATTAGGTCAAGGGTCTTATTCTTAACATTCAAGCTCGAATTATATTGACAAAGGCTATTAAGAGACATGAAGTCAAGTAACATGTTATGCAGTTGACTTCCTGACCTGTGCGCTGTGAGTTCAAGCGATTGCGTTTTGATCCAGGTCATACCACTCAAATGGAAGTCCCCTAAGATGATTGTGTCACCATTGTGATTATCTAGTCTGCGATTAGAATTTTCAAGAAATCTTTCTAAAATTAAGAGCTTAATAGGCGGGGGTAAGAAAACACAACAGATATATACAAATGCGGGTGTAGTACTCGCGTCACAAACCTCCAATTAACCCATAGGTCTTCGCAGTCTGATTCCAGTTCAAATAGACGTTGGGACTTGTATCGCTTAGAAATTGCAATCAACACACCACCTCCCTCCCTATCACAATGAAAACCACGACGCTCACGATCACGCCTGTACAAAACATACCGGTCATCAAAAATTTCGTTATCCAGGATACTGCCATTTAACCATGTCTCTGAAAAAGCTATTACATCATAATCGCAACACACAATGTTTTTAAAAAGATTTACAGTTTTTGTCCTTAAACCTCTGACATTCTGATAATAACAATTTAGATTAGTAGACACGCCCTTTAGTAGTGTTATGGCAAATATAGCGTCATTTATGAAAAATTACTTAATAGTTCCCTCAACTTTTTGGATTTAACTGTTACAAGAATGGGCGAGAAACATGATTTCAAAATTTATAGGAAACCTACGTATACAGACGTTACTATTCCGGAGACATCTTGTCACCCTCGTCAACATAAACCGGCAGCTTACCGTAGTTTTGTTCATAGATTGATGACAGTACCACTTTCTCAAGAGAATTATAATACAGAGCTTACCATACTTTAACACATAGCTGAGAGTAACGGCTACAAAATAAATATAATTGACAGTCTAATTAGGAGTAACCGGTCTAATATTGTTCGTTCTCTTTTGTACCCAGTGCGTCCTGATAGACCAGAAATATATTTAGGTAGCCTGACCTACATGGGATCCATTAGTGATAGGATTTCAAACACTTTTTTGAGAAACAAGGTAAGAGTGGCCTTTAAAACCAACAACACTTTAAAACGGATTTGTAATGGAAAAGACAGATTAGAGAACCATAAAAAATCAGGGGCTTATAAATTAATTTGCGATGAATGTAATGGCTTTTATGTGGGTCAAACCGGTCATAATTTTGAAACTAGGTACAAAGAACATATCGCAGCTTATAGAAATAATTGTCCAGAAAGGTCTCATTTTGTAAAACATTTGATAGATTCAGGACATTCATTGAGTAATAATAATACTTTTGAAATTTTACATACATGCGAAAAGGTTTTAGAATGTCTGTACTAAAAACTTTAGAAATAACAAGACATAATTCATTAGATTTTACACTGTTGAACGAATTAAATTTACGTTTGTTTACAACGGCTGGCGCTGATTCATACGGGTGGCGTGGCGGTCCGGTCTGACTGAGTGTATAAATAGTAAAGTTGGAGCGCGAATGCCCCAGTCTCATTCTGACGTCGTTGGTCGAAGCAACAAGTCTGCAGAGCAGAGTGTTTTTTCGTCGGGGTGCGGAGTGAGTCAAGTGTTCCTGAGGATGCCTCGCGGAGGGGCGAAACACGTGTCGAGTTTCTTTTGGAGGTCACTCTTTAGGAATAGATTGGCGGAATTGTACTAAATATTTGTCCATCTGTTTAATGTTTTGTAATGGATTTCCGCAAAGTCACGCCTCAATCAATTATCTAACCCAGACACTAGACAAATAATTGGAGATCATAAAAACATTTGTCATGAAATGAAGGTTTGAATCAAATGTCACATACAAGGGTAAACCTTGTTGCAGCGGCAGAAGCCTTTGCTAACTTTTTTGCAAGCGTATTTCTTAGTTATATATATGTTAATATCTTAAAATATTAACATCATGAACATGATACAAGACTCAAAAAAATTTTTCATCATTTCAACATTTTCAAACGTTTTTCATCACTGATTTTAGCGCAACTTTAGTTGTGAATAAATAACAAACGGAGTACGAAAACTAAAAAAATATTCCAATACAAGCATAGATTATTTATTCAAAAGCTCAAATAACTTTTTTTTTAATAAATACATTCAGTAGTTTTTTCATGAGAACCCTTGAGCCAAAGGTCTATTCATTATTTTTACGCAATCGTTTTATTTAGAAATCATAGGTTAATCTGATCATATGACTCGAAATTATAATCACGCTATCTCCTTACTGCTCATCTCTATCCTTGGTGCACACTAAGCTAGGTGAAATAGCATGCATTTTAGCTGCGCCCACTAACGAGTTTGTGCCGCTGACTCGTGTATCCTTAATGCATTGTATCAGTGGAGCATAGATGACTTTCGGAAGAATTTGGTTCCCAATATCATCCAACTACACAATTATCGGCACCAAGATCGCTAGATCAATATTAATTAAAGATTTGGGAGTTACATTTGACCGGGGTCTTACTTTCCATAATCATATCGCGACCGTCGCCAAGGAGTCATTCAGAAGACTGGGCTTTGTGTCAGGAATGCGAAAGACTTCCAGAGATGGCGCTTCATAAGGCTGTTATTCAGTGCTTTGGTGCGGAGCAAGCTTGAGCTTGGCGTTTGTGTATGGAACCCGCACGAGGTGACATACGCTCTTCTCCTAGAGAAGGTACAAAAGGCGTTTCTTAGATACCTTTTTAAACGTGTTGCAGGATACTACCCTTATATGTACCCAACAAAATATCTTTTAGGATATTTAGGATATAACTCCCTTAAGACTAGAAGAGCGTATGATCAGATGTCAACCATAATACAAGGAGTTCCGCAACACAATAGACGCCCCCGATTTGTTTAACGAGTCACTTCGCCTCTACGTCCCGGATAGATATCTTAAGGCGCTTCCTGGAGACAGATACAAAACTAAACACTTTCGGTCACTATTAAGTGGCTATTAACTCGTTAATTGTAAGAATAAACGAAATTTTAAAAATATGTTCTGTATGCTGAATATTTTGTCTTCAAGTTCCTCGTTTAAAATTGTTTCTAAAGTTGTTGTTAATTCTGTAATTTAATTTTGTATTCAACACGAAAATTGGAAATAATTTATCATCTTCTCCTAAAGTTAGCATCACTTAAATTTGCGGTTTGCACTAATAAATAGATATTTTAATAGGTAAATAATTCCTCGTTAAATACTTTTCAAATTGCCTACTTGTAATTTTTCCCAATACAACTTCGAGAAATTTGAACGAGTTTTGGTGTGGCTGGTAATACGCGGGCGCGGACGTCAGTGCGCCCCCAACTCTCGGACGTGGAACCCGTGTCGCTCGCATCCGCACCGGCCGGCCGGCTGCCGATGCACAATCTCGTGGTTTCTTCTAAAAGTACTTAGTTGTGTTATTTTGTTTTTGTTTATTGTGAAAAGAGGCTTTGTGTTTATCAAGATACCTACCCTACCTCTTTAGTTATATTACCTTTAGTTTGTAGAAGACTTGGTTATACTAGTATTGATTGTGATTTGTGAAACATTTCTCTGAATTACCAACTGCGAAAAGACGCTTCGATTGCCTAGATTAGAGTCGGTACCTAGTGATCTACTTTTATGTGTTTTATATACCTACGTGCCTAAAAAATGCCGAAGTTCAAACAAGTGAAACGACAAAGGCGTAAAAAGCAGAAAGATTGAATAAATTTATGTAAGTACATACCTATCTACCTAATTATTGCTATTTTCATCATCCATACTGCCAAACTATATCATACATAATATCCATAGGTAGGTACTTACTAATATTATAAATTCAAATGTGTCTCTGTTTGTCTGTTTACCTGCTTGTTTACTAAGTTACGATTAGGTAGGACCTACCTACTACAGACTTGCTACTTGGTTTATCTAATCACCTGCTCATTTACTTACAATGTAGGTAAATACCACAGTAGTTACTCAGAAGTACCTAAGTACACAATAAACACAGGTAAGTAGCTGAATAACCTATAATTATTTGTTTTAGACGAACACGAAAGCGAAAAGAAGAATTATTTGGAACATGCTCTAATAACGGACAAAATAACAATACAACATCCCAATTGAATGTGGATGAAAACGAATAAGTACCTACTTCAGAATAAATAGGTACCTATCTATTTACTATACCTACCATAATACTTACGGTAAGTAGATACTTCAATTTCGATGGTAGGTACCTACCTACTTGCCTGTCTACCTAAGTACCTAAATACTTGTTATTTTGATAATCTGTCGGTAATTAGCAAATTTATAAAGAAAAAAATCACGTGTTAGATAACTAGTAGGTACCTAGGTAGGTAAATCAAACAACTAATCAAAATAAATCTACAATGTTTTGTTTGATCAATAATCGAATCATCGCTGCGAATAGGTAGATACTTCGTCATCGGTGTGCGAAGAAAAATGAACTGTATCTCGCTTGGGTGTGGATCATAATGGAAACACCTAAACGCCTGCTTTGGTATCTAAAATTGCAATGTAGTGTAGAGCATAAAAAATACAGACACGACACTACACGAACGCAAGGGTTTAGGTTGCCGTGTAATATTTTCTGATTGCAGAACTATTTTACATGATTAGGTACATGCTTTATTTTGTAAGTCGACTCTATTAGAATATTTACCTGCCTAAATAATAAATAATAAAAAGTTTTTTTTTGCAGGATAGGAAAGCGTAATAATCAATAATGAGTAAGTAGATTATATATATATATATATATATATATAATAATACCACGTTTTATGCTATATTATACATGGTGTTTTTTAAAAAAAACGATGTTGGTATCAATTATGAAATTTTTCATGTAGATAAAAAAAAATGGCATCCATTTCAAAATCTAAGGGTACCTCCTTAGATTAGATGCCATTTTAATAAAAAAAATAATGTACCTACGCACATTTGATTTTTTATAAAATGATCCTTCTTATAAACTATGATATTTAGACGTTTGTTTGTTTGTTACTTACGCAATCACAACGATGCTAAAGAAATTATACTTAAAAAAAAATACATGTGTGCAATTCACACGTAGTAGAAATGAAACCTTCAAAAAACAAACGTATAATACGTACACGTATACATAACACCACGGTTGTTGTGATGCCTTTTCTCAAGCTTTGTAATACGCATGCGCGCACAAACACGTAATAATAAACACGTATAATGCTTCCTATCTCATTTTCTCCCACGTTAAATCTTATGAATTTATGCGTCTGTCTCTTTTTACTGTCGCTTTTTCGTTCCTTCGACTTTCAAATCACAACGATGCTATAGAAGTTTTCACTTCAAAATATCTTGCCTATTCAATTCATGATAAATGTATATTTTTTCAAGATGATTGAAGAGCGCTCAGGATCACCTTCACGAGTCATCGAAACAAGTAACAACGAATCCTTTTGACGATTATGAAGAGGTGAGTATTATAATTTATAAGGCAAACTCGAGGTCGAGATTAGGCTTATATACAATAACTTATATAATGGCTTGAGTTTCCAATGTGGTTCAGATAACTTAGTTTTATATTTTTTTTTGCAGTTATAAATATCATACGAGAATGAAACAAAAAACAAGACAGTGACGAGTAGAAGAGGGATAATCGACGTCAGCTATTTTTTATCAGAGCTTAAACGCATACCTACTCATGGGCCGCTCGGATGCAGCATCACTGAACTCAATTTGATTTCAGAAACACAAAGTGGTCTGCAATCGAAATTTAAATTTAAATTTCGTCTCTGCAATAAAAAAAATGTTATAGCAGGTGATAACTTTAGTGACAATTATTTGCCCATTAATACATGCGCCGTTGCCGGTGCAATGGCAATTGGCGGGGGTCAATCTCAATTGGTAGAATTTTTTTCGGCTCTTAACCTGCCTGTTAAATCTGAATTATATGCAAAAAACCATGACATTGTTAGTCAGAAATGGGAGGATGTTTCTGTTGATGCAATGAAAGAGGCTGCAGAAAACGAAGACTATTTGCAATTTCTAAGGACAGGGTCAATAATAATGGCATTCCAATCATCGATGTCATTGCGGACGGTTGCTGGTGTAAACGTAGTTATAAAAACAATTATAATACTCTTTCATACAAAATTCAGGAAAGGTTTGCCACTTGTAAACTATCCTTAATATTATATTATATATTTTGTATGAAATTATGAATAAATTGCCTCGCCATCATTTGTTTGTAATTTTGTTTGATTATAAAAAAGTTTAAATAAAGTTTATTACGTGACAAACAGTTTTTTTTGTACCCTCAACCATAACCACCTAATAATTTAAAAAAATACATAAGTAATATATTTTCCTGACTTGTGAGGTAGGTAGGTACTTTTACTTCTAACACACACAGAAATTTACATGTTACCTAACCTTAGAGGATTCAAGGTATAATCAATAATCTAAGTACCTAGTTTAGTAAACATTTATTTCAGGTCCAGAATTACTTTAGATTGATGTCTACAATATCCACTCGTATAATCAGTAGGTATATTTAATTTTAAAATGCAAAAATACTTATTATAAACATAACTTATCAAAATGAGTCAAATATATAGTAAGTAGGTAAGTAACTAAATAGTTATCAACTCACAACTTACCGAGCTACTTTGTTTTATTTCACCGGCCGTGTCTGTTACATTTCTAGGGTTATGTTTTTACAAATGAAATCTCAGAATAAGTACACGCACAGAATAAGGACGCTCTGCGACGGCGACGAGCGGCACCGGCTCGCCAGGCAACGCCACCTACGGCGTAATTTTGTCAACTTTCTCGGCCGTTTCTGTCTTTATTTTAGGTACTGGAAGCGCCTTAAAGACATGAACTGTTTGCTGTCCCTCGTGCCCGTACTGTCGCGCGTTCTAGCTCACCTCTGCCTCGCACGCTCATCGCCCTCAATGAGCTACTAGCTGCCAACCCAGAATGTGATGTGTTTGCGGATGAATGGAAGAGACTAGTGTTGGTATGCTGGAAGTATTGTCAGAATGACGGATGATTGGAATCTGACATTATATTTTTAATATTGACATTTAATTTGAGTTTTTATCATTTGTTATTTATGTGATTAATTAGATTAACTGGTTGTGCCGTTCTAATTAATAATTAATAAATAAATGGTTCGATTCCCGCCGCGGGATTAATGTTTGTATGAACTGCAAATATTTGTCTCGGGACTGAGTGTTTCTATGTTACCTACTTTTATCTCGGAAAAAGGCGTGCGAAGCCGCAGTCAGAAGCTTGTATTTTATCACAGAACAGAAAGAACATCGTTCGTATCGTTCTTTCTGTTCTGTGTATTTTATTTACGTACCGCCTTCGAATTGACAATAACACCTACTCACACACACACACACACTAAAGCACGTCATAATGGTTTTATTTAGGTATTGTAGTACCGCGTCCCGCGCCTCTCCCACGCTCCGCGCTTGCTTACATCATTTAAACAGAGATAGAGATATTCGGAGCAATTTTTGCACGCGCCACGAAATGAAGTTGCGAGCGAGCTTCGCCAGGTTCTTAAGGAGCGAACGGCGTGGCGCAATGCGCGGGCACTAATTCCGTCTATTCCCACCTGTTCTGTTGAGTACTTCTGTTGGCAGAACTATTGGGATTTTTGCCCATTAATTCTGTGACTTATAAGACTATGCTTTACACCTAGCTTCAATGTTTAATTATTGGAATTACTCTAAAAACAAAGATATTACGATGTCACCGTTAATCAATTGCATTTGCTACACACTTTGATCATCTCATCTCATCATCTCATATTCTTCTGGCGCTCTGGCGGCCGCTGTCGCGGCACGCTCGCTTTGCTCGTTCGCCTTGCGCGTTGTTTTCTATACTCTAGCATAACCTAACCAACTGGTTTCGATCTGAATTTCATGTCACAAGATTCGTGAACAGAACTACTGGGAATTCTTTTACCATATTTTGTTTGTGAACAAAGCTAATGGTAAAAAAAACCCAATATTTTTGCCAACAAAACTACCCAACAGAGCAGGTAAGAGTAGACTACTAATTATATGGCGCAGTGGGTCATAGCCCGGGTGAGAAGCAGAAGGTTCAATGTCTTTGTATAATATGTATGTATTTACAAAAAAGTATATAAGTAGTATAAGTAGTGTATCATGCATGTAGTACCTATAACACAAGCTCTGCTTACTTTTAATTTGTTAAACCCATACGCGAAGTAGATCTTATTAGAGACTTAGGTGTAACCTTAGATAGTAAATTGACGTTTGTTCCTCACATAGAGATTATCATAAAGAGAGCATCGAAAATGCTAGGATTTATTATGTGGAATAGCAAATTACTCAAAAAATCTCAAACAAAATAACTTCTTTACAACACATTGGTTCGCAGTATACTCGAATACTGTCCGGTTGTTTGGAGACCTCACTATGCTTGCCATATTAAGACTTGATCGGATACAAAAACGGGTTCTCTGGCACTTGGCATATGCAGCTAACATCACAAAAAAAAAGGTGTCCTACGTTGAGAGAATGAAGTATTTTAAAATGCACTCTCTGGAAAAACGCAGAAAACAACTTGACCTCATATTTTTGTATAAAATATTAAATTATCCTATGGACTGCCCTCAAATTTTACGTATGTTTAACTTCAATGTTCCGCGCAGAACACCCGCTCGTCACCCAGTCTCACCACTTATTCCGCCACTTCGTACCACAGTTCTTGGCAGTAACTCTCCGATTCCAAGGCTTTGCCGAGCATTCAATGATTGCAAGCATAGTGATATCTTCGCTGTCAATGTAGGTAGGTTCCGTCGACAGTTGGTCGCGCACCTACCTGATTGAATTTTTTTAGTTTTATATACATATTTAACTCATCTGGTTGGTGAGTTAAGGAAGTACCTTTTATTGCATCTGTAATATATTTATACTCGTACATATTTTCTAGGTTTCTTAACACTGGCACCCAGTAAATGTGTCCATGAGTGCAAATGCAAGATTCGGTCATACTTATTTAAATAGGCAGTCAGTTTGTTAAGGAATCTATTCTTAGATCATAATAATTATTGTTTTTTTTTATAGTTAATAGTATAATAGTTATGGTTATAGTTTATCCACCTGTCTGCCTAATTTTACTCTTTTTTTGTTATGTTAAATATTACGCATGTAGTGTTTACCTATAATTGATTGTGCAATCAGCATGAGCCTGTACATTGTGTACACTTACTGTAATATAATAAGTATGATTGTATTATTGTAATAATCGTTGGTAGACCTAAACAAATAAATAAAATAAATAAATCTTAATTTTTAGAGGATTTTGTTTGTTTTTTTATTATCGAGGTTATTAAATTAAATCATGTTTTCGAATTGGTTAATTTGGCACCATAGTCCTTGAGTATCTTACATTAAAATGACATTGCATTTAAATTGCCGTCTATTCTAATTAATACACTCCTTTCCATACAAAGGTTGCCAGGAAGAGATCGCTCTCAAGCGATATGGCTGCCCATTGTGCCACTTAAATATTCTTACCATGTTTAAATTGTTATTTTGTATTTTAATTTTTAAGGTGTAAAATAAAGTTCTAATCTATTCTAAAATGGCAATGCCATCAGGTAAGCAGGATTGAAACAACTTGGGCTGGGACTTCTGTTGTGCCTTAGATGGACAGTTTGCAATTATTCAGGTCATTTTTATTTTATGATTTAAATTACCTTCTGATTAGATAACTCAAAAAAAATAAGAGCCTAAAAAACTTACCTATAAATTTAGAGTAAAAATTTAAGTTTAAATTTAAGTTTTAGACTAAATTATTGCCAATATTGATTTTATGAGTAAATAATATTTTATTTTAACCACTGACTATTTTATTTCACTCCGACTATAACATAATGTGATGAGACTGGATGAGACTTGCTAGAGACCGGAAAGAGTGACATAATAAAGAGGAGGCCTATACCCAGCAGTTGGTGCAATCGGGCTGAATGATGATGATGATGATGATGATGATGATAATCTAGCCGATTAAGTATAAGATTAAGAATAGTTAAGCTATCAGATACTATAATAATAATAGTTACTTACTATAAGTATTCTATATACTATATACTATATCAGTCATCTGGTCACCATAGCTATGCTTAGATTGGGACTAGATGGTGTCGTGTGCAATTATTGTCCATCAATATCATTTATGCTGCTGCACGCGGCATCGTTCGCGTGGTACCTACATAAAAAGCCTATGTCCTTCTGCAAGGTCCCATTTACCTCTATACCAAAATTCATCAAAATCGGTTCAACGGTTTAGGCGTGAAAACGTAACAGACAAACAGACAGACTTACTTTCGCATTTATAATATTAGTAGGGGTTTTAGGTTTTCTTAGGTTCAGACGCATTTAAACTTAAGGCTAGGGTAGGATTTATCTGCTCTGTGTTATTAGAATACAGTACGCATTGACAGATTGATCATAGACAAAAAGTTTAGAGATGCGAGCGTCATTTTCAAAACTGCCAATGCTTCGCTCAAGTATCTGCAAATTACGTAGTTCACTATTGTTACGTAGAGTTGCGGCTTGATCTTCGTTCGGTTCAGCCTCTGCAACCTACGTCGGGGTAGGATCGGATGAGGTATCCAATAAAAGATTCTAGCCGGTACAATATTCCTTTATTGTTCGGGGAGATCCGTTCTGTTCTGACACTGTTGTACTACTACATTTTACTAAGCAAAATCCCTGTCTTTTATACGATTGTATCTCGTGGAATTTTGGCACAGGCTGTGTTCTCTCGCCCTTCTGTTATTGTTTTATAACCGGCACAATTTAATTGGTGCTTTTTACAACTTAGCTGTTTACTTTCTTTACAATTACTTACAATAGATCCCTAATATACGGGGCAAGTTCTCACGTCGGAACCTATGCTGTTACTGTCTTTATGACTAGTTTCTACCTGACTTATTTTAACAATATTTCAGTTTACTAATAAAGTCGTCGCTCTACTTAATTACCCACCGACAAACCAACAATAATTCTATAAGACCGGTTGGTACAAGGCAGGTTGGTTGCCAGTTTGGCTGGCATATTGATAGTGCCTAAGGTTGGAAGAGTCCATTCCATACAATGAGTAACCTAGATTCAAATTAATGTGGTTATTCTTAGCTAAAATACTATCACATACCATAGGTATCATGACAATGTTATTGAGATATTTATACCCTAAAAAATCGTAAAAGGTGAGATAACACACTGCTTTTTGAGGTTGCGTAGGAAATCACAATTCGATATTTTGCAACGCACATAAAACAACATTTTACTTTACAACCAATCATCTACTTAGGTAGGCACTACGTAAAATATAACTTGTATTATGGGCTCAACACATTTTCCGCTCATATTTTTGACTGTTGGTGTTTTTCATATCCGTGATATAGAATGCAGAACAGTTGATTGCCTGGATAGTAATATAGAAGTTGCTAAAGAACACCTCGATGTTCTGATTCCGACATTACGTGAAAATAAAACTGCAGGAGAGGCGGGAATAATTGGTGTTATAGGAGGATCCATTGATTCTCCTGGTCCACCTTTGTTAGCAGCAATAACTGCCTTGAGGGTACGTACCTATCACCCGTAGCAATAGTATAGGTAACCACCTACCTCCCTAGATCACATTTAATTGATCGACGAAGCGAGCGAAGATCCCAGTGGCACAACATGGGACTTGGCATTATATGCTTGTTTTGGTCGAAGATAATTTTCAAATCTTTAATCATCTGCATGAAATTCAACATATTGGGATTGAGAAATGATCTCGTTACTTATTAAACCAAGTTACACAAAGAGGCTATTAAGCATAGGGTTCCACCCGAATTATCTTAAAGGTTCGGAAAAATATAATAAATATAGAGTTTCAAGTAACGCAACAAGCGCGGTGTCGGAAAGTGCTTTGTTTGTATATCCCCAAGACTCGTTTTGATTTTGGAACGAAGCTCCTTATCGGTGGCTAGCCGAGAAAAAATGTAACATGTTTTGTCACGCAAACGCGAATAGTAGGTATGTATAGGTATATATATATATATATATATATATATATATATACAAATACACACACACATATATTTATATAATAATCAAAATTAAAGAGGGGTGTTATACCAATATATTATACCAACCTTGCATACGAAAGGGACTTCGTTCCAATCGCGTGTCCCGCGAGTCCCGCGACACGTTTTTCCTTTTTTTCCATAAACCATTTTAACTAAGGCTCTCTCCCATTCGCTAGTTTCGTTGACTTCACAAGTTGATTTGTGATTTAATTTTAAATATTTTAGTTCGAGATGTTTCTTGTTGTAAACATGGTCCACAAAGTAGCTAGGTATGTAATTAATTCACCCTAACAGCACCCTGGCTCTATCATCAGATCAATGATGGTCACATTGATCTGATGATTGAGCCAGGGTGCTGTTCAACGAAACAAAAATTCGAGATATCTGTTAGGTGCGATTTGTTAGTATTCCTACTTATGTCTGCCCTCGGATTTCCACACGTTGTACCTACAAGAAAGGTAGTCACTAAGTTATTCAAGGTCACAGACTTCACCAATACCAAGTTTCATCCAAAATTTCTGCATTTTTAATATTGGTAGGATAGATGGACAAATATTTAGAACTATTCCGCCAATCTATTCCTTCCTCAAAAAGAACTTCGACACGGGCATCCATTTTTCTGTTTTTTATTGAGCAAGTAAGTAATAGATTGGCGGAATAATACTAAATATATGTTCGTGCGTTAAATGTTTTGTAAAGGATTTCCGCGAGGTCCCGCCTGAATCAACTATATTGGTAGAATAGTTAGATACCTAAGTAAGTAGGTAGGTACACTTAGGTACAATGAAATTGAATATTTCAATGGTGCAACCAACCAACCAAGTTACTAAATATTTAATCTTTCAGACCGGAGCAGACGTGATACTTGTCGTAACTACTAGAGAAGCAGCACCGATTATCAAGAAGTTATCTTGTGACCTATTTGTTTATCCCTATCTGAATTACAAATCATCATCACTATTAAAGAAAATTATAACACACATGGATGTAGTAGTAGCTGGAGCAGGAATAGGAAGATCAGAAGTATCCATGACTTTGTTATATTATATAATAAGAATGTGTAAATTACTGAAAAAACCTTTAATTATAGATGGTGATGGACACTATATGATATCCAGAGAGCCAACTATAATAAGTAATTACCCTAGTCCTGGCTGTATTCTAACACCAAGTCAAATATCGTCTAATAGGTTTGAGCATGTGTTGGGTAACAAAACTCATTGGCATAACTCTTGGGGTTATTATGTATCTGTACTAATAAAAGGTGACAGAGATAGATTTTACTCTCCAATAAGAGCGTACAGCTGGTCTATTGTAGACGTTGATCATGGACGTAGTGCATCAGGTCAAGGTGACATTTTAGTAGGTTTCTTGGCTACGCTTTATAATTGGAACTTAAAAAAAAATCCTTTTTGTAGTAGATCGAACCAGGTACAAATGTTTCAGAGTATAGCCGCTTATGCAGCTGTCCAGCTGTTAAAAAAGTGTAGTTCTAGAACTTTTTTAGTATATGGTCGAAGTATGATAGCTTCAGATATGATTGGTCGAATTCACGGTGCATTCGAGGAAGTATTTCACGTGACTAAATGATGTGTATGAACATCCCAAGCGATAGCTTACCTGTGCCTCCTAACTGTATGTATACCATATCGTCAGTAAAATACCAAGCTTGCACTGAAGCGGTCGTTTTCTTGCTAGCCTACCTACCTGACCAATTGTGTAGGTAGGTACCTGTAGGTACACCATTTGACAACGAGGTGTTCTACCCGCGTGCGACCATTGTGACATTGTGACTATGATCTTGAAAGTATTTCTAACTTATCATAAAACTGGAAACTGGCCGGTTTATCTCAAAGTCAAGTCAAAGTCCAAAGATGATTTATTCAATACAATCACAACGTCTATCGAAACGTCTTACATACTAGGTGAATTTAGGCGCCAATTCATCCTAACCCAAGCTCGAGAAGAATTGGCAAGAAACTCGTCTTGGTCCTAGCACTTTTTTATATGATCCATCTTATAACTACCTTAACTACGAAATACTAATACAAGAGAGTTTATACATTTCAAGTGTGTGTTAACTGTCTGACGGCAGAGCGACATGAGGCCATGCATTCTTATCAATAATATAGTCATTTATATTATAATAAGCTTTCTTCAAAAAACTACATTTTATGTACCTATGCTTTAAATTTCTTAATAAGTAGTTTAGTAGCATTTTCAGGAAGCTTATTATAAAAGCGCACCGTGTTCCCCCTAAAGGACTTATTTACTTATTCTAGTCGAAACCTAGGGATGTATGATTTATGTCTATTCCTAGTGTTGATGCTATGAAAATCACTATTTTTCTGAATCCCATCTCTATTTTTATATGTGTATAACAAATTTTCATATATTATTGTGAAGCTATTGTGTGCATATTAATTTCTTTGAATATGTCTCTCAAAGATTCTCGTGGTTTCATTTTATAAATGGCACGTATTGCCCTTTTTTGAATTACAAATATTCTACCAATATCAGCTGCTTTCCCCCAGAGAATGATGCCGTATGACATAACACTATGGAAGTAACTGAAATAAACTAGTCTAGCTGTAGCTTCATCAGTAAGCCACCGTATCGCACGAACTGCATATGCAGCGGAACTAAGCCTACCAGCAAGCGTTTCAATTTGTGGTCCCCACTGTAGTTTTGCGTCAATATTAAGACCTAGGAAGATCGTGGAATTTACAAGATTCATTGCCTCTTCATTTATTTCAATGTTGGACGGGCTATGAATAACATTTGGCAAAGTGAATTTGATACATTTAGTTTTCTTGGAATTCGGCAAAAGATTATTTACAGTGAACCAGTTAAGAACTAACGATAAGGATTCATTTACGTTATCGCAAATACTGGTTTTACCTCTATTAACTTTAAAAATTAAAGACGTATCGTCTGCAAATAAAACTATATCACAAATATTTTTTCAAAAAAAGGTAAATCGTTAACGTATACTAGGAATAAAAAAGGGCCTAGTATCGATCCCTGAGGTACCCCTATATCAATAATTGATCCCAAAGACCTCTCACCCACGTCTACTTTCTGGACTCTATTGGATAGATAAGACTGTATGAGGTCAATCGCCCGGTTTTTAATGCTATAATATTATAACTTTGTGATTAGGGTTGCATGACTCACACAGTCAAAGGCCTTAGATAGATCGCAGAATACCCCAACTGCATCCTGTGAGTTCTCCCAGGCCTCAAATATATGCTTTAAGAGCGCTATACCTGCATCAGCTGTTGATCGACCTTTAGTAAATCCGTATTGATTACTATGTAGCAGGCCGTTAACGTTAAAGTGGTATAATAACTGATTAGGAATTATTTTTTCAAAGATTTTACTTAAAGCAGGTAATATTGATATCGGTCTATAATTAGCGAGATCACTTTCACTTCCAGACTTAAACATAGGAATGAGTTTACTGTGTTTCATGAGATCGGGAAAAACTCCCTCGTCGATACATCTATTAAAAATATAAGCTAAACATGGTGCAATATCTAAGATAATGACACCCAGCACCTTTGTAGACATTCCCCAAAGATCTTCTGTATTTTTATATTAATTAACTTGAATGCTTTTACAATACTAGCCTCGTTAATGCAGCTAAAACTAAACTCATTCTTACATTTTAAGAATGTAAGAATGAGATGAAGATGAAGAAGAATCTAGTGTTGCACTAGATTCTAATAGAACAGAAGCTCTGGAGGCTGAAGAGTTTAACGATTTGGTCACTATTTTTGGTATATCTGAGAAAAAACTATCAAATGCATTCGCAACATCCTGTTCTTTAGTCAAAATTGTATCATTTATATTTAATTTGAACTGTATATTGCGAGCCCTTGATTTACCTGCTTCATTATTAATTAATTTCCAAGTTGCTTTTATATTATTTGTTGAATTTTCTATTATTTTTCTCAAAAACAGTGACTTAGCCGCATGACAAACTTTTTTGAAGAATTTTGAGTATATAAGATAAAAACTGGATCATCTAACATTGTCTCTCTGGCAGCATATATTCATACAATGTATTCCTACTTCTATAAATACCCGGTGTAGCCCAGTCGACAAATCTAGCACAATCTAAATTCACCTAGTATGTAAGACGTTTCAAAGTGATCCTTGTGATTGTGGCTTTTTTTTTTGTCAATTTTTTGTTTTGCATGTTTTTACTGTAAATATATCAGCATGGTCTTTAATTATTAAATTAGACAATGTGGTGAAAAGATCATTTGGATCATCGATGCATGGTACAAGGGAAACTTTGGGTTCAATTCTACTTTGAAATGTTTTGATGCGGCTCTCTGTAATAGGTCGGTAATTAAGTTCTGAGCTTCAACTATACGATCACAAGAAAAGGTGGCGCAGTGACCGTAATGGTCAGAACTAAAATGTTTTAGTACACACTTATGAACTGGTGTGCAACTGCAATAAATGTTATCTAGACAAGTGGCTGTTGTTAGTGTCACTCTTGTAGGTTCATCAAAAAGAGGACTTAAATTTCAATAATTTTGACGACCTCTGTGACGCAGTGGGCTTAGGTCCGGCTGAGACGCAAAAGGTTGCGGGTTCGATTCCCGCCGCGGGACAAATGTTTGTATGATCTGCAAGTATTTGTCTCGGGTCTGGGTGTTTCTATGTATAATATGTAAGTATTTAAAAAAAAAAAAAAAAGTATATAAGTAGTAGGTATATCAGTCATGTGGTACCCATAACACAAGCTCTGCATACTTTGGGGCCAGATGATGCTGTGTGAAATTTCCGGTATTATTATTATATTAAATTGAAACACTTAAATAAGTTTAAAAGTCTTTCAGATAATGGATCAATCGGAATATTTATATTAAAATCACCACAAACAGTTATGAGCTTATCACAAGCTATTTTTTGCAATACTTCTTCCATAGTGCATTCATATAACCTAAAATCAGCATTGGGAGGACGGTAAACGCTCACGACGACATGCCGCTCCAGCTCGACACACGACACCTTAATAATTCTTTCAATAGAAAGATTTCTAATATCCTTACGCTCCTTGCATTTTTAGTTATTTTTTACAATAATTAACGAGCCACCACGTATTGCGCTCTTGCGTTTATTGCTGACAATATTGTAATTTTCGTAGAAAGGAGATCAGATTGTACATCCAATGTTCAGTGATACACATAATATCTACACTGAAATGATGTAAAAATAATTCACATTCTAATACTTTGCTGGGCAGGCCTTGCATATTTTGGTGAACTACATGTAAACTGCCTGTTTTTCCCATTGTCGAATGAAACGAATGAAAGTGCAACCCTGATTACTCATTTAACTGACGAATCCTACCGCCTACTACGGAATCTTGTGTGTGTGGAGATATGGAAACCTTATTGTATGCTGATTTTGTAAAGAGTCTGAATGTGCATTTCAAACCCAAGCGCTGTTCTTTTGCCGATGGGGCAAAATTTTATTGCGCTACGAAGACGCCAGACGAAACATTGGGAGACTAGGTGGCACGACTAAAAGGTCTAGTAATTTATTAATTTACCTTCTAATACAGAGATAAAAAATGCATTTAGGTGAGGGTGCCTATAAAAGTTAAGTTATACAGATTTATGGACTGATGACCTAGGGAGGTTTAGTCGCGTTAAAAAGTAAAGTTGATACGGAGATAGACCGGTTGACAAATTTAGGTATATTGGTGCCGGTAAAGTATTCATTACGCGACTCCTAGGTATAATTATTGTGCTTGTATTAAAAGATAGTGAAAAAATTTAATTTGCTGGCGATTATGTACTCAATAACAATAAATAAAGATTTATGCGGTGAAAAATATTCCATGCCTCGCATTGAATAGGTATTTGCTAGACTGGGAGGGGGAGAGATACTAAAATTGACCTCAGTAACGCTTACAATTACAACCAATTCTAACTCGATGATGAGTCGCAGCTTCTCACTACGATAAGCACACATCGTGGACTTTTTAAGTATTCGCGACTGGTTTACGGTTTGGCCAACGCGCCGGCAATTTTCCAAAAAACAATGGAAACGTTATTGCTAGGTATAGAAGGGGTGAGTTACTGGCTCGATGTATTATTACGGGCCCCACGACTAAGCTTCACATGGTTAGACTTCGCGAGGTACTGGATAGATTGAGAGACGCTGGCCTAAAATTATAAATTGAGAAACGCTAGTTTTTCCAAAGAGAGTGTGACGTAGGTACCTTGGTTTTGTTATCAATAAAACTGGTCTAAAATCGTCCTAAGAAGGTACGAGCTTGTGTTTTAATGTGTTAGAAGTGTAGAGATTTTTAGGTGTAATTAATTATTACAAAAATTGTATGCCATATGCATCTACGTTATTCGCGCTATTAAATGTATTACTTCGAAAACACTCAAATAAAGATTGGGGTAATTGGGAAGAAGAAGCTTTTATCGCAGTAAGGCATGAGTTGGCGTCTATGCGCGTACTAGCGCATTTCGATCCCGCCCGCCGCGAGACTCGTGCTATAGGTACGAAGGCACAAGTCCAAACGTCCTCGGGACCGTGCTGCATCAGGGCGAAAAGGGCACTGAGCGACCAGTAGCTTTTATATTGCGCCGCTATAGTGTTTGGTGTTAAGCATTTTCATCAATATTTAAAGTCCAATCATATTAAAAACGGATCACAGGCAATCTTGCTATATTTGGTAAAAAAAAATGGCGTATCGGTGAGGGCTGTCTCGAGACTACAGCGCTATGCTATTTATTTGTCAGCATACTACTACTATCGAGTAATTACGAGCGAAAATAATGCAATAGCGGACTATTTCTCTCGAGCTCCGATTTATGACAGTTACATAGAACCCAGAAGTCGATGAAAGTGCTTCGTACCTTTTTTTTTAAAAAGAGGCTAGTTAACCTATTTCTTTCGAAACTATAAGAACAGCTGTCGCTGCGGACCGGACCTTGCGAACAGTTATGAAGTACACGAGTAGATGTAAATGGAAAGCGTTCTCCGGGGTCAATGGTAAAAATGGGTGTACCACAAGGCTCAATACTCGGGCCATTCATGTTTTTAATTAATATAAATGATCTACCTAAACTTGTAAAGGATGATCACGAGATTGTACCTACTGTTTGCTGATGACACTTATTTAAATTAAATCGACGACTTACTAATCTTGACGATGTAAACAATGCAATCTCTAAAGCTGTAACATGGTTTAATGTAAACAACTTATTACTTAACGAGAAAAAAACGAAATGCATTCGTTTTATACTGCCCAACGTTAAACAGGTGAAAGCTAATGTAAAAATTAATAACGAAAAGATAGATCTCGTCGTCACCACAGTGTTCTTAGGCATTACTTTAGATAATAAGCTGCAATGGGACCCGCACATAGATAAATAATCGAAGAGACTCAGCTCTGCGGCATACGCTGATAAAAAGATCTGTCATTTTACCGACGTAGATACCGCTAGACTCGTTTACTTCAGCTACTTTCATGGCATTATGTCTTATGGCATTTTGTTGTGGGAGAGTGCTGCTGATATTAACACCATATTTGTGTTGCAGAAGAGGGCTGTTCGTGCAATTTATTACATGGGCCCAAGAGAATCACTTAGAATTAAGTTTAAAGAAATTAATATTATGACAGTGCCTTGTCAGTTAATAAGTATTTTATAGGGCAATGTGTACGCTTCTATAACAAGGTCCCAAGCGACGAGTTAGATTTGTCGATTGGCAAATTTAAAAATGTGATTAAACAGAAACTGTCTAAAGCATATTATAAAATATTTGATTATTCAGATGACAAAAAAGTTTGGGATGAATCTGCTCCAACTCGACTCGGCATCCGTAACAAAATTGTCAAGGATCATACAAAAAAGTGTTAAGACCACACAAGTTTCTTATCGGATTCTTCTTGAACTGGGTTTAGAAGGAACCGGCACCTAGATTCACTAGCATGTAAGAAGACGATTCAAAGTGGTTGAATTCAATTGAATTAAGATATATTGAATTGAATTGAATTGAATTGACCTCTGTGGCGCAGTGGGCTTAGGTCCGGCTGAGACGCAAAAGGTTGCGGGTTCGATTCCCGCCACGGGACAAATTTTTGTATGATCTGCAAGTATTTGTCTCGGGTGTGGGTGTTTCTATGTATAATATGTAAGTATTTACAAAAAAAATACGTATATAAGTAGTATATTTGTCATGTGGTACCCTTAGCACAAACTCTGCTTATTTTGGGGCCAGATGATGCTGTGTGAAATGTCCGGTATTATTATTATTATATTTCAACGAAATCGCTACCGACGAATTTCCAAAGATCCCTGAAACAGTAGAGAAAATTGATTTGAAATTTTAATTTCTAAGACGATTCTGTGAATATTTTCTTTACGCTGATTTTAATAGGTTGCCTATAAAGTTGCCCTTCAATAACACTGGACATATGAAATGTTATTTTGTTCTTCTACTATTCTATTTTAGTAAATTACATTTTAACAACATAGAATTATTATTTTAATATCAAATTTTGCCATTCGTATATGGATTAGAGTTTTGTTTCATCTCATTGGAACCTTTTTTGTCATCATGGACACATTCAAAATATAAGTACCTAGGTAATTATGGAATACGAGTGCCGTCGTGGTATCAGCAAGGCGCGACATCAACGACATATACGGAGCAAACACTACAAAATAACGCATGGCTTCTTAGTTTGAACGCTCCCATTTTAGTAAATTCGGTTCTGAAAAATTAAAAACTATGGTCAACAACGATGTATTAAAGACGATAGCGGAAACTGATGATACTTATTCTACAATTAAAACAAACAAATTCAAATATAATTTCGGTCCAGTTGCGTCTAATTGACAAGATAAAAAAGTCTAATTAATGAGTCATGTGGAACTGAAAGATCTCCAGTACACGTTAAGGCATGCCTTGCGTTACAACAGACACTCATCCAAATTAACCCTGGTCCAGCACCTAGGCAATACCCTTAACAAAAACATACACATAAAAGTGATAATTTGGACGTGCACTGTGTAGGACTGAGCACAATGACGGAGAAGCTCGCAAATCTCTAGCAAGCTTTTGTCAATTGCTCGTCCCCGCAGCTACTGCACGACAACGCACGACACCATTCTGCACTACAGAAGCTCTCCGTCATTCATCGTCGTCCATGCAACCACAGTCTTCTACTTTTCCAATTCTCAATAGGCACTACAAAATGTTTTTGATAAAAGTTTAAAAAAAAATATTCATACTCTGCATAAATTATTGACTTTGCAATTTTTGAAAGAAATACATATTTTGTTTTTTTTTTAATTTTTTTTTAAGAAAACATGAAGTAAGAAATCACTTATTTTTGAGTTTAGAAGATACATGAAGATAACTTAAGTTTAAGATCAATAAATTTAGTTGATTTACAATGTACCTATTGCTTTTATGTAGATAGATGGATAAGGCATTTATTTGTAGCTACAAACACACACATACATATAATAACAAAAGAAAAAGAACAAGAATTTAAGTTGTTGGATAAAATAATAATAATAAAAATAATACAAAAAATATTTGAGCCGTCACGTGACGGCTGGCAGATGTGAAACATCGAAAATATTTTGTACAAGTAATAGGCATAAAAGTACAGATTATGAAAAGCAGGAACTAACTATGGCATGATGAAAAAATACAATATTACGAACTTTCTCCAGAAAATGATGACAGTTTATTTATTAAACAAAAACTATTCATAAATTTCTTAAAAATCGCCACAACTCAATTATTGTAGGTTTTGGTATTGGTCATATAAAACTGTTCTTAATAAATAATAATAAATAAATAAATAGTCCCGGACATTTCACACAGCATCATCTGGCCCCAAAGTAAGCAGAGCTTGTGTTATGGGTACCACATGACTGATACACTACTTATGTACCTTTTTTTTTGTAAATACATACATATTATACATAGAAACACCCAGACCCGAGACAAATACTTGCAGATCATACAAACATTTATCCCGCGGCGGGAATCGAACCTGCAACCTTCTGCGTCTCAGCCAGTTCTAAGCCCACTGCGCCACAGAGGTCGTCTAAATAAACAGTGCCCACCAATATTATGCTGGTTGGTGGCCTAGGTAGGTATGTAGTAGTATATATTCACCGGTTCTAGCTCACCACTGAGTCAGAACAGGTGCTCCTAAAAAAAAAAAAAACAAGAGCCGACGAAAAGTTGACTCGCTGCCTAAAAAAAAAAAAAAAAAAAGTTTTCGGGGTCGCTGAATCGATCTGTTGCATCCGTTTTTCGATAGCTTTCACAGATCGTGAGATAAGTAGCAGATCTAGAGAGCTCCACTACATTGCTAATCACCTCTTAATTACCCTATTATTTCCTAATCACCTGATGAACTCGGCGCTCCATTGTTTGTTAACGACATCTAATTAGGTAATTAGCTCGGTGACTAAGGTATTCTAGTAAACAACATTTTTTTATCGATCACAAATCTTTATTTTATTTAAAATATGTACAGAACAATTTGTGTAAAAATACATCGTTATTTATTTTATTGCAACTGAATAAATTTATAAAATCAATCATTGTATTTCCATAAAATTTGTTATAAAGATATGTTATACAATATTCTCCACAAACAGATGTAAAATCATCTTGTAATCTATACCTATTAAAATTCCACTGCTTCGAATTCCTGTTCAAGAAATCTCTATGATATCCTGTAGGTGGTCGTCCATATGAGTCAAAATACTGACCAACTCTATTTCTATCTATGTGTATGGCCACCCAATGAGAACCTGGCATGATGTCGATGTCCAAATTGGATATTAGGTACGTTGGCACTTTAACGTGCAGGGGTAACCTATTTGCTGCATAAACATTTTTTTGTAAAGTAGGATGGATGATGTTCAAATATTTCTGAATCTCAATTGTGTTCATATTCAATAAATCTTTATCATAAACCTGTGCTAATCTCAATTGTGTTCATATTCAATAAATCTTTATCATAAACCTGTGCTATGCTTAATCTTCACATCAAGAATGTGGAAATAAATAAACTGAACTTCTTTATAAACATTGTGGAAGGATGTAAATAAAAAGATTGAAATATGTGTTGATGTTTTTTTATTGCTAACACTTAACTACTATAGTCTACGGTTACATTACGGTTCTTATCTATCTCAATAACATTATCAAATTCTGCATAAACAATACAATTTATAGTCTGAGTAAGAGTAGACTCAAACCGAACTTCTAATCTAACACTACCATGTTTTATAAGATTCCAATTGATTCGGGCTCTACGAATAATAAGAGTTGCATCTGTAATGCATACTTTAAATTTTAAATATCACTACATTGACTTACTTAGTGTTGTTTGTACCAGTTCTTATCAATTTCTATATAAACAAAGAATACCATTTGAATATTGCCCTTTGGTCGGTTGTTAAATTTACATTACCTAATAATCCTGATAATGTCATAAGATAGTGGCTATATAAGTTGGATTTTATTTTTCAAACATTCACAGTCGAGTGCTTGTTTGTGTGTTTTTGTCTCCAGATTAAAAATTGTTTTAATAATTGTGAAGTGTAATAAGTGATCTACAGAACAATGAATGTAAGTACTTGTAATAAAACCTAATCGTTTTACTTAACTTTTGTATAGTTTCAAAACATTGATAGCGTTAATTATATTGTTGCAGAACTCTTTTGAAGAAAATACATTCAAACAATTCTATTACACTTGTTCAGATGATGAAGATAAGACCCAAGATTTAAAAATTTTAGAAGAAAAACCACATAAAAAACAGTTGAAAAGAAACAGATCAAGTGAAAGCTTAGATAGTTTGTTTGAAGTAAAACAAATAAAGAAGAAAAAGTTGTCATCAACAGTTTCGCGTGCCCATCAAGAAGGTGGAAATGTTTTTATTACCACCAATGAAGATGATGGCCCTCAATCTAATTACATGATCAAAATTGAAGTTTATAATATGCATAAAATAAATAAAGTTGCACCCACAGAACAGTGGAAACATACAAGTTTCAGAATAAAATATTTTGCAAATGAATGCAATAATAATTATGAAAGTATAAAAAAAGTTATATATAACATAACAAAAGAAATAACATCAAACCCCACATGTAAAAAATATCATTTTAATAATTAGTTATAGATTAACAGTTTTAATAGAACCTTAATTATTCTTAGTAGATGTACTTATCCATCATTTGCTAATTTTAGTCGCTAATTATTTCTAAAGAAAAAATATTTTAATACAATTACATCCTCTAAAAGAATCTTGGAAAATAATACCTCATTAGATCATTTAAAAAGTAAACTCCATAAAAGTAAACTTGAAAAAGTACACAACTCATTAAAAAATGTTTCTGTAATTGAATCAGCTTTTGGTAATAGAATAATTTCTTATAAAATTCATGGAAAGAATAATCAACCTTCAAATGATTTTAAAACACCTGAATTGTTTTTAAATTCTATCAAAAATGAAATTATGTTGCTAATTGAAGAATCTATTCAACAGCAAATAGTTTTTAAAGTAAACTTTGTTCCACATGCTGATTTTATTCAACAAACTAAAGAGGATTCATTTCAAACATTTGATTTCCAAACATATAATTACATCGTTTTTCATGGGGATGATCTAAATTTTATATTTTCATCTTTGTGTGACACTTTGATAAGTAAAATCAGCTCATTTGAGAAAAAAGATAGTGGTTGGAGTCTTAAGGAAATAAAAGCATTGGATATGAATGTTAATAAATTTAACCCTCTTCGCGGTACTTCATATATTGAGTTGCCGAAGGATATAAGAACTAAAAAAGCTGTAGTAAATGTTAAAAATGGCGACAATTTATGCTTCAAATGGGCATTGCTTTCTGCTTTGTACCCAGTTAACAAAAATGTTGATCGGGTATCATCATACACCACACATTCAAACAAATTGAAATTTGATGGAGTACATTTTCCTGTAAAGCTGTCTGATATATCCAAAGTCGAAAAACTAAACAATATTAGCATTAACGTGTTTGGTTTAGAATTTAATAAAGATAAAAAGTGTCATAGTGTTGTTGGTCCATTGCATTTAACAAAATCTCGCAAAAATGTTCACATCAATTTATTATTGATTTCAAACGGAATCAATAAACACTATTGCTACATTAAAAACATGTCACGTCTCGTTAGTAAACAGATTTCAAATCAAGATCATGCAGTCCATATTTGTGATGGATGTTTGCTACACTTTCCAACAAAAGAAAGGTTGATCGATCATCAACAACATGACTGTGCTCATATTGCAACAGAATTACCAAATGGTGATAAGACATCAAAGGATTGGTTTGGTCGACCAGTATCTAATGACAAATTAAAATTTGATAAATACAATAAAAAGCTAAAAATACCGTTTGTTATATATGCCGATTTCGAAGCTTTTCTCAACCCAATTAAATCATGTTTTAACAATCCCTCAAAACCATACACTCGCAATACTCACGAGCACGAACCGTATAGTTTTGGTTATTACATTAAATGTTCATATGATGATACATTGTCAAAATATGAAACTTACAGTGGACAAAATTGTGCTCAAGTATTCATGAATCGTTTGCATGAGGATTTAAAAAGAATAAGTAGAAAAAATTGCTTTCAAATTTGTCCCAAACCTTTATCAGCTACTGAAGAATATAAAGTTTCAATTGCAACAATATGTCATATTTGTGAGAGTAATTTAAATGGTGAAAACACATTAGATTATGATTGGCAAACTGGTGATTTTCGAGGTATTGCACATGAGATATGTGTAAAAAAGTTTCGACCACCACATTACATCCCAGTTTTTTTTCATAACTTAAGCAATTATGATGCCCATTTCATAGTGCATGCTTTAAATTTTGTTGAAGGAGAAATAGATGTGATTCCTCAAACCAAAGAAAAATATATTTCATTTACAAAAGCCATGAATATAAATAATCAAAAAATTTGCTTAAGATTTGTAGATTCCTTTAAATTTTTACCATGTAGTCTTGATCAGCTAGCAAAAAATTTAACCAATGAACAATTTAAAACATTAAGACATAGCTTTCCTAACAATGAAGATTTTAATCGTCTTAAAAAAAAAGGTATATACCCATATGAGTTCATAACATCTAAAGACTGTTTGGAAAAAATAACACTCCCTAGTCAAGAACAGTTTTATAGTTCACTAACCAATTCACATGTATCAAATGATGATTACAACCATGCTAAAGACGTTTGGCACCACTTTCACTGTCGTAACATGTCAGATTATTCAGATCTTTACCTCAAAACTGATGTTTTATTGTTAACGGATGTGTTTGAAAACTTTAGAACTTTGTGTTTAAAAACATACAGCTTAGATCCAGCTCACTACTACACAGCTCCTGGGTTAAGTTGGGATGCTATGTTGAAATATACCCAAATAGAGTTAGAACTTTTGAAAGATTACGAAAAAATAGCTTTTATTAGAGCTGGTATACGAGGAGTATCACAATGTAGTAATCGCCATGCAAAAGCTAATAATGAGTTCATGGAAGATTATGATAGAGATTGGCAAAAATCATACTTGACTTATTTCGATGCTAATAATCTTTATGGTTGGGCCATGTCTCAATTTCTTCCTGTTGGTGGGTTTGAGTGGGTAAACGTTGATACAAAGTTTGATGTCCCAGAAAATTCAGAACATGGTTTTATTTTAGAAGTTGATTTAGAGTACCCCCCTGAACTTCATGATTTGCATTCAGATTTGCCTCTTTGTCCTGAAAACATAAAAATAGGAAATACTAAAGAAATCAAGTTAGTCCCAAATTTACACAATAAGATCAAGTATAAAATCCACTACAGAAATTTAAAACAATGCATTGAATTAGGTATCAAATTAACGAAAGTTCATAGAATATTAAAATTCAACCAACGTCCTTGGTTAAAACATTACATCGATTTAAACACAACATTACGGACATCTGCGCAATCCGATTTCGAAAAAGATTTTTATTATTCGTAGAGCCCGAATCAATCCAACTGTATTACTTGCACATCAGAAAGTTTTCTCTACTACAGCTAAATATCCAATTACTCGTGCTGAAGTCAAAGTTTTAACTATACCTTCAGGGATTCAGGGCAAGACTCTTGACAACATTTTTCTAGGACAAGTTCCTAAAAGATGTATAGTTGGATTTGTAAACAATGCAGCGTTTAATGGGTGTCTAACTAAAAATCCATTCAATTTTGAAAACTATGATTTAAATACATTTTGTTTATACATTGATGGCCAGCAAATACCTTCAAAAGCTTTGCAACCATCGTTTGGAAGTAATATTTTTACTGCTGCTTATCACACATTATTTTCAGGAACAGGTATACATTTTCTTAATGAAGGTAATGGGATATCTAGGGAAACATATGCAAACGGATACTGTTTGTTAGCGTTTGATCTAACAGCTGATCTCAGCTCAAATTCAAACACACATTGGAATCTTATAAAACATGGTAGTGTTAGATTAGAAGTTCGGTTTGAGTCTACTCTTACTCAGACTATAAATTGTATTGTTTATGCAGAATTTGATAATGTTATTGAGATAGATAAGAACCGTAATGTAACCGTAGACTATAGTAGTTAAGTGTTAGCAATAAAAAAACATCAACAGTAATCTTTCAAAAGTTCTAACTCTATTTGGGTATATTTCAACATAGCATCCCAACTTAACCCAGGAGCTGTGTAGTAGTGAGCTGGATCTAAGCTGTATGTTTTTAAACACAAAGTTCTAAAGTTTTCAAACACATCCGTTAACAATAAAACATCAGTTTTGAGGTAAAGATCTGAATAATCTGACATGTTACGACAGTGAAAGTGTTGCCAAACGTCTTTAGCATGGTTGTAATCATCATTTGATACATGTGAATTGGTTAGTGAACTATAAAACTGTTCTTGACTAGGGAGTGTTATTTTTTCCAAACAGTCTTTAGATGTTATGAACTCATATGGGTATATACCTTTTTTTTTAAGACGATTAAAATCTTCATTGTTAGGAAAGCTATGTCTTAATGTTTTAAATTGTTCATTGGTTAAATTTTTTGCTAGCTGATCAAGACTACATGGTAAAAATTTAAAGGAATCTACAAATCTTAAGCAAATTTTTTGATTATTTATATTCATGGCTTTTGTAAATGAAATATATTTTTCTTTGGTTTGAGGAATCACATCTATTTCTCCTTCAACAAAATTTAAAGCATGCACTATGAAATGGGCATCATAATTGCTTAAGTTATGAAAAAAAACTGGGATGTAATGTGGTGGTCGAAACTTTTTTACACATATCTCATGTGCAATACCTCGAAAATCACCAGTTTGCCAATCATAATCTAATGTGTTTTCACCATTTAAATTACTCTCACAAATATGACATATTGTTGCAATTGAAACTTTATATTCTTCAGTAGCTGATAAAGGTTTGGGACAAATTTGAAAGCAATTTTTTCTACTTATTCTTTTTAAATCCTCATGCAAACGATTCATGAATACTTGAGCACAATTTTGTCCACTGTAAGTTTCATATTTTGACAATGTATCATCATATGAACATTTAATGTAATAACCAAAACTATACGGTTCGTGCTCGTGAGTATTGCGAGTGTATGGTTTTGAGGGATTGTTAAAACATGATTTAATTGGGTTGAGAAAAGCTTCGAAATCGGCATATATAACAAACGGTATTTTTAGCTTTTTATTGCATTTATCAAATTTTAATTTGTCATTAGATACTGGTCGACCAAACCAATCCTTTGATGTCTTATCACCATTTGGTAATTCTGTTGCAATATGAGCACAGTCATGTTGTTGATGATCGATCAACCTTTCTTTTGTTGGAAAGTGTAGCAAACATCCATCACAAATATGGACTGCATGATCTTGATTTGAAATCTGTTTACTAACGAGACGTGACATGTTTTTAATGTAGCAATAGTGTTTATTGATTCCGTTTGAAATCAATAATAAATTGATGTGAACATTTTTGCGAGATTTTGTTAAATGCAATGGACCAACAACACTATGACACTTTTTATCTTTATTAAATTCTAAACCAAACACGTTAATGCTAATATTGTTTAGTTTTTCGACTTTGGATATATCAGACAGCTTTACAGGAAAATGTACTCCATCAAATTTCAATTTGTTTGAATGTGTGGTGTATGATGGTGTATGTGGTGTATGGTGTATGATGATACCCGATCAACATTTTTGTTAACTGGGTACAAAGCAGAAAGCAATGCCCATTTGAAGCATAAATTGTCGCCATTTTTAACATTTACTACAGCTTTTTTAGTTCTTATATCCTTCGGCAACTCAATATATGAAGTACCGTGAAGAGGGTTAAATTTATTAACATTCATATCCAATGCTTTTATTTCCTTAAGACTCCAACCACTATCTTTTTTCTCAAATGAGCTGATTTTACTTATCAAAGTGTCACACAAAGATGAAAATAGAAAATTTAGATCATCCCCATGAAAAACGATGTAATTATATGTTTGGAAATCAAATGTTTGAAATGAATCCTCTTTAGTTTGTTGAATAAAATCAGCATGTAGAACAAAGTTTACTTTAAAAACTATTTGCTGTTGAATAGATTCTTCAATTAGCAACATAATTTCATTTTTGATAGAATTTAAAAACAATTCAGGTGTTTTAAAATCATTTGAAGGTTGATTATTCTTTCCATGAATTTTATAAGAAATTATTCTATTACCAAAAGCTGATTCAATTACAGAAACATTTTTTAATGAGTTGTGTACTTTTTCAAGTTTACTTTTATGGAGTTTACTTTTTAAATGATTTGCAAAATACTTTCTGCTAACAAGAACATGACAAATGCTACATTTCACCTTATCATCACCTTCATTTCCATTGTTAGATGTTGACTCGTCTATGTTGCTTGATCCCATCTGTGAGGTGGATGGTCCATCTTCATATCGCGTTCGTTTCACAGTAATGTCAGCATTTCCAGAGTCATTCACCCTCTTAAGAGATCCTCCAACTTGTTGACTGTAATATATTAAAATAGTTAAGACACAAATCCAGTTTAAAACAAACAAAAATACTAGAGGGAGAGGATATAGATATTACTTACTTTATTTTTTCTTCAACCAGAGCGCATTCTTCGTACAAATTTTGATCGTATTCATCTTCTAGTATCATACAATGTTCAAGTTCTAGACGAATTTCACCATCGATATCGGATTCCACCTTTATTTTTTCTTCAACCAGAGCACATTCTTCATATAAGTATTTATCGTATTCGTCTTCTAACATCATACAATTTTCAAATATTTGATAAGTTTCACCATCGAAATCGGAATCCTCTGTATTGAAAAAGACACTAATGCAATCCACACTCGTATTTTCCATTTTGTTGAAGATCAAAAGTTGTCACAGCAAGAACCCCACTCGTGAACGATAGCTAGTAAAACTAATATCACTAGCATATTTGCAAGAACTATTTATAGTCAAAACAGGTAGAAAGATCTAATGTCATTTTTATTGTTATCTATCCCATTATATGATTAAAAACAACCCTACTAATGAGGTATTATTTTCCAAGATTCTTTTAGAGGATGTAATTGTATTAAAATATTTTTTCTTTAGAAATAATTAGCGACTAAAATTAGCAAATGATGGATAAGTACATCTACTAAGAATAATTAAGGTTCTATTAAAACTGTTAATCTATAACTAATTATTAAAATGATATTTTTTACATGTGGGGTTTGATGTTATTTCTTTTGTTATGTTATATATAACTTTTTTTATACTTTCATAATTATTATTGCATTCATTTGCAAAATATTTTATTCTGAAACTTGTATGTTTCCACTGTTCTGTGGGTGCAACTTTATTTATTTTATGCATATTATAAACTTCAATTTTGATCATGTAATTAGATTGAGGGCCATCATCTTCATTGGTGGTAATAAAAACATTTCCACCTTCTTGATGGGCACGCGAAACTGTTGATGACAACTTTTTCTTCTTTATTTGTTTTACTTCAAACAAACTATCTAAGCTTTCACTTGATCTGTTTCTTTTCAACTGTTTTTTATGTGGTTTTTCTTCTAAAATTTTTAAATCTTGGGTCTTATCTTCATCATCTGAACAAGTGTAATAGAATTGTTTGAATGTATTTTCTTCAAAAGAGTTCTGCAACAATATAATTAACGCTATCAATGTTTTGAAACTATACAAAAGTTAAGTAAAACGATTAGGTTTTATTACAAGTACTTACATTCATTGTTCTGTAGATCACTTATTACACTTCACAATTATTAAAACAATTTTTAATCTGGAGACAAAAACACACAAACAAGCACTCGACTGTGAATGTTTGAAAAATAAAATCCAACTTATATAGCCACTATCTTATGACATTATCAGGATTATTAGGTAATGTAAATTTAACAACCGACCAAAGGGCAATATTCAAATGGTATTCTTTGTTTATATAGAAATTGATAAGAACTGGTACAAACAACACTAAGTAAGTCAATGTAGTGATATTTAAAATTTAAAGTATGCATTACAGATGCAACTCTTATTATTCGTAGAGCCCGAATCAATTGGAATCTTATAAAACATGGTAGTGTTAGATTAGAAGTTCGGTTTGAGTCTACTCTTACTCAGACTATAAATTGTATTGTTTATGCAGAATTTGATAATGTTATTGAGATAGATAAGAACCGTAATGTAACCGTAGACTATAGTAGTTAAGTGTTAGCAATAAAAAAACATCAACACATATTTCAATCTTTTTATTTACATCCTTCCACAATGTTTATAAAGAAGTTCAGTTTATTTATTTCCACATTCTTGATGTGAAGATTAAGCATAGCACAGGTTTATGATAAAGATTTATTGAATATGAACACAATTGAGATTAGCACAGGTTTATGATAAAGATTTATTGAATATGAACACAATTGAGATTCAGAAATATTTGAACATCATCCATCCTACTTTACAAAAAAATGTTTATGCAGCAAATAGGTTACCCCTGCACGTTAAAGTGCCAACGTACCTAATATCCAATTTGGACATCGACATCATGCCAGGTTCTCATTGGGTGGCCATACACATAGATAGAAATAGAGTTGGTCAGTATTTTGACTCATATGGACGACCACCTACAGGATATCATAGAGATTTCTTGAACAGGAATTCGAAGCAGTGGAATTTTAATAGGTATAGATTACAAGATGATTTTACATCTGTTTGTGGAGAATATTGTATAACATATCTTTATAACAAATTTTATGGAAATACAATGATTGATTTTATAAATTTATTCAGTTGCAATAAAATAAATAACGATGTATTTTTACACAAATTGTTCTGTACATATTTTAAATAAAATAAAGATTTGTGATCGATAAAAAAATGTTGTTTACTAGAATACCTTAGTCACCGAGCTAATTACCTAATTAGATGTCGTTAACAAACAATGGAGCGCCGAGTTCATCAGGTGATTAGGAAATAATAGGGTAATTAAGAGGTGATTAGCAATGTAGTGGAGCTCTCTAGATCTGCTACTTATCTCACGATCTGTGAAAGCTATCGAAAAACGGATGCAACAGATCGATTCAGCGACCCCGAAAACTTTTTTTTTTTTTTTTTTTAGGCAGCGAGTCAACTTTTCGTCGGCTCTTGTTTTTTTTTTTTTTAGGAGCACCTGTTCTGACTCAGTGGTGAGCTAGAACCGGTGAATATATACTACTGTATGTAAATAAAGCTTATACAAGTGTCGGAAGGTTAGGTAGGTACCTAAGAGAAGCCTACCTAGTTTTATCTTCTTACCTAGGTGAGCCTAGCTGTTTTGTTTGCCTAGAACCCATGCAATGATTCCCAAATAGTACGTACGTAATACCTACGTAATACAAGTACCCAACATACTTTCATGCTTGTTAAGTTTCCTACTACTTATGTACCTACGAAATGCAATTGAAATGCAATTATTTAATTACCAATAATTGGTAACTATTCAATTACCAATTATTCAAAAAAAATACTTAGCTTCCTACCTACATTACGTGCGCCACAGATAGATTAATTTTTATTATTAGATAAATAAGCTGCAGAAGGCGGCAAGTCGACAACCCTTACGAAATGCGTCGCTCCAGCCCAGACAGTGACAGCGCAATATGTAAAAAGCGTTTGGCTATGGCGATGCGTCGCCACGGCCTGTATCGCCACGCCAACAATCAGGTTTACCCTCGCCTATAGATGTTTCACATCAAAAGAAATAAAAACATACAACAAAACATTTACATAGGTGTCACATTAATCTATGGGTGTGTTGCAGCCAGACAAGAAGGTCAACGTATAATTTTGCTTAAAGAGCAAACACTGATTTTCAGCTAGAACCCTTCGAGATGACAAGTTGAACGAGATTAAATACCTGCAGCATAACAAGTAACATGTATATGTGCGTGCCCTCTGGCAGTGATCTGGATCAGTTGAGCTATCTATAGATTGTTTTAAACGGTACCTACTTAGAAAACTCAACTGTTTCACTCGTATTTTATATTATTGTATATTATTCTGTACATTTGTGTAAGTTTGTAATTATATTAAAATAAATCTGTTTGTAAGTATCATTTTAATGTAGATAGATAGAAAATACTTTATTGCACACAATTGGACAAGTAGAAAAAAAATAACAATGTCTTGCTAGTTGGAAGTAACTACAATGGTCTTATCGCTATATAGTTTTTCAAGAGTTATAGGTAGGTACCTAAGTAGGTAAAGTCTAGGTACCTACCTACACTAAAATAGAAGGAGAAAAGATTAGATTTTGTTGTAGGTATGCTTGTTTGTTAACTTGTTAGTAATGGATAAACTCAAAAAACTTCTTAAGCAATTTAATAAAATAATCTATGAATTAAATAATTAATGTTTATTTATTTTTCCCACATGTATTTTATATTATAACTACCTACTGTCCATTTCCCTGAATATATCACTAGGTACCTACTACCAGTACCAAGTACTTGGTAGGTACATACTAGGTACCTACACAAAACAAATACCTATCCTAAAAGTTAGATAATTGATTCAGGAGTGACTTTGCGGAAATGTATTACAAAACATTAGATAAACATTACCTATATAGATAAAAAAAATCCTTGATTAGATAAAGGGGTGTGGCGATTAGGTATTGTGCGTACATCACTAGTTGGGTGTCCCCTCACTAGGCGGAACAGGAAGTGACGGATTGTCGGCCATGATTTAGAATTAGAAGGACGCAAGCTTTTTTCTGTAACGGCACTATAGTTTTTACTATATTATTAAACAGGCAAGCCATTGGAAATCTCTACGTTTTATTATAACGCCCACCGTCGACCTTTAGTTAGCGGGAATGTAGATTATTCCCACATTGGTGACCCATTCGACGATTGAAGAACACACACACGTATTTCATTTGATTTCTTTCTTACAATAATGGTGCGCAGGATTTCCAATACACAGACAGTTGCGTGAGAATCAGCCGGATACCTACATTACCTAGGTACCTACCTAACTGCAGTGCCGGTCTCAAAACCAAAACGGCATCTCTCGGCGTCCTACCTACCTACGTGTAACTAATTACCTACGTCTAACTACGATCTCAGTGCAGCCAGAGGGAGCCGCATACAAACATACGGAACTACTAACCTTAAATTAAATTTAGGTCTTCGTCGTGATTTTGTCTGGCAATTTGTGATAGCTGACGTCGGCACAGCCATTATTGGCTCAGATTTTTTGGCCTTTTATCACCTTTTACCTGATTGCCGCAACAACAAATTGGTCGACGGTACTACTGGATTATCTTCCACGGCCTTCATTGCCAGTATTGACCAGCCCAGCGTTCGAGCAGTAGTTACTGGTAAGTCATGTTTTACTAACCTTTTAGTTGAATTCCCAGATATTGCCCGACCTCCCGGCTTCCCCAGAGTGATAAAACATGATACGGTCCATTACATAAAGACCACAGAGGGGCCTTCGGTTTCTTGTCGTCCTCGACGTCTAGCGCCGCAGAAACTTGTTTTAGCTAAAAAAGAATTTGAAGATATGGTAAAATGTTGCACGGCACGCCCTTCTAAAAGTGCATGGTCTTCTCCATTACACATGACTGTAAAAAAAGAAAACTCTTGGCGTCCTTGCGGTGATTACCGCGCCCTGAACGCCAGGACTGTACCGGACCGGTATCCGGTTCGTCACATAAATGATTTCGCCCACAATATTGCTGGTGCCAAGATATTCAGCACTTTGGACCTCGTTAAGGCGTATCATCAGATCCCTGTTTTTTAAAAGGACATTGCCAAAACTGCCATAGTGACCCCGTTTGGCCTCTTCGAATTTCCCTTTATGACCTTTGGGCTAAGAAATGCTGGACAAACTTTCCAGCGGTTTATCGATGAGGTTACTAGGGGCCTCGAATTTGGTTTTTCTTTTGTAGATGATATTCTCATATTTTCAAAAGACGAAGCTACCCATCTTCAGCATTTGCGAATGCTCTTCAAACGCCTGCAGGACTACGGGGTAGTCATTAACCCTTCCAAATGCGTTTTGGGTGTCAGTGATGTTATTTTCTTAGGTTATCATATTAGTGACGAAGGCACTCGCCCCCCTCCAAGCCTTGCTGGATTTTCCACCACCTCAAACGGTCCAAGGTATGCGCCGTTTTCTCGGCATGCTCAATTATTACCGTCGTTTTGTACCTCGGGCTGCGCAGTTTCAAGCTCCATTGATTGATGCATTGGTTTCAACTAACAGTAAGGGTGCTAAACCATTTCCTTGGTCACCTGATCTGCTAAATAAATTTGAAGCCCGCAAGAAAGGCCTTTCCAACGCTACGCTATTACAGCACCCAGTCAGCAACGCCAAGTTGGGTTTGTTTACTGACGCATCTAGTGTTCACATTGGATCTTGCCTCCATCAGCAAATAAATGGTCAATGGTGTCCTCTTTCCTTTTTCAGCAAGAAATTGACCCCTCAGCAGACGCAGTGGCCGGCTTATTATAGAGAATTGTTAGCAGTGAACGAAAGTGTCCAACATTTTCGGTACATTCTAGAAGTCCAGCATGCCACTATATTCAAGGACCATAAACCTCTGTTGTTTGCTTTTTCACAGCGGCGCGAGAAACTTCCACCACCGCAACTTAACCAGCTGTCATTTATAAGCCAGTTCACTACCGAAATCCAGTACATCAGAGGCGAGGATAATGTTGTAGCTGACGCTATGTCACGCATTGACATCGACGCCATTACTCTCGAGCAGGATTATAAAGCTCTGGCTGAATCGCAAACCTCGGATCAGGAACTGGCTGATCTACTGCAAGGTGGTTCCAGTTTGAACTTGAATAAGATCTGTACACCTGGAACCAACACTGGTCTTTACAGTGACATTTCAACAGGTAAACCTCGTCTTTATTTGACCCCTTCCTTTTGTCACGCAGCCTTTGACAGTTTGCATAATTTAAGTCATCCTGGCGCTCAAGCTACTACGCGTCTCGTAGTTGAGCGTTTCGTCTGGCCCTCTGTTAAAAAAGACTGCCGAACTTGGTCTCGATCTTGTAAAGCGTGCCAGCGCAGCAAAGTTTCAAGACACAACTCCGCTCCCAAGGGTAGTTTTGACCTACCATCTGGTCGTTTCATGCATGTCCATATCGACATAGTTGGACCCTTGCCCGTTTGCAACGAATATCCTTATTGTTTAACAGCAATAGACAGAGTCTCTAGGTGGCCTGAAGTCTGGCCCATGCGATCTATCACCGCAGAAGTTTCCGAAACCTTTACCAGGGAATGGATCTCACGTTTCGGTGTTCCGTCGGTCATTACAACAGATCAGGGTTCCCAATTTGAATCGGACTTGTTTTACAGATTACTGCAGCAGTTTGCTACCAAACGCATCAGGACCACCTCATACCATCCATGTGCTAACGGGATGATTGAGCGGGTCCATCGTCAACTTAAAGCTGCTCTAATGTGCCACAACGATTCATGGGTAAGGTCACTTCCGATGGTGCTTTTAGGCATGAGGTCGGCATATAAAGAAGATCTCAAAGCTACGGTTGCGGAATTACTCTACGGTGAGACCCTCAGACTTCCGGGAGAAATGTTAGCTTCTTCTCCGGCGCCTGAAGGATTGGTAGACCCTGCTGATTTTGTCGTGCAGCTTCGTCACAGAATGTTGGCAATACGGCCAATTCCAGCTTCTTGACATGGTGAGTCTTCAGCCCCTTTTGTATTTAAAGAGCTCGCAACTTCGTCCCATGTTTTTCTGAGAGACGACTCTATTCGACGGGTATTGCAGCCGCCTTATACCGGTCCATTCAAAGATTTGGAGCGCTCCAACGATGAAAAAACGTTTACTTTAATGGTAAAAGGTAACAAGGTCGTCGTCAGCGTCGATAGGCTTAAACCTGCTTTCACTGAGCATTCAAATCAGCAGCCGGCCATAACCGAGCCTCCGCCTGCTTCTGCTGCTGCTCCTTCACAGCTAACCATAAAAAATAAGTTACCACCTAAGCCCTCACCTGTACAACAGCCGGCTCACGTGGCTTTGCCTTTAAAGCAGCCTTATACCTCACGCTCGGGCAGACACGTTAGATTTAAGAATTATGACTAGGTTATTTAAATTATTTTGAGTACATAACTAACTGTTTAATCTTAATAAGTACATAGTTATTATTATTATTAATATTATTATTTTTGTGTTGAACAATTTCATTAGGTATTATTTGTTATACTTTTAGTTTTGTTTTGTATACCTCATGTTTCTCCGTGGGGGGGTGGTGTGGCGATTATTGTGCGTATATCACTAGTTGGTTGTCCCCTCACTAGGCGGAACAGGAAGTGACGGATTGTCGGCCATGATTTAGGATTAGAAGGACGCAAGCTTTTTTATGTAACGGCACTAGAGTTTTTACTATATTATTAAACAGGCAAGCCATTGGAAATCTCTACGTTTTATTATAACGCCCACCGTCGATCTTTAGCGGGAATGTAGATAATTCCCACAGGGGTAAGGCCGCCAAAATCATTTTTTTGTGTGACATATTTGTCTTTTTTTTGCAGTATTAAAATATTTAATAAATTGTGGAGTACCTACCTATATCTGAATTATATGTATGCCGTATAAGAATTGATGATAGTCCCCTGCTATAATAATAATATTGTTGCTTAAATCCTTTAACTGACATGTTTTATCGATAGTTTAAAATAAATAATGGCTTTTGCTTTTGTGTTACGATTTATTTGTGTGACGAATTTTTATCCTAAAGCTACTATTTAAACTACCAAAGTTCAAATCGCAGTATTAATTTAATATGGCAACACTGTCATCCACTCGTGTAACTGGTTAATTCTGTCGGTAATTTTTATGTCAAGACGACTTGTAAAGTTTATATTGTTTATAGTAGTTAACGAGTATTCATCGCGTGTTACTTTTTAGTGTATTCTCGATGTTTATGAAAAAGGCAGCGATTTTATTTCGCCAGTGAAGGAGTCTAAAATGCGTGTCACGTTATTGTGTTGTTCAAAAACTGTTAGTGTAACACGAAAGTATGTGTGTACGTAACACAGTAGATCTATAAAGCCGCATGCATAGTAGTATTTGGACTCATTTTTGAAAGAAATGTATCTGAGTATGATTTTGTAGGTATGACGAACGTAGTAAGTACATAAGTACCTACTTCTTAATAGTGAAAACCTTCCAAGTGGAGGTTAAACTGGCACGAAAGGCTCTTGAGCACCGAACTAGTTTAGTACATTTTACTAATGTAGTCCAGCGGTCAATTGTTTTCTTCTATTGAAATATAATATAATATATATAATATAAATACACATAGGTAACGTGTGTATACCACCTGACTCGCACCAGGCCTCGCGTCTTTTATTATTTACGAATCAATTGATAAACATAACTATATCATACCCAGACGACTATTTCATTATAGCGGGAGATTTTAATCTGTCGAACGTAAGTTGCTCTTCTGCGGGGCCGTCGGTACTCAAAAAGGGTAGCGTGGAGTTGCAAAATACTGCTACTAATTTTCTAGATATGTGCAGTGCGGCTGGCTTATCTCAATTTTGTAACTTGCAAAATCCTAGTGGTAATGTTCTTGATTTGGTTTTTAGTAATACCCCAATTGATGTCCATAAATCTGACTTCTTTTTTGTAACCACACAACACCATATGCTTGGACGCATCTGATCTGGTAATCCCTAACTTACGTCGAAATATAATTTTGAAGTATAATTTTCACCGTGCAGACTATGAAGGTATAAACAGCTTCTTAGATAGTATTGACTGGCAATCTGTAGTCAATGGTGACTCAATTGATATTGTGGTAAACAGTTTTTACGAACACTTACGAAACGCTATAGATCAATATGTACCAAAAGTACCTAAAAATGTATGTAGCTCATATTCAAATTGGTATTCTAAATCCCTAATACATATAATCAAAGACAAACTCAAAGCACATGGCCGCTGGCAATCTCATAAAAATCCAAGAGATTATGATGAATTCGCCATTCTGAGATCACGTCAAAAACTTGTACAAAAAAAATGTAAAGATGCCTACATTGAACGTATGCAATTGTTTATCAGAAAAGGTCCTAAGCAGCTATGGACCTATCTAAAATATCTACGTGGTTACAGTTCTAATTATCCCAATACAATGAAACTGGGTAATGAAACGTATACAAATGAAAATGATATATGTACAGGATTTAATTCGTTTTTTGAAAGTGTATTTCAAAAACCAGCAACCTCTTACGAGAATCACCTTAAAACATATCAAAAATCGGCTGATTTGATTCAAAATTGAAGTGTAACCGAGTCGTTTGTTTTAAAAATAATTAAAGGTCTTGACATAAACAAGGGACCTGGCACCGATGGCATACCCCCAGTATTTATTCATAAATGTACCCACAAACTAGTAGTTCCTCTATGTCAAATAATTTTACTCTCAGTCAACCAATATGGAGTATTTCCTTCTGTATGGAAGGAGGCTCGAATTGTTCCTGTTCATATAAGTGGCTCTCGTAGCAAAATCGAATATTATCGTCCCATCTCAATTTTGAAATTTTGAATTAAAATCTTTGAAAATGTAGTTTATAGGAACATTGCCCCAATCATATTTAAATCGATCCCTAACGAGCAGCATGGCTTCATGAATAAGCGATCTACCATATCTAACTTAGCTTCTTTTACTAATTACCTACTGCTTAGTATGAATGATGGAAAACTAGTCGATGTTATATATACAGACTTTGAAAAAGCCTTTGACAGAGTTGACCATATTATATTGCTTCATAAGTTACAAGCGCTAGGCATAAAGGTAGATCTGCATAGATGGGTAAGTTCCTATAATTCAAATCGACGACAGGCAGTTGTTATAGGAAGTTCACGTAGTGAATATACGGTCATACCCTCTGGTGTCCCCCAGGGTTCAATATTGGGTCCTTTGCTCTATAACGCCTATATATTTGATATAGGTTTACACATAAAGCATTCACGTTACCTAATGTTCGCTGATGACAAAAAAGTTTTTTTAAAAATTAATAGCCTAGAAACATGATGAACACATAAAAATACAAGAAGACCTAAACAACCTGTCGAACTATTATGGTCGAAATCGAATAACTGTTAACGCTGCCACATGTCAACAAGTCACTTTTACTAGAAAACTGAAGCCAATTAAATTTTATTATAGTATAAATAATAATAGCATTCTTCAAGTCCAATCAATAAGGGACTTAGGTGTAAAGCTCGACTCGAAAATGATACTGGCTGAGCACATCATTACATAGTATAAAACAAAGACGCTTTCCGCTGTCTGTCTGTCGCGTTGTATGCTTAGATCTTTAAAATTACGCAACGGATTTTGATGCGGTTTTTGTTAATAGATAAAGTGATTCAAGAGGAAGGTTTATATGTATAATACATTCATAATATAGTAGAGAAACACTGATAATTTTGGAGGTTTTTAATGTGATGTCGTAAATAAACACATTTTATTGCAAACGCTGGCTGAACCCTACGAGATAGATCAAAATGATGTAGGTATTACAGTATTGTACACCTTAAAAATGTCTACAAAAAGTCCGCGATGGTATATGTCTATCTCTTAGGGTTAACCCACAATAACATTTTTTTATTCTTTACTTTTTACGAGAAATAATGGCTTAATTACGAAGCGATTTTAAGCAATACAGCATTAATCCTTATCCAATTAAGTACCTTAAATACATTGTGCATTTAATATAGATCAATATGGCCCTTTACAGCACATAAATTAAATAAATATTTTCGAAGATATTACAGATTTAAAATCATTATCATTACATAGTATAAAACAAAGTCGCTTCCCGCTGTCTGTCTGTCGCGTTGCATGCTTAGATCTTTAAAACTACGCAACGGATTTTCATGCGGGTTTTTTTAATAGATAGAGTGATTCAAGAGGAAGGTTTGTATGTATAATACATGGATAATATAGTAGAGAAACACTGATCATTTTAGAGGTTTCTAATGTGATGTCGTAAATAAACACATTTTTTCGCTTACATTGCTTATGTTAGCTGAACCATACGAGATAGATCAAAGTAATGTACTACAGTATTGTACACCTTTAAAAGTTCTATAAAAAAAGTATATGTATATGTATATCTCTTAGATATCGTTGTATATAAAGACATTCTGTAGTATATTTAGTATCAGCATTGCACCCGTGCGAAGCCGGGGCGGGTCGCTAGTAGACAATATAGCTAACAAAGCAGCTAGGCTTTATTAAACGAGTCAGTAGCCATTTTAAAAACTTAGACTGTATAAAAGTACTTTGCTTATGTGAGAAGCATTTTGGAATACGCCTGCAGTATTTGGGCACCATTTTATGCTGTACACATAAACAGATTAGAATCTATACAAAAGATATTTATAAAGTACTTGTATTTCAAGGATCACAAGTTATTTGATACATACCAAGAAGCATGCAAGTTTTATAAGATTGATACTCTTGAATTTAGGCGTCGTCAATATGACGTATTACTCCGTCATGACATATTCAATGGTGCTATCGACAGCAGTGAGGGCTGGTAAATACTTCCGTGTTCCAACCCATCGCACAAGACATACTCCTTTACTAAATGTTCCTCATGTATCTACTAACTATGCCCAGAACTCAGTGTTGTGTCGTGCTCCAAGAATTTATATTAAATACTATAGTGCTTTAGACTTATTTAGTTGCTCTAAATTAACCCTTAAACAAAAAATCAAGATTATTCATTCTGAACAATTACTGAATAAATAAACCAACAAACTAACTACCTCTTATACAAACTCAGAAAACACCACACTTTAGGTTATCCTGTGTTAACCAGACTCCTATGAGTCTTAATCCACTCACATATACAGACACACACACACACACCCTCTCACCTAGCCCCGCACCCCACACTGTGTGTGTGGGGGTGCAGGGCTAGGTGTGAACAATAATAAAAATACGCTCTAACGCACCATTCAATGTATGTATTATGAAAAGTCGATCTTTATTTTTATTTATACTTTTATCTGGAATTCATTACTTTGGTTTTGTATTTTCAAATTAAGTACTTAGCTTATTGAATGTTTTCTAAAAATTCAAAAACACGTTCCAACTCACCAATCAATGTATTAGAATAAGTCCATTTTTGTTTTTATTTTCCTCTGGAAATGATTACTTTGATTTTGTATTTTCAAATTACTTGGTTTACTTAGTGTATGTATTCTTCAAATTAATCAGTAATACCTATCGCTATTGTATCCGTTTTCTAAATTGTTAACTATTTGTGTAAAACTTATTTGGCCTTATTTCTTAAGTATTTTCATTAGGTTTATTATTATCTGTAACGCTGTTGTTTTACCTCAATAAAATAAAATAAAATAAAAAATAATCTATTCTTGTGCATATAGAAACTGTCAATTTTTTTTAGAAAATGCCGTTAACAGCTGCAGAACGACAGATAGGGTATCGAGAAAAGTTAACAAGCAATCCTGAAAAATTTCAAAACCAAACCAAGAAAGCTGAAATTTGGAAGGTAGCCTTTTACAGGAAAAATCACCCTCTAAGGCGGGATTTTTTGAAATTCAACCCCTAAGAGGGTGAAAAGGGGTAAAAACAAATGTATGGAACTAGATATGAAAAAACTAAATGCAAAATAAATAGACATGTGTTTCAGGATTTTTCAAAATAACTAACTAACAAAGGGGCGAAATGGAGTGTCAAAATTTGTATGGGAACTTTTTAACGGGTGATGTGATTTCTTAGAAACATGGTATGGATACTTGAAATGCAAAATGAATGGACACCTGTTTCACGATTTTTCAAAATGATCATAAAGGACCAAAATGGAGTGTGAAAGTTTGTATGGAAACTTTTCAATGGGTGGTAAATGTGAGTTAAAACTTATCAATAATATTTGGCAAGGAGATAAATTGCATCCTGTAAGCTACAATACATTTCATAAAAAACGCGGATGAAGTCGCGAGCAACAGCTAGTACCTAATTTATAACTGAGTAACTAATAAGTTCCTAGTAAGTTTGTTTAACTATGATTTATTACATTGCTATTAATTAAATAAAATAAAATATGGTATACTTAAGTACTTTTGTATTTCATGTTTTTCTGAACAGTAAAAAAGTAAAAATAAATATCTTGTATTTTTTTAAGTTATTTATTTAAATATACGTAACCCAAAAGATGTATTACTTTTGGGTTACGATTGTGTAACGGTATAACAAAATCTGTTGTGTTACATACTTTTGTGATATATTTGTCAATTTTGACGGCCTTACCCATACGAGCTCCAAGTAGTACTCCCCCTATAAGTCTTTCGGAATACTTCCTCAAAACCTCTGTGAATTCGATGAATCAAATCTGAAGATACCAAACTTCGACCATGCATTTGAAAACCTATATTACTCGTCACTTTTGTTAGTATATCAGCAGAAAAAGTGCTTATACTCTGATAAAGTTGTATCTGGTTTTCATTACTACAATAGGGAATTTTTATTAAAGTCCAGTGGTAGAGCGTAGCCATGCAACCTACTAAAAAATCACCTTCGCTTGAAGTACGACGTACAGTGGTTTCTTCCATTGAAATCCAACTCAATGCGGGTATTGGAGATCTAAATACATTTGTTTCACCTTTTATTAATACAGATACGTAAGGACCCCAGTAGTTATACCAATCAGGTGTGTCAGACAAAACTTGAGCTAACACTTTAGCCGCTATTGCACCTGGTGTTAGAATACAGCCAGGGCTAGGGTAATCTTTAAGGATTGTTGGCTGTTTAGATATTATAAAGTGTCCATCGCCATCTACCACTAAAGGTTTTCGAAATAGTCTGCATGATCTTATTATAAAATACAATAAAGTCATGGATTCTTCTGATTTTCCTAATCCTGCTCCAACTACAACTACATCCATGTGTATTAACATTAAATTAATGAGTGGTGCTGATCTGAAATTGAGGTATGGATAAACCATCATATCAGGACAGTATCCTTGGATAACGGGCGCTGCTTCATCAGTAGTTATGACGATGACCGCGTCAGCTCCGGTCTGAAAAATATAAAGTTTCATTACAATCACTAAGATCACTTTGATATAGATAGATATACAAATATATAACTCTTTATTGCTATACCACACGGAAAAATACACAAACAATTATTTTAAAATAAAAGGCAATACAATGGGAGGCCTTATCGCTAACAGCGATCTCTGCCAGGCAACTTTTGGATGAATTAGACAAAAAATAAACCAAGAAGGGTAATTTTGGTGTGGTGTTTATATATGATTCAATACTTACATAATCTTTAAATAAACTCAATATAATACTGATATAAATAAATACATACATACACAATAGGTATAATAACAAACAGATAAAATCATAGAATAAAAGTGGGTATCAACAATCCAAAAATAATATTAATTAGGTATAACAGCACGACAAACAATTATATAAGTATATAATACTAGCTGCCCCGTTCGAGAATTAGTCCGTCTGTTTTAAAATAAAAAAAATATACCTATAAATCTAAACCATTCTCGAATCCACTTGAACATACACAAAAAAGTTCATTGAAATCGGTCCAGCCGTTTAGGAGGAGTTCAGTGACACAAGTACACTAGAATTATATATAATAAAGAAGATATTAAATTTGATTGTGTGTACCAAAGTAGATAGGTACCTCCTTACTTGGGCTACTTGCCACTTTAATAAGTAGGGGTATACACTTAACAGTGATACGCTGTTATTTTCAGGTATTCTATCCTTATTGACTGACCTGTCAGCTCTGTTGGTAGTAGCTCTACCTTCTGCACTGTAGGTTGAGGGTTCGATTCCCTCCCAGGATAAACAATTGTGTGAATAACATAGGTGTTTGTTCTGTGTCTGGGTGTTATAAAATATCATAAGTATGTATTTAAAAATATCTAAGTATTCTATCAGTCATCTGGTCACCATAATACAAGCTATGCTTAGTTTGGGATTAGATGGTGTTGTGTGCATTGTCCAACAATATTTATTTATTTATTTATTAATGGTTATCTATGTATTGTATTCTATGACGACCTCTGTGGCGCCATGGGTAAAATCCCGCCTGAGACGCAGAAGATTGTGGGTTCGATTCCAGCCGCGAGACAAATGTTTGCATGATCTGCAAATATTTGTCTCGGGTCTGGGTGTTTTTCTATATAAGTACAAAATGTATGTAGGTACCTATGTATTTGCAATTTACAAATAGATTAGGTAGCAAATAATATCACTCATGTTGTTACACAAGCTCTGCTTACTTTGGGGTTAAATGATGCAATGTTATGTAGGTAGTATATGTAGGTATGTTCACCGATTACTCAGACTCAAGAGGCCTGAACCGATTTAGAAAATTATTTTTTTGTTTGAAAGGGTACACCTACTTCCCAAGTGGTCCCATTTATCGAAATCGGACGAACGGTTTTAAAAAAACCACCAAAATTCGAAAATTTTTATTCATCGATAGTGTTTACGCACTGCTCCAACTGCTCCTGCTCCTCTTTGGAGCAGTGCGTTTAGTTGGCCTACCCATGTTATATACAGGGTTATTGGTAATTCGACGTATTTCCGTTAGGAGGTGATAGGGGTGACTATTTGTGATAATTTTAACTCCCATATGCATATGCAAATGTGAACCGTTTTTGAGTTATCATGTTTTTTAGCTTTTTTCAAAATAAGTCAAAAAATGCAACTTCAAAAACATATTAAAAAAATTATCAATTTGAATCTAATTTGTTCTTCTGATTTATAAAAACGAATAAACACTGGTTATTTATCAATATTAAATCAACAATGATCGGTCCAAATTTAAAAATGCGAGACGTAAAACGATATTATTTCAATATATTTTTGTGATTATTTTCCATTAAAATGCCTTAAACCAAAAAACACGTGTTGAAACTTGGTTTGCAGATTATTTTAAAAACATAACCGTTTTCTTAGCTCTCCAACAATGCATAACAACTCTGTGACGACCTCTGTGGCGCAGTGGACTAAGGTTCGGCTGAGACGCAGAAGGTTGCGGGTTCGATTCCCACCGCAGGACTAATGTTTGTATGATCTGCAAGTATTTGTCTCGGGTCTGGGTGTTTCTATGTATATTATGTATGTATTAAAAAAAAAAGTAAATAAGTAGTATATCAGTCATATGGTACCCATAACACAAGCTCTGCTTACTTTGGGGCCAGATGATGATGTGTGAAATGTCCGGCATTATTTATTTATTTATAACTAGGAACTTATTTCAATGAAACTGAAAAAAGAATATCACAAAGGAAGCAGGCGAAAAATTCGTATTAAAAAAAAACTTAAGGTCGTTCTTCAAAATGTCCATAACATTAATTAAAAGCGTATTGCCAATGTAAATAAAACAATAAATACAAATTTAAAATAAAATTTAGAACCAGTAACAGTTTAGTAGTAATAACAATTAACAATTGATAATAAGTTACAATTAAGAGGCCAGCGGAGGACGAATTGCCCCTACAAACGTAATACCAAAATGATTTCTAACTAGAATAGTATTTATCTAGGTTTCTGGATAGTTTTTATTTCGAATTACTTAGTTTTCTTCCTATTTGTTTCGTATTAAAAACAACAATATCTTACGTGTTGTTTGTTGGGACCATAGCTTATATTGACTAGTTACAGAATAGCATTACTATCTGAAGAATACTAAATGTTTTCAGTCATAATTTTTGGTATTAGGAACACAATCAAATTATTACTATTTTTGAACGGCTAATATTGCTATCGCGCACGCACGGGGCCCGGCCGGGGGATGGGGACACTTCGGTTGTGTGATCGCTCGGACAACTACGCACGCACACACTAATGCAACGTGTATTTACATGGTACGTGTATTCTATTGACCTGTGCCACTGACTTGGATTGATATTTGCCTTGTTGTTTGGAAACAATAACCTACCTCTTTACATACTACTACGACTTTGCCTTAAATTTATCACTTGACACCCAGACCCTAGACAAATAATTGCAGATCATAGAAACATTTGTCTCGAAGCGAGAATCGAGCCCGCAACCTCACACGGCCCTTGGCCCACTGCGCCACAGAGGTCGTCCCCTCGGTCGAAACTTTGTATAGATGTAGGAAGATTAAAGTACCTATGTAGATGTTACCTACTTTTATCTCAAAAAAAGGCGTGCGAAGCCGCAGACAGAAGCATGTATTTTATTTACCTACCGCCTTCGAATTGTCAATGACATCAATGATCAATGACAGAAGTTTACTCACCTACCTACACCTACTCACACACACACACTACAGCACGTCACTATGGTTGTATTTACGTATCGCGTCCCGCGCCTCTCCCGCGCCCTCTATTTACATCATTGAAATAGAGATAGAGATATTCGGAGCGATTTTTGCACGCACCACGAATAGAAGTTGCGAGCGAGCTTCGCCGGGCTTTTAAGAAATTTTGTCTAATTAAAGTCTTGCTCGAAGTGACTTCCCCTATTGCGTACGCAAAGTCGCATTCATGAGTTGTGGCTCGAAGTAGTAAAATTGGGGCTAGATGATGTTGTGTGCATTGTCCAGCAAAATGTATTATTACCTAATATTAATATTTTTATTCCGCATCGCATTTGCAGCGTTTATCATTTGAATTCACACATTGAAGTCACACATTGACCGATAAACGGCGTTGCGACCCATTTGGCCTCTATTTATTAGGATTTTTGCGCACTTTCTCATTCTAATAATGTTCAATGTGGTAGTTAGTAATCACATCATCACATTAAACATACCATGCTTATATACACTCAATACTTTCATACGGTATAATTTTGTGGGGAGCTTCATCCGACGCAGAGCGAGTAGTCAAAATGCAGAAACGTGCAATCAGGGCACTAGTGGGAGCTAAATACAAAGACTCGTGCCCTGGACATTTTAAGGACTTGCAAATTTTGACCTCAGTATCACAATATATACTAGATATACTTAAATATGTAAGAAAACATTTTGACATATATAAGGTCAGGAAAACGAATAGTCAAAGAAGCTTAAGAAAGAAAATTATTTTAGAACCAACAGAACATCGTCTAAGAATCTCGAATAAACTGCCTATTGCTATTGGTCCAAAGCTATATAATAAACTACCGGAATTCATCAAACTATCGCACAATCAGCGCTATTTTAACAATCACGTTAGGACTCTCTTATTAGATACGACATGGTACAGTATACAAGAATATTTAGAAAATGACTACAGCTACTTAAGGTCGAATAATGTAGATATATCTATAACTAATGCCCCTATACCTACAGCACAAATAAAACAATGTTATTAGACGATTGTACTACAGATACATATACATAATATTAGTTAGTTATTTATTTTATTAAAATGTTTTTATTTTTATAAATTGACAATATTATTCAATCCACAGACTTCAATAAATATTTTTTAAATATGGAAGTTTGTGTTTTTTATAATTAATAAAACATTCTATTCTATTCTATTCTATTCTATTCTATTCTATTCTATTCTATTCTATTCTATTCTATTCTATTCTATTCTATTCTATTCTATTCTATTCTATTCTATTCTATTCTATTCTATTCTATTCTATTCTATTCTATTCTATTCTATTCTATTCTATTCTATTCTATTCTATTCTATTCTATTCTATTCTATTCTATTCTATTCTATTCTATTCTATTCTATTCTATTCTATTCTATTCTATTCTATTCTATTCTATTCTATTCTATTCTATTCTATTCTATTCTATTCTATTCTATTCTATTCTATTCTATTCTATTCTATTCTATTCTATTTTATTCTATTCTATTCATCTTTAACGAATTTGACGAGTCTTCTAAATCCGTATTTAACATGAATCTACAGAAAGCAACTCTTCTTTCAGGGTGTGTTCTCTTCGTGAATAACTTGCAGAGGAGTATAATGGTAAGGATAGAATCCTGCATTATGCACTGTTCCACGCTTTCCATTGTGTTACAGAGAGTCGTGTGGCGACGTGCGATACGGTGGCTTACTGATGAAGCTACAGCTAGATTAGTTTATTTCAGTTACTTCCATAGTGTTATGTCATACGGCATCATTCTCTGGGGGAAAGCAGCTGATATTGGTAAAATATTTGTTATTAAAAAAAAATATAAAATGAAACCACGAGAATCTTTGAGAGAAATATTCAAAGAAATTAATATTCTCACAATAGCTTCACAATATATATATATGAAAATTTGTTATACTCGCATAAAAATAGAGATGGGATTCAGCAAAATAGTGACCTTCATAGAATCAACACTAGGAATAGACATAAGTTATACATCCCCAGGTTTCGACTAGAAATAGTAAATAAGTCCTTTATGAGGAACACGGTGCGCTTCTATAATAAGCTTCCTAAAAATGCTACTAAACTACCTATTAAGAAATTTAAAGCATACATAAAAGGTAGTCTGTTGAAGAAAGCTTATTATACTATAGATGACTATATTATTGATAAGAATGCATGGTCTCTCTGCCGTCAGACAGTTAACCGACACACTTGAAATGTATAAATTCTCTTGTATTAGTATTTCGTAGTTAAGGTAGTTATAAGATGGATCATATAAAAAAGCGCTAGAACCAAGACGAGTTTCTTGCCAATTCTTCTCGGGCTTGGGTTAAGATGAATTGGTACCTAAATTCACCTAGTATGTAAGACGTTTCAAAGTGATCCTTGTGATTGTATTGAATAAAGTACCTTTTGACTTTAACTTAGACTTTGACGGTGTCGAAATTGTCGAAATTGTTGGTTCATCGATAAACTCTTGCAGAATATCCTCTCCGTAATTAACAACATGGACTGGGGGTCTTCCGGCATTAATTTGTCGACTCTGAACACTACCAGTTTCTCGGATTCGCGTATAGGTACACTCCATTAAAATCTGATACCCCATGTAACCGGCGATTAGGAAACCGACGCGAATAATCTTGACGAGCAGCTTCACTGTTACCGTTGTAAAAGCCGTAACAAAACACAATATCGGCGTATTCTTCATTTTTGTAGTTTACAAACATACGCTGTTCGTTTTGATCAAGCTCTTACATATTTCAATTGCAATTAAAAATTAAACTACAATCGTGAGTGTATTTACTTCAAAAAACACGGCGACAAATCCAATGCACGCGTGAAATGTTTTTGAAAAAAGAACTCTGAAAACATTGTGTTTTTGAAGTGAAAACTTCTTTTAGCGCGGTACGCATATTTTTAGATGAGGTAAAACCTCTGGATTCGGGACACCGTTACCGTCTCGGGCGAGATGCAGCCGGCTGCCGCGCTCGGACCATTTGATTATAAACCTTTATTCACATGTTTACAGTCTACTTTTGTATGGAGAAGTTTACTGAGTTAGGTTTTTGATATATTATCTACATTCTGAACAAAAAATATTGCATCATCTGTGTTCGTTCAGTATTTGATTGGCAGTCGCCATAATTACTGATTTTGAAGTGATTTATAATGAAGTGAAAACTTATTTTGGCGCGTTAGAGTCTAGTAGACTCTAACGCGCAAAAATAAGTTTTCACTTCTGTCGGCACTCCCGGAGTGCAACCCGATTTTTTGTTCTTAACCTGCCAGTTTGCTTCCTGCATTGGCTTAGGTACGCATTAAACGAATTTACGCCTGCTTCCTTTGCGATATTTTTTTTCAGTTTCTTTTAAATAAGTTCCTAGTTGTTATGCATTGTTGGAGAGCTAAGAAAACGGTTATGTTTTTAAAATTATCTGCAAACCAAGTTTCGTAACATTTTTTTGGTTTAAGGCATTGTAATCGAAAAATCTCAAAAAAATATTGTAATAATATCGTATTTCGTCTCGCAAATTTGGATCGATAATTGTTGTTTTAATATTTTAAAATAACCAGTGTTTAATCGTTTTTATAAATCAGAAGAAAAAATGAGATTCAAACTGATATTTTTTTAATAAATTTTTGATATTGCATATTTGACTTATTTAAAAAAAACCTAAAAAATACTTAACTCAAAAATGGTTCACATTTGCTTAATGCATATGGGGATTAAAATTATCACAAAAAGTCACCCCTATAACCTCCTAACAGGAATAAGTCGAATTACTTACCAATTACGAAAATAAGTCATTTTGTACATCGCGTGACCCAAGAGCTGCCTCCTATCTGGCTCAACTTATAAGCATTGTCATTCAATGTAGCAATGCCGCCACCAGCGTCTTCGGAACGCTGCCCTCTGGCAGAGATCTGGATCAGTTGAGAAAATGCTGATATATTTACAGTAAAAACATGCAAAGCAAAAAATTGTGCTAGGTTTGCCGACTGGGTTAGACCGGGTATCTATAGAAGTAGGAATGAATACATTGTATGAATTATATGCTTCCAGAGAGACATTGTTAGATGATCCAGTTTTTATCTTACATGTTAAGAATTACTCAAAAGTCTTCAAAAAAGTTTGTTATGCGGCTAAGTCACTGTTTTTGAGAAAAATAATTTTAAATTCAACAAATAAAATAAAAGCAACTTGGAAATTTATTAATAATTAAACAGGTAAATCAAGGGCTCACAATATACAGTTCAAATTAAATATAAATGGTACAATTTTGACAAAGGAACAGGATGTTGCGAACGCATTTGATAGTTTTTTCTCAGTTATACCAAAAATTGTGACCAAATCGTTAAACTCTTCAGCCTCCAGAGCGAGCTTCCGTTCTATTAGAATCTAGTGTTGCAAAATGTAAGAATGAGTTTATTAATAATAATAATAATACATATTAGAGTTTTTAATTAATATAACAAATACAGAAGATCTTTGGGGAATGTCTACAAAGGTGCTGAGTGTCATTATCTTAGATATTGCACCATGTTTAGCTTATATTTTTAATAGATGTATCGACGAGGGAGGATATTTTAATAGATGTGTTTCATGAGATCGGGAAAAAGATCTCATGAAACACAGTAAACTCATTCCTATGTTTAAGTCTGGAAGTGAAAGTCGCTAATTATAGACCGATATCGATATTACTTGCGTGAAGTAGAATCTTAAAAAAAAAGTAAAATTTTGAAAAAAATATTCTGAAACAGTTATTATATCACTTTAACGTTAACGACCTGCTCCATAGTAATCAATACGGATTTACTAAAGGTCGATCAATAGCTGATGCAGGAATAGCGCTCTTAAAGCATATATTTGAGGCCTGGGAGAAGTCACAGGATGCAGTTGGGTTTTCTGCGATCTATCTAAGGCCTTTGACTGTGTGAGTCATGCAACCTTAATCACAAAGTTAAAATATTATGGCATTAAAAACAGTCTTATCTATCCAATGGAGTCCAGAAAGTAGACGTGGGTGGTGAGAGGTCTTCAGGATCAATTATTTATATAGGGGTACCACAGGGTTCGATACTAGGCCCTTTTTTATTCCAAGTATACGTTAACGATTTACCTTTTTTTGTAAAAAATATTTGTGATATAGTTTTATTTGCAGACGATACGTCTTTAATTTTTAAGTAAATTTTTAAGTTGATAGAGGTTGAACCAGTATTTGCGATAACGTAAATGAATCCTTATCGTTAGTTCTTTACTGGTTCACTGTAAATAATCTTTAGCTTAATTCAAAAAAAGCTAAATGTATCAAATTCACTTTGCCAAATGTTATTCATAGCCCGACCAACATTGAAATGAATGGAGAAGCAATGAATCTTGTAGATTCCACGATCTTCCTAGGTCTTAATATTGATGCAAAACTACAGTGGGGACCACAAATTAAAACACTTGCAGGTAGGCTTAGTTCCGCTGCATATGCAGTTCGTGCGTTACGGTGGCTTACTGATGAAGCTACAGCTAGACTAGTTTATTTCAGTTACTTCCATAGTGTTATGTCCTACGGCATCATTCTCTGGGGGAAAGCAGCTGATATTGGTAAAATATTTGTAAATTAAAAAAGGGCAATACGTGCCATTTATATAATGAAACCACGAGAATCTTTGAGAGAAATATTCAAAGAAATTACTATGCTCACAATAGCTTAACAATACCTATATATATATGAAAATTTGCTATACACACATAAAAATAGAGATGGGATTCAGCAAAATAGTGATTTTCATAGCATCAACACTAGGAATAGACATAAATTATACATCCCTAGGTTTCGACTAGAATAAGTAAATAAGTCCTTTAGGGGGAACACGGTGCGCTTCTATAATAAGCTTCCTGAAAATGCTACTAAACTACTTATTAAGAAATTTAAAGCATACATTAAAGGTAGTCTTTTGAAGAAAGCTTATTATAATATAAATAACTATATTATTGATAAGAATGCATGGCCTCATGTCGCTCTGCCGTCAGACAGTTAACCGACACACTTAATAATATAAATAATAATAATAATAATAATACTGGACACTTTTTTCTCCGATGCCAATTCTTCTTGGGCTTGGGTTAGGATGAATTGGCACCTAAATTCACCTAGTATGTAAGACGTTTCAAAGTGATCCCTGTGATTGTATTGAATAAAGTATCTTGTGACTTTGACTTTGACTTTGATTATGTATAGTTCGCCTTAAATGGTTCGTAGAAAGCTCAACTGTCATTTATATTATTGTATATTATTCTGCACATTTTTTAAAACCATTTAGGGAGTTAAATAAGCTCGAATACCAGTAGGTAATACCAAGTGTGATTAGCAAACAAAATATATGAGATAAGTTTAATCATATTCGTGCAAAGATCATATTAATCATGTTCGAACAAAATACCAAAAATACGTAAAATAATTACATATTATAATTATATTATAATCACAAACTTAAAAAAAACGGACTTCATTGAATATAAAAAATATAATCCGCACGACCGATTTCGATATTATTTAAATGGGAAGTATACCCCTATAAAACGAAAAAAAAAAGAATTTTCCTAATCGGTTCATTAAATTCAGCGTCTTCGAGTAATCGGTGAACATACTTGCATAAAAAAAAGATTCCAATCAATTGACAACATCCTCCTTTATTTTTATGTCGGTTAAAAATAGACAGGAAAGAATGTGGTCACAACACGGTTATACAACACATCAACATCTGAGACTTGACTTGGTGCGCGGACGAGTTTCCGCAACTAGGCCTCTGGTGGGCCCCTTTTGCGTCATCAACATCTGAGATCAGCAGACACTTGTTCACTAGATGGCAAGAACTCACTAGAACACTAAAAGTATATTTGTTGCCTGTTGAGTTTACATGCGTCTATGTCTAACACAAACTATAGAAACGTTTAAAACGTTTTATTCACTGTTCCCCTTGTGTAGCAGTGGAACTGCTACACACTTACCCTATGATATTGGTAGAATGCAAATGCACACAAAACCATCTAGCCCCAAACTTATAATTACGTTTTAAAAACTAAAAAGAAAACCGACTCCATTGGATACAATTTGAAAGCATAAAATTATTTTATTTTGATTTTTTTTGTGGGAAAGTAGATGTATTTTGTTTATATAATAATATGGGTAGACCAACTGAACGCAGTGCTCTGCATTACAGGTAACGAAAATATCATCGATGTATTAAATTTTATTATTTTTGTAATTTTTTTTAAAACCGCTCGACCGATTACTAAAAAATTTTTATGGGACCACGGGGGAAGTATATCCTTTAAAACAAAGAAATCGGTTCAGGCGTCTTTGAGTACACATACATAAAAAAAAGATTCCGACGAATTGAGAACCTCCTCCTTTTTTATGAAGTCGGTTAAAAATGACTTCTGACATGACTGATAGAATACATATCTATATATATTACATACTAACATACCTACTACCTACCCACCTATTGTACAGACACAGAACAAACATCTATGTTCAATACACAAACGTTTGTCCTGGGAGGGAACCGAGCCCTCAACCAACAGAACAGCGCAGAAGGCAGAGCTACTACCAACTGAGCTGACAAGCCAGCCAGTATTCGTTGTTATGTTGGTAGGTAGGTACCTCTACGGGTGATACGTAATACGTACCCTCAAGGCAGTTATTGCTGCTATATAAGGTGGACCAGTAGAGTCAATGGATCCTCCGACAATACCAATAACTCCCGCCTCACCACTTCTATTTGTACGAAATGGCGGGACCAGAACATCCAGATGTCTTTTCGCGACCTCTATATCATTGTCTGGACATTCAACGTCACTCTCCAACATACATTGTAAATAACGAACATAAAAAACACAAACTGTCAAAATAATAAACGTCAAATGTGATGAGCCCATTATTTAAATTGTTTACACTAAATTGAAGTTTAGATCTAAATGATAACTTCCACAGAAAAATGATATAGTTTAGTAAACTGCGGTACCTACTGCCTATTCAATTCAACTCAAGCTTTACATTTCACACCACGAAACCTTCACCAACACTAACAAAGAAATGACCTGTCGTAAGTAACAATCAGTGGATGGGAAGTATCTAAGTTAATGCCAAAGTACTTTATTTTATCGCAAAATAAAACTTATTTTACGAGCGTGTTGCCAACGATCGAATTGCAGTTGTTGCAATCTCAATACCTGAACATTATAAGACTTAAGTACCTTAGGTACCTCTTACCATTTTATAAGAGAGAAAATATATCTTAAAACAATGATGAAGTAGGTACCTACGTGATGCAGTAGGAACTAAGATAGGTAGGTAGGTCTTACCTGGTACCTGAGTAAACTAATGTACTTAGGTACCCTTACTAAGGTACCTGAGTACTCCAGTAAGACGTTTCAAAGTGATGTAAGACTTTTAAAAGGGATCCTTTGACTTTCGTTTTAAAACTAGTTATTTCTTCCTACTCAAGAAAATTCACGTACGAGTAGGTATTTTACAAAGGAATAGCTAGTTGAACAGGATGAATCAAAATTATGCTCACAGGTGATAAGAAACATAAACCCTTTATCCTACACTAGCTACCCGCCGCGGCTTTGCGCGCGTGGTACCTACATGAAAAGTACCCTATGTGCTTTTCCAAGGTCCCATCTATCTCTATACCAGAATTCATCAAAATCGGTTCAGTGGTTTAGGCATGAAAACGTAACAAACAGACATATAGAGTTACTTTCGCATTTATAATATTAGTAAGGATGGTGCACCCCGTGCCCGCCGACGGCTGCCAACCGGGACGAAACGTACGGCCCCCCAACCGCGGTGCCTCCACTTTTTAAATATCTGATATCATCTAAGATATCCATTTTAATGAAATGCTGTTAAGAACATGTAAGATCTACATTAAATGTACAAAGTACCTATGTAATGTATTTAATTGGATAAGGAATAATACTGTAGAATTGTATGAAATTGTATTGAAATTATATGAAAAAAAAAAAAAAAAAAATGCGTTAATTACCGTCCCATCAGCATTCTCTTATGCTTCGCCAAGCTGTTCGAGTCTGTGGTTTATGACTGTATGGGTTCATGGGTTTGTTAAGCAAAGATCAACAGTTAGCAACCTTTTAGTGTATAAAACCATCCTCTGCGATGCATTCGATTCAACTGGGCAGATTTCCGTAAAGCTTTTGATAAAGTTAATCATAACATTCTGTGCTCTAAATTGTCTCATTATGGTATTCATAGTAGTCTTCTACAGTGGGTTCGCTCGTATCTTAATAATATAAGTCAACTCGTTGCAATCAAAGGATATATATCTTCAACGACGCAGATACTCTCTGGTGTCCCACAGGGATCTCACCTGGGTCCTCTGTTCTTTGTTGTATTTGTTAATGATTTAGCAAACAGTCTCGAATGTCCATGCTTAATGTATGCTGATGACCTAAAGGTATTTACTCAAATAAGCTGTGTTTAAGATTGCGTCAAACTACAATGCGACCTTATAAATGAATGGTGTTCTCTGAACTGCATGTTTTTAAATATAAATAAATGTTTAGTTATTACATTTACAAAGAAACATAACAGGATTATCTTTGATTACTCCATTTCCGGTAACCGATTGGATCGTAAATCTATCGTTAGTGACTTGGGTGTCTGCTTTGATGAGGAACTATCCTTCAAAAGTCACTATCCTACAAAATTATTGGAAAGAGCTCTCGTCTTCTTGGATTTATTGCCAGGATCACCAAAGGTTTTCAAAAACCAGACAGTCTTCTCCACCTCTATAATCACTTAGTTCGGTCTGTTCTTGAATATGGAAGTCCAATATGGTCGCCACACTACGCTAATCATACTGAGAGAATTGAAGCCATTCAGAACAAATGCCTTAAAATCATTTCATTTCGGCACAAATTGGGTCGTTCACTGTCTGGATATGACAATAGGCGTAATCATTTTAAAGTTGACGCTCTATCAACAAGAAGAGATTATGTTAACCTTATCTATCTGCACAAAATTCTACATTCAACTGTTGATTGTCCCAGTTTGCTCGCGTCAGTCAGCATAAACACATATTATAGATCCCGTAATCCTGCAACCTTTGGATTAAAAATATGTAACTATGTCATATTCACATATTTGATTACGAATCTAGAGCAATAAATAGATTATAACTAATTTTAGTTAAAACGCTGTGTTGATTGTAATCTGTTTTGTGAATTTAATAAATAAATAAATGAAATAGCTTGGTAAATAACACACATGACGACCTCTGTGGCGCAGTTGGCTAAGACCCGACTGAGACGCAGAAGGTTGCGGGTTCGATTCCCGCCGCGGGACAAATGTTTGTACGATCTGCAAGTATTTGTCTCGGGTCTGGGTGTTTCTATGTATAATATGTATGTATTTACAAAAAAAAAAAAAAAAGTATATAAGTAGTATATCAGTCATGTGGTACCCATAACACAAGCTCTGCTTACTTTGGGGCCAGATGATGTTGTGTGAAATGTCCGGGATTATTTATTTATTTATTTATTATTTATTTATTATTTACATGTTTTTGGATTATGTAAAAGATAAAAATGGTTATATAAGAGATAAATATATACCATCGTGGATTTTTTTATTGATCTTTTTAAGATTTACAATTCCGTAGTTACATTAATTTGATCGCCTATGGTAGCCAGGGTATGGCCAGGGTATGGCCAGGGTATGGCCTACCCATCTCCCAAGGGTCGTGAGATCTGTTTACACAGATTTGTTGTGTGCAAATGTCCTCCAATATTATTATTAGACTGGCCTGTCAGCTCAGTTGGTAGTAGCTCTGCCTTCTGCGCTGTAGGTTGAGGGTTCGATTCCCTCCCAGGATAAATATTTGTGTGAAGAACATAGGTGTTTGTTCTATGTTTGGGTGTTATAAACTATTGTGGTGACACATTTTATGTAAGCGTTCGCTTGTAAAGCACGTTTAGCGATTCTGCATTTTAAATCATATTATTTCAGTCACCAGTCACGATCCAATCCCGTCCCCGGTAACACATGCCTAGCAAGTATACGCGATAGGTACATTCACCGTAGAATTTATAAATGTAATTTGTCCCTTTAACCAGTTATTACCAATACAAGTAATTAAAGTGATCGGTTGTTTATTTTATTATCGCATCATACAAGCTAACACTATGCAGATCCAGGTTCTCCAGCTCCAAAAACACGTTCTAAATTGGTGACCACGGCGTGATCTGTTTAGAAGTGTTGCGAATAAGGTGCGATAAACTCCGTGGGAGGTGACTCAAATATTATGTACCGGAGAAGGTTCCCGATCAACTTGGAGGAAACGGCGGCAGCCTCATAGTTGAGTTTTTACAAAAACCAACATTATCATCCACGCATGGACGCCATCCAGCAGACCTAGTCCTGACCACCAACAGAAGCCCTTGTGAAAAGCCGATCATCATGTAAAGCGTGTAAATAGGCAACATCGGACGGCCGGGAATTGGTTAACCCGCGGTCCTGTCAACGAGGATCACGCAGAAGCGAGGTAATATGTTATGGGAAGCTAGCGCCAATCTGAAGTTCATTCAATCCTACTAATGTGGAGTTTGGACTCGCAGATACTCAAGAAACATTTTTTGCCCGGCTGGAGACATGCTCGCCGGAAGATCAGTGCCGGATCTCGAGATAGCTCGGTCCCACTGCAACGAGTTTCTGGCATACGCCAGACCTGCGCTAAGGTATTGGAAATGGCGGCTGTATATTGTTTGAAAAGGTGCTGTGGTATATACAGGGTTACAGGAAAAGTCGTGCTAGATCCGTTAAGGGCGTGGAGTACCCATCATTTCTGACTTATTTCACTATGAAATACCCTACCCTAAACTTAACCCTTTTCGAGATATTCGACTTTTAATTTTTTTATACATTTTGATAAACACGGGCTTTACTCACGTATTATTTTGTCGATGGATTTAATTTTTTTATTGAAAATTGCCGATTTTTAGGCTACTAAATTTAATTAGTAGTAAGACTTATTTCATAGTGAAATAAGTCAGAAATGATGGGTAATCCACGCCCTTAACGGATCTAGCACGACTTTTCCTGTAACCCATAGGACTGGACGAGGCGTATCTTCAAGTGCGTGTGAAAAGTGTTTTGTTTATTAAATTCAGTTTATTTTTATTTCATGAATTTCAATGTATCGTATATTTTATCGTTAATATTTTTTGTGTTATAATTATTATTTAGAAACGATAATTTTTACCGAGATACCCAGAATTCGCCATTGCACAGGAAATTGATTAATAGCTTGCAAAATAATTCGAAGAATCAAAGATTGATTGTCGATTGTTAACGTAGTAGTCGGGCAAACGCGGTGACGTCAGTTGTTTTGCAATGGCGGCACGTGGACAGAGTCGTGATGGAGAGTGGGGATTGGACGATCGGGCAGTTGACGTTGAGACACGAACCGAGACACTTGTCCGTTCTGAAACTGTCGGTTTGCCTATCTAAGTGCGTTAACTGAACATTGTAATTATAATACTGTGATTAAAAGGTCAAGTAATAAAAATCGTATTATTCTATTACGACAAATATGGACCCTTTACCACCAAATCAAGATGTAACGGCTCCATCGCTCAGCCATCGCTTACGCCGTCATATATATATATATATATATATATATTTTACTTTGTTTTATTATGTATCACATTACCGATAACTGTTTATGTAATCTCTCGGTCATTAGACACGAGGTACTACCGCTGTCCAGGATCGCACGAGCAATGACCTCTCGATTGTCGCAATCATACACTTTCACTTATGCGGTGGATAATAGAACATCACACTGACCTATTTTTTCGCATGTAGTGGTGATGCTTCCCGTCAGTGCAACGCTTGAGTTCTCGGAATTCGTCACAGTAGGAACAGAGTTGTTATCGCGATCAGTCGAGCTGAAGGTACAGACGTAGATGACTGCTTAGATGCGCAAAACTCGTTTATGTGTGTGTGATGAACATATGTGTAGTTTGAGGCCAGATGGTGCTAAATGCATTGTCAACCAATATTTATTTATTATTTATTTTATTCATTTATTACTATAAATAAATAAAATAAATAATAAATAAATATATCATAACATTAAACAGATGGACAAATATTTAGTACAATTCCGCCAATCTATTCCTAAAGAGTTACCTCCAAAAGAAATTCGACACGTGTTTCGCCTCTCCACGAGGCATCCTCAGCAACACTTGACTCACTCCGCACCCCGACAAAAAAACACTCTGCTCTGCAGACTTGTTGCTTCGACCAACTTCAGACTGAGACTGGGCCAGTTGCGCTCCAACTTTACTATTTATACACACAGTCTGACCGGACTGCCACACCACCCGTATGAATCAGCGCCAGCCGTTGTAAACAAACGTAATAGCGGTGATCTTCGAGAACTTGTATTTAATTCGTTCAACAGTGTAAAATCTACTGAATTATGTCTTGTTATTTCTAAAGTTTCGAGTTCAGACATTCTAAAAACTTTTTCGCAGCTATGTAAAATTTCAAAAGTATTATTATTACTCAATGTAAGTATGTCCTGAATCTATCAAATGTTTGGCAAAATGAGACCTTTATGGACAATTATTTCTATAAGCAGCGATATGTTCTTTGTACCTAGTTTCAAAATTACGACTGGTTTGACCTACATAAACACCATTACATTCATCGCAAATTAATTTATAAACCCCTGATTTTTTATGGTTCTCTAATCTGTCTTTTCCATTACAAATCCGTTTTAAAGTGCTGTTGGTTTTAAAGGCCACTCTTACCTTGTTTCTCAATAAAGTGTTTGAAATCCTACCAAGTAGGTCAGGCTACCTAAATATTTCATGTCCGAATATGAATCATTAGGTCACATGACAGAGTGCAAACCGATTATGTCGGTGCCTCATTATTTCATCCCACGTCATTGTGTCCTTCGTGAGAGTAGTACCACAACTAAACTACGAGTTATATTTAATGCGAGTAGTTCTACTTTTTCTGGAGTTTCATTGATCATATTCAAATGATTGGGCCCACAGTATAGGATGACTTACTGTCGATACTTTTGAGATTTAGGCAGCATAAATATGTTATAGTTGTAGGTTGTAAAAAAATGTACAGATGTATAGCTGTACACCCTGTAGATAGACCATTGCAACAAATTGTCTGGCGTGACCAAAATCAACTCGATTCTCTGTTAAAATGTTATAGTTTGAACCGGGTGAGTTATGGCACCGCTAGTGCGCCTTATCTTGCTACTCGGTGTCTGAAGCAGATAGGTTTAGACTGTAAAGACCCCAAAATATCTGAAATTATACTTCACGATTATTATGTTGATGATTTTTTAAGTGGTGGTGATGAACTAAGCGAAGTTTTATATTTACGCAAGATGGTAACCGCCGAGTTAGCCTCTGCTTGTATGCCTCTTAGAAAATGGAAATCTAATGAGCCTCAGTTATTGCCAGAAACCGATCAGTGCTCACCTGAATTAAATATTAGAGATATTGAATCGAGTAAAACGTTAGATCTCGGGTGGCATTCAGTATTAGATCACTGTTATTTCTACATCAGTCCCAACATAGTAAAGGGAAACACAAAGCGAGATATTCTCTCCGTCATTGCCCAGATATTTGATCCCTTAGGTCTTGTATCACCTTGTGTTATTATGAAAATTCTATTACAGAAACTGTGGCTTCAGCGACTGTCTTGGGATGAGAAATTGCCACCGCAGTAGAAACAAGTCTGGCTCGAAGTTCTTGACAGCCTGTCGGGTTTGAACAGCCTACGTATACCTCGACGCGTCGTCTGTGACTCATATTCCTCCCTGGAACTGCACATTTACACAGACGCGTCTGAGCGTGCTTACGGCGCTTGCATTTATGTTCGTAGTATTGACGTTAGAGGTGGGTCTCACTCAAACTATTAATCGCTAAAAGCAGAGTCGCTCCTATCAAGCCCACGACAATACCAAGACTCGAGCTCTGCGGTGCTTTGATCGGCGCTCGTCTTTATGAAAAGGCCGCCGCTGCACTGCGAGCACAAATTCAGCATGTCTTTTTCTGGACAGATTCCATGATCGTCCTAGGTTGGCTTAAAATGTTGCCTTCTAAGTTACAACCTTTTGTGCGAAATCGCATAGCTGATATTTTAGAAAAAACTGGCAGCTGTACTTGGAGACATGTTCCGACTGACGAGAACCCCGCGACGGGACGACGAGAATATCGCATGGTGTCAGTGTAAGCTCTCTTCGGTCTCACACGCTTTGGTGGCATGGGCCAGATTATTTGAAACGCGAACCCTCACAATGGCCTGCTACACCAAGTAGGTACTCTCGAATGGTTGCCTGAAACTCGCAATGAAGTTTCGTTACATATCAGTGATTTTACTTCACACGAACTTATCGATTTCAGTCGATTTTCAAATTTGTCTAGGCTTCAGCGAACCGTAGCTTATGTGCTAAGGTTTGTTAATTTTCTAAAGGGAAAAGTTAGACCTGTAAATAAATATTTAAATACTGATGAGTTAAGTGATGCTTTAGTTTTAATAACGAAACAATCGCAAATGCAGTCGTTCCCTGAATATAGTTTATTGATTAAAAAGCAAAGTTTGCCTAGTAAAAGTCCGCTGATCAAATTTAATGTTTATTTAGAAAAAAATAATCTAATTCCTGTTGGAGGTCGTTTAAATAATTCTAGCTTCACGTTCGAAAAGAAGCATCCTATATTATTACAGTCCACTAATCAAGTTACGAAGTTGTTATTTATGTTTGAACACAAAAGATTAATGCATTTTGGCCCTCAACTTTTATTGGCTACAATTCGTGAAACTTATTGGCCGATAGGTGGCCGCAATTTAGCGAAAGGGTGTTTTCGTCAATGCGTGCTCTGCAATCGCATAAAGGGTAAAACGTATAACCCACTGATGGGTAACTTACCACGGCAGCGACTTGAACCAGGTGGATATCCGTTTTAAAGTGTAGGCGTGGACTATGAGGGCCCTGTTGCCGTCGCTAGTCGCACTGGTCGCGGTTGTAGGCTTATCATGTCATACATAGATAGCTATTTTTGTATGTTTTACGACCAAGGCGGTACACTTGGAGTTAGTAGGTGACTTAACAAGCAATAACTATCTACTAGCATTACGCTGATTTATTTCACGCAGAGGAAAACCTTCTCATATATTTTCAGATAACGGTACCTCATTCGCTGGCGCATATAATGATATTTCGAAGTTTTTAAAGAGTAATTGTAATTTTCTGGCTGCGGAGACAGCTCAGGATATCATTCAATTTCATTTCATACCTGCATATAGCCCTAATTTCGGAGGTCTTTGGGAGGCTGGTGTCAAGTCGACAAAATTTCATTTAAATAGAGTGTTGGGAAATTGTAATTTAACGTTCGAGGAACTTACTACTACGTTGGTGCAAATCGAGGCGATCCTTAACTCTCGGCCGCTCTCTCCGTTCTCCGTACGCTGCTCACACCGGGTCATTTTCTCATCGGCCGCCCTCTCACCGCCCTGCCTAAAAGGAACTATCAGGATTACCCAGTCAACAGATTGACACGCTTCCAGCGGATTGAACAGTTACGCCAGCACTTCTGGACTCGGTAAAGAGTATGTTGCTGAACTTCAACAGCGAGTTAAATGGCGATCCTGTAAGTACTCTCTCAAGAATGATACTCTGGTACTGCTGAATAAAGATGGCACTCCACCGCTGAAATGGAAGCTTGGACGTATCGTAGCTGTGCATCCCGGTCCTAGTGACAATATATGTCGCGTCGCAGACATCAAATTAGCCAATGGAATTGTAAGGCGAAGCTTTAGCAAGATTGTCCCGTTGCTGCCAGAAGAAGTGTCTCCCGTTGAAAGACGAGCTTTCAACACGCGGGGGCAAATTTAAACCTTCGCGCTCATTTATTTTTATAAGTTTAAGTGCCTACCAACATTATTCCCGTTATCCCCTTTACTTGAATGATGTAAAATTGATTACACGCGTCCGTCGAAATTATTGAATTTTAATTATACAAAAATATACCATAACCCGCTACAAAGGTACCATATCAAATTATTAAAATAGGTTATCTGTAAAGTAAACAATACACAACATTAATTATATTAAAACGTCCGGTTTGGATTACAAACAAAAAGTAATTCTACTTTCCTCAGTAACACTACGAGAAACCTGATAACCTTCATCTCCATTCAGCTCTTATAGTGTTCATGTTGATTGTACAGCCGGTCTTTCAATCCTCAGCTGACGACACTGGCCTTCTCGTCACCAAGAAGCATTGTCTTCAGCTGGTAACGGGTCCAAGTCTAATGTTGCTCGCTAAAACAAAATACTGGTACCCACTAAGGCTGGTATCCCCCGCCTGGACTCGTGTCCCTTGCTAGAGCACGATTAGTATCACCCACCTGGGTTCGTGACGCTCGCTAGAGCAAGAGTTGTATCGCCCGCCTGGGCTCGTGCCGCTCGCTAGAGCAAGAAGATTATGGTCTGCCTGGCTCGTGCCGCTCGCTAGAGCAAGAGTTATATCACCCGCCTGAGTTCGTGCCGCTCGCTAGAGCAAGTGTTGTATCGCCCGCCTGGGCTCGTGCCGCTCGCTAGAGCAAGAGTTGTATCGCCCGCCTGGGCTCGTGCCGCTCGCTAGAGCAAGAGTTGTATCACCCGCCTGGGTTCGTGCTGCTCGCTAAAGCAAGAGTTGTATGGCCCGCTTGGGCTCGTGTCGCTCGCTAGAGCAAGAATTGTATCATTCGCCTGGGTTCGTGCCGCTCGCTAGAGCAAGAGTTGTATCACCCGCCTGGGTTCGTGCCGCTCGCTAGAGCAAGAGTTGTATCACCCGCCTGGGTTCGTGCCGCTCGCTAGAGCAAGAGTTGTATCGCCCGCCTGGCCTCGTGCCGCTCGCTAGAGCAAGAGTTGTATCGCCCGCCTGGGCTCGTGCCGCTTAGACTTCTTATTACCCATCTAGGCTGCAATTGTTCTCCAGAACTGTAATCATCGACCAAGATAGTTATCATCTACCAGAATTGATATTGAAATCGCCCGCCATGACTATTACCATCCACCAATTCTGGAACCACGTTCTATGAGTGGGATCTTCCCCACTGTTGATATCTCATGCCAGTAATTAAATGCTATGATCTCTGTCGCCGACCGTGGCTTTTTGCTATGATTACAGTCTGTTAACATAGTAGGTATATATCATTTAACAATATCAAAACCAAAATATAAAATTGAAAAAAGAAATAAAACTTCTGATGCCCGCTAAGGCTAATTTAAAAAAAAAGAAAAAAAATAATACAAAGCAACATAAACAGACACAATTTTTAAAGTACCCACTTTAAACTCATCAACGTAATAATAAAAATGTATACACAGGTTATTCAACATTCAAGTTAACTTCAGCACTGGAATCACTTTCTATAGGATCATTAGAAAATACTAACCAAGGGTGTATCTTAACGACTGCAAAAACATTTTTGTAAAGTAGTTTACCAGGCTTCTTAGTGATGGGGGGGGGGGGTATCCTCAATCAAATATCTGTCATTTCTAAGTATCTGAACAAATCTGAACAATAAAGCCCACCACATTTAGGAAGTAATTTTTTAAGAGAAAACTTCTCTTAGCGCGGTACGCATATTTTTAGATGAGGTAAAACCTCTGGATTCGCGACACCGTTACCATCTGGGGCGAGACGCAGCCGGCTGCCGCGCTCGCCCCATTTGATTATAAAACTTAATTCACATGTTTACAGTCTACTTTTGTATGGAGAAGTTTACTGAGTTAGGTTCTTTGATATATTATCTACATTCTGAACAAAAAATATTGCATCATCTGTGTTCGTTCAGTATTTGATTGGCAGTCGCCATAATTACTGATTTTGAAGTGATTTATTACTAAACTTTTTAGCGCTAAAGCGCGTTAGGCGCCAAAATAAGTTTTCACTTCTGTCGGCACTCCCGGAGTGCAACCCGATATTTTTTATTGATTGACCTTGTTTTATGTACACATAAATTTCGTAAATGGTTTAAAATTTACCTATGTTTTAAATTATTTCTCATGTAAGTGAAGTTTTATAATTTCATTTTGAGAAAATAAATTAATTTTCTATAACCGGAAACGAATCTATACCTAGTAGCTAGTATGTAACAATGTTACTTTTAACTTTGCGGAAAAGGCCTATAATGATCAGCGTGCAGTACCTACTTCAAAGGGCTTATTTATTTTTATTTATTTATCGGCACAACCCACATCAGGCGGACACTGTCTTCATTTTTAATGATTCGATATAATTTGTTATTATTTAAAGTAAAGTTGTTTTTTATTTCAAATATATTAGTTACATTTAGATCCCAAAAAATTTCAACTATTCTTTGTAATTCATTGGTCTTGTACACTTTCTACGAATATGTATATTAGAGATTTCACAGAGATTCATTTTACAGATTGACCACAATTAAAGCAAACAATGCCTGGTTTCGAGGTTTCAGTGCCATGTTTTACTGATTCTGGATCTTTATTTACAATATTGCTACGTTTGTATTTACAATATTGTGTAACCGTCGCTTAGTGACATTGTTTTAATGTATGAAAATAGTTGCTCTGGTTCCTCGAAACGGCATGAGTTTGCGCTCATTCTAACAAATTTGTCATCAATACCATGCACTAGGCATCCTACAGCTTTTCGCCACAAAATTTCACATTTATCGATGAAAATATTTTTTTCGTAGTAATAAACATCCAAAGGCTGACCAATTTTGCACCGCAACTGCAACATTATCTGCAACAAATCACCATAATTTTCCGTGGAAGGAAAATCAGATTTGAATTTATCTAACCACTGTCCCCATGTAAAGAGCAATGAGGGTAGACTTTGGTACCATCGTTTAGCAAGACCTATTATTTTGGGCAGGGCGTAATGGCAAATCTGCATATCATTCCACGAGTATATCTGAGCGCACTCGTTTACCTTATGAATCCAAGACTCAATGTTTTGAGAACCGTCGCTGGGGTCAAACTCTGGTACTACATTAATATGAGCCGTAAATGCTTGCGCCGGCAAAATGTTCCCGTTTTGTATAGAATTGGCATTGCTAACCACCTGTAATACTGAGTCAGCTATAGGTGTACCTGTGTTCTGAGTAATATCAGTGCTGTTGACAGTCAAACCCACGTAATCTGGAGGCCGATGGACACCAGACCAAGAAGGGGTGCGCGAGTGTAATACATTAGTGCTCGTGGTACCCTTGCATCGACTAGAACGCTTGATTTTCTTATGACGCCTCTTAACCGTCATAGAATAGAATAGAATAGAATAGAATAGAATAGAATAGAATAGAATAGAATAGAATAGAATAGAATAGAATAGAATAGAATAGAATAGAATAGAATAGAATAGAATAGAATAGAATAGAATAGAATAGAATAGAATAGAATAGAATAGAATAGAATAGAATAGAATAGAATAGAATAGAATAGAATAGAATAGAATAGAATAGAATAGAATAGAATAGAATAGAATAGAATAGAATAGAATAGAATAGAATAGAATAGAATAGAATAGAATAGAATAGAATAGAATAGAATAGAATAGAATAGAATAGAATAGAATAGAATAGAATAGAATAGAATAGAATAGAATAGAATAGAATAGAATAGAATAGAATAGAATAGAATAGAATAGAATAGAATAGAATAGAATAGAATAGAATAGAATAGAATAGAATAGAATAGAATAGAATAGAATAGAATAGAATAGAATAGAATAGAATAGAATAGAATAGAATAGAATAGAATAGAATAGAATAGAATAGAATAGAATAGAATAGAATAGAATAGAATAGAATAGAATAGAATAGAATAGAATAGAATAGAATAGAATAGAATAGAATAGAATAGAATAGAATAGAATAGAATAGAATAGAATAGAATAGAATAGAATAGAATAGAATAGAATAGAATAGAATAGAATAGAATAGAATAGAATAGAATAGAATAGAATAGAATAGAATAGAATAGAATAGAATAGAATAGAATAGAATAGAATAGAATAGAATAGAATAAATATTTATTTGGTAGTTTCAATTTTTTTTTTTAATTTCCGTGTGTGTCATATACACACACGGAAATTGAAAATACAATAGAAACAGGCAGTTACGAAAGTATCTATAACCAATGAGGTAAGAAGGTAACTAAAAAAAAATGCATAGCATGCGTTCCTGACTCTTTATGATGCTTACGGCTACTTTCGTCATATGAAGCTGACGCTGAAGTACTACTTTCACTGGTTGTAGGACGTCTATGACGATCCTGGCGTTTTGATACACGCCGTTCACTAGATCTGCTACGTCTATCAGACCCCATGATAAATACTCGTTTACTGTATGATATCAATAGAGTCGGCCATTTATCAATGAAATAATTATAATAATTATCATTAGAAAGGAAATTAAAAAGAGACCAATTGAATACACCTACTTACATTTATAAAATAAACACTGTTATTTAATACCAAGTTATTATACCTCTACAGGGCTTACAAACAATATGTGCCTACAATAAAACAAGTAGGTAAGTCCAGAAAAATAACTGTAGTCAACCTACAACCAACCTACGAACCTAGGTATACCATCATCATTCATTCTATTCTATATAATTTGACTACCTGCTTCTTAATGAACTTATTTTTTTTTCTTTGACCTAATTCCATCAGATATTATGAAAATTGTCGCGAGATAACCATTATCCTCTCATAGATTCAACATAGGGACCCACATACACACTGACAATAAATGGAAACTATCAAAGATGCACGAATACCGACCAAATAAAGTTCTATTTACAAGTATATCGATCTAAGAAGGTCCTCGCATCCTACCAATAATACACTAAACTGATCACTGAAACTGAAACTGAAAATACTATTATCTAAATCTAACCAACAACACTTAGTTACTTACGGTTTTTAAGCCAACCAGCGCGTGATTCGTCACACTTCTGAATTGCTAAAAACACGATACCTTAACGAGGACCCTCGACAATAATACGATACTGTTCTTTAACATTTAAGCTACTGGCTTTTATTCTATTTATCTACAACTACTACAAAACAATCCCAGACTATACAAATATCCTTAACCAAAAACACCTAGCGCTCTCGAGAGAATGTCAAGTAGTTCGGTTCGTCCGAACTACCCTCTATCTGTTTCAGACTATCAGTGTTGCCAATCGAGTCAAGACAAAAACCCTAGCAACGTTCCTTAGTGATTAATAAGACATTGACAATTAATACAATAGTCGATGTTTCACTACAACTCCCAATCTTTAATTGTAAATTCTCAATTGCAAGTTTATTATTAAAAGCAGCTGGTTTGGGGTTTGTTTACAGAATGTTTATATGTTTGTTTGTTAGCTTGTTAGTAGGTAATGGATAAACTCAAAAAACTTCTTAACCAATTAAAAAAAAATGATCTATGAATAAATGTTTATTTATTTTTCCCACATGTATTTTATATTATACCTACCTACTGTCCATTTCCCTGAATATATTACTAGGTACCTACTACGAGTACCAAGTACTTGGTACATACTACCTACACAAAACAAATACCTATCCTAAAAGTTAGATAATTGATTCAGGAGTGACTTTGCGGAAATATTACAAAACAATAGATAAACATTATATAGATAAAAAAAAGTCCTAGATGACATAAAGGGGTAAGGCCGCCAAAATCAATTTTTTGTGTGACATTTTTGTCGTTTTTTTGCAGTATCTTATGATTATGATATGAGTATATCTTATGATATACTTAAAATTGCCCATTAGTGCCTAATTGTAATAAATAACCGAGATATAACCTGCCGCGGCAGCGGCCGCCGCAGCGCCAGAAAATAATACAAGATCACAGTATATCTCACTTGGTTACTTATCACCTATCAATAGGTAGGTTATGTTGGAGTATAGAAAAAAACGCGCAAGGCGAGCGAGCGTAGCGAGCGTGCCGCGGCAGCGGCCGCCGCAGCGCCAGAAAATAATACAAGGTCACGGTATATCTGATCTTTGTCGTATTTGTTGTCTGTGGTTTATCATGTTGTGCAAAATTGATGCGAACGAAACGTAAAAAAACCTGTCATGTGTCACCGCGCCAAATCGCGCCATACGTAAAAAACCGATGTCTTTGACATATGGCTTCTTTCGACGACTTTGGTTGTTTGGTTTAACTTATCTTCTGGACCTTGTTTGTTTACCTACACGATTGACCTACGCTTATACACTGGACACCGATTTTCTGCCTTCACGATTGACCCTTGCTGATCTACTGGACATCTGGACTGTATGTAACATCTGGACTGGTAATTTAAACTAGAATATTTTTTTTGAGGTTAGGTTACATTTTTTCAAATATCTCGAGGACGGGGCAATACCTAGTATGGGGGTGGTACCAGGGGGGAGGGGAGTCCCCGCCCCCCTACCCCATTTTTTTTTCCTTCATTTTCGTGCGACGCACTACTAAAGTTTAACCCAGTAGATCTATAAAGCCGCATGCATAGTGGTATTTGGACTTATTTTTGAAAGTAATGTATCTCAGTGTGATTTTGTAGGTATGACAAACGCGGTAAGTACTTACATAAGTACCTACTTTTTAATAGTGAAAACCTTCCAAGTGGAAGAGTGCCAGTTTATGGCACGAAAGGCTCTTGAGCACCGAACTAGCTTAATACGTTTTACTAATGTAGTCCAGCTAACTAGCCGACCGGCCGACCGGCCGACCGGCTTGGGGTTAGTATCTGGATACAGGAATTGGAGGGTGAAATTGTTCAAATCTGGTTAGGTTTTGCTTCCTGATCACATATTTACCACTTTTAACTTTCGGAAATCCTTAGTTTTCGAGAAAATAATAAAACATTTCTTACCTCAAATCTGATAAAATGTGAAACAAAATGTAAAAATTGACAGATAATAACCAAATTTTGTCGTATTTGTTGTCTGTGGTTTATCATGTTGTGCAAAATTGATGCGAATAAAACGTAAAAACGTAACGTAAACGTAACTGTCATGTGCCACTGTAACCGCGCCAAAACGCGCCATACGTAAAAAACCGATGTCTTTGACATATGGCTTCATTCGATGACTTTGGCTTATTTTCACTTCACTTGGTAGGTTATGTTGGTGTATAGAAAACAACGCGCAAGGCGAGCAGCGTAGCAAGCGTGCCGCGGCAGCGGCCGCCGCAGCGCCAGAAAAATAATACAAGGTCACGGTAGGAGTATTTGAGGTTAGCAATGTTTTATTATTTTCTCGAAAACTATGGATTTCCGAAAGTTAAAAGTGGTAAATATGTAATCAAGAAGCAAAACCTAACCAGATTTGAGCAATTTCACTCTCCAATTCTAGTATCCAGATAAATACTAAGTATTAACCCAGCGGTCAATTGTTTTCTTCTATTGAAATATAATCTATTCATGTGCATAAAGAAACTGTCAATTTTTTATAAAAAATGCAGTTAACAGCCGCAGAACGACAAAGAAGGTATCGAGAAAAGGTAACATGCAATCCTGAAAAATTACAAAACCACAAGAAAAAAAATTGTGAAAGAACGTTACGCGAGTATAAAAATAAAACAGCCAATTACAACGAAGAAAAGAAAGAAGAATTAAGAAAAAAATACATTTCAATAATCTATAGTTACCTATAAAAGAGCTTAACCTGACTGACTGATTCATCATCGCCGAGCCGAAACTGCTGAAGGTAGAAAGCTGAAATTTGGAAGGTAGCTTCCTTTTACAGCAATTTGAATTGAATTTGAAATTCAACCCCTAAGAGGGTGAAAAGAGGTAAAAACAAATGTATAGAACTTTTTAACGCGTGTTGCGATTTGCTTGAAACTAGATGTGAATAAATAAAATGCAAAGTAAATGGACAGGTGTTTCAGAATTTTTCAAAATAACCCTAACAAAGGGGTGAAATGGAGTGTCAAAATTTGTATGGGAACTTTTTAACGGGTGATGTGATTTCTTAGAAACTTAGTTTGTATACTTAAAATGCAAAATAAATGGACACCTGTTTCAGGATTTTTCAAAATATCTCATAAAGGAGCAAAATGGGGTGTGAATGTTTGTATGGAAACTTTTTAATGGGTGGTGAATGTGATTTTAAACTTATCAATAAAATTTGGCAAGGAGATAAATTGCATCCTGGGGATTTAAGCTACAATACATTTCATAAAAAATGCGGACGAGGTCGCGAGCTACAGCTAGTAATTTATAACTGAGTAACTAATAAGTTCCTAGTAAGTTTGTTTAACTTGGATTTATTACATTGCTATTAATTAATAATAATTATTTTAATAAAATATAGTAAGTAGGTACTTTTGTTTTTCATGTTTTTCTGCACAGTAAAAAAGTAAAAATAAATATCTTGTATTATTTTAGGTTATTTATTTAAATATTTGGGTAAAGGTGGTTTCATAATTAAAAATTTAATTATGAAATCACCCAAAAGATGTGTTACTTTTGGGTTACGTTTGTGTAACGGTATACTATCGGTAACGGTATAATAACACAACATCTGTTGTGTTACTTTTGTGATATATTTGACAATTTTGCGGCCTTACCCATACGAGTAGTCCCAAGTAGTAGTCTAAGCCCTACCCTTCTTTCGGAATACTTCCTCAAAAGCACTGTGAAGTCGATAAATCAAATCTGAAGATACCAAACTTCGACCATGTATTTTAAAACCAATCGCAGTCGTCATTCTTGTTAGGTTATCAGCTGAATAAGTGCTTATACTCTGATAAAGTTGTATCTGGTTTTCATTAATACAATGGGGAATTTTTATTAAAGCCCAGTGGTAAAGCGTAGCCATGCAACCTACTAGAAAATCGCCTTCGCCTGAAGTACGACGTCTCGACGGATTATCCATTGAAGCCCAACTGTATTCGGCTATTGGAGATCGAAATATATTTGTTTCACCTTTTACTAGTACAGATACGTAAGGACCCCAGTAGTTAAACCAATTAGGTGAGTCAGACAAAACTTTAGCTAACAGATGAGCCGCTATTACACCTGGTGTTAGAATACAGCCAGGGCTAGGGTAATCTTTAATGATTGTTGGCTGTTTAGATATTATAAAGTGTCCATCGCCATCTACCACTAAGGGTTTTCGAAATAGTCTGCATGATCTTATTATAAAATACAATAAAGTCATAGATTCTTCTGATCTTCCTAATCCTGCTCCAACTACAACTACATCCATGTGTATTAACATTAAATTAATGAGTGGTGCTGATCTGAAATTGAGGTATGGATAAACCATCATATCAGGACAGTATCCTTTGATAATGGGCGCTGCTTCATCAGTAGTTAAGACTATGACCGCGTCAGCTCCGGTCTGAAAAACATAAAGTTTCATTACAATCACTAGGATCACTTTGATATAGCTAGATATACAAATATATAACTCCTTATTGCTATACCACAAGGAAAATACACAAAAAAATATTTTAAAATAAAATGCAATACAATGGGAGGCCTATCAGAGATCTCTGCCAGGCAACTTTTGGATGGATTGGACAAAAAATAAACCAAGAAGGGTCATTTTGGTGTGGTGTATATATAATTCAATACTTACATAATCTTTTAATAAACTCAATATAATACTGATATTAATAAATACATAACGTTGTTTATTTACACCTTTAATATAAGTATATATTACATTAACTTCCTTCCGTAAACAGATATAATATCAAATAAATATACAATTACTTATAGATAAAAAATACAGTTCAGTTCACTGACCGCAGGTAGAGTGCCCAAAAGACTGGCAACGTTACCTCGTTGAATAGCCATAGTAATCCTTTGTCCGAGGTAAGCACCAGCCCATTGATCATTGGTCTTGTCTACCAGTCCTTTTGATAACTCTCTGAATAGGAGCCACGCCTCAGTTCCCCACGGGCCTAACGTTTCTACCCCAAAAGGCAGAAATATATAACCATTGCCAATGGATACATATTTCCGCTTCTCGAGGTCTTCTGCCGCAGCAGCAACGGCACCGACGGTCTTAGACGTAGACGATACGTGAGATGCTGCCAGAGTGTCCACAAGTCGCATCCCACACCAGAGGCTTACCACGACTCCAGGGAATTAATGTCATGCCGTCAGGCCTCTTAGCATCCTCACGTGCGATACTGTTCGGCTCTAGGATGGCCGGCACGTTCACGGTGGCGAGTGCCCTACGGATGATGTCATTAAGACTGGCGTGGCGAGCTTGACGACCTGCGCTGCGGCGGCAGGAGAGTCCGTGGTGACCTTGTCTGTCAACCATGATGACTTACTGCCACAGAAAATGTATTATTATCCATTAGCGTGCCTATGTTTGCTGAAGGCAGAGCATGCAGCCAAAAACCAGATTCTCGTGCTCCAGAGGCAATGAGGCGAGCCCGTTCTGCTTGTGAAGGCACTGAATCCAAAAGCTCTTGTTGTATTTTTTTACAAATAGGCTCGTCCCAATGCCTCTGTAAATGAGGTTTTTCAGGAATCGTTTCAGGTGGACAGACCAATGCCCAAGCATTTTTTTGCTTCGTCCATAGCATCAGTTTGATTAATACGTAAAGATGATTGTATAATTTTAGAAAACAGAGTTGTTGTGCTATGAACTGAAGATAAAAATGCTGAAAGAGAAACACTTGAAATTTTTCTAATGCCTAAACCTCCAAAACGTATGGGTAGAAGGGCCTGGCTCCAAGAATTATCAGACATTGGACAATTTAAAATTTTGATAATTACAATTTTTAATGCAGTATTCAAATCTGTTAAATAATCATTAAATATCCAAAGGTGGCTGCATCTCAGGACGTAAGTCAACTGAGGCACAAACAGACAAAAACGAATTATGTGGTAAGCCATATGACAACGAATTTTGGTCAACCTTTCAGTATATTCCTCGAATTTAACACGCTGCTCTGCAATGAATGAAGGAAATGATTCATTAAAAATTGGGGCACCTAGAAGGTGGAGAGTATTTTTATTAACAATTTTGATATTAGGAGCTAAAGTATCAAAACTTTTAATAAAATCATATTTTCGTTTTGTTTGTATTGAATCCGATATAAATAATTCAAATTTAGAAAAATTTTAATCTAAGCCAATGGATTGAAATTTATCAATTAAAAGTTTTAAATAATTCAGAACTGTTTCTGCGTTCCTTCCTAAAGTGCCATCATCCAAGTACCATACGTTAAATTTTGAAGATAGTGATTTAATAATAGGATGAATGGCAAGGCTGAACAGGGCTGGTCCTAATGGATCTCCTTGTTGACAGCCGGTAGATGATTTAATGTGATTGGTTTTGTATGTGAGTGTGGAGTCCGAACCATAACATTGATAAGTAAACGTAGTTAAAAATTTCGGGGCAAACATTTTTAATTTCATTAAGGATGAGGTTTCTGTTTACGGAGTTGAAGGCGTTTTTTACATCCACTTTCAAAAGTACTTCACCAACGTCTCTCTTTAGGTAGGTTCTTAAAGCATGGACAGCAGCCTCACACCTGCCCCTGCTTCCAAAACCTAACTGAATGGGCTGGAATTGTTCAGTTAGTTTTGTAAGAACATTCCTAATGAAAATTTTAGAAGCAATGCGTCGAAAAGTATAGCCTACAGCAATGGGCCGGATTCCACCGTCTTATTTTTTAACGCACATAAATTTGGGCTTGGCTTTAGTTTCCCGTCGCACGAATTGGATGGTGAAAATTCTCAAATCAGGAAGGGTTTTGCTTTCTGATTAAATATTTACCACTTTTAACTTTAGGTTATTCTTAGTTTTCGAGAAAATAAAAAAACATTTCAAACCTCAAATCAGATAAAACTTGAAACAAAACGTAAAAATTGACAGATAATAACCAAATTTGTTGTATTTGTTGTCTGTGGTTTAACATGTTGTGCAAAATTGATGCGAACGAAACGTAAAAAACCTGTCATGTGTCAGTGATTTTGTTAAGACTTCTTTCGACGACTTTGGCTTATCTTCACTTCACTTGGTTACTTATCACTTATCACTTGGTAGGTTATGTTGGAGTATAGAAAAAACGCGCAAGGCGAGCGAGCGTAGCGAGCGTGCCGCGGCAGCGGCCTACGCAGCGCCAGAAGAATAATACCGAAACGTAAAAAACCTGTCATGTGTCAGTGATTTTGTTAAGACTTCTTTCGACGACTTTGGCTTATCTTCACTTCACTTGGTTACTTATCACTTATCACTTGGTAGGTTATGTTGGAGTATAGAAAACAACGCGCAAGGCGAGCGAGCGTAGCGAGCGTGCCGCGGCAGCGGCCTACGCAGCGCCAGAAGAATAATACAGGGTCACGGTTTTTGAGGTTAGGTTACATTAATTCAAATATCTCGAGAACGGGGCAATACCTATTATGGGGGTGGTACCCCCCCATTTTTTTTCCTTCATTTTCGTGCGACGGGAAACTAATATTTAACCTAAATCTGCGCCGTATATCATGTGAGTTATATTGCTGTCGACTTTTCCAGAAAGCAACAAGTTTATCCAGGCAGTTATGTCTGATAAAAGCGTTTTGCCACATTCCCCTGAAGTACCTATTCAATCTTTTAGGTGTTGTGGGCTCAAACCATCTGGTCCTCCAGCGGAACCATTTGTAAAAGACATAACCGCTGAAAAGACATCCTTGGTACTTGCCTGGATAGGTTGCTGTGTGAGGCTATCTGGAGACGCGGTGACTGATACCGATGAACTTGGATGTTTTTCTAGAAGTGCGGCAAGTGTTTCTGTTGTGTCGGGCTAGAACGTCATTGCTAAATAATTACTTTGAGGCGCCTTTAGAAATAAATACATACATACACAATAGGTATAATAACAAACAGATAAAATCATAGCATAAAAGTGGGTATTATAGTATTATAAGTGGGTATTACTATTATGTAAGATATCAACAATACAAAAATAATTAGCTATAACAGCACGACAAACAATTATATAAGTATAATATACTAGCTGCCCCGTTCGCGAATTCATCCGTGCGTTTTAAAATAAAAAAAACAAAATCTAAACCATTCTCGAATCCACTTGAAGACACACAAAAAATTTCATCAAAATCGGTCCAGCCGTTTAGGAGGAGTTCAGTGACATACACACGTACACTAGAATTATATATAATAACTAGCCGACTCGGCAAACGTTGTTTTGCCATGTATGTTATTTTTAATATGATGTTTAAAAAATAAGGGTTGATCGTAGAGGGGTGAAAATTTAGGCTTGCATGTATTTTTGTATGATGTATCATAAAAAAATAAAAACAAAAAATTTTGTCTGAAAAATAAAAAATAAAAATTAAGGGGTGGACCACCCTTAACATTTAGGGGGATGAAAAATAGATGTTGTTCGATTCTCCCCCCTGACTAATATCCTCGCTAAGGATCACGAAAATCGGTGGAGCCGTTTCGGAGGAGTTCGATTACGCACCCCGTGACAGAAGAATTTTATATATTAAGAGAAGAAGAAGATATTAAATTTGATCGTGTGTACCAAAGTAGATACCTACTTACTTGGGCTACTTGCCACATAGATAAGTAGGGCTATATAACAGTGATACGCTGTTATTTTCAGGTATTCTATTCTTATTAATGGTTAGCTATGTGTTGTATTCTATGACGAGCTCTGTGGTGCCATGGGTGAAAGCCCGCCTGAGACGCAGAAGGTGGCGGGTTCGATTCGAATGTTTGCATGATCTGCAAATACATATTTGTCTCTGGTCTGGGTGTTTTTCTATATAAGTACAAAATGTATGTAGGTACCTATGTATTTGCAATATACAAATAAGTTATGTAGCAAATAATATCAGTCATTTTGTAACACAAGCTCTGCTTACTTTGGGGTTAAATGAGGCAATGTTATGTAGGTATGTTTACCGATTACTCAGACTCAAGACATGAGTTTGAGTCTTTCGTTCGACCCTATATAAAACCTATATTTCTGCCGCGCTCGAGTAAAATCCCCAATTCGCCCAAAATCCCCGCTTGGGCTATTATTAATAATATTTTATTTACTTTTTTTTGTAAATACATACATGTAATACATAGAAACACCCAGACCCTAGACAAATAATTGCAGATCATAGAAACATTTGTCTCGAAGCGAGAATCGAGCCCGCAACCTCACACGGCCCTTGGCCCACTGCGCCACAGAGGTCGTCCCCTCGGTCGAAACTTTGTATAGATGTAGGAAGATTAAAGTACCTATGTAGATGTTACCTACTTTTATCTCAAAAAAAGGCGTGCGAAGTCGCAGACAGAAGCTGGTATTTTATTTACCTACCGCCTTCGAATTGTCAATGACATTAATGATCAATGACAGAAGTTTACTCACCTACCTACACCTACTCACACACACACACTAAAGCACGTCACTATGGTTGTATTTACGTATTGTAGTACCGCGTCCCGCGCCTCTCCCGCGCCCCGCGCGCGCTTACATCATTTAAACAGAGATAGAGATATTCGGAGCGATTTTTGCACGCGCCACGGTATATTTCTGTCAGTGATCAGTGATGTCATTGACAATTCGAAGGCGGTAGGTAATAAAATACAAGCTTCTGTCTGCGGTTTCGCACGCCTTTTTCTGAGATAAAAGTAGGTAACATATACATAGGTATTTTAATCTTCCTATCTACATCTATGCAAATTTCGACCGAGGGGACGACCTCATTGGCGCAGTGGGCCAAGGGCCATGTGAGACGTGGAAGGTTGCGGGTTCGATTCTCGCTTTGGGATAAATGTTTTTATGATCTGTAATTATTAGTCTGGGTGTTTACATACATGTAATACATAGAAAAACAAAAAAAAACATGTGTGCAGTTGACACGTGGTAGAAGTGAAATCTTCAAAAATGTTTGAACCACGAATATAAGAAACACTGTATAATGCTTCCTATCTCAATTTCTTCTTTTCGTTTCATCGACTTTCAAATCACGATATTAAAGAAGTTTTCACTTCAAAAAATATAACCACGCTTGAGAATGTTCAGATAACTTTTTATTTTGGCAACTTTGTAACTCAGGTTCACTTCTACCACGTGTGAATTGCACACATGTTTATTTTTATTTTGAATGGTTGTGATGATGATGATGACGATGATGACGATGATGATGATGATGACGATGATGACGATGATGATGATGATGATGATGATGATGATGATGATGATGATGATGATGATGATGATGATGATGATGATGATGATGATGATGATGATGATGATGATGATAATACTCCTTTTGTAAATACTTGCAGATCATACAAACATTTGTTGGACCCGCAACCTTTTGCGGCCCAGCTAGACCTAAGCCCACTGCGCCACAGAGATCAAATGTAAGTCCTTGACAAACAAAATGTAAGATATTGTGGTTCTTATTACGAAACAAATAGGAAGAAAACTTGTCAATTTTAGCAAAAAAATGCCCAAAATGCGATTGGCTCTTATTTCATTTTCGATAAGTAATTCGAAATAAAAACTATCCAGGAACCTAGATTAATACTTTTTATATACAAATAATACAACAATATAGTGGAAATATGCTTGAGTTACAAATCATTTTGGTATTACGTTTGTAGGGCCAATTCGTCCTCCGCTGGCCTCTTAAGACATTTTGTAATTTTGCCTAATTAAAGTCTTGCTCGAAGTGACTTCCCCTATTGCGTACGCAAAGTCGCATTCTTTTTCAGAGTTGTGGCCCGAAGTAGTAAAATTGGGGCTAGATGGTGTTGTGTGCATTGTCCAGCAATATTTATTATTACTAGTGGTCGCCCAGTGGTCGAAATTTGACCTTAATTCATTTTATACACAATTTTTTTTGTCAATGAATACTCCATAATCACAAATTTCGCCGAGGCCACAAAGTTGATTTGCCTATTTTTTTGAAAAAATTATATGAAATTTCAATTCAAAAATAACGTTGATTAAGTCGGTTAAAAATGACTTCTGACATGACTTATAGAATACATAAATATTTTTACATAATTACATACCTACTACCTACCCACCTATTGTACAGACACAGAACAAACACAAAATTCGTATGTTCAATACACAAACGTTTGTCCTGGGAGGGAACCGAGCCCTCAACCAACAGAACAGCGCAGAAGGCAGAGCTACTACCAACTGAGCTGACAAGCCAGCCAGTATTCGTTGTTATGTTGGTAGGTAGGTACCTCTACGGGTGATACGTAATACGTACCCTCAAGGCAGCTATTGCTGCTAAGTAAGGTGGACCAGTAGCGTCAATGGATCCTCCGATAACACCAATAACTCCCGCCTCACCACTTTTATTTGAACGTACTGGCGGGAGCAGAACATCCAAATGTTGTACAGCGTACTCCATATTATTGTCTATACATTCAACGTCACGATACATACATTCTAAATCACGAACATTAAAAACACAAACATTCAAAATAATAAACGTCAAATGTGATGAGCCCATTATTTAAATTGTTTACACTAAATTTAAGTTTAACTGTAGATGATACCTTCCACAGAAAAGTGATATAGTTTAGTAAACTGTGGTACCTACTGCCTATTCAATTCAACGCAAGCATTGCATTTCACACCACGAAACCTTCACCAACACTAACAAAGAAATGACCTGTCGTAAGTAACAATCAGTAGTTGGGAAGTATCTAAGTTAATGCTAAAGTACTTTATTTTATCGTAAAATAAAACATATTTTACGAGCGTGTTGCCAACGATCGAATTACAATTGTTGCAATCTCAATACCTAAACATTATAATACTTACCTTACCTCTTAACATTTTATAAAGAGAGAAAATATCGACGGTCCCACCAAATAAACGTGTAAAGGCTTTTGCCGTAAATATTTTTATTGATTTTTGGATTTTTACGCTTAAAATACACCTCTTAATTTATTTTCACAAACATTTATCAATTAAATTTATACCTACGTTACTGTGAATGTTAATTCTGCGGAAAATAAAAACACCAATCTCGCACGAATATTGCAAGTATGTATTTTGCACACCGTCTACTCTCACTCGTTTATTGCAAACTAACTTTTTAATATTATTCGTGGGAATTTGGAAACAAAATAACAATCGTAAAAGTGTTTACTGAATTTTGGAGTTTGCCTATAGTAGGTTACTTTCTGTATAATTTTATTCATTTGTACATTTTGATCTTCATTTTCCTAAAGAATTTTACCAAACTTTACCAAAACATAATGAATACCCTAAAACTGTGTATAGTTTGTTAACAATTCTAAAATGTATTATAAAAATGTGTTATTTTTATTGCACACATTTTCTCGTTGTTTCTTTTGCATATCGATTTAGTAAAAGCATTTTATTGCCTATCAAAATTATGATATATTCCGTAAAAGATGGATGGACAATAGATAAATGCGAGGTGGGGATCCTCATCATCATCATATCAGCCTTTAAAGTCCACTGCTTAACATAGGCCTCCCCAATAGATTTCCAGGAAGAACGATTTAGAGCCCTCTCCATCCACCGACTTCCTGCGATCTTTACAATGTCGTCCTACGCTTCGTTTTCCTGTCCTTTGAGGACAGGACATTAGATTCGATTAGGCGAGTTCGTGGTCAGACGTAGGTCTATCTATGATTTAAAAAAAAAAAGTTTTGGATTGTCATCTTGTTTTCAGTAAAATTTATGCTAAGAACCAAATAACTTACAATAAATGACTTATTTAAAACTTAATATTCTGTTTTATTTATTGCTATTTCAGAAAAAAGCGACATAATATATATATGTACCTATAGGTACTTTTATAATTAAGTACCTAATTGTACCTAAAAGTTGTTTTAACCCTCAAAAAATTTAGAATAACCTGTAAGTTCCAAGTTATTCTAAAATATTTTAAATATTCAGTACTTTGCAGTTAAACAATTTTGCACTTTTAAAATATAAACCCAATTACTGGAATAACCATGTAACTATCTAATAACCACATTACCAAATCAAAATACCCGTAGTAAACCAGCTCAATACTTTGTTACACTTTTTAGAAACTATAACATTTCCGACGAATAATAGTGTAAACATTGAAAACGAACCAACCTTGAAAAGTTTTAGCTAGAATAAAAATGTATAAAGGGTTTTTTAAATATTTCTAATTCTATCCGTTTATTGGTTTTTATATATTATTAGAAAAAAGAAGATTTTTTCACCTTTAATTTGGTAATACATAGAACTCCAATTATCCGAATTAATGGGGACCGGGACCCATTCGGATAATCAAATATTCGGATAATCGGATTTTTTTAAAAAAAATTGCCATTGGAGAGAATAAAAGCTACGTTTTGATATTGCACTATTTTTTTATTGAATTAAATGAAAGAAACATGAAATTTTCACATGTTTTAAATATAAATAAAATGTACTTATGTACAAGTTTAGAAATAAAAATCATTGTTTTTTAAACATCTCCGTCAATGTAAGCTGTTTTGCGGTCTTCAACCGTTTTCGGGCAGCCAGGTCACGCATTCGCTTGACGGTGAGCAGTTGCACACTCGGGCTGACGCTCCATCCACTTCAAAGCAGTCTCGAGGCCGGCAAATGCTTCACTAGCTGATGGTCCAGCGTCTACTTCAACATCAGCAGAAAGTTCTTCTTCCACTTCCACTTCAACATCTTCTCTCACACTTACAACAATTTCATCGTCATTGAGAATTTGAAAACCAGGGTCAGACGTGTCACAAGCCATCCACTCTCCTACATCTTCAGCACTTACTTCTGTACAACCAGGAATTTTTACAATCATTTTTCTTATTTCCTCTAGTGACAACGCATCTTTATCATCATCATCCTCTCCATATTCTTGTTTCTCATTTTCTTCAGATTCTTTTTTTTTGTTCTTCTCAGACGGTAGGCCTTTCAGTTTATTCCACGCACGTCTTAGCGTCACTGCCGTAACCAAACTCCAAGCTTCCGCTACCATGTAACAGCGGTCCTTTAAATTTATTTTGCTATGATTTGCCCAAAACCAATTCTTCATCTTCAGCACCTTCGATCAGCAGTTTTCTCAGCAGTTGCCTTCTGTAATGGCGCTTCATTGTTTCAATAACAGACTGGTCCATGGGTTGCAGCAAACTTGTAACATTGGGAGGCAAAAACGTCGTTTTAAACTGCCCATTCTCTCTTTCCAACAGTTCTGCTGTAGGATGAGTGGGTGCGTTATCAACAATTAAAAGCACCTTACTGCCTTCTTTTCCCACCGATTTTTGGTGCTTTTTCACTTCAGGAATAAACACTTCATCATACCATTCGGTAAACAAAGCTGCAGTCATCCAGGCCTTGGGTTGACTTTTGTAGAAGAGTGGAAGTTTTTTTACGTTTTTAAATGCCCTTGGATTTCTTGATTTTCCTATCAAAAGAAGTGGCAGTTTATGATTTCCAGTGGAGTTGGCACAGTTAAGCACTGTAACACGTTCTTTACTGACCTTATGTCCAGGGGCACTAGATTCCCTTTTAGAAGCCAAAGTGGTTTTTGGTAATGCTTTCCAAACAAGGCCAGTTTCATCGGCATTATAAACAAACTCCGGATCATAGGATTCTGATGCAGTTTTAAATTTTTCAATAAAATTTTCAGCAGCTGCAGAGTCTGCTGAAAGCTTCTCACCAGCCAAATCTAACTCGCGTACACCATGCCTGAATTTAAAATTCCTTAGCCAGCCGTTACTAGCCTTAAAAGATGAATAACCAAGCTTTTCTGCTAAGATTTTGGCTTTTTCACAAAGGATTGGACCTGAAATCGGATTTCCCATAGAACGTTGCTGCAAAAACCATTTAAACACGGCATCTTCCAAATTTTTGTTGGTTGCTGTCTTCATTGTTTTCCTGGTGGAACTTCCATCTTCATTTTCAAGCACCGAAACAAAGTTTAAAAGTGTTGACTTACTGTTTTTAATGTCAGAAATTGTTGCTTGTCCAACACCATAAATCTCAGACAACTTCTTACCCGTTACACCTTTATCGAGTTGCTCTATAATTTTCAGTTTGTCCGCTAACGATAGCACAACACGTTTTCTTTTCGAAGCCATGGTATAAAAACAATACAGTATTGTACACGCACAAACAAAAGTAAGCCGTAGCGAAAGAGTAGCGTCCTCGAGCAAGGTCAATAGCACACTGGCTAATCAAAACAAACAATGACAGGTGCGCCGTGACTGCAATGCGCCGGAACTTGTCTTAACTTGCCGTTGTGCCTACACACGCGGGGGGAAGTCAGTGTAGGCACAACGGCAAGTTAAGACAAGTCAAGTCAAGACTTGACGCGCAAACACTGGCTTCGCGGGGGGAAGAATAATAGCGCACTTAGACTTTTTTTGGACAATTTTTTGTGATTCGGATAATCGGCGATTCGGATAGCCGGAGTTCGGATAATTGGAGTTCTACCATTGTTTATAGGTAGGTATATTATAATCACCGAGTAATATTTTTTTTACGTTTTTAATTGCTCCTGTAAAGTTACTGTTTTTACTTTATACGGTTATTCGATGGGGCCGTCGATATATCTTAAAACAATGATGAAGTAGGTATGTACGTAGTACAGTAGGTACTAAGATAGGTAGGTAGGTCTTACCTGGTACCTGAGTAAACTAATGTACTGAGGTACCCTTCCTTACTAAGGTACCTGAGTACTTCAGTAAGACGTTTCAAAGTGATCCTTTGACTTTCGTTCTAAAACTAGTTATTTCTTCCTACTCAAGAACATTCACGTATGAGTAGGTATTTTACAAAGGAACAGCTAGTTGAACAGGATGAACCAAAATTATGCTCACAGGTGATAAGAAACATAAACCCTTTATCCTACACTGGCTTCTGCCCGCGGCTTTGCGCGCGTGGTACCTACATGAAAAGTACCCTATGTGCTTTTCCAAGGTCCCATCTATCTCTATACCAGAATTCATCAAAATCGGTTCAGTGGTTTAGGCGTGAAAACGTAATGAAATGAAATGAAATGATTTATTTGCGTGAAATGTGGTACACAGAGAACTTAAATATATAATTAGATTCACACATTTCGCTAGGAAATGCATGCAAAAATTAAGAAGGTACATATAATAATTAAATAAAGACTACATTTTTAAACAAATTAAATAAACATTACAATAATTATTACAATCTCGAATAATTAAATTTAGGTATGAATATAAATAAAATATAATAGTTTTTACCATAGCAGCCGGAACGTTAATTAAGAAATTCTTTGCCACTATAAAAACATTTTTGTCAACAAGCCAGGTAAGCATTTTTGTTTTTAATTTATTATATGGTAATTCTCTTATAGATCTAGGTATTCTATTAAATATTTTTATACACATTATGTAGCAATTTTTATGACTTAAAGTTGTTTTTCGAACTGGAACTAATAGTCTAGTGGGGTCCCTCAATTTTATTTTTGAATTTATTTGGTCCTCATATTTGTCAAAGAATTTGTTGTGCTCCACAACAAAACAGCATACCTGAAATATATATAGGCTGGGCAACGTAAGCAACTTTAATTTTGTAAATAATGGTTTGCATGAGTCGAGTGGACCAGCACCACACACAGCTCTAATGCATTTTTGGACAATGAAGGCCCTATTGATGTGAGTCGAATTACCCCAAAGTAGCAAACCATACCTCAATACCGAAGCAACATAACCATGGTACGCAGTCAAAGCCGTTTTTTGACCTGATGTTCGGCGCAATGTCTTTATTACAAAAACAAAACGATTAATTTTTTTGCATGTGAAGTCAATATGTGACTTCCAGTTACAGTTTTCGTCTAACTTTAAACCAAAATTTTTTATTTCAATAACATTATCTACGAATTCATCACGACATGTCAATTTAATATTAATATTATTTTTATTATTGTAACTTTGAAAATGAATAAATTTTGTCTTAGATATATTAGCTCGCAAATTGTTACATTCTAAACTATTAAGAATTAATTCAATCTCAGCATTAATTGACTCTACATAACTTATATTTTTACTATTATCAGAAACAACTATTGAAATATGATCTGCAAATAGAACACATTGACATTTAGTGATCTAAGGTAAATCGTTTATATATAATAAAAATAATAATGGTCCCAGTATGCTTCCCTGAGGCACTCCAAAATTATTATTAAGACTACTAGATTTGAAAGCTGTTGTTATGAGATCTTCGTTTAAACTTTTAATTTCTACATATTGTATACGATTTTCAAGATAACTTTTTAGCCAATTTAAAGCGTGTCCTTTAATTTCTGTAACAGAGTATTATGATTTACAAAATCAAAGGCCTTGCTCATATCAAAAAATATAACTGAAACAGGAATACGTTTATCAATACTTACAATAATACTCGACATTAATTGGAAAGCAGCCAAGGTCGTTGACTTATTCTTTTGAAAACCGTTCTGCTCTTCCTTAATTATTTTAAATTTATCTATAAAAGTAACCAGACGCATATGCATTGCTTTTTCAAAAAATTAGCAAATATGGGAATTAAAGTGATTGGTCGATAATTATTCAAATATTTCTTGTCATCTTTTTTGTGTAGAGGTCTAACTACCGAAAGCTTTAACCTTTCCGGGAAAACTCCTGTAGCTAGGGATAGATTAAGAAGATATTTCAAGATTGGGTACAACAAGAACAAACACTTTTTGAGGATATGTATCGAAATCCCATCAAATCCTACAGATTTTGTATTATTTAATGAATAGACGATTTTGACGACTTCATTGTCAGTCAGTGGACTAATAAACAAACTGGCATCACAATGCTGTATCTCTGTAAGATAGTGATTATTTGGTAATGGTAACGACTTATTGGTTAATTCTATAAAAAACTTATTAAAAGACTGCTATTTCAAAGGGTTCTTGAATTGTTTTGCCACCATAATTTACTGCCTCAATAGTATCACAACTTTGTTCATCATCTACTTTATCCTTAATAATGTTCCATGCAGCTTTACATTTATTTTTGGCCTGCATCATATGTGTATTATTTATAATCATTTTAGATTTATTAATGCATTGTCTTAGAGCTGTACTATATTTCTTATATTTTTGTTTAGATTCAGAGGTTTTGTTCTTATAACACTGGAATCTTAGTTCTCTTTTATACCTAGTGCTTATTTTGATTCCTTTAGTGATCCACTTTGGTGTTGTGTATTTGCACTGTACCCTTCTTTTTTCCATGGGAAAACACAAATTATATAAAAGACAAAAAAAGTCATGAAAATTATTAAAGGATTTGTTTAAATTACTTTCATTTAAAACATCCGCCCATAATAATGATGATAGATGCTCAATGAATTTATTTATATTCTCAATACTATAGTTTCTAACCTCAATAAACCAGTGCTGCAAACATTTATTGTTTTGGACAATAGGTATAGAAACAGTTTGGCAAGTGTCGTGGTCAGATAAATGCATTTTATATGTGCAACCGATAGCGTTATCTATATTGCTAATAACGTGATCAATGCAGCTGTTTAGTCTTGTTGGCGTAGTAATGTGAAATGTGAGTTTATAATTCAATGCCAGCTGCTTTAAACGTGACGCTGCAGTATCATTTTTTAATAAATTAGTGTTTAGGTCCCCAGCAATTATTATTTTTCTAGATAATTTAATTTATTCAGTATAATGTCCAGTTTATCAAAGAAAATATTAATGTCACTATTAGGAGTCCGATAAATACATAATACGACACAGTTATTTGAACGGATCTGTACACCACATATTTCAAATGTCTTTTCAATTGCCATACTTTTATCTATATCTAGCTTTATAAACCCTAGTGTGTTCCTAACTAGAATACATACTCCTCCACGTTTTACATTTTTTCTTGAGAAAAAACTAGATAATGTGAAGTATTTGAGGTAGATATTAGATTCACTACCTGACATAATATTTGTTTCTGTGAGGCAAATAATATCAGGTTTCAGATTTTTTGCTGATAACTCATCCAAACACACTGCTAGCGGCTCCAGTTTATTAAGTAGGCCAGCTATATTTTGATGTAAAAGATATATGATATTAGTTTTATTAGATTGATTTGGCACGAAAAAGACGACTTGACTTTATCCCAGTTGATGTTGCCTCTAGTTTTGGGATGGCTGTTCTATTTTCAGATTATGAAATATTTACTGCCACATTTTTTTTGAAATAGTAAGGTATAGTACCCTTTTTTGGTTGACTTATCCTTTTATAGTAATTACACAAATTATTTTTATGTTGTATCAATAAACCAGTAAGATATTTTTTATCATAATATCTAGAATCCACTATAAAATTTATCTTTCTACATAAATATGTTATGTACTCTGAATGTGATAACAGAAATGGTGTTTCTATGGAGATAAAATTACAATTTGGCAATTGAGTACATAGATTTTTTAAACAGTTATTTAACGTACCAGTATTTAAAGTCTTATTATAATTCACATTTACTATTATAATATAACACTTGTGTAATGCCTTTATTGCACCTGACAATTCATGTAGTAAAATTGTGGGGTTCGTATCATTCTCTCCCACACACAAAACAATTTGGTCATTTTCATTTAACTTTAAACTTAGGTTATCATAACATGACTTTATAATTTCATCCAATTTAGCATAGGGTTTAAGAAATGAAAAAATACTATAGTCCTCATAACATTTTACCCATTCTCTTATTTTAGCTAACTTTGTAGAAAGTCCGATAAGTTGTTGACTTCCTAAAATCAGTAAGCGTGGTTTTGATTTTTCCAACACAGATTTCTCAATCATAGCAGCATCACAACTATTTGTGAAAATTGATTGTTTTATTGATGGAGTTGACTGATCAATAATATTATCAGTTTCTATGTGTATTTCTGAATTTATTACAGCGCCATCTTGTGACCCTTGCTCCAAAAAATATGACTGACTATATAGTCATCTATATTATAATAAGCTTTCTTCAAGAGACTACCTTTAATGTATGCTTTAAATTTCTTAATAAGTAGTTTAGTAGCATTTTCAGGAAGCTTATTATAGAAGCGCACCGTGTTCCCTATAAAGGACTTATTAACTTTTTCTAGTCGAAACCTAGGGATGTATAATTTATGTTTATGATAGTTTTAGTACGTGTCTTTGAAGCCTGGATCCTGGATCTGTTAGGTGCTCGCTAATTTTAGGGTGCGATATTGATATAAACAATAATATTATTGATAAGAATGCATGGCCTCATGTCGCTCTGCCGTCAGACAGTTAACTGACACACTTGAAATGTATAAACTCTCTTGTATTAGTATTTCGTAGTTAAGGTAGTTATAAGATGGATCATATAAAAAAGCGCTAGGACCAAGACGAGTTTCTTGCCAATTCTTCTCGAGCTTGGGTTAGGATGAATTGGCACCTAAATTCACCTAGTATGTAAGACGTTTCAAAGTGATCCATGTGATTGTATTGAATAAATCATCTTATGACTTTGACTTTGACTTGATAAGTACGTATTTACAAATAAGTATATTAAGTTAGTAATCTATATCAGTCAGTGAGATGGTATTGTATGCATTGTCCACCAATATTTATTTTTATATAGTAGGGTTTGGGTCCCGGGACGTCTCGTGTCTCGAAATCCCGGGACTTTTCATAATTTTAGTTGTCTCGAGTCCCGGGACTTTTGGGTCGAGACTCGAGACGAGATAAGATTTTCGAAATTGTTAGTGCGGAACCTAGTACCAGTAGCTCTCAAGTACACAACAAGCCTGATGAGTCTTTTGTAAATCAAATGGAACAAGCAATAAAAAGTATCAAAGAAAATGCAACCGAGATTCTGGAAAAAAAACAAGAGCAACACTAAAAGTTATCATTATAGTTATAGTTATTATTACTTACCTTTAAACGAGCAATTCCTGTTCGAGTGTATATGTACATATATATGTAATCTGAATCTCGGAAACGGCTCCAACGATTTTCTTAAAAAAAATCCATTTAGGTACTTCCGTAGTGTCATGCCATATGGCATCATTCTCTGGGGTAAAGCAGCTGATATTGAAAAAATATTTGTTATTCAAAAACGGGCAATACGTGCCATTTATAAATTGAAACCACGAGAGTCTTTGAGAGAAATATTAAAAGAAATTCATATTCTCACAATAGATTCACAATATATTTATGAAATGTGTTTGTATAACATGAGTTTCATGAGTTTCAGCAAAATAGTGACCTTCATAAATAAATACCAGGAACAGAAACAAATTGTACATCCCTAAGTTTCGACTAGGAAAAGTAAATAAGTATTTTATAGGGAACACGGTGCGCTTCTATAATAAGCTTCCTGAAAATGCAACTAAACTACCTATTAAGAAATTTTAAGCATACATAAAGGGTAATCTTTTCAAGAAAGCGTAATATAATATAAATGCTTATATTATTGATAAAAATGCATGGCCTCATGTCGCTCTGCCCTGAGACAGTTAACCGACACATTTGAAATGTATAAATTCTCTTGTACTAGTTTCTGTTAGGTATAAGATGGATCATGCAAAACAGCGCTAGGACCAGGACGAGTTTCTTGCCGGTTCTTCTCGGGTTTGGGTTAGGAGGAATTGGCACCTAAATTCACCTAGGTAAGACGTTTCAAAGTGATCCTTGTGATTGTATTGAATAAAGTATCTTTTGACTTTGACTTTGATTTAACGCCTTGATTCGGTTCTGATTTTGATTGATTGATTCGTTTTTATAGGCGACTTATGAAAACTTCACAACCACCAAATGTGCCCTAACTTAGATAAATAGATAGAATTGTGCTCTGTAAAATAAGTCCTGTGTGATTTAAAAAAACTGCATTTCTAATCATCGTTGGCGTTCTTTCTTAACGTTGGAGGCTGGTAGACCCCAGGCTGGCTCACCATGCGAAAATAGCCAAGTCTCAATAAATAGGTTTCAAATAAGTTACAAGCAACAACTATGTTTTTTCCGGAAGTAAAAAACTTTTATTAGCTAAGTAAGTTACCTAACTTATCTATCTATATAATAAAAATCAATTGCTGTTCGTTATAATGCTGATTTGGCTAATTTTGGTTTTGAATTATTTGTGGAAGTCCAGGGAAGGTTTAAAAGGTGAGTAAATAGGAAAAAAATGCTTGCTTTTTTATTTATTGATTCTGAGGCGGTACGAAGTTTGCCGGGTCAGCTAGTTTGAAATATGATAAGGACTGCATGGTTATTGAGGCTAACTGAAGTTTGGTCGGACGGACGAGCGTACCGATGGCGCCGTGATGGCGCCGACCGAAAACGAACATTATAAATACAAGGAAAACCAGGTTTGCACCGTTACGTCAAACAGGAAGCGCTGTCACTATCTCAATAATAAATAATACCGGACATTTCACACATCATCATCTTGCCCATAAGTAAGCAAAGCTTGTGGTATGGGTACCAGACACAGACAACTCAACCTAAAGACGACGCATAACTGTAGGCACGCGTTCGCCATGGTTATGCAGTGACACTGCATAACAGCCGTCCCCGCCCCTTTACGTTCTTCATTCCGCCGCCGAGAGTCACAGCGATACATTGTCCGTGTTAGACCGTTATAATGCCGTATTGTTCAGTAAAATGCTGTGGAAAGTGTAGTACAACATCAAGCCTCACGAAAGATGGGATAACTTTTCACAGGTACCTAAATCATTATTTCTTTTTTAAACATTAAAATGATTATCTACCAACGCTTTGATGTCTTATCAAAGCGTCATATCACATCTCTTTCTTCCGTATTTGTATTCACGTAACATTATCTCGCTTTGTCTTGGGCACATGTAAACTAGGGATGGGCACGATGTCAAATGTTTATCGACAATCATATTAGGTACCTATATTGAAATTTTACATTCGTACTGCAGTTTATTCTTGTCTGTCGGTTGGTTTTTAAATCTATACAAAAAAAAAATTCTGTTTGTAATATGGAAATAACTGCTTTAAGAAATTGCATTGCAACAAATTACAATTTATAACATTTTTGTCTATCTGTTCCGGATAGTCTCCGTAACGGCTGGACGGATTTTGACGGGACTTTCACTGGTAGATAGCTGATGTTAAGGGGAGTATTATAGGCTACTTTTTTCGACGGGAAAACACCTAAATACCGTAGAAACAGGATCCACACGTACAAAGTCGCGGGCGTCAGCTAGTAACATATAAAAACAGTATTATATCACTATACCACTATAAAAAAACACTCTGTTTTATGGTTTCCCAAGTGCCCTGTAGTAAAAAAAAATGGATTAGCGCTACAAAACGAGATGACAATTGGTTTCCTGGAAAAAACAACGTTATTTGTTCTCGTCATTTCACTGAGGATTGTTTCCGCCTTGTTAGTGGCAATCGACGCTTTTTGTTCGAAACAGCAGTGCCTTCACTAATGTTACCATGTTGGGTATGTTTATGACTATATTACTTAATTTAGGATATATTGATTTGGTCAAATTAAATAAATTACAGGTTATTATTTTTTTAAAACAGAGTTCTGAAAATTCCACGGAGGCATCAACTTTGTCAAAACCCGTAACAGCGGACCAAAAAAAGTGTCAAGTGTTGATGCAATACGTATTTCATTGACTGTACGTATATAAATTATGTAAATTATTCCAAAATAGTATTCCTTTCTGTTATATCTGAGTAATTATGTGGTTTTTCCATAAACAGGACAGTGTTCAAAACACTCTTACCATGCCATCAACTTCTACGGAATCTGCAACTGTAAACCAAGACACTTTAACACTGGTCCCACAGCAAAACACTGATGTCGATTCATTAGTAAGCATACCATCAAACTACAGTACACCGAGAAAACGACGGCTTTACAGGGCAGTTATTCATCTTTCACAAAGAGTAAAGAAAAAAATTTTTGCATTAAAGCGTTTAAGAGACTCAAACCGTATGTTAAAGCGAAAAGTCGATTCGTTGGAGCAGCTTCTAGGAGAATTGAATTTTTTTTTCAAATGATTTCCGAAAAAAACTCATCCATATTAGCTACTATTGGTCTTCAGAATAGAGAGATAATTAAACGCCAAGTCATGAATGCTACATCAGGCAAAATTAGTCGTATGAAATATTCTCCTGCCTTACGAACCTTTGCTCTCACATTAAGCTTTTACTCTGCAAAAGCTTATCAGTATGTCAGAAGTACATTTAATACTTGCCTTCCATCGAAACAAACCTTGAGCAAATGGTACAAAACCATCGACGGCCGCCCAGTTCTTGTTGTTCCCTTTAATGGGATGTTTAAAATGCCAATTGGATATTTCTTAATAAATAAAGTAACAGCAGACCAAAAAGCAGATTTAGTATGTCAAGCGATTCAATTATGCAGCGAAGTTAATTTCGTAGTAAAAGCTGTTACTTTTGATGGTTGCCGAACAAACATATCCATGGCCAAAAAACTTGGCTGTAACTTTGACCCTTCTAACTTAAAAACTATATTTACAACAAACAACTCAGAAATTGCGGTATTTTTAGATCCTGTGCATATGATCAAATTAGTAAGAAACAGTTTTTAATACTATAATGAGTTTTGTGACATTCATGATCATTCCATTAAATGGTCATTATATAAAAAAATTGCATAAATTTCAAGAAACTGAATCATCCCATATGGCAAATAAACTACGCGCACAACATTTGAATTTTTAAACTAATATTATGAAAGTGAAGCTAGCTACACAGCTATTTACTAGAAGTGTTGCTACTGCACTAATATTTTGTGATAGGTACTAAATTACATATTCAGGACTTTAGAGATGTCGCAGCTACTGCTAACATGATAATGTTGTTAAATGATTTATTTGATATTTTGGACTCTAAAAACACACGGTTACGGTCTTAAAAGGGCCATGAATCAAGAAAACTACTCAGAATTCTTGAGAAAATGGAGGAAGCAAAATCTTTTCTACTGGGATTAAAAACCCCAATATTAGATAAAAAGGCCGGTAAAATCAAATATGTAAATTTAATACATTCTCCCAGTTATACAGGCTTTATTGGACTATGTATTTGTATTAAAAGTGCAAAGTTTCTATTTAAAAATGTAATTGAGAATGAATCTTGCCCATTACACTACTTACCTTTACATAAGATAAGTCAAGACCACATAGAATTACTTTTTGTAATATAAGATTAAGTGGTGGTGCAAACTATAACCCTACGCCAAGGCTGTTTGAAGCTATATATAAAAAAATATTGATACATACGGAAATCCGACCATCTGCATCTGGAAATTGTATACCGCTGGAAAATATTTCGATTTTAAATTGTTCATCAGCTATTGATAGAATAAATATATCAACTACAAGGACTGAAACCACTGATGAAGACTCACAATCGGAAACCGATGAAAACTTTATTCCAGCGTTACAGCATATCACTTTGTCTCTCTTTTCAGAAAATATAATTAAATATATTGCCGGATCTGTTGCTAATTCATTATTAAAGAAAATAAAATGTAATAAGTGCATAACAGCATTAATTTCTTTACCAGAAAAGAAAAATTCACTCATATATGCGAGAAACAGAGGAGGTCTAATATATCCATGTGATTCTGTGATAAAAATATGCCGTAGGTGTGAAGTTATTATTCGCATGAATGATTAAAAAAAATTGAGCCAAGATGCCGTCCAATGTATTTTTCTGCAAAAACATTGAATTCTTTAGCAAACGAAGAACTATTTCCCGACTTACTGCAGCATCAGTTTCGTGAAATCGTGAATCATTTAATTGATTTAATATAATGCGTGATTGATAAGTAGGTATATCGATATACGACTGGCTTATTTAACAAAAAAACAGAAACAAAATCAATAAGAAGAATTTATACAAAACTAATACATTTTAAGGGTCAATAGTCGATATTTTCCTAAGTACAGTTTTACGTTTATTGTAATATAATTATATTAAAAAAAAGCATATAACAATTAACATGTTTTTATTATTCTGTTATTATCGTAACCTCAGTAATCGTAAATGAGTCTCGTCCATCACTAGTGAGCGGCGATTGGAGTTGTCAACTTCGACATGACCTTGAACGGACCAATAAGAACGAGGCGCACTCCGCCATGTATTGGCGATTTTGTTTTCGTACTAAAATTCACGAAAGCGATGTCTTTAGGTTGAGTTGTCTGTGGTAGCAGATGATTGATACACAACGTTTTTTTGTAATATTAGATAACATATTAAACATAGAAATAGGTTTCAAATAAGTTAAGTACTTACATATTATGTTTTTGTTATCTTAGGAGTAAATATATTATTTATCAATAAGCTCTACTCAATAATAATAATGTGTCGAAGTGACCCTTCTTTACCTGGAAAGTATTAAATTATAAAAAAAACAACAAATCAAAAACAAAAACACAATGCAAAAAAACGATATACCGATATTCGATTTGACACCGCTGGAGTGACCGCAACACTGCCCAGGTTTCGACAGAATCAAAGGCTTTCTCATAGTCCACAAACGCTAAACAAAGTGGCTGGTTATACTCTTCAGTCTTCTGTATAACCTGCTGGAGCGTATGGATGTGGTCTATTGTGTTAAAGCCTTTTCGGAACCCAGCTTGTTCGGGAGGCTGGAAGTCGTCAAACCTACGAGCGAGACGATTTGTAACTAGGTACTCTCGAAAACAGCTTATAGACATGGCTCAACAGCGACATCAACATCTCGCTGTTACTATACGATAACATCCATGGTACTGTTCTTTAAGAAAGAGGATAACACCCGTTATCCCCTTTCTTAAAGAACAGTACCACCACGCTCCTGTTCCACACCTCTGGCGTAGTTCCCTCGAGGATGACGGAGTTGAACAGCTTCTGGAGGATCTTAACTACCGGTGATCCACCCGCTCTCAGAAGCTCTGTCGTTATTCCGTCTTCCCCCGGTGCCTTGTTGTTCTTAAGCTGCTTGAGAGCCGCTCGGATCTCGTATAGGCTGGCGTCCGGAATGTCTTCAGTGTAGTGTCGGGTTAGGCGGGCTCTTGCATCGCTAGTCGTGCTTGTAGCAGGACTTTGCGATGAGCTCTTCAGTTGTCTATAGAACTTCTCGAGCTCTCGTAAAATTTCTGGCTTCGAGGAAACGACACTACCACTGTCGATTTTCAGCTTCGTCAACATGCTTTGTCTAAGCAATAACTTACTATAAACATGACCAAACACATCCTCGAACAAACCCTTACACACACGCACACACACATGTACACACATCACACAAAGACAAACAGAAAGTCCAACCCTTTCGTTTTCTACTTTATTATTTTTAATGTTTTACTTTTGCCCTTTGTTAATTTACCATTTTATATGCACGGGTAACACATATTTCCCTCAAACACAAGTGTCAGGTACTCATATTATGGTAACCATGCACTCTAGAAGGCCAAGATACAAGCTCCTCGTTTAGTTTGGTTTTCGCTGGCAGTTCTACTCCATAACATTGTACCTCCTAGTAACAGATCATGTGTATTTGTATAATATGTAGGTAATTCTTACTTGAAATAAATTATTATTATGTACAGATGTTCAAATTCTACAATGTTTTTAACTCTACAGATAGCGTAGCCAAACCAATAAGTAATTTTATAAATGCATTAATATAAAACATTTTTGGTAAACGTTTCGAATTAATAATTAATGTATCAAATTAGGGTAATACATTTTTGATTATGTTATGCTAGGTTATGTTAGGTGCAGTCAGGCTTTAGACAGGGGCGAAGTACAGTAACCCCTTCCTCTTTGGCTCTCGTACCAAAAGCGGCGGAGCAGACGCGTTTTTGGTGGAACCACTCGGTCTTCGCCCTGAGTTTGGCTGGGTTGGTGTGCTGCGCCCGGAGTCTTCGGTTGGGTCCTCTTCACAACGGCTCAAACGCAGTGAGTGAACGCTGGTTTTTGAATTTTTGACGGATTTAACGGATTCAAACCGGGGATCTGCGGCGTTGCTGCATGTGCTTGCACCAACTGAGCCAGCGGACGAGTGAGCAGACGCGACAAAATTTCTCAACGCGACAAAGCGTGAGAGCTACGAGCAACTACGTGCTACGCGGTGGTTACGCATGTGATCGCTACATATCTCGCACGTATTTGCTTTAACTAGCTGCTTGCGAAATTGATACTACGGTGTGCAGCTTGGCTGGCTTATTTAGCTTACATATTATCACGTCATCAAGACTAGTTTTGACTCCAAAATGGCGCTGAACCGCACTCCACCACATGCGGTCGCCTCAGTGACTGTCTCTCCTCTCCAACATAGTTCCTCCGAACCAAGTCTCAACATGGACAATAACCAAGTGCTAGAACATCCTAAAGGTAGCTCATCACAACTGCACTTCAGAAACAAAGCGCAAACGTACAGAATGTGACGAAGAAGTTCTAGTCTCATTAATGTCTGATATGAAGCAGCTAATAACAGACTTTCAAAAAGAGCAAAATGAACAGTACCAAAAGCTGTTTGCTGTCGTCGAGGACTTTCGTTCGGCTGTTGACTTCTTGCTCGCAAAAAATGAGACACTTCAGGATCAGGTGAAAGATTTGCCTTAGAAAAACAAGAAGGCCTTCGCCTCATTGACTCTTTGGAGAACAGGTTGGACAGCTTTGAGCGCAGTAGCAGTTCCACCTGTCTTGAAATAAGAAACCTCCCTGCATCTCAGTCTGAGACAAAAACGACTCTCGTCGATACAGTCGTCAATGTTGGAAAACACTTAAACGTAGTAGTGCGGGCATCTGATATTAAGGATGTATTTTAGAATCCGCACCAAGGACCCGACGAATAGAACGATAATTGTGGACTTCACAAGCGTGCTCCGTAAGGAGAGCTTCATCATGAAGTATAGAAGAGGAATTAAAGATAATAATAAGATAAGAACTGAAAAGCTTCGAATCCCTTGGCCTTCGAAGCCAATCTTTATACCTGAAAATCTGCCTTCTAAGGCCAAGAAGCTTTTTTTCCAGGCCCGCGAATACGCCAAGGAGAACGACTTTAAGTTTTGCTGGTTCTCCAATGGGAAAATTTTTCTGCGGAAAAGAGAAGGCGGAACACCAATTCGGGTCAATAATGAATCGGACTTCACTAAGTTAACCACCAAAAAGTGACTAGATCCCATTTTTATCTTGTATTTTCACTGTAATTTAGTTGATCTACTCGCTTTATTTTTTATAGTCTTAATTAATATCAGTTTATATAACGCGAAAACTGTCACATCCCTTACCTACACCAGTACAGACTTCTCTACACTATACATTATTACATCACACACAAATCTTTTTCATAAAATATCACAACACTACATTAAATGCCATTGTTCTTAAGGCTAGTCTCTTAATATTTTCGTGTCATGTTCATCCGTTTTTTGGCACTGTAGCGCCCGAGAGAGGGTGCTACAGTGCCAATGTTTACTTCGGCTCCGTACTAATAGTGACCTAAAAATAAAAATAAGTGCATTTGCTTAGTGGAAAGGGAAAAAGTGATGAAATAAACAAGTGATCTACATCATACATTGTGGGTAACATTTAACATTGAGTGAAAACTATGTAATCAGTGAAAACGTCTGGACTGCGAAGTAGTCGTATTACGTATTTATACAGACATATCCTCCACACTAGAGCATGGACTATCGGAACTTTTTTCCAAAACCGGTTTTGTTTCGATATTTATTTTTGGAATATCGGTTTTCCGGTATTTCGATATGCGGACAAATTGATTTAATTCGTTCTTCTTAACAAGAAGGTGGAGGAAGGTGAGAAAGTGGGAAATCTAAATAAAAGAGTATTATTATAAGGTAAATAATCAACAATATTTATTAGTTACCTAATCAGTAATTAGTAATCACGCAGTCTTTCATTGAGATTATTCAATATCTTAATATATCAAAACTTATCATCAATATCTTAGCATACTCCGCTAAGCAATAGCTTAGCGGAGTATGCTAAGATATTGATGATTTTTTTTCTTTATAAATGCCTTGATTCAATAGAATCAAGGCATTTATAAAGAAAAAAAATCTACATAAAAATAAAATAAGTCATTTGGTATCATAACATAATATAAAAATCCACATGAAGGAATTGCTAGCATTCTATGTAATGTAATGTAAACTTACTTATGGCTTAGAAGATGAAGACGATAGCGATTCACGAGATCGCAATTGTTGAAATATAGAGCGTAAGAAGCAGATAGTATCTAATGCGTCGTCTTTAAGAAATGGTCTTGTTATGTTGCTCATGTAGGACGCTGACGAAAATGCTCTTTCAGATTCCACGCTCGTTGGGGGTATCGTCAGTAAATGTCTGTACGCCATATCAAAACAAGATCTGCGGTCGCCTCCATTTTCAAACAACGCCATTTCAATTTGTATTATTTTATGCTTATCATTTTCACCGTGACCACCACCTCTCTCAACATCACCTTCTCTTTCATTTCTATTATGCACATTAGTATCTTTCCCCTTCAAAAACTTTTCAATTTCTTTATTCAGTCTCTTCGCAAAATCAACGCTTTCCCATGTCCTTTTTTACATGCTTCTGTAAAAACATGCCATTCTTCACTGGGGAATTTTTGAAAATTTTAACTACTGCTCGAACTTTGCTTATGATACTTTTATGGCAAACGGGGCGCTATGATTGGTCGAGCGTGGTGGCGTGGCTGAAAGCGCGGGACCAGCTGGTTGTTGTGTAGACTGCGTATTGTACGTATTATGATAGTAGTGTTGTACGTTTGAAACTTTAAAATAAGTTCTGAAACGTAATAAATAGATGTAAAATAATGTCTGTTATATGGGTACTAGGAGGAGTGGTAAGTCAAATTCAAAGACAAAAAATAAATAAATCCGATAAAAATTAAGTACGTCTTATATTTTAAACCTAATATCGAAAAAACGATATTCGAGAATTTCAATATCGGTTTTGCAAAATCGGAGTTTGGACCGATATTCCGGTTTTTCGATATTATTGAAAACCGGTATCCATGCTCTACTCCACACTCTATGCATTTGAAGTGAAAGACTAACTAAAACTATAGTAAACTGTGCTTTCATGATCCCGGCAATCCCTTTAAAGTGATAAAGTGATACAAATAACCCTACTTTTCAATATCAAAAATGACTTGCAAAAATAAGCGAATGAGAAGTGCACAAAGATACTAGCAACATCTGTTGAAAGCTACCCGTATTACTAACACAAGTCCGGACCATCTTCGATTTACGACTAAGCTAGCTAGCTCTTTGACGGTTCGATCCTTCAAAGAGCTAGCTAGCTTAGCAACTCGGAACAGGAACACAAGAGGGCGCCAGTAGTAACATAACAATCACTTCAAAAATTGTTATATCATTTATAAAATAATCCGAAATCTAGCTTAGCAACTCGGAACAAGAACATAAGAGGGCGCCAGTAGTAACATAACAATAATTTCAAAAATTGTTATATAGTATAAAAGATTATTGTAGTGTAGATAGTATTGTATAAGAAATGGCGGAAATTATGCAAGAGCTTCGAAAAATTCGAAGAGATTTAGATGAACAGAAAACCGCAATAGAAAAAAGTGGAGAGAAAGTGACAGAAAAAGACACGCAAAATACAAACTGCATATTGGAAGATAAGTTTAATCTATTCAATGAAAAATATGAACAACTAAGGGAAAAATGTGAAAAACAAGAAAAACTACTATAATTTATAGAAAAACAGGCAAGAACATCGTCTTTTTCGGAATAAATGAAACAGAAACATCATATTCTAACTTAGAAAGCCTCATAGTGAACTTTATCAAAGAACATTTCTCTCAAGAACTAGACCGCAGGGATATTCAAGAAGTTAGAAGAATAGGCAAGAAAGGGTAAAGACCTCGACCAATAATTGTTTTTTGTTGTACACTCGGCACAAAAATTAATTTGTTTAAAAATAGAAGTGCACTAAACAAATCCGGTTACTACATAACGTAAGATTTCCCACAAAATATCCTAGAGAAAGGGAAAGAGCTTCAAGAACAAGCAAGAATCGAAAGGGAAAAGGGTAACCTTGTAAAAATAAAATACGACAAGTTTGTCACAAGTGAAGGAAACAAAACAGCTGGAAAAAACAAAAGAATGCTTTCAACTTCGCCTGAAAACAAAACCACAAAAAGAGCCGAAACAAACACACAGGCTTACAAGAAAAATAAATCACAAACACAAATAAGAAGAACTTCAAGCCTATCAGAAGGTATTTTAAAACCGGGCATGCTGAATTACCTTATTAACAGAAACACAAACAACCCATCAGATCTGCAGCAAAATAATAACGTTAATATATAGCAATTACCGCCCCCTCTCACAACGGCAACATACAACAACCACTATCAGAACACCAAACTCATCTTCCAAGCCGGGTGGTCACCGTGGAAGATCATGACCAAAACACTCCAAACAACCCTCTAAAAAATGAAAAAACCTCACAAAAAACGCTATATATTCTGACATATAACGTTAAAACACTTTCATCATATGAACGTCTGTTAGAGCTAAACGAAGCGCTCAAAGAAATTAAATACGACATGTTAGGATTAGCTGAAACAAGACGCATGGGAAACAAAATTGAAGAGCATGATAACTGGAACCTGGAAGACATGGCATAGGTTTTATAGTTAAATACCATCTTACAAATAATATAGAAGGCTACCTTGGTCTTTCTGAAAGAGTGGCTATATTGAACCTGAAATTTGAGAATACCAACTTATCCATCATTCAAGTCTACGCCCCTTACTGGACAAGCAAGCAATGATAAAATCAACATAATACTATTTAAAAAAGGCGACCCGAATGATATTGGGAACTACAGACCTAGAAGTCTGCTGTCGAGTGCATATAAGCTATTTTCTACAATCCTGACCAAAAAAATTTGCTCTACATTAGAAACAAGACAACCTGTTAAACAGGCAGGATTCAGAAAAGGATTAGACTGTACTTGGCATATATCGATTACAAAAAAGCATTCGATTCTGTGTCACACAACTGTATCTGGGAAACTCTAACAACACAGAATGTGGATAACGAATATTTAAGAGTAATCAAAAGCATATACAGAAAGAGCAAAAGTAGAGTTAAATTAGAAACCGTCGGCCCCTGGTTCCCTATAAAGAGAGGCGTAAGACAAGGGGACCCGCTTTCACCTATACTATTTATAGCCACATTAGAGTCGATAATAAGCAAGCTTGACTGGAATGAATGTGACAGAATAATTGAAATTATACTCGTAAGAATTCAATAAAAATCCACCTGTCATTCAATTAGTTCACAGCTAAAAACACAGATGGTGTTTTGATAAACAGTTAAACAGTTTTATACTTATATTATTATTTTATAGTTGGTTTAAATTAATATATGCTTTAATAAATATTATTGTAATAAAAATGATTATACCATCACACACATTTGTGAACGAAATTAGGATTTCAGAACGAAAGTATCCAATGATTGTTATATATTGTAAATTTAATTGTTCGATACATACTTTCTTACTATTTTTCAGTTATTAATTAGTTTGGATTTATTAACGAATGTTTCACTTTATTATTTTCTGTTCTCATTATTCTGTTCTCTGTTCTCTGTTCTGTTCTCTGTTCTCAATATTCTAAAAGTCCTTCATTTGATTGTTTACTAAATCGGTAAATTCGTTATAATTCTTTTATTAAGACATATATAGCAAAACTATGAATCCATTAATCTAACAAATGCGGAATGAAAGTAAAAAATAAGTTTTTAAACCACCTACGCTTTGCCGACGACTTGGTGCTGATATCAGAGAAAGGAAAAGAACTACAATGCATGGTAGAGACACTAAACAAAGCTAGCTCGCCGGGCTAGAGATGAACCTCTCTTAAACTATGGTAATGACCAACAACTCTAAGGTACAAATATACGTCGACAACGAGCCTCTTTAATACACTGATAAATACATTTACCTAGGCAAGCAAATAAGCTTTGATAGACTAAACAACTACCAAGAGATTGAGCGCAGAGCCCAGTTAACATGGAATAAGTACTGGAGCCTTAAAGAAATATTTAAGAGCAACATGCCAATCAAACTCAAGACAAAGGTTATGAATTCTTGCCTTTTACCATGCCTGACCTATGCTTGTCAGACATGGAAGTTTAATAAAAATATTAAAAATAAAATTATAACGTGCAAACGAGGAATGGAGCGGAGTATGCTAAACATAAAAAGAATAAGTAAAATAAGGCATACAAAAATACGCAACATTACAAAAGCAACAGACTGTTTAGCACAAGCTCTTGCATTAAAATGGAAGTGGGCCGGACACATAGCACGCATGCAAGATCAAAGGTGGACAAAACAGTGACAGAATGGAGGGGGGCCAGTGGGCAAAAGAAAGAAAGGGAGACCTCCCATCAGATGGAAGGACGAAATCAAACGCATAGCGGGTCCAAACTGGACACAAACAGCAAAATCCAGAAAAAACTGGCTTATTTTGGGGGAGGCCTTTACCTGCATAGGGGTTCTTACAGAATATTTTTTATTAAAAATAGGTATTAAATTAGATAGGTTTATTAAAAATAGGTATAAAAAATATTTGTTCTTGATAGTAAAAATAATTTACTTGTAAACTAGCTTTTTCTGGAAGAAATAAAAGGCTTTTTTATTTTATTTTATTTATCATCCGATTTTTGCTCACGTGTTACTTCTTGAACCCCAATATGGATGAGTAGCTTCAGTTGCTAGTAGCATCGAAACTATTAATCTATCAGGCAGCTACATCTGTTCTCCAGAAAACGATTCCCAGTACTTAAAGATCGACAATTCTCTTAATTTACTGCATCTGAATATAAGAAGTATAAATTGTAACTTCGATGCCCTTTTACTTTTATTACACAGGATTCTAGTGGATCTTGATATCATAATACTCTCCGAGTGCTGGCTAAGCAAGTGCCCAAATCTCCCATCTATTCCTGGATTTAACTCATTTGTCTCCGACCACATAACACAAAATTAAGGTGTAGTGGCGTTCGTAAAAAAGAACCTAGCCTGCAACGGAGTGTTACCTATGATTGCTGATTCAAACTCAATATTGCCCACCTTTGACAACCGAGTAGCTGTCATAGCTGTTTATCGCTCACCTTCTCATAAAAATGTTGAAGACTTCCTAAATAGTCTAGATAGCTGCTTATAATGAATTGCATAACTTCCGCACTATCATCATTGTTGGTGATAAAAATATCAACATTGTTCCGAATATAGCCGACTCGAATTCTGATGAGTATCTTAAACTGGTATTTTCACACGCTATGCTCCCTGCACATGTTATACCTACTCGTAATACCAGCTGTCTAGACCACATCATCCTAAAATCTCCCTTCTCTGCAGTAACTCTGGTTTTGGACTCACTTGCCACCGATGACGCTCCTATTCTCTTTTCCTTGAACATGGTAACTCAACGTCGATCTCTCAAAAACTCATCGATCAAACTAGATTATAGTGCGATTACAAAAGAAATTGAAATCACGGACTTCTCTTCACTCATGTTGTCAATTAATGCAAACGCTGCTGCCCATTCCCTCGTCCAATTGCTATCTTCCATTGTGAAAAAGCACAGTCAGGGTTTTTCAGTGTCAAGTAGTAAACGCATCATCAAGCCGTGGATTACCCCTGGTCTTCTGAGGTGCATACGTCATTATGACCGTCTTTACCGTAAATTCAACAAAAATAAAGACAATCTTACTCTTAAGCTTACATTTACTCGGTAGGTACCGAAACTATTGTAACAATTTACTGAAAAGGGTAAAGCATTAGTATGAGCGATCCGAGCTTCGGAGGGTCAGGAATAATCTAAAAATGACGTGTAATATTATTAAGAAAATGGCAAACCTTAATCAAAGGCAATCTCATTCAGAAGATCTTTTAAAACTGTCCCCGAATCCCCAAACATCTGTTAACATGGTAAATAGCTTCTTCGCAAATGTGGGTAAGAACTTAGCATCTAATATTAATGTATCCTCTTGTTCTACTTTTCACTCCCAGAATTCTGCGAACTCACTCCCTCTTGACTCAATGGCTTTACTACCTACCGACTGTGAAGAGATAGAAAAGGTTGGTTAGGATAGGATACCTACGTCTGTCATAAAGAATGCTAAGCACATTCTATCCCCTATTTTAAGTTTCCTCCTTAACCTATGCATGTCTTCTGGTACATTCCCTTCAGTCTTCAAAAAAGCCATCGTTCATCCCATTTACAAAGGTGGAGACAGAGCCAGTGTCAACAACTATCGCCCAATTTCCGTACTTAGCGTGATGTCTAAGGTTTTTGAAAAAATTATCAACAAGCGTCTCGTTAAATTCTTGTATGACAAAAATATATTATCTGACCATCAATTTGGGTTTAGAAACTCTAAATCGACAGAAGATGCTGTTATTGAGCTCACATCGGTTATAGCTAGAAATCTTGACAAAAAAGTAAAGACAGTTGGCATTTTTCTCGATTTATCAAAAGCTTTCGACACTGTCTCTGTCCCTATTTTATTGGACAAACTCACTAACATTGGTATTAGAGGTGACGTCAATGACCTTTTTAAAAGTTACCTTACTGACCGCCGTCAGCTAGTCGTAATTAACGATGTATCAAGCAATGTGGAAGAGCTTAGTTTCGGAGTTCCTCAGGGAAGTGTTCTTGGACCTACGCTCTTTCTCGTCTACATAAATGACCTGTGCAAGCTTTCGCGCCTGAACTGTAGCCTATTTACATATGCAGGTGGCACAGCTTTGATTGTTAGTGGCCGAGACTGGGCGGAGGCCAGTTTATTTGTGGAAGCAGCACTAAAATTGGTTCTAAAATGGCTCTCTCTGAATGTTCTTACTAAAACTAAATACATAACCTTTTCCCCAATAGTAAAATCCCAACCTCCAACCTCATTCATCCTTCGCGCCCACACCTGCCAGTCAAATACTGATACGTACCAATGCCCTGAATTAGAGCGCACTAATAATATTAAATATTTAGGTGTGTGGTTGGATAGGTACATGTCCTGGACCCCACAAATTGAGTGCACTGTCTCTAGAGTAATGAAGCTTATGTATATCTTTAAGATTCTGAGAAATAATGCTGACTTTCGCTCCCTAAAAATGGTGTATTATGCTTTTGCACAATCGATCCTATCGTACTGCATTACTGCTTGGGGTGGTTCTACTAAGACTTCCATGATTAAACTTGAAAGGGCGCAGCGATCTATCCTAAAGGTGATGACCGAACCCTAGACGTTTCCCAACTTCCTCCCTCTACTCACTCTGTGAAGTGCTCACAGTACGTCAGTTGTTTATTCAGGCCACAATTTTACGAAAACATACACAACTGTCTTAGGACCCTAACATTACGAGTGTAAATCGACGGTCGGACTTAGTCTGCAGAATAGAGCCACGCAGAACTGCTGCTGCTGGTAGATATTTCTTCTACCTATGTTGTTCCTTGTACAACAAAGTCAATAAAGCTATAAATATTTACCCCTTACCACTCCACAAATGTAAACTTGTATGAATATCTTGGCTACGATCCCTATCTTACGATGACATTGAAAACCTCTTGATTACTCAAACATAATAATATTGCTAATATTTATAGTACAATTTACATAAACACATAGCCTATATACACACACACACACACACACCCACAACAACAACAACACACACACATACACATACACACATACGCACACACACACACACATACATACTCGAATACACAGATCTGTTTTTTTTTTTAGTTTACTGTTTAGTTCACACAGTATTTATTCTTTTATATTATATTTTAGTTATAATTCTGTTATTGAATAGTAATATTATATCATTTAGTTTAACAAAGCCTGTCCTGGAACATTGTCCTTCCTTGCTAGAGAGGAGGGCGCTGACTCTGCCACACAGTTTCTAACTTTTGCAGTTGTCAACGTTTTCACTCGTTTCTTTTGTGTTACATGTGTTCCAAATAAATATTTTTGATATATTTTTTTTGAGTAACCGCTTTTCTCGATATAACTGATAACATTTTCTGTGCGCAGGATGAGGGTATGTGCTAGTATAGCAGTAGCATACTAGTAGCATTACTAGTACTCCTAGATTTCTCGTAGGCTTTTGACTCTTTGAATACTGAACTTCTTCTCGTCAAGCTTGAATATTAATAGTTTGACAATAGTGTTTTAAAATGGTTTGAAATTTACCAGTACGTAAGTAAATCTGGCTCTTCTACAAAGCAATCCGATAAGGTGCTTCTTGACAGGGGTGTACCGCAAGGATCGATTTTAGGTCCAATATTTTGTAGTTATTTTGTATTTAGCGGATCTAGGGCAATGTATAAAACATTGTCAATTTCATATTAGGTATATGCCGACGATACACAAGTTTATATCTCCTGTGAGCCTTCTGAAAATGACAATGCCATCACTAAACTCAAAGCTGGACTTTAACTGGATTGAGCTCTTCGTTATCAAGAGCACATTGCTGAGTCTGTCAGAAACGGTACTAATGGTACTGTACAAAATGAAGCCATATACATCAGAAGTAAGTACTTACCTACTTGGTTGGTCAATTTCTGTGCTCGTTTTTGTTTCGACATTCCACTTATTCCACAACCCGCGCAGGTATCTTTAAGATCTGATTAATAAACGATCCAGCTTAAGGTCCTGTGAACCTCGCCCACACTCGGAGCTGCTCTCAACTCAACACCATAAAACATCTGCTGTTAAGGGCAGTTTCCGCTACGATGCGTCGAAGTTTTGGAATAATATTCCGGTGCCGATAGGGAACCAGAGTATTCATAGCTTCAAAACTAACTGTTGGATACAAGTGCTATAAAGTATAAATGCGGAGTAAGTTTTGTCAGCGTTTCTGGTTGAGCCTTCTGGCCTTCTTCCAATCTTTGCTTAGTTTGGTTAGGCAAATACATGTAAAATATAACTATGAGACAACATAGTTATATTTTACATGTACGTATTTGTTTTTGTATAGGTACATTTTTATTTTCTGTTTTGTAACTTTTGTTTGTTTAGGTATTTCTATTAGATATCATTTCATGTCGGTCAAAAACAAAATCGGTCCTAACAGAATACCAGCGTGGATTGTTGACCCTGCAACCCACATCATTAATTATGTTACTAGGTAGGTATGTATAGGTTATTGTATTTGTCTAATGCAATGTGCATATAAAAAAACATATTCTATATTATTTTTATCAAATCTTCTTCTTCTTCGTTAATGGCACGAGTCACTAACTAACAATTACTAACAATGTTGCCAGTGTCAAGTGTTTATATTGTTTATTGTATCTCACTAACTAAAGTGGTATCTTGTCGTTCGTCATGTAATTTTATATAAAATGGTGCCTTTCATTTAAAAAAAAAGGAATATTTTTGCTCGAATCACAAAGAAACATAAAACTTTTATTCCAATTATTCACACCGAGTCAATAACTCTAGCTCTTAATAATAACACCAAAAATAACTAATATAACCAGAAATAGCTCGAGTAAAATAAATAATATAAGACGACCAAAAAAAATTTTAAATCTAACAGAGAAATCTTAAGACCTAATGGAAACCCTGTCGTGGAAGGAGAAATCTCAAAAACATATTTTCTATGCATATTTTATCTATGGAGTGTGAAGTAAATCAAAAATAGCTTTCTTTATCTATGGAGTATGGAATTAATTGTGAAGTGGATTGTTAACAAATTGGATTTTCTTATTTTGTAAATCTACTGCTTTGAAATGGAAATAAAACATGAAACTGCTAAGCTACAATACACGATACATAAATTCTCAAGTTATTCAGTGAAATTTTTACCACAGTATGTTTGCAAAATTTTATTTTTGACTTTGAGGCTTCTGGTTCCCGGTTTTTTGCAATAACGTTATTCCTAGAGAAATAATAATCGTTACATTAGTTTTATCTGAGGTTTAGGTATAAACTCCCCCTTTGTAAACAAACCCGACGAATAATATGGTATTATTTTCAGATGTATATTGCAAAATACTCCTACCGATGGGTTTTCAAGATGGTTTACCGACAGTACGTCTCCAAATCAATATATCATGATTAAACTTCAATCACCGGCTATTGTAGAGACAATAAAATTTGGAAAATACATTAAGGCTCATGTCAGTAATCTCAAAAAGTTTCAAGTATTTGGAGGCACCAATGAGAATAACTTGTCAGTGTTATTGCAAGCGTAAGTACATTATGTATTTATAGAATACAGGTGTATCTTTTTATCATATATTAGCAAATATGGCGTTAGAGGTATAGTCTGTATTTGTTATTCTAATATTAAAAATATCAACAGATTGACATGCTCTGTGGCGCAGTAGTCTAAGGTCCGGCTGAGACGCAGAAGGTTGCGGGTTCGATTCCCTAAATAGTTACTCTCTACAAATCAACAAAATGTGATTCAGCTCGCACAAGTGCACCAATAACATTATATTTACCTATGTACAGTTTGATAAAAACCTTTTACACACATATTAGTTTGTAGATGGATGCAACAACACTGTTTTGATTCTTCTAGAGAATCTTCATCACAGTGAGTTTGATCTGCAGTCCGCTCGTTACCTCTCAAGTTGGGGATTTGATCCCTGATGTAGATTCTCTAGATGAATCGAAACGTATGTATCAAAGTCAAAGTCAAAGTCTGAAGATACTTTATTCAATACAATCACAAGGATCACTTTGAAACATCTTACATACTAGGTGAATTTAGGTGCCAATACATCCTAACCCAAGCCCGAGAAGAACTGGCAAGAAACTTGTCTTGGTCCTAGTGCTTTTTTACATGATCCATCTTATAACTACCTATACTATGAAATACTAATATTTTTTATATAAGAGAGTTTATACATTTCAAATGTGTCGGTTAACTGTCTGAGGGCAGAGCAACATGAGGCCTTGTATTCTTATCAATAACATAGTAATTTATATTATAAGCTTTCTTCAAAAGACTACCTTTTATGTATGCTTCAAATTTATTAATAGGTAGTTTAGTAACATTTTCAAGAAGCTTATTATAGAAGTGCACTGTGTTCTGGCTAGCTGGCTGGCTGTTAGCTCAGTTGGTAGTAGCTCTGCCTTCTGCGTTGAGGGTTTGATTCCCTCACATGATAAACATTTGTGTATCTTCGTACTTAAAAGTGTAGAGTATGCCTGTCATCACAATGGCAATGCAGAGGGTAGAAGCTACTTAGGTAATATGTGGTGCGTTAGATTCTAAGTATGTTGTGTCATTAGTAAAGCCGGAAGAATTAAGAAGTGTGGATTCTACAGTGTTCAATTAAATGTTCTAGCGGATTAAAAAACGATTCTGAAGCAGAAGTGTTCAAGCTTCGCCACAAGACACAAGATGGTCTATTATTACCCATTAATTACATCAAGATTATGCCGCTACAGTCGTGGGGTCCTGCATACAACTACTCCATTTGGTTTGTAGAGCTGATGGGAAAAAACCAGGAAGACCTTATAAGCGAAGCTCTGGAGACTATCAACCTGGTGGGTTTTCTGATCTCTTTGACTATACTCTGTGAGCCACATGGCTCAGTAGGTAGTAACTCTGCTTTCTGCGATACAGTTGCAGGTTTGATTCTTAACGGAACAAAAGTTTGTTTGGTGCTTGTTCTGTGTCTTAGTATCATAAGTTAAGCATTTGATAACAAGAATTTTAGTATTTTATGTTATAGTACAAGCTTTGCTAAGTTCGGGTCTAGATAATCCAAATGTGTGATATGTCCAGCAATTATACAGTGTAATGTCACAATGTGAATGCTGAAATCCATAAAATAGAGCCTGAAAATATTTGTTTACATCTAATTACGTTTAAAATAAGCTCGTCAACTGGCTACGAACTTGAAAAGATTAACCAATAATCATTGACGTCACGGACGTCTTGTACGAAAGGTGGCTCTATCGATTTTTTATTCGGAAAAATAGTTTATGCGCTTACTTCGCAACTTTATATACGGTAAAAGCAAAGTATCGGCTTAAAGGTTTAGGTTAAGTTATAACACTGGTGTTACAACAAGTGGAATTGAGTGTGGTGACATTATTATAACATATTACAACTTACGAATTGTGTAGACATTGGTAACATAATATTTTCGCGTACCCACTTTATTACTGAACTTTACTCGGACCCCTATTAAGAAGAACGCCATCTGTCATTAGCCCTTTATACTAGCTACACTGGCGATCACTCGACCAGGTCAGCGCTAGCGCACTGCGGTTGTGCATAGATCAATATGACAAAATGCAATGCTTGCGGAAAGTTCGTCTCTATGGCAACAGAGGTCGCTAGGTGCTGTAAATGTCCCTCGGTATATAATCGGTCTTGCGTGAGTTTGAGTGAATCCTATCGGAATACAACGTGGTGCTGTCCCTCCTGTAAATTGAAAAAACCGAGAGGGAATAATGCTGAAACCCCGGTAAAATCCACATATAGTGAAGGCCAGAGTGACGAAGAACCTTTGGCTTCTCATATCGTTTCAGTGTCGCGCGCACCCGCAGCGTCCTCTGGTGGCTCAAGTGATGACGGCAGAATTGTCCTTGAACAATTCAAGGAGGTGCGGGAAGAGTTACGTGCTTTGCGCCTAAGGTTTCAGGCGTACAGGACTGAGGTAGCAGCGTTGAAGAAAGCAGTGACGTTAAATAGCACTAGCCTCGGCGTTTAAGATTCGCGTATCGACTCTCTAGAAACCCAATTTAAGGCAATGCAGCCATCCGTTGTCACTGATCTTGAAACCACTATAATGCAGCTACGCCAACAAGTGAATGAGCAAGATTAACTGTCTCTGGCCAACGATGTCGAGATTTCTGGGCTGCTTGAGGAACCCGGTGAAAATTTTACCCACATAGAGCTACTGGTGGCAGCTAAACTAGGTATTAATCTGGATGAACGTGATCTTATCTATGCAGAGCGCGTTGGACAGAAAAGAGAAAATAGTACGGTGGTATCGGGTGATGACCCTGCAGCGGTCACAATGACGCCGCGACCGCGGACCCTCGTGATTCGGTTCGCACGACGCGCACTACGCGACGACCTGTTACGGGCTGCAAGGGTGCGGCGCGGTGTAACCTCGGCTGACGTTGGACTCTCTGGAGCATCCCGTCGTTTTTATGTAAATGAAAGGCAATCAAGGCATAATAGACAGGTATTTTTTAAAGCTAGACAATTATGCCGTGAACGCAACTGGAAGTATGTCTGGACTAGATCTGGTTTAACTTTTGTCCGCCAGGAACAGGGTAAAATGGCTTATCGTGTAACAAACCTGGAGAACTTAAATCTTATTTTTGGTATCGATTAATAATACTTCATAATATTACCTTGCACATGTCTCTTGTCATTAAAACATTATTATTTGCCGCTTATTGTCTTGTTATAATATTTATTTGTATAATTATTTTCCCCTTACTATGGTATGTTTTTGCTATTGTTATAGTGAAATGTTCTTTTTGTAATCGATGTATGGGTGCTTCCATGAAAGTAGGGCAACTCTATGTCCACAGGCATTTCTCACTGCATTAAATTAAATTAATTTTATTTTTTGTTACAATTGAGTATTCGTTGTTTTGTCAGCTACGCCTATTTTGGGTCGTGCCCCCCAAACTGACAGATCGGGACACTTGTGCCTGTGTTGCACGATTGATAGTTGCCACACTCCATTGTGGAGTGTTGCAAAACTATCAATCAGTATTACAAATTTTATGTTGTGATCGCTATTCCGACAAATGTGTATCGAGGAAGTGCAATGACTGCTCCAGGAAAACTATGTTGTATGCTGCATTCAACGATCTTAGTTAAACAGTGAACCTACGGGAAGAAGACGATCACCTTTCAATTCACCTGAAAAAAGGAGCATTTTTTTTAAATTATTACGTCATAGAGCTTATTACCTCGTTTGTTTTATTTTTTACCTTATCTTAAAGAATTTTAGCTAAAGCTACACTTGATTGTATTGTAAAGTAACATTTTTAAAGTTAATTAATAATTGATACTGTCTAAAATACGTTCCTAATAAAAGTCTTATTTTATTACATTCATTGCCTTAAAACATCTTATATTACAGTACATCAGCATAATTTTCATCAGTCCCTAGGCGTCGTAAATTTACAAAATCCTGAATTTCTCTTAAAATACTACACAAAGTGACTGGCCCTTTTGAACATTACTTATTCTATTGATCAACCATAAATCACAGTAATTTAAAATTGCACAGTATGTAGAAAATAGTAAAAACTAATCACACCATAGAGTTACCCTAATTTCATGGAAGCACCCGTATACGTGTTGTGGGTCATTGTAGAATTGTGTGGCTCGTCATGGCGACTTACTACTGTTTCATTATTGTCAGCACTTGGTATATTTTATATGGTTTAATGAAGACTCTTGTATTCATTTTAATGGTTAAAATGATTTATAAAACTAAATTTTTAAAAGTTAGCTTATTTAATGCAAGCTCTTTAAACACCAAACATGATGAGCTCATATCTGCAGTAGAGCGGTACACACCGGATGTACTAGCCATTAACGAGACCTGGCTGAGGAGTGGAGAGGAGGAGCGAGCGCCTACTATTCCTGGCTACCGGCTTCGCCACTCACCTCGACTCATGCCACGTTCTGACTCGGTTCGCTCAAGAGGTGGAGGGGTGGGTTTTTATGTTCGCAATAATCTGAAAGTGCGCATACGCTCACATCCGATCAACCCTTCTGTCGACCAAATGTGGATCTCGATGTCGGCAAATGGTTTAAAACTTGTCATAGGCTCTGCTTATAGTCCTCCTTTGCAAAATTCTGATACCTTTCTTGACGCCATTACTGACTCTATATCTTCCTTTACATGTTATGATTATTTGGTTCTTCTCGGCGATTTCAATATAAATATGTTGGTTACTGATGACAGTGATACAAAGAAGTTAAATGGATACCTGAGCTACACCAATTTAGTTCAGCATGTTTCTGAGCCTACGCATTTCACTGACCATAGTGCAAAACTGATTGACGTAGTGTGTACTGATGCTCCTGTGAGACAAGTTCATGTAGTTATATTCCTGACCTTGGCGCTCATGCTTTTATCACTGCTGAACTGAATTTGAAAAAACCAAAACAAATAAAATCTTATGTCATATACAGACCTTTGAAGGATATTTTGATGGATTTTTTTAGTAAAGACTTGGAGAGTATTGACTGGAACTATATAACAACTATTGAAGATTTGAATGAAATGATAACTCTTTTTAATAAAATGATCATAACCCTTATTGACTTGCATGCGCCTGAAACGAAAGTATTCTTACGAAAACAGTCCCATCCTTGGATTACTGATACCTTGAAGCAGATGATGCAGCTCAGAGATGATGCACATGCTCGGTATCGGACCTCTGGGAAGGAGACTCGTAAAAATTATTATAAAGTCTTGAAAAAAAACTGAGTCTAATGCTTTACAAGCTGATCGTCGTGCCAATTTTGACAAGTATTTAAAATATAATAAAACGCCAATTTAAAAAACCCTGCAAGTTTGTGGAAAAATTGGAAACACAGTATCTTCCCCCTAGACAAATGTACTGAACTACCCAATCACCTGAATGACCCAGAAACCATAAATGATAATTTTCTGAACGTTCCTGGTTCTAATAATATAGATACATCTAATTTAACATTTTACGAACACAATAGGTTCTGTGATGACTCGTTACAATTAAAAACTGTTTCGCCTGATAAGGTCTATAAAGCTCTCCATTTACTGAAATCGAGAGCTCAGGGATTCGATGATATAAATCTAGACATGATTTTGTTGACTCTCCCATACTCTTTAGAAGCGATAACTCACATTATAAACTTCTCTATCTCTACGTCCACCTTCCCTGCCCTCTGGAAAATAGCAGTTATCAAGCCTATTCCAAAAATAGCGAATCCAGGTAATTTTAAAGATCTTCGACCAATCAACATTCTACCTTGTCTCTCTAAAGTCTTGGAAAGAATAGTCCATGATCAGGTCTCTCACTATGTAGAGTTAAACAATATTCTTCCAAAAGTTCTCTATCTGGTTTCAGAAAGGTATACAGCCCTGCTACTGCTTTACTTGATGTCACTGCTGCACAGGATCAGGGCATGGGGACTTTACTGGTACTTTTGGATTATTCTCGAGCCTTTGACAGTATAAACAAAACCATTCTTATTTCAAAGTTAAGTTACTATGGATTCGATAGTAATACTACAAATTGGTTTGATAGTTATCTCCAGAATCGTTCGCAGCTTGTAGAAATCTCAAAGCCTGATGGAGAAAAGGTTCTGTCTTCACCTCGTTTTGTTCCTAGAGGCGTTCCTCAGGGCTCTATATTGGGGCCTTTGTTGTTCGTAATATACTGCTCCGACATTGTAAAATATATTCATCACTGTCAGTGTCACATATATGCAGATGATCTGCAACTCTATACATCTTTTCTCCCGAAAGATGCATCGCAAGCATTGGATAAACTAAATGAAGACCTTGACCGTATCTGGCCAACTAATAATTGTCTGGTTTTAAATCCTGCGAAGTCAAAGTATATGATACTAGGATCAAGGAAGCAAATTGATAACATTAAACTCAAGACACCTCAGGTGAGCAATTTAGGGGAACCCATTGTTTGCACAAATGAATCTCGCAATCTTGGAGTAATAATGGATAGTGAGTTGCGGTTTGAAAAGCATATCACTAATTGTGTTAGGAGTTGTTTCTTTCGGTTAAAAGTTTTGTACCGTATTCGCCACTGTTTGAGCGTTGATCTCCGTGTCAATCTCTCTGAAGCTCTTGTCCTTTCCAAATTGAATTATGCTGATACTGTTTATGGCCCCAGACTATTTTCCAGAGAGATTGATACAACGCGTCCAAAACGCTTGTGCCAGGTTTTGTTTTAATATTCCGCCTAGAGCACATGGAACACCTTATGTTAATAATGCCAAGCTGCTTAAGATGTCTTGGAGAAGATATCTTCACCTTGCTATACTTTTGTTTGGGGTGATCAAGAGTAGAAAACCTGAGTATCTTTTCAACAAAATGCGCTAGCTCCAGGATGACAGTAGGTACAAAACTAGAGCAGGTTCTGTTTTACTAGCAACACCGTTACATGGCTCTGCTGCATTTAGAGGTAGTTTCCGCTACGCTGCCACAAAGTGTTGGAATGACATACCACCACCATTTAAAAATATATTGAATGTTAATCTTTTTAAAGTTAAATTAAAGGAACATATTTTTTCCATAAAAATAGACCAGCCCTGGCATAGGGAAAGCTAGTTTTTGCAACTGTCCTCTTAGTTTGTTCTGTAATGTAAGTAAAATACTAATCTTATTACTACTGTTGTTTTTTATTTTTGTTTTGGGTTTGTGTTCATATTTTAAGTACCTATTCATTTGTATTGTGTGCTTTTTGATGTTGTATCTTGTTGAGTTAATGTATCTTGTGAAGTTTGTTTTATATTTTAAGTTACTTTTATAAAAAAATGATTGTAAGCCCTGATTCGGGTCAAGATGTCCGTGAAGTAAACACTGGCCTCAGCGGAAGACCAGCGCTGTCACATGGCAACATGCGGCTGTATTATGCTGAGCTGAGTACCATTTCGCCACTACAGTTTATTATTGTTATTATTATTGTAAGTTTTGTTTTGTAAACTTCCTATTCCTTATTTTTTCTATTGTATTTTGAGTGGTGGACTGAATAAATGCTTTCTTTCTTTCTTCTTTCTTTCTAAATAATTGTTTTAATATGAAATTTTACTTTTAATACACACAATAAACTATGACAATAGAAATGCTTTAAGATGAGTTTGGGTGCATGTTCGATACAGTGCTAGTGCAGTGACTAACCGTGACCCCCGCTTTGAACACCAATAGTTTCTAAGTGTGATTAGGCTCCATCGTTTTTTAATCGACTTCAATATCACAAAAAGCGAAACCTCTGTTTTTAATAATTTAACTAATAAGACTCTTTTGAAAAATATAATAAAAATATTTATTAATACCAAAATAACAAATTTAAAATTCACAGGTTTAGCTTTTAACGACAAAACAACATTTGCTTAATGCTAAGGTTTATGCTCATAAACTATCCAGCGATCTTCACACTAGGCTAGCCTGTATCGTGAAGACCTGTAAGCAGCAGGTTGAATGAATATAATAATAAATAATACCGGATTTTTCACACAGCATCACCTGGCTCCAAAGTAAGCAGAGCTTGTGTTATGGGTAGCACATGGCTGATGTACTACTTATATACTTTTTTTTAGGTTAAACTAAATATACCAATATGTTTTGTTTCTGTTTTTTGGCTAGCCTGTCAGCTCAGTTGTTAAGTTGTATGTATATAAAAATATATATTTTCATCCCCCCATCCCGGAAAGAGTATTTTCTTTCAACTACGTAGTAATGTTATCATTAATCACTGCAAAACCGATCACAAAGAACGTATTTTTTGCTTAGAACCAAAACAGTGCAGTAATGTTATATGAAATCTCATTATTGCACTGTTTTTTACTTTTTATTTAGATATGTAACACCCAAAACATTAAATATGCAATGTAATGCAATGTATTAGAAAAGTTTACCGAAAACCAAACTAGATGTCACCACAGAGAAAATTAGAACGCGCTATCGTTGAGTTTTGCCCAGACCATATATTATAGCGGCTGCCAGAATTGTTTCGTATCGAGCCTCAGGGATACGATACCTACTCAGTGCGGATACGGAATACGGACTACACCGAACCAGCTGAGTATCAATATAGGGAACGATCGAAATCAATCGCACGGTTAGGGGAACGGACTCTCCGACCCTTAGCCTGTGATTTAGGCATGGGCGTTTTCGCTTTTTCCCGCAAACGGATATGTAACCGTTTTATAGTTTGTATATCGATATAGAAAACGGTTTCCATATATCGATATCAGTCGTAGGGGTTGCAAACGTTAACATGATTTTTAGCTATGCCAAGTGCAAACTAACAAGGAAACGACAACCGCAATCTGATACAGTTATTTAATACATCGATGTAGTAGCTATTAAAAGTTTTTATCAGTTTAGCAAAGTACCTACTTGTAACTACGGCGATTTCCCTTAATGCTTTAATAGGCTTAGGACTAACAGAAAAGTTTTTTAATGCTAGAAACAGTCAATATAGAGATAGCTTTTCTGGCGCATTTAAAAATAGACATTTACAATGATTGTTGATTGGTTTTTTTATTGTTTTTTTAATAAGTATTTTATTTATGTTTTTTTGTATATTTGTATTTTTTCGTATCTTTTTTCATTTAAAATGTTATATACAATGGCATAGGACTGTATTGTCCTCTGTCGTTTGCGCAGCGGCTCCATTAATGGCTGGTTTTGGTTAGTACGATTCGCGGCGACCCTAGTGATGATAGAAGCAGCCGCTACATCCTCTGCATTTGTTTCGGTATACTTACTTGGCATAGCATTTTCGATAGGCTCAGATTCAGCAGTAACTACGTTTTTTTTGCCAAATAAGTAGAAGCATGTGATCTTTTTAAATGAGAATTCAAATTCCTGGTTGTTGATTTATATGAAAAACTTTGTTTACAATATTTACACACAGCCAGTCCAACAGCATTGTCTTTTTTATCAAAATGAGTCCATATCTCACTCGGTTGACGCGACATTGTCTATAAAAAATCTCACTTATACCTAACTACGTACTTACCTACCTAAGTCCTTAGTTCTAAATTTATTTAATTAAGTATAATACACTTTACTAACTTTTAAACTATACCTATCCTAGTACTATAATTTTATCTAAGTATAAAATATTCACGAACACTAATACACTAAAACGTCTGAAACCATAAAAACGCAAATAATTCTTATTTCCTATGGCACGTGCCGCCAAGGTCAAGTTCACTTCAAAAATTATCATAAAAAATACAACACAAATCACACGCGCAACAAACAACAACAAATTATTATTAGAACCCTTCTATACCAAATCCAAATTGTAACAATAGAAATTAATTCTTATTACTTTGCAGTTTAGTTCTATTTTGTAACTAGTATCGAGCCATGAAATCGTTATAAACATGGACCAAAAAGAGTTACAACAATAGAAAGTATAGATATATTTTTTACACCATTATCATGCAAATATGGTTAATGTTACGTCATATTCGCTTCATCTCTCTTTTACCCGTAAAAAAATCCATACTTAGAAAGAGAGGTAGCGAATATCAATTGGCACTTCGTTCGTTTCATATCGTTTGCGTTTGGTTAGTTAATGCAAGATTTAGTTTCGTTTCATGTCGTTTGCGTTTGGTTTTTAAAGTTTTCGTTTCGTTCGTGTCCATGGTAGGTAGGTATCAGTTGGTTTAGGTTTTGCGTTTCGTTCGACTATATCGGATATGTTGATCGAGACATCGATAAGGTATGGTATCCAACCCATATCCGTTATAAGTTGCGTTTAAGTATTTGTCTTGGGTCTGGGTGTTTCTATGTATAATATGTATGTATTTACAAAAAAAAAAATATATATAAGTAGATAGTATATCAGCCATGTGGTACCCATAACACAAGCTCTGCTTACTTTGGGGCCAGATGATGTTGTGTGAAATGTCCGGCATAATTATTATTATTATTATTTTGTTATATCGAATTCAGGCCTACTGTGACTAGATCCTACCTATCTAACTACCTAATCAGGCTACTTACCCCGCCTCACGGGAATCTGTACTGCATAGTTAGTATATATTACAGTAACTCTTGAACAATAAAGTTACGTTCAACTGTCTCACGCGTTTTGCTTAAACCCACGGAGACCTTTTCCGTTACAATTGGCGCCCAACGTGGGGCGAAGGAAGCTTATGTTATCGGAAGCTCCAGCTCCCGGGACACCTAAGGGACCTACGCTACGGACGAGGACTCGGCGTACTTCACCATCCAAAGAGAATAGCAATCGAAGATGACAAGCGTTAACTTAACGTCGGAACAGCTTCAGGAGTTAGTGCAGTCGATCACTACGGCCGCGATGCACGCTGTGACGGCAGCATCGGAATCAATGGCTAGTGAAAACAGATCGGCACCGACAAGGTCATTCTCTGATCTGTCGGTATCTTTTAATGGAGCGAGAGATAGCGCCCAGGTGGAAGAATTTCTGGCGGCTAGCTCCATATTCAAGAAAATTCATAGAATTGGAGATTTACATGCCATTATGAGCTTACCTCTTATTCTCAAAAACGAAGCTAGTACTTTGTGGCAAAGTATCAAGGATAGTGTCAAAACATGGGCAGATTTTGAGGACAGGATACGACACGCTTTTGCTCCCAAGAAGCAAGCGTATATAATATATCAAGAACTGTTTGCTAAAAAGCAGCCGGCGGAGATGCTGACAGAAGTGTTTATAGCTAAAAATCGGGCACTTCTGGCACAACTACCAGCTCCGGGTCACAATGAGCAGCAACAGTTGGACATGATATATGGCCAGTTAAACGTCAAAATACGGGAAAAAATAGCTCGAGAAGCAGTATCTACATTTGACGGACTCCTAACGGCCGCGAGAGGTGTCGAGCAGTTATTAAGAGAAAAATCCGAAGCTGACAAGACCGATCCTGGAGACGAAGGGACCAAGAAGGTTAGTCGTTGTTCATATTGTCGTCCCACTGGACACTCCCTTGACGAGTGCCGCAAGAAACAGAAGCAGGTCACTAAGAAGGAAACCAACGTGGGCACAACGGCAACGCAAGCACCGTCACCATCCCAACCTGTATTCTCTTGCTACGGCTGTGGAGCACCAGGGGTTATAAGAAGTAAATGTCCCACTTGCACAGCAGCAAGGGCCACAAAGGTCAAGGAAGAGAAAGTGGACTTCTGCGCGCTAAATATAAGCACAGATGCTCGTCCAAGACCCGTTGTTGGAATAGGAATCTACGACATAGGTACGGCGTACTTAGACACTTGCGCAAAATCCAGTGTCGCATCGTACGAACTGTACCGGTGCCTGGAAAAAAGACAGGTACCTTTTGGAAGCCAGCTTGTCACTTTAACGATGGCGGATGGGATTAAAAGGAAACAGAACGTCCTAACAGTCCGGGTGCCAGTGAAAATATGTCAACGCATAGTGCGTTCTACGCGTTCTACGACATTCATCGTGTTTCCGGACTCACGCGAAAACAAGACCTTACTTGGATTTGGTTTTCTACAAGACGCAGGTATAGTTCTCAACCTACCACAACTATCATGGCATGTCGTCGAGGAACCGGAAATCCAGTATGAGAGCCAGGAAGAAAGCGACGGGGTAACCACAGTCCATATCTAAGGAGAGCAAGCCAGAGTACCCGTCCTTAGACAAAATACTACTTTAGCGGACTGTATGATGCTAGAGGCGGACATGGCACCCACTATGCTACCCAACACCAAAAAGTACAAACCGTCGGTATTTGACGGCTACTCACCCTACGTCTACTTCATGTACGCGGATGCAGAACAAGCGGTGGAGGAAGCTCAGGTCGAGCTGTCACCCCACTCTACGGACCTTTTCACGGGTACACTAGTGAGGATATAGGCCTAAACTCACTGTCTCTCGATGCAGAAGAAGAGGCCAACGCCGTAAATTAGCACCAAACTCAAACAATGGAACCACTCGACACCCGACAAAGAGGGAAGAAGCCATAAGGACTTCCAACTGCTGTTCTGTCCTATTCGTCAATGCATCGTGGACATAGGAGGGGAATGTAACACCCAAAACATTCAATATGCAATGTAATGCAATGTATTAGAAAAAGTTTACCTAAAACCAAACTAGATGTCACGGCAGAGAAAATTAGAACGCGCTATCGTTGCGTTTTGCCCAGCCCATATATAGCGGCTGCCAGAATTGTTTTGTATAGAGTCTCTGGGATACGATACTCAGTGCGGATCAGTGTTACCAGACGAAAAAACTGATATTACAGTGTTTTGTGCTCAAATTTACAGTGTTTGCGACAAAATTACAGTAAAAGTAAAAAAAAAATACAATGAATGAATTTTACAGCAGATCTCAAGAAACTTTTATTGATTAACTTCAGACTAAAATACCCATTCTAAATAACTAACCAACCACTAATCAATCACTGTCACTATCATTTAGCCCGATAGCTGTTTATTTTTTGTACTTAGATCCCAGAATTAAATGATTTTATCATTTTCTCAGTTGGTTTAAAATGAACGCAAGTGGTGCTGTTACGTCGAATGGTTTGTTGCGCTAACATGTTGCCTCTTATTGTCCTGGTTATTAATCTATTTCGTTACTTGGTTTTGGTGTCGTTAAATTGGCTAAACATTCTTTCGCATTCCGCGTTGGAGTTTGGAAGAGCCAAGATGTTGAGCATGTATTTTCCAATCAAATGGAACTCGTCCAACTGTTTCACCTGAAAAGCAACATTAGTATTAAAAATATTGTAGTTTGCAAACGAAATAATATTTGACTATAAAGAATATAGTCTTAGTTACTAACCTTGTGCCAGAATACATGTGCCGTATTGCTGCATCGAAATCTCCTTTTAACTTTGGCAATTTTCGCCATTGGTCATCCAAAGCTTATTGTTCTACCATAAAATTTGGTGCCAATCTTGGCATCAAGCTTAATATATTCTGAATTGATTCATCTCGTTGATGGCCCGCTTCGATTATCTTTATCACTATCATCAGATGAATTTTTAATTTTCAAGTCTTCAAACAAAATAATCACTCTTACCAGTTTTACCAGAACAACTTGAATGAGATGAGCTAAACAAATTCGAAATGCGTTGCATACGAAACTAATTTACAATTACTTATACTAATTTAAGTTGGTCCCAATAGGCTTGAGAACTTACTTAACACACGGTTGACACAATTTTGGCGGTTAATGCTACGAAGTCATTCTTAGTCTATGGCTGGTAATTCCCGCATAGTATCCATCGCGCCGCTATACAACGCCCGTTAAAATAAGACATTTACGTTCTTATTGCAATGGGAATTTGGGTTGTGATATAAGTAGAAAGGTGGCGTGGGCTCTAGTAGCCGATTGCGTTTCGAAGTTCGTAACTATCTTTTTTTTTCACAAAGCTTGCGTTTAGTTTACATTAAACTAAATAGATTTTTGCCTGTAGAAAATTACAGTGTTCTCCATACACTGTAATTTTAGTATTACAGTGTACAGTAGATTGTGTGAAAATACAGCAGAACTGCTGTAATTACAGTGTATCTGGCAACACTGGTGCGGATACGGACTACACCGAACCAGCTGAGCATCAATATAGGGAACGATCGAAATCGCACGGTTGGCGGAACGGACTCTCAGAACCCAGGCCTGTGACTAGATCCTACCTATCTAACTACCTAATCAGGCTACTTACCCCGCCTCACGGGAATCTGTACTGCATAGTTAGTATATATTACAGTAACTCTTGAGCAATAAAGTTACGTTCAACATTACGTTCACGCGTTTTGCTTACACCCACGGAGACCTCTTCCGTTACAGATATAAATTTACCACAGAGGTTTAATATCTCCCATTAAGTTTATATAAAATGTTTGCATTCGATTATAAAGATACTGGGTGATAATAGAAATCGACTGAAAAAAACCGACTTGGTGAAAAAAAAAAAATGGCGCGCATTTTGTACCATTGTAAAACTTTGATTATTCATATTTTTAGTTTGAGTAGGTATATTTTATCACAGTAGATTGATAGATTGGTAGTTGAAAGAAAAGTAAATTACGCACCTTGCTAAAGAGAGTAATTAATGCACTCGTGTTAATTCAGTGCCCTCGCTTGCGCTCGGGCACCAACATAACACTCGTGCATTAATAACTCACTTTGCGCTCGGTGCAACAATATACTATTTTGCTCTTCGATATCTGAGTGCAAAAGCCGTTTTTATCCGCTAGAGGATAAAGTAAATTGAATTTACTATGTTTGTGAATTCAAAATATCATTAAACCCATTTACTTTCTACCTTCATGGTGCCGAATTTATCATAGAATCTTTTTTATTTCTTAAAACTCAGACTCAGAACCTTCTTGGTGTACTTTTTATTTAATTTGCTTTGCGCGCGCCATTTTCTAAAAACGAGCGATTCTAGCGACGCGACGAGGAAGTTTATTTGAATTTACAACAGAATTTACTGAAACTGTTAAAAATGCGCAAATCTTATTTTTTTGCATTTAGTCATTTCCTCGCTGAGGTGGGTGAAAAGTTACGTGTTGCACTCAACACGTGTAAAAAACTTTTTTACCTCCTGCACCTTTGATTCCTTCGCTAACGCTCAGGATTCTAATTTTAGAATCTTTCGCTTGCTCGGTCATCAAAATTGAGCACGCGGTTAAAAAGCAATTTTGCACTCTTGTATAACAAATAACTCTTATTCTATCAGTCATCTGGTCAACATCATACAAGCTGTGCTTATTTTGGGGCTAGATGGTGTCATGTGCAATGTCCTCTAGTATTATTATTGTAAAAAGCGAAGATTACCTACTTTGCTGTTGCAAACATTTTCTAATTATTTTGAAACTGGTATGCTTTGGCGATTGTACATAAATTAGGATGATATACAAATAGTGTTTATAACTAGTGTTATATTTCAACAGCGTAAAGAGGAAGAAGCTGTCCGTATATTACTGAAGCATTTACGACGGCGACGTTATAAAGACGCCTTCGAGGCTCTGTCGAGGGAAAGCGGTGTTCAACTCGAAGGGCCGATACAAGCGCGGTTATGGAACGCACTGGTGGAGAACGGTGATTTTGAACTCACTGAGAAGATATTCACTGAGGCTGCGGATGGTGAGAAACCTATAGCTCTTTACTTTGAACCCTCTTACATTAGGACTGTGATTTTTTTATTAAACTGAAACGCTTTAACAATTTTCACGTATTGTATGGTGGACAATGGTTTTTAGTGTTCATAACGCTTTCACTTTTTGAAATTCGTCTTATCTTTATATATTCTGTACGTGTGTATGTCACTGAACTCCTCCTAAACGGCTGGACCGATTTTGATGAAACTTTTTGTATGTGTTCAAGTGTATTCGAGAATGGTTTAGATTTACAATTAGATTTATATTTTTTTCTTTTAAAACGCGTGGACGAAGTCGCGAACGGGACAGCTAGTCTAATTATATAAAGTAAAAATTCCGAAGTAGGTTTTTAATGAAATGGACTATGTCACTTTTTCAAGCTCATGGATTGAACTACTGCAGATAGATCGATAGATAGATAACTCTTTACTGACTACCACATGAAATATTAGAATTACAATAACATAACTTATTTAAGGCAATACAATAGGCGGCCTTATCGCTAATAGCGATCTCTACCAGGCAACCGTTGGATGGACTGGACTATAAATAAACAGAAAGGGTCACGTAGGTGTAGTGTATTTATATAATTACATAATATATGTATAAACTAAACAAATACTGATTTAAATATATACATACATATGTACTCAATGGTAATAATAAAGATAAACAGTCCAAAAAATCGTCAATACAGAAGTAACTAAGTAGACCACACAACAAATAATGTTTAATGATTATGTATTTGAAGAGGGAAGAGTCTTGGCCTTTCTGATATCTACAGGCAACGCGTTTCACAAGCGGACAGCCTGCAATGAAAACGACTTTCCATAGAAGGTAGAGGAGTGAAAGGAAATTTTGAGTTGATTGGTATCTGAGGAGCGCACGGTTTGAATTTCTCTAACCCTCGACGGGTTAGAGAAATTCAAACCGTGCCTTGAGATAAAAGGGAGTTGAAGGAGAGAACAGAATATTATAGAGAAGATTAAGAATGTGAGCATTCCGGCGAGAATCGATCGCGAAACTTGAGTTTATTGCGAAATTCAGAAATGTTTTCATACGCAACCATACGTATAAAGTAATTTTGGAGACGCTCAAGCTTATAAACTTGCTCTTCGATGAGGTCGAGATAGCAGGCGTCAGCATAATCAAGGATTTGAAGAAGGAAGGATTGTGCAAGCGCAATTTTAGTAGCGGTAGGGAGGAAATTCCGAAGCCTTGTGAGAGAAGCCCCAGCAGCAAACACTCGACTGACTTTAGCCAAGTGGGGTCGCCACGAAAGTGGCTTGTCGATGTGTACGCCTAAGGTTTTTTACAGGGTCACTCAATACGCAAATTAAAAATATATAATAACATCTTTTAAATAGTTGTTGAGTTTAAAGCGGAATCGTATATATGTATCTTTATATCTACTATAAAAATACCGTTCAAAACCATAAAACTACTAAAAAATGTTCAGAATTAGTAATAAATTTCTCTATACTACATCATTACATAGTATAAAACAAAGTCGCTTCCCGCTGTCTGTCTGTCCCTATGTATGCTTAGATCTTCAAAACTACGCAACGGATTTTGATGCGGTTTTGTTTAATAGATAGAGTGATTCAAGAGGAAGGTTTTATATGTATAATACATACATAATATAGTAGAGAAAGACTGATAATTTTAGAGGTTAGCGTATATGAGTTCAACGTATTAGAACTACTGAGCTACAGCAAAGCGTGGCCGGGTCAGCTAGTTAATATACATAGAAATACCCAGACACGAGACAAATACTTGCAGATCATACAAACATTTGTTCTGCAGCGGGAATCGAACCCGCAACCTTCTGCGTCTCAGCCGGACCTTGGCCTACTGAGGTCGTCCAAACGTCGTATATAGAATGTCATGAATGTTAAGAATGTCAGAATGATCGGCCGGCGGATCTGAGGATGTTATATAATTTCCAGCGGGTGAACTGGAATGGTATCTGTCATGGCAGCCGTACACGCCGGTGTGGCGTCAGATCACGGCGTGCTCGTCGCAGGTGGAGGCCGAGCTGTCGTCTCCGGCGATGCGGCCGCCCCCGGGCTTCGCCCCGCCAACGCACGACGTGCACTCCGTGGATAGAGACGCGCAAGCTGTGAGTACACTCTCACCATTTTTATTATTGTACGTAAAAAGTAGCCTATTTGTTAATGTAAGTCCACATCTTTTTCGTCTTTGATGAAAGCTGGCGGTTTCGTCTGCACTTTTGTGCTTAAGTCTGTACCTAACTATAATAGTTTTGCTAGATAGCTCCAGCTGTTGGCAGGCGGACGCATTAAATATTCAGCCACAGCGACATCTAGTATCGAGTAGATACACTACAAAGTACGCGTATCTAATGCATAAGAGCGAACGAGATAGCAACCTATATCTCTCTATTACAAGCGAATATGTTAGCGCTTTCCGGTTCGTTCTCGAACGTTCGAGTAGCGTCGAGGTTTCAGGCGACGCACTCGCCGGTCATGTAAATACGGCGGTAATTTATGGATACAGTCCCCTTAACAAGTGATACAAGTGCGATAGTTTCAGTTGTGTTGTGACTTTTATTGCGTTCTGTTTGGTATAAGTACTAGTAGAATCTGTGGCTTAAGTTCAGAGTGTGGTAACTTTGAAATGAAAGATATAATGTGGTAAAATAGAGTTGTTTCATAATTTATCAGTACCCGGTTCGTAACAATACTTAGACGTAGACTTAGACAGGCTGTGGGTTGTGGGTAATAATGACTTGGTACTGTTACGAGCCGGGTACTGATAAATTATGAAACCAGTCGATTTTACCAAATAATAACTTTAATTTCAAAGTTACCACACACAGAACTAAATCCACTAATTCTACTAGTAAACTTCCCAATAGAACACAATAAGAGTCACAACACTACAACACAACTGATAACACTTCAAAACTTTCGCACTTGTATCACTTGCTTAGCCGAGAATAGACTGACTGCATCCGCAAACCACCGCCGTATTTATACGAGCGTCGAGAGCGTCGCGCAAAACCGCGACGCAACTCGAACGTTCGAGAACGAACCAGAACGTACTCAAATGTAGATCAAATGTAGCTTGCAATAGAGAGACATTGCTATCTCGTTCACTCTTATGCATTCGATACGTGTACTTTGTAGTTTGCATCTACTCGATACCAGATGGCGTTGTAGGTGAATATTTAATGCGTCCGCGTGCCATCAGATGGAGCTATTTATCAGACGCAACAGTACTATAAACAAGTAGTGCATTGATTTTGGTAAATAATGACCTTTATCGGCAATTTTTTGCATTACATTATTGCATTAATTCTGTTGGATTAATGGATGGAATGGACTATTGGATTAAATCTTAAAAAAAAATAGCCTAATAAAGTTAAAGTCATTTTTAAATTTGGATAAGTTGATTTTGAGTTTATCCAATACAAACAAACATACAATAAATCAAAGCTTTTCTTTTTGAAATATTACCGCTCTATATATAAAATATGACTGCCCTCATAGCTCAGTTGGTAGTTCTGCCTGCCTGCTCTAAGTTGTGGGTTCGATCACATCCAGGACAAACATTATCTGTTCTTGACCTTCTGATTTTATTTTTTATTACTAGCTGCTGCCCGCGGCTTCGCACGCGTGGTACCTACAAAAAAAGTAGCCATGTCCTTCTCCAAGGTCCCATCTATCTCTATACCAAAATTCATCAAAATTGGTTCAGCGATTTAGCCGTGAAAACGTAAAAGACAGACAGACAGAGTTACTTTCGAATTTATAATATTAGTAGGAATTTAAGCAACACGTGTCTTGTTGTTGGTTTTCCTTAACAAAAAATAAATAAAAAAACAATGACGGACATCTCCGAGAAGCTAAGCTTTCGTCGTAATACTGTACCAGACAGACAAAGCCGCAGGCAGCATTTAACTAGTATCTTAATAAAACCACCATGACTAATTAATACGGGTTTATTGAAATTACCGCGAATAGTAGAAGGAACTATAAAGAGAGAGATGGAGACTGAACGAGTAAGTATGTATAATTGGATATTTTAAATATCCCACACCAAGATTCACCCATAAGTTGATTTGTTTAGAAGTTTGACACAATTAATACTTTAAGGCGCGTTTTCATTGGACGTTAGTGCCCGCATGCGGGGTGCGGGAGATTTTTGAAACGCATGTCTTAGGACCGAAAACCGTTCAGCCATTATACGGGAGTATGCGTTCAGCCATTATACGCAGCGTATATTAACACAACGTTATTTTCATTAGTCGTTGTCCCAAACGCGGAGTGTCCCCGCATGCTTTGTATCGACCGATGAAGTTCATTGGTCGTTAGCCCGCATGCGTAGGGTCCCCGCATTCGGGCTAATGACCGACTTATCGACCAATGAAAATGCGCCTTAAGGAAGGCTAAAGTAAGCAATAAGTCGAAGTCTGGATAATTCTGAATTCCATTGATAAAATTGACCACACAAACACAAAAAAAAAGGTATTGTTATTTATTGATAGTGTTTTCATTTAGGCGTATGGGTATTTACTAGTTGTCTTCACTCTGTATATTCCATTTCTGAAACAAAATATGGTTTATTACTGAAGAACTGGTTACTGGTTTATTACTGAAGTTTTTCTTAAACTATTCGTCTTTGGATAAGATACAGAGGCGCATACATAAGTTAAACTCACTTATCCATATGTTTAAATGCACATAATTTCTAGAATTTCTAGTTAATTAATATTTATGCAAATGCATCACTTTAGTTTAAGTTTATTTGAATTTTAGTTTTTCTTATGTACGCTAAATTTATTCTTATAAGAAAAAAAATATCTAAAACCCAAAAATATTGCACAGAATTTTGAAAATCGTAAAGTCATCTTTAATCACTGAATCTGGAATCCTTAGTTACGGGATAAAAGGAGCAAATTGAGTGATGTAGTGGGTAATGACGAAGTTCCTAATCCACCTTATCCCGAATAAGCTGTTTTCCTTCCTATCTCGTCTACTCTCTCGAATTCGGTATGTGGTCTCTACTCTGGGTTACGCAGTTTTTGCAGTGATAACTTATGAGCGGGTCAACCGCTTCGTTACGTAACGCGTTACGGTGCCAGTCTGTCTGGCTTCCCTTTCACTCACGCATACGGCAGCGGTAAGCTGGCTCCTCTCTCACTCTAACCCACAGCGCTAGTTAGATTAGTTTAAGTTATCACTTCGAGCGTCCCGAGACGCACACGTTTATTTTATTAAAACTATCTCGCTATAATGTAGGCATACAAAACGACAGAAGAAAAATAATAATATTCTCTGCTACCACGATAAAAGACAACATCAGAATTATGTTCTTACCCGTTCTTTCTCAAGTCATCATTCCCCATAGGCAGCGTGCCTCCAAAACACATATTCAAGTCCAACCAAACGTCGCTCCCACAGCTGTGTCCAATCAGATTATTGAACGTAACGGTAGCTGCGAAGTATTGCCAGGATCGATTATGGCTGCACACATCGATAGTACAACCTGGCTGTGTGAAGCCACCGTTGGGTGCGAAGTCGGTGTCGCCAACGTTCAATATGGTGCCTAGGAGGCGTCGGTTTGTGTGGATGGCTTCTACGTATTCAGCATCGGTTTTTTGCAAGCGTCCTGTGTTGACGCTCCAGAGGGGACCGGCTGGGTCCAACCCTGATAAATAAATGGAAAAATATCCTTAGTTTTGTATATACGATTACTTTCAGCAAAACAATCGATATAACAGTTCTATTGATAGTTCTATCGTTAGTTCTATTGATAGCTCTACGAGTATATGAACTATTTTTGCCAATTTGTATTAGTCGGGCACAGCAGTAGCATGTAAATGCACTACTCAATCTACTATGACAGCGCGGAATTTAGATGCTAGACACTCTGCCTAATCAGTTTAGTTCATTTAGATCACTCAAAGGGTCGTTTTAGAGTCACATATTCGCACCTCAGTGAAACCCAGAACCAGTAAACTGAGTATCAACAAATCCGCAAGAGGTCTAAATTTCAAAATTATCATACCCGTAATCCTAGCTGCCTTTGAGCCCAACGATCTAGCAGCATTGCCGACCAGATGAGCTCCCAGGCTGAATCCTATTAGGTGCATATCGGTGAAATTGGCCCCGGTCTGCGAGTGTAGGTAGGTCAGGAACTTGCCCAGCGAGCGTCCTGTTGATGGGGTTCCGGCCACGGCCGTTACGTAGTTATTTTTTGACAGCCATGACCAGTCCAAGACTATGACGTTTACATCGCTCTTGGCCAGATATGCTGAAACAAATAACACACACCAGCTCGTATCTGTATCTCGTAACGAGCAATTATCTACCTTCTTTATGCGTCAGATTTATGTAATTGCTGTGGTCTACCTTCTGTTATCGCCGGGTTGAGTCCACTGTTTTGGTCACCTTCCCAGCCGTGGGCTATTACTATCGTGGGAACCTCTGGATTGAAGTTCGACGAGGATATAGAACTGGCATTATTCGTGAACAGCTGTTGGGGTGTTTCCGTATTTTGTCTGTAAAAAGTATATAATGAAAGGGCGGTAAAAAAAAGATTATAAGATACGAGCATTCTGGTAAGCAATTCTAAGGGTTAAGGTGTATTTCTTGAACTGGGGTTAGGAGGAACCGGCACCTAGGTTTACTAGCATGTAAATAAGTAGACGATTCAAAGTGTTCCTTGTGGTTTTATTGAGTAAAAAATGTTTTGATTTCATTAGACAAATCTATATATTAGTACATTCCTGGTTCAGTGGTAGCCGTAGAAATGAAATAAGTTTGTATGTGTCCGGTGCTCTATGATCACCATACGTACATGTACACCATAATGATATTATGGTGATATAATTATTGACCCAGTGCGAAGAAAAATCCGTAAACCTCTTATTCAACTGCCTAGATTGAGAACATGATGTTATCCTTACGATATTTATCTTAAGTTTATAAGTATTCGTGTTCAGTAGATGTTCAATAAGTCTTAGTATACATACTGGGTGAACAAAAAATACAGGTTGTCCTGTGGTGAGGCCCTCTGCAGTACTAACGGGTCGATCTTCCCTTGGAGATCGATCACATGCGTGACATTTCCTTCGTCTTGGTACTTTATGTACCTGGTGTCATCGCTTGAGCTGTTGTTTTCAGCTGATATGGATATGACACCTGGAATCGAATAGATAAGGCCATAACTTGATTATTCAGATCATTTAGGATGTCTTGGACATTTTACACAGCGTATTTAACCCCAAAGTAAGCAGAGCTTGTGTTATGGGAACCCGATGACTGATATACTACTTATATACTTTTTTTAATACATACAAATTATATTATAAATAGAAAATTACCCATACCCGAGACAAATACTTGCAGATCATACATGCGCCAAAGAGGTCGTCAAATATAGTTAATAAGGCTGGCTTCCAGATACAGCTCAGTTGGTAGTAGCTCTGTTTTCTGCACTGTAGGTTGTAAGATCGATTCACGCCCAGGACAGACATTTATAAATAAATAAAATAAAATAAAAAAGCCTGTTTATTCCGTAACTTAGGTGTTAGTTAAATATATACATGCATTTTAAATTTAAATATGATAAACATTCTTATATAATTTAGTACTTAAAATAATTTGAATAAATTGTATTTGTGTTTCATTGTGTGTTTTCTTGTATATTATATTTAGTTAGGACCCCTCTCGGGTAAATGCCTCCTCCAGTTCCTTCCATCTGTCGCGATCTATTGCCGTTTCAGACCAGTCTGTTTCTGTTTACTTCTGGACTCTCTTTATTTCGTCTGTCCATCTAGTTAGTGGCCTGCCAACTCTTCTTTTTCCTTTTGGACCTTTCCAGGCTGTGACTGTGGTAGCCCATCTTTCCTTGTGCATTCTGGCTACGTGACCCGCCCATTGCCACTTCATTTTTAGCGCGTGCTCTAGAACGTCAATGAATTTGGTTTTGGATCTTATGTCTTTGTGGCGGATTTTATCGATAAGTCTTATTTTCATTACGTTTCTTTCTATGGCTCTTTGACATTTTGCTAATTTATCTTTAGCTTCTGTTGTGTATGACCAAGTCTGGCAGCCGTACGTGAGTGTGGGGAGTAGGCAAGAGTCTACTATTATTTTCTTTAACCATATAGGCAATGTACCTTTTAAAGTTTCTTTCATGCTCCAGAATTTCTTCCAAGTTTTTGCAATCCTCCTTTCTATTTCTTCAGTATTGTTGGTGGGTTTAAAGACAGACAGACAGGACAAACATTTAGGTAATGTTTATTCTGTGTCTGGTTGTTATTAAGAATTCTAAGTATTTACAAGTATACATATTACGATAGTATTCTATCACTCATCACACTGCACCATCTAGTGGTGCAGTGTGAATTTACCAATATTATTATTTTTTATAGTAAGAATAAAATATTGGTGGTAAAAACATCACTTTAGGGTTAGATGACGTTGTTTAAAATGTCCGGCAATATTTATTGACTAGCTGGTGCCCGCGACGTCGTCTGCGCGTAGTTTAACGGTTTTTGCAGCGCACGCCAGAATAGCTCGCAGATGGCAGATTTTTTTCCTACTTATATTTTATACCTAAATTTTGGACAATTCACGTAATATCTTTGTAAATTAAAGCCTATGTGTTTTTCTGATGTATAAGCTATATTATTGTAAAGTTACATTAAAATCCATTTAGTAGTTTTTGCGTGAAAGAGTAACAAACATACGAACAAACTTTATAATATTATATAGTATGGATGGATGGATTTAATTAACCTACGGCCGTTCCTTCCGACAAATTGAAAATCCTCCTAAGTATTGATAGTAAATTATTAGATAATATTTACATACCCAAGAGCAAGAATACCGCGTACAATAGTTTATCCATTGCTTTGACTAACTTTTCTCTATGTACACTGAAAAAATCTATCAAAAAGAAACGCGATAAGCTCGCGCTTCTCGTACCTTTAATTCTGAGAAACTGATCCTCCTACCCTGTCCTTTTAAATATATAAGAGATCCATCATAAAAGCCTGAAATATTATTAAATGTATTAGAATACGCATTGTGTTTGTTGGTTTTATGATGTAAAATAGTCACGATCACATTCTGATATTGTCAATGAGTTTCATCTATGATAAAACCTACTTGGTGCCTACTAATTCTATGATGCTGGGACAATGAAACACGTTTTAGTCAACGTGAGATTTTGTAAATGCTTATTGTATACTTCTTCGACGTGTTTATAAATATAAATATTGGTGACAATTCACAACATCACCAACTAGCCCCGAACTGAGCTCAGCGTGACCCTGAACTATAGGAACCTGATAAAAAAAATTCATAAATATATTTGTAAATACATACTCATTATACTTTATAACATCCAGACACAGAACAAACATCTATGTTCATCACACAAATGTTTGTCCTGTCAAAGAATCTGACACACAACCTACGGCCCAAAAGGCAGAAAGCTTCGACGCTTTCTAATTGATTCCTAAGTTATACTAGCGAGCTTAAACATGGTGCCTACTCCTAAAAATGGAGTAGTCAAATTATCATATCCAATTTTTTTTTGATCGTGACACTAGTTATTCAGAATGATCCTACCCCTCTAATTCTTTTGTTGAAATGTATAAACTCTCTTGTATTCGTTTTTTGTAATTCAGGTAGTTATAAGATGCAAAAAAGCGTTAAGACCAAGACGAGTTTCTTACCAGTTCTTCTGGGGCTTAGGTTTGGAGTAACTGGCACCTAAATTCACCTAGTAAATTGATCCTTGGGATGGTATTGAATAAAGTATCTTTTGACTTTGACTTAATCACGCTATAATGGATTAGGATTTAAATTGGTGTTTACCTACAACGCGTGCAAAACCGCGAGCAGCAGCTTGTTAATAATATTTAAACATTCCTAGGCTAGGGTATAATATCGATGGGATCATTAGTTCGTCCGTTTGTCTGTCACAGGGCTGTTTCTTATCAGTCCAGGCGTATTCCGCACTTTAGGTATAGAAACAGAGGCAATAGCCTCAATTCTGTTGGCACCAACCTACTCATTTTAGCTAAAATTAGATTTAGAACTGTCAAATGAAACTTTGGTATTCTGCTGTTACCAACTTATCCTAATTTAATTTTATCTAATTTAATTAAGCGTTCCTAATTTAGTTAGGTGGTACCAACCGAATAGGTTTTACAAATGCTATGACTAACTAAAATATATTGAAGACAATTCCTAATTTTAGAAATGAACCAACCGAATTGCTAACACTATGTAGGTAATATAATCTTAGGCGCTTGTGCGAGCTGAATTGCACTTTGTTGCATCATAACAAGAGTCGCTATTTATATAAATGCTTTCATTGAGTCCGCCGTCTGTACTACTACTACGAGTTCAGTTGTTTTATGTAAGCTAGGCAATTCGCTAATGGCATTTAATAAGAGCTTCCGTGCTGGCAGAGAGCACGTTAAGGTATAAATCATCAGAGTACAAATTTTCTCGCAGGAGGGTCCACTGAACGGGCAGAATCGCGATGAAAATATTGGCGAGACTGTTTGCGGGCCTAACGGATGCTGCGGCAAGCCCGGTCCGCGCGGTGGACATCAACTCGTCGTCGATTCCAGCACAGGTCAGTTTCTTAGCATTCCATCTTTTGTTACTACCTCTCTTGCTCCAACTCCAGAAATTTTCAAAACTCGTCTCTTGATTTCCTTCCCCCCTAGAAGTGTTTTTCTTTAGGTCTACACGGCTGTGCTGTGGTTGTCGGTCATTCAGTAACAAACTATTTATATACAGGGCGTTCCAAACAGTGATGGCCAAAGCAAAACTCTGGAATCTCGGACCTATCTCTTAGTGAGTTTAAACGTGGCGGATTTTAATCATCAGGTATGAACCCTAAAAACAGCAGGCAGAACAAATAGATTTAATTTCAGGTACTCTCTACCTATACGGTGGTTGGAACGGCACAGAAGACCTCGATGATCTGTGGGCTTACAGTACGACTGAGAAGACATGGACGCTCCTCTGTGGACGCAGCCAGCTAGTTGGTGGTCCTGGGCCACGTTCGTGTCATAAGATGGTGTTTGACCCGGTACAACGGAAGCTGTACATTTTGGGTCGGTATTTGGACAACGCGCAGAGAATACCCGACCTTATGAAGGTACCGGACTCCGCGATAAAAATAGAAACATAAACGTATGCTCGAACAATGTAACGCCACTTAAGCATTTGAGTCCGACTCAAATGTTTGAGACCCCATCATCCCTCAAAAGTATGAGGAAAACGACGGTAGCGTCATCCATATAGATAAGTAATCTTAAAATTTAAGCGGCGTTTCACTACTCGGGCCAAAATATAGCCCGAGGATCCTTTTATATTTTGACTGGTCTCATCAATTACTAAAACACAAGCAAACTATCATTTGATGAAGCTTGAAGATACATGACTCAACTCCTAGGTTTTTTATGTCAGGTTCTTGGCATTATTCTTGTGCTTCGCTGTATTAAATATGTAGTTCGATAGTTTAGAATTTGAACTCATGAAAACAATTATGGCTTTGGTAAACGAAAATCAAACCATAACAATTCCACAGCCATAACGTGTCCCGGGATAGAAATAACTTTTGAAATTTTACAGATACTTGCACTATAGAGCTATCTGGTTAGTCAGGTGTTTGTTCTGGGTGTCTGGGTTTTAAATAATATCATAAGCATGTATTTAAAAATATATAAGTATTCTATCAGTCATTTGGTCATCATAATGTTTAGTTTGGGACTAGATGCTATTGTGTGCATTGTCCACCATATATATTTTTATGTGACAAAATAGGTTTTAAACTATTAATGCAATATTTCAACTTTCGCGATTTAAATTTTTGTTGTAGTAGTAATTTAAAGGATAAATACAAGTTTATTACTACATCAATATCTTAATGCTATCAGCGAAGCCCTGTAATTGGCTAAATGTTTCTCTAATAAATAAATAAACAAGATTGACAGATATTCTGCTTGTGACTTGCAGTGCGAGCTGTTCACGTTTGACGTGAGTACGAAGGAATGGGCGCTGGTTTGCGCGGACACTGCGACTGTGGGCGGGCCTCGACTTGTCTTCGATCATCAGATGTGCATCGACGCAGATACTCACACCATATACGTTTTCGGCGGACGCATCCTACCTGCGAACACGTAAGTACAACTATCTTCTGCTCGCCGCTACATACAAAGTGACCAAAGTGTAGCTATTACTAATTATTATAAAAAGAAAGACAGGAAGCTCGGGGAAGCGCATGAACATCATGCGCTTTCCCTGATGATGACTAATGATCGCGCGCGGTGGTAGAGTTGGCCGTCAGATGGTACCAACCTATTTTCAGAGAGGTTGGTACTGTCAGCCAACCGTGTGTGCCTTTGTGTGACGAGAAAGGGAAATAGAGAAGGAGAACGCATCAGCTGTGCGCTTAACAGTGTTGTGTATAAAGTGTGCTGTTATATAAACTAATTCAGGATATAATGTTAATTTTGCTTATTACCAAGGTGACATGTCAGATGTTACACATCATTATGCGACTACTGTAAGGCTCTTTTTTTTATTTAATGAATTCAAAAGGACCACTTTGAATATCAGGAAACAAAATGTTATGTATTGTAACGACGTATTTGCGTCATACATGTAGTTCGGGGATCTAACCTCGAAAATGGTTAGTTTACTTCTAGATATTGTGGCGATTAATTTTACGTCCGATCATTTCAGCCGTCAGGTTTTTACCGGTTGTTCTGACACCCCTGTCAGAGCAATAAAATTTTGACTTTGACAGATACATTCGTTCATATTATGGAATTTTTAATTTCCCCGAGTGGCAACTCTAGATTGAGTGATTGGAAAAATTAGAGCCTTCATACTCGATCACCGAGACCTTACTTTTCTTCTAACTGCAGAGCGGAGTTGTAGATAGGTCTTGCGAAATCTTTTAAATTCGCAAGAATCCTATATTATTAAAGCCTTGGAATGGACGCTATGTTTCCATAGGGCAAGGGGTGATCCCCCCAAAGCATTATTTCGGTAAGTTTCCAATTTGATTGTGATTTTGTTATCTTCAAATTTACCTCGCGAATTTTGACAATCGTGAATATTTGTTCTAGGCGGAAAACATCAATTTTCCTACCCTTAAGATGACTGTAATACAGCAGCATTATTTGAAAAGAAAAACGGTAAGTTTTTACTACTAGTCTTGGTTTTCCCTTGATCATTCATCGAGTTTTTATTAATCGTGATTTATTTGTTCTAGCTACGCGAGATGTCGGTAGCGTTTTTTTTTCTTATTAGCAAAATTTTGATCCAATGACGCCTCGTGTAATTTCGGCGGGAACGTCAGAGTGGTGAGACTCCACCACCTAACTTCATTTCTCTGATATAAAGAGACACCGGACCGACCCCAGGAGACCCGTTTCCCAAGACACGCGACGTTCGCGAGACCCTCACGCCACGTGGCGGAGTCCCAGGATGCCTCTTGGAACCGGGATTCGGTATAATTTATACTATTTTCTTTGACTGACAACCCAAGGTATTTAAAATTTAACTTTTATTTTTTTCTACTAAGAAATGCAATGGTAACCGTAATTAAGAAATGTATCTAGAATAACTAGAAGTTATAAGCCTCAGACAAACCCCAAAACACCAAAATTATAACATCTGAAACGTATCTGGACTTTTATTGTTTTCCCCGGCCCTGTGATTAGATGTTCTGGTGCGACGGCTGCCTATCCGAGGTGATTTTATTTAAGTAAGTAGGGATACCTCCTGTCTGGCGCCCGAGAAATATTATTTAATTGATTGTTTAGACTTTGTTTGTGACAGGGGGCCCCATTAAAAACTTTCTTACTATTCCAATATAACATCTTACTAGGAACTTTAATTAATTATTACAACTTTAAATTTTTTTATTACAGTATTTACCAAAGTCCCATTGAAAATACATAAAACATATAAACTTTCGGTATCTGTATAATTTTAGTTACTTTGCCATAATGCTGCTTTTCTTTTGCAGGTTAAGTTTAGTCAGTACAGTATGTCTATGCGTTTATAAAGTTGAGGGCCCATGTATGAAGGAGGCCGTTGAGCAAAAGAGGTTTTAGGTTGGTACCATTAGGTACCAAGTGATATTAAATCTAGATCTGATGGCTGGAAAGGGCGGTTTTATGAGGATAGTAGATTTTATAAAGATTTGTCTTACTCTAAGTATATAGCATTCTTGGTATAGGTTGTCAGTAGGGTATCAGTAGGGTTTGTTAAGTGAAATTTTTAGAATTGGCCCTTTGTGACCTTTCAAGCTTATTTGCATTATTCTGGAATAAATGTTTGGATAGGACCAGGACCAGGACGAGTTTCTTGCCGGTTCTTCTCGGGCTTGAGTTAGGAGGAATTGGCACCTTAATTCACCTAGTATGTAAGACGTTTCGAAGTAATCCTTGTGATTGTGTTAAATAAAGTACTTTGACTTTGATATTCGGTATAATTTTAATGATATCTTATTCATCTAATGTTTTAAGAATGTTGAGCCTACACATGTCATAGAATCCAGAACTTACCTACAGAAATTAAACCGAGATAACTACGTATTACAATGATTTTAAAATCTAGGTTTAGCACATTGGTGAGTCCTGCCTAGTGGTAACAGCTCATAATGAATAATGCCCTTCCAATCCCACCACACACACAGCATCACCTTGTTGCGAGTTAACCCGGGTTTCGCCACAGTCTGTGAAGCCTGACCGGCCTTTGACCACGACCTTTTTCGCACGTTCTTGTCGTACGTGATCCACTTTTCATCACCAGTTATCAGCTTCTTCAAAAATGGTTCGCTTTCATTACGTTGTAATAAAGAATCACAAATAAGTACACGGTTCATTAGGTTTCTCTCAGTGAGCTCGTGAGGTACAAACCAAAACTGTTTTGTGGTCAATTCCCAGTTCTTCAGCTACGTCGTAACTACTGATATGCCGCTCTTGCTCCACTTTTTCAAAAATGCCATCTATTTTATCCGTAATAGGGCGACCAGAGCGACGTGCATCTTTGACATCAAAATTTCCGGATTGAAAACGCTTAAACCAAATTTGTGCTACTCTCACAGACACTGCACTAGGTCCATAAAAATCGCAAATTTTTTTCGAGGCTTGCGTTGCATTTTTACCATTTTTGTAGTAAAATTTTAAAATGTATCGAATTTCTTCATTAGATTCACTCATCTTGACAGTACGAAAAACAAATAAAAATCACACATTTCCCTGATTAGAATTATGTTCTTTAAAATTTAAACTTTTAATGATACCAAAGCCAGCCAGATACAAATAGTATAGCCAAAGAGATTTTATTACAAGTTCATACATACTATAATGCGAAAAGACTTTTTCCCCAACCTAATAAATGAGAGGTCAATCGGGATCTTATAATGACGACCTCTGTGGCGCAATGGGCCAAGGTCCGGCTGAGACGCAGAAGGTTGCGGATGCGATTCCCGCCGCGGGACAAATGTTTGTATAAGCTGCAAGTAATTTTCCCGGGTCTGGGCGTTTTTATGTGTAATATGTGTGTCACAGAATGCTTACACGACGTTTTGCCGCGGCCGCCCCGCGCTCCGTCGGGTACGCTCGCCAGTCATCTCCTGGTAGCGCAACCAATTAGTACTGTTAAATGTAATCGCGAGTTATACGAATTGACGCGAGAATAAATTTGTATTAAAGTGAATAGAGACTTGATAATTTATCAACCCAACCAAAGGTCCCGGATACGCAATAGTAGAGGAATCTAAGTAGTACACAGACTTGGTTCCCAGGGTATATAAATAGGTAGAACTAGGTGATATACCTAAAACGATGCAAGATACCCTAAAATGTATGTACCTATTTACAAAAAAAAAAGTAAATAAGTAGTATAATCAGTAATGTGATACTGATATAGTACACAAGCTCTGCTTACTTTGGGGCCAGATTATGCTGTGTGAAATGTCCAGCATTATTTATCTATTTTATGTGGGTAAGATTCTATACTATGGTAAGCTTTACAACATAACATAGCATTCAGCGAACTTAGTAAATTTCCTGCTCTGAGGCCTTCTTCATTTTAGATCAAGGTGTAGCGGTCTCCATCCTTTTTGCACAATTTGATCTTACCATTAGACAACCAGCAGTATGCGTATTTCTCGGTTTTCGCAAAATCTCTGGCTAGGTAATATAGTTTCTTGGCTTTAGCTGTTAGATATTCGGAGATGTACACGGTGGTTTTGGTCTCCTTCTAGACCCAGGTGCTTCGAGTACAGCTGGCTATCCATTCCGCCCTGTTAAACCTTTTGGCCGCCATGCGTGATGCTTGTTGCTCTTAAAAAGCGTGTTGTGTACTCCTCAACGATTGTGCCTGTATCCTTTGAAGCTCAAATGGACAGACGGTATACATTACGGATATCGTCGAGCCCCGACCTGACCTGGCACCTAGGTTTTCCATCAAAGTTTGTAAAGAGTTGTAAAGATCTTGTCTCCTTTCATTAAGGCGCTTGAGGACGTTCTTAATCTCAATGCAAGTCTCACGGACGTTGCGTTCCATCACGTCGCACTTTTCGTTCAGTGCAGTTAGTTGGGACTGGAGCTCTTTACGATCAGTTTCTAGCGTGTTTATTCTTAGATTCGATAGCTGAGAGTTGGACAGATACTATGTCCACTGCTTTCTCGATTTCTTGCTTGGACTCTTAAACGTTTGATATTTTTGAGTTAAGTTCGTTCGATAATACGGTTATCAAGTGTGTCAAGTCCGTAAGAGAAAGAGAGAATGAAGGATAACCGATAACTAGCCTCCCTAATATATATATATTCATATATACATACGTATATTTATTTATTTCTACATTATCCGTACGTGACATTATAACTTCTATATAATGTAATTAATTTAATGTTGCTATTCTATTTGTAATGAATTATTTTTCTTAAATGTTGTAACCAAACAGTAAGCCCGTAATATTATAGTGTAATATTATTATTAAGTATTTTTGTACCTGACTTTTCCAAGTGTACTGTACGTATCTTATTGGAATAAATAACTATTGTATTGTATTGTATTGTACCCATAATTTCAATGATTGAATGTTATGATGAAAATTAATAATTATCATTGATATAAACGTCTAAAATATGTAACCTCATTACTTTTCATTGTTATGTTGTAGCAACGTTACTATGATGAATATTGTACGAAAGCAAAATATGTAATTAATACAACATTTATTTTCAAAAATGAACACAATCTTTTAAAAACAAATAAATAAATAAATATATTGCAAATAAATTTATGAATATAGTTATTTATTGCATCAATAATCAAAATTAATTAATTTAATTAATAATTAAATAAAGGGCTGGGTAGAGAGAATGAGAGCTTACGTTAATAATTAATTATGCCAACCCTGCACGAAAGGGAGTCCGTTTCAAACGCGTGTCCCGCGCCCGTGACACGTTCAATTTTGTATCTATACCAAGTTTCATCCAAATCTAACTAGCCGTTGCCGTTGATTGAACCATGAACAAACCTACAAAACATTTATACAAAATTTCATGTGCCAAGTGCAATCATTTCTACATACTGGTTCGAAATAATTAGAGACACTATAAAAAGAAAAATATTAATGTGCAGTTTTAACTGAGATTATACACTCAAATAAGATTTCGACAGGAGTTTGGTCTCCAGGACATCATCAGGAACAATTGACTCGCTCCGCACAGGAACGAAGAATCATGAAGACTCCTCAGACTTGTTCCCCTCTGCTTCGAAACGTCTCTCAACAGAAGTTGAGAGATAATCACTGCTTAAAATAGTGATAAATAGTGACAGGGCCAATCTTGAGCAGTGTTTAGGCAGGATTTCATTTAAGAGGTGTTTACAAGTAAGGCCGGTTGTTTCGCCGAGCGCTGGAATGAACGAATGACAGTGCGGTCAGTGGCATTTTCATTTTGGTTCTTACGTGCTTCGGAAGGCACTTTGACTCATACGAAAGAAGCAGCAGTGCGAAGCGAGTCAACTGTGTCTAAGAATGCCTCGTGGAGAGGCTAAATACTTGTCGATCTTCTTATCTACACAACCTGTGTCTTAACTCATTACTAATCGATGGGCAGAATAGTACTAAATATTTATTTATCTAATCAGTATTCTGTAATGGATTTCTTAAATAACGCCTGAATGTTTTGAATCCAGGGAAGAAGCAGCGAACCCCCAGTACTCTGGTCTGTACGCGTACTACATAGACACGAACTCGTGGCAGCTGCTACTGCCCGACAAGCACTCCCTGCCCGCGCCGCAGTCGCGCGTCTCGCATTCCATGCTGTTTCATCCGGTAAGCTTTGTTTTAATAGCTGCTGCCCGCGACTATGACCTCGTCATACGTTGATAATAAATGCTGTTTTAGATCACAGACTTTATCTACACCAAGATCCTTCGGAATCGGTCCAGCTGTTATGACGAGATTAAGCCAAAACCAATAAATATCAAAAAATGTACAACATTCTCATTTATAATATAGTATAGGATTCAAAATGACATAAAAATAGGCATTTATAATATCGTGGTACATGATTGAAAATAATAAATAAAAGGCATTTTCCCGCCCTCTCGATTCTTCAACTTGAGTAACTCCGTTAATAGGGATGGTACATACTAATATTTAAAGATACCTTCGCCTGGCCTACCTTTAGAATACAACTGAAATTTTTCCTCTGCATTCCGGTCTATTTCCTACTATTTCTTAAAATACAGCAATATCGTGACGACACGGTTTTTCACAGCTGACACCGGGCTAGGTGTGCTTCAGTACGTTTTTGATTTTCCCAATATAACGTCGTGTGATCGTTCGTGCGTAGTCAATTGTAACTATACAGTACTGCAATGAAAGCTTGGCGCCTCGGCGACGTTCATGTTTCCGGATTAGTACGATTATGCCACCAATGTCTAGCTGTTCCAAGGCTCGTAATGGCTTGTCAATCAATAGTGAGCTTGAAAGGCGGTAGCGCGTGCGGGGTTTCAAAATTTGGATTACTCTATAATCCAGTTCTATCATAACCAGTCACGTTTCATAGCAGGAGGTATATGTTTAGACTTTATGATTTGCCAAATGTATAACTAAAAATCTTATTAATTCCGATTTCAATTATTAAAACCTTAATAATTTCATTCGGAGCCTTTTTTCAATAAATCTGAAAATGGCTATTTCAATAAAGCTCAAGACCGCGTTGTCAAGGCCATTGCCATATTTACACAATTTTTGCAAATATTTTTACAAGAGAAAGACATAAATGGTAGATCAACGTTTCAGTCGCCAAAGATAGGGCAAAACAGATTTCAAGACAGACACTTTTTTATTACAGCGTGAAGAAACACGGTATATTTTAATCATTTGTGATACAATATTCATAAAACTAGTTTAAAAAACTAGTTGACGTGACTGGGTTTAAAAGTTGTGCAGATTTTATTTTACTTTCTCAACTATTATAATATTTTCATGAGAAAATTATAACAAATATAATACATAAATTAATGTAACAGCTCTAGACAAATATCACCATCGGGTGTTAGTATTTTCGTTGATAGACGAAATTAGCTGAGGCGCCAAGCTCACCTCGTAGTACTGCACACACCTAGGCGGTGCGCTCGAGGTGCAGTCGAGGTAACCGTACAGGACACGTGCACAGGTGCACCGGCGACTGTACATCCTGGCGGGACAGCGCAACAAGCGGCACCTCGCCGAGCTGTGGGCGTGGGACGCGGCGCGGGGCAGCGGGCGGGCGCTGTGTGCCGTCGCCGCCGCGCCGCCGCCTGCTGGCTACACGCAACGTGCCACGCTCGACCCCGTCGCCGACGAGATACACGTGCTGGCAGTGAGTACATCCTGTGTGCCGTCGCCGCCGAGATGCACGTTCTGGCAGTGCCAGTGCGTATGTTTCGCAATCTTGCCGCGGTCCGCTAAGGACGAAATTCGTGTACTAACCCTGCTAATGTCACAATACCCTGACGAAGAAAAGTCCTTAAGCCCAATTAGTAAGTACCAGGCGAGGTCCAAAAGTTAATAGAAAGGGACCGAGGGGATTGCAGCTACCCTTGTTTCAGTATATCCTTAATCGGATACTAATTATAAGGTATAATCAAATTACTGGGATTTTATATTTAAACACATTTACATTTAAACACAAACAAAAACAAGCACAAGTTTTTATCTCGACCGCCAGAACAACAGAGCGTCAGGCTGTTGTCGATGTAACGCCGCCCTGTCGCCAGTTCCCGATGTAACGCCGCCCTGTCGCCAGTTGCTACGTCACAGCGCTGTCATTGGATTTTCTTTCAGAGTTGCCGCAGTTGCTCTTTTCAAAACATGGCATAGAGTCGATTGTAGACTACCCCCTCCCAGGTCGGCTCATTGAGGTCACGACGCCGGTTATCATAGTAATAGGAAAATTAATATTAGAACATACTCATCTGAAGAAGAAACAACTTTCTGCAATAGCACAGAATACTACCTTATAGTACAGAAGTCGGACTCCACGACAACATTTATATAAATAGCGGCACTTGCTACGACGCAACAGAGTGCAATTCAGCTTGCACAAGCGCTTAGTGCCTATGATTATACATATACATAGTTCCTCTCTGTCTATCGCGTAACTCTATCTCACTCTCTGAATCTGAATTTGCCAAACACTATGGGTGCGCTAATCATGTAACTTCGTACCTTCGGTTCGGAATACGCCTAAGTTCGGAATACGCCTAGCCATAGCAGGAGTATCTGACACCACCATTTTGAGAACCCTACACGATTTTGGCAACTCAAAAGGCAAGATGGTGTCAACAATACTCACGCCTCTTCACAAGCTTGTTGTTTCACCGAAGCTATTTTTACAGCTGTGTAACAAGGAATCATCCCATATTTTGAAGCGGCTTGTTACTGGGGATAAAACTTGTGTTCATCACTTGGAACCTGAATCTAAACAGGAGTCGATGCAGTGACATTAGAAGGGCCTCTAAGTAGTTTAAGGAGTGTCGAATTCGATCGGAAAGACGATAGCTATGATTTTTCGGGATTGTGATTGTTATCTGTGGCGACGACCTCTGGCTTAGTAGAAGATGCCTGGTTGGGACGCAGAAGATTGCGGGTTCGGATCCCGCTGCGGGACAAATGTTTGTGATCTGCAAGTATTTGTCTGGGGTCTGTGAGTTTCTATGTATATATATAAAAAAAGTGTATAAGTAGTGTTTGTTATCAGTCATGTTATTAAAGCTTTGCTTACTTCGGGGCCAGATAATGCTGTTTAAAATGTCCGACTTTATTTATGATTTATCGCGTTAATTAACTACAAAGAAAAGGGTGTTAACATTACGGAATTCGAGACAATTGGAGAAATTAAAGAGAAGCCATCAAAGAAAATTGGCGGAGCAAACTGGCTTTTGCAATACAACGCACCAGTTCACAAGAGTAGCAATGGCTGCACTAGAGCCGTGTGAATTTGTGTTGCTTGTCCACCTACAATCCGGACCCGACTACAGAGATTATTATTTATTTACACTTTGAAACCCAAGAGCTGGCTCCAATTTGGCCCAGCTTATTAGCATTGCCATTCAACGTGGCAATGCCGGCAGCGCCTTAGGGATACCGCTACCTGGCAGTGATCTGGTTCAGTTGAGCTATTTAAATGTCGAATTAAACGGTCAATAGCCGTCAATAACAATATTGTAAATAATTTGAATATCTGGGTGTGCGTTAATGAATAAATAGTGTTTCGTACATTTCAGGGGATGAGTAAAGAGAGCGAGCGTCGCGTGTACAACACGCTGTGGGTGTTCTCCCTGCGGCGTCTCACGTGGAGCTGCGTGTACCGCAACGAGCGCGACAGCCCTAACGAGCCGCGCCCTCGCTTCGCTCACCAACTCGTATACGATCCCGTCAGTAAGGTGAGACGTTCTTCAATGGATACATTTTGAGTGTGGTTTGACACAGAAATACCCCAAACTAAGTATAGCTTGTATTATGGTGACCAGATGACTCATAGAATATATTTTTTAAATACATACTTATGATACTTTATAACACCCAGACACAAAACAAACACCTATGTTCATCACACAAATGTTTATCCTGGGAGGGAATCGAACCCTCAACCTACAGCGCAGAAGACGGAGCTACTACCAACTGAGCTGACAGGCCAGTCGGTAACAAGCATCACATGTTTGTTCTGGCAGGTATCCTCACTGCGCTCACAACTCGTATACCGTCCCGTCACATCCCGTCAGTAAGGTCAGTCATTGTTAAATGTATACATGTTGAGCGTGGTTAGGCACAAGCATCGCATTTTTGTCCTGGGGGATATCGCACAACCGCATTTGTATTTTATAGGGTTCCGAAATCCAACATGGAACCTTTATAGTTTCCATAATGAAATGAAATATTATTTATTTGCCTGAACATATGTGATACAAATTAGGTCTTATAATAGTTAGTCCATTGTATGTCCTACCATATTCTCTGGCATGCAAATTTAATCTAGCGTCGTTAACCTAGCTTACTTAATTTTCTTGGGAGATATATTATTAGAATGAATCCATAAATCAGGTAATTATAAACAATGTCACTTCTTATAAATAATTAATAGTTAATAGGTCAATAAAAAGTTAATAAGTTTATAATAATGATACAGTTTAGAGGTCCCTATAATTAAAATATTCACTAATTGTATTAAAACACATGTCCATAAGCCACTTTTTCAATTTAACAAAAAATAAAATGCCATTTAGGTCTTTAATGTTATCAGGTAGCCTGTTATAAATTTTAACACATTAACAGTGTTAATGTGAGTTTATATTTAGGAATGTGCAGTTTGCTGTTGGATATATCCCGTAGTTGCCGAGTGCGAAAGTCCTGATTCGTTTTGAATAGTTCAGGATGTTGCTTGACAAACTCTGCTGCTTGTTTTATATACAAACACATATATATATATAAAGGTCTACAGGGCTCTAGGAAGTGAGTTCCACATAAGGATCGAATGCACCTTTTCTGGGCTCTGAAAGCTCGATCAGCTTCAACACTGTTTCCCCATAACAAGAGGCCATACTGTAGAGCTGAACCGACATAACTATCCGTTTGACCGTCTGTAAATCTGTCTGTTCGCTATTTTATTCGCTAAATTATTTAAAATTGTGGCATATATCTTGAAGTTTTAAATAAATCTATCACGGCCATTAAGACTACTAGATTATGAGTATTGTAATTAAATGTCATCAACAGTAATATCAGTCATCTGGTTCCCATATTACAAGCTATGCTTAGTTTGAGGCTAGATGCTGTATAAATAATCTACCTATAAAAAAAATTCTATACCCAGATCCACTATCTATTCGGCGGAAACCCCGGCAACCAAAACCATCCTCGCGTCAGACTCGACGACCTGTGGTCTCTAACACTGCTGCGTCCTTGCATTGAAGATATCCAACACACAGCTACTATTTTGATACGAGAGGCGTGTTACAAGCAGATGTGTACGACCGACCCGAAGCTTGCGCTACATTATCTACGGACCACGGTGAATGCGGCGATAGATCACGCGGATCCTTTACAGGTAAGAAGCAAACTGAAAAATATTGATTAACTATGAGTCGAGCTTGCTTGAGTATAAGTTGTTGTAAATCGACTGGCCTCAGTTGAAGTAGAAGGCAGAGCTTCTGCGCTGTAGGTTCGACAGTAAATTTTGTATTCAAGTGAGAAAATGGTTATTATCAGAGTTTCCTTTTCTCTCCGAGGAAGACATCAGTAAAAAACAAGTCCACTAACCCGTTTCCTCAATATTATTAAACTTTAAATTAAATTTTGAGAGCATTAAACTTCGTGGTGCCCTTCCACCCTTTTGGAAGTTTCGCACTGTCCGGGATTAGGGATGACGATACGGAATACCACCATGTAAGCGCGCAACTTGAACATCGTTATCCAACAGAAGTCAAGAGTATTTTAGTCAATCCTCCTGCAAATGGAAGTACGAAAAGCGAGCTTATTAGAAGACTGTCCGCATCACGTGAAAAGTAATTAACCCAGCTACTTATGCACGAAGAGTTAGGTTATAGAAGGATATCCGCGTTTCTACGACACCTGGAACATTTAGCTGGTCCGACAATACCGGACGATTTTATGAAGACTGTTTGGACAAGCCGTTTGTCGAGAAATATACAGATCGTCGTAGCATCATAACCAGAATCCTCGCTCGCAGATTTAGCTGATAAAGTGCACGATCTTGTACCAGCAACCATTCCAGGTTCCTTGATTGAAAAACTTTCAAACGAAATTGCCGCGCTCAGCCGCCAAGTCCAAGCCCTCTCATCAAAATATTCTTCAAGGTCTCGTTCTAGAGAAAGAAACCAGCGTGACAAGAGCTACACACGTTTCCAGTCCAACTACAAAAATTCCCTACGTGCATTTTCTACCATAGATTCGGCGACAAGGCACGGAGGTACCTGAAACCTTGTGATTACGGGTAAGAATCTTCGGGAAATGCCAGAGGCAGTCTTCGATAGCGACACATGATTTGACTTGGGCAAAGTTCAGCCGGTCGCTTATTCGAACAATCAAACGAACAAAATGCAGTTTTTACTTGGTACAGATAGCACCCTTCTTCCCTTCTTGACCCTCTTGACCCTTCCCTTCTTGACCTTCTTGACCCTTCTTGACTCACCCTTACATCTGTTTATTTACATGGTCAGAATCACCTCGTTCAGGCTCAAAATACTAGTACCGGGACACCTTGTATAGGTATATTTTTTCCCATTTCGTCTCGTCATAACACACAACTAAAATCAAAATAACTTTTATTAGGAATTGGGTATCATTGAAAGTAAACAATTTATATAAACTTAAGAAACATTGAGACTATATGAACGGATACTCGAAACGATCAAAACCCTGCGGTCCTAGTTTACAACTAAGCATAGCACGCACACAACAGCAGCGCTTACGCGGCTACGACGCACACATGCGCACGAAATCAACCAACGCAGGTCCGCCCGTAGCAAGCGCTCGCGCGGTACTGAGTTTGCGGAACAGTGCGTCTAGTTTTATTTAGTAAATTTAAAATAATAGCATTGATTTAAAATAAAAAAAAATACAGTAGTAGTTTAAGTAAATGTTGAATTTTATTTTGGTATCAATATTTTTTCGATGTGGTGTTTAAGAGTGAACAAGTCGATTATCTTTCCATACAAACGCCGAAGGGTGATCACACCACTGTCTGTTGATGAACAACCAAAACTAAAAGTGATATAAATTTGTCTTGTCATAATCTATGCTTGTATCAATACAGAATTGTAAAAATAATATGGGCTTGAAAGATACAAGACTCAAAAAAAAAACGTTTTTCATCATTGATTTTAGCGCAACTTTAGGTGTGAATAAATAACAAACGAAGTACGCAAACTAAAAAATATATATTCTGATTATTCCGATACAAGATAGATTATTTATTCAAGAGCTCAAATAACTTTTTTTTTAATAAATACATTCAGTAGTTTTTTCATGAGAACCCTTGAGCCAAAGGTCTATTCATTATTTTTACGCAATCGTTTTATTTAGAAATCATAGATTAATCTGATCATATGACTCGAAATTATAATCACGCTATCTCCTTACTGCTCATCTCTATCCTTGGTGCACGTCTATCCTTTTCTCACACTAAGCTAGGTGAAATTGCATGCATTTTAGCTGCGCCCACTAACGAGTTTGTGCCGCTGACTCGTGTATCCTTAACTCCGGAGATATTCAGGCTTTTTTCAAGGCCTTTTTGATCGAAAATCAAATTGAAGATCATTTTTTTTTCATTGTTTACGTGGTTAACAATAAAAATCTATTCTATTATTATGAAAAAACAGGATGTTTTTAGTGCTATACACTTTATTTTTTGTGGTTTATAGTCAACAGAATTTGCTAATTAGAGCTCTCAAATCGGGTCTATGTGTGTTTTTGCCGAAATAAGCACCAGGAGAATAATGATTACTAAATAAATAAGTAAAATTTCTAAAATTTGCTCTGTTATTATTCAAGAAGATGATATAAAGGATATTATTCATGTAATAGTTAGATATAGACTTTAAGGTGATGTATAATATTTAAACGACGAAAACCTTGCAACTGCGCATATTTTTGTGATAGCGCTCTTAGTGGTAGACTTACTAAGTACAGTACTTGTACTACTAATACTACTCTGATTTCTGATTATTTAGATGACAAAAAGCTTTGGATGAATCTGCTCCAACTCGACTCGGCTTCCGTAACAAAATTGTCAAGGATCATACAAAATAGTGTTAAGACCAGACGAGTTTCTTGCCGGATTCTTCTTGAACTGGGGTTAGGAGGAACCGGCACCTAGATTCACAAGCGTGTAAGATGTCGATTCAAAGTGATCCTTGTGATTTTATTGAATAAAGATACTCCATATACTTGCACAAGGGTAGAGCTTATCGCGACCAAAGTTAGTGAAAGTCGAAGTCAAAAAATAATTTATTCAATACAATCACAAGGATCACTTTGAAACGTCTTACATACTAGGTGAATTTAGGTGCCAATTCATCCTAACCCAAGCCCGAGAAGAACTGGCATGAAACTCGTCTTGGACCTAGCGCTTTTTTACATAATCCATCTTATAACTACCTTAACTACGAAATACTAATACATTTCAAGTGTGTCGGTTAACTGTCTGAGGGCAGAGCGACATGAGGCCATGCATTCTTATCAATAATATAGTCATTTATAATAATATAATTATATTTAATTATAATATAATTATTTATTCATATATTTAATGAGCTTTCTTCAAAAGACTACCTTTTATGTATGCTTTAAATTACTTAATAGTTAGTTTAGTAGCATTTTCAGGAAGCTTATTATAGAAGCGCACCGTGTTCCCCATAAATTACTTATTTACTTTTTCTAGTCGAAACCTAGTGATCTAGGGATGTATAATTTGTGTCTATTCCTAGTGTTGATTCTATGAAGGTCACTATTTTGCTGAAACCAATCTCTATTTTAATGTGTGTGTAACAAATTTTCATATATATATTGTGAAGCTATTGTGAGAATATTAATTTCTTTGAATATTTATCTCGAAGATTCTCGTGGTTTCATTTTATAAATGGCACGTATTGGCCTTTTTTGAATTACAAATATTTTACATTTTGATAAGCACGGGCTTTACTCACGTATTATTTTGTTGATGGAGGCACCGACAATGTTTCGATTCATCTAGAGAATCTTCATCAGGGTGAGTTTGATCCGCGGTCCGCTCGTTGCCGCTCGAGTTCACGGTTCGCAATCTTATCAATAATACAGCCCGTGCTTATCAAAATGTATAATACAACTCACGAAAGTTTTGAAAGTACAAATATTTTACCAATATCAGCTGCTTTCCCACAAAGAATGATGCCGTATGACATAACACTATGGAAGTAACTGAAATAAACTAGTCTAGCTGTAACTTCGATAAGTAGCTCTAACCGTGTGTTCATTTAATGTCGCCATTGTAGCTCCGTGTTGTGTATGTAGATTGTAGATGATAAAATATAGGGGCATCTCTAGCTAAATTTAAGACTCAGCTTAGTGGGCTTGACCACCATGGGATCTCTCTCGGATGAGAGACAAGGAAACTCTCCTAGTGATCATGACTTCCTTAAACAGGAGAGATAAGTCTCTCCTGTTTCTCTGATTCTCGAGGCCCTGCTTCACGGTCCATACTCCTTATTAAGAATCGGTTCTTTCAATTCCATATTCAGTACGGAACAAGTTCTGCAAACTTATTTTAATTTTGTTTTATTCAACGGTTCCGTTCGTAGCCCTCGATCAGGGAATTTCCGGTTCTTTCGACTCGTCCGATGCTCTAAAAGTAAGACATTGTCCGTAATCGGAGCACGTGGGATGATTGTGAGTTTGTTCGTGTGTCAGGCGAAGACGTTCCAAAAGCTGCCAACGTCGCTGTTCTCGGGCGCTGCCTCGCCGGGCGTCGGGGGCGGCGGCGGCAGCGGCGGGGGGGGCGCGGCTCTGTGTCCCCCGCGCATGCGCGCGCTGGCCCGCCGCCGCGCCAACGCACACGCCTCCAACGACTTCGAACACGCCATCAAACAGGTAACGACTCATCGGTTGCGCGGTTGTACGAACGTCCATCCTACCGACTGCGCCAATATAATATCCGACCGTCTGCGCCAGTAGGATGCTATCCGACCGAGTGCACCGATAATATGCTATCCAACCGAATGCGCCAATATTGGGAAAACCATCCAATCGGCTGCATAAAAGGCTATCGAACCGACTGCGCCAATGGTAGGCTACTTAACTTATTTATAATTATTTTTTTATAAGCTTTGACTCGGATGATGCTGCGAGTTTTTGGGATCCACATTCGTCATCCGGCACGTCCTTAACCGCAGGTGCTGGGCGATGCCGAGGAAGGGCTGCCGGAGCCCTGCCACTTCGAGGAGATCCCCGTCCCGGAGCCCGAGAGCTGGGAGGTGGGACAGGACGAGGAGGCCGGCAGCCCGAGCGAGTGGAGCGCCCGCGAGGAAAGGCTCCGACTCTACGACGAACTGAGCATGTTCTTCCGACCCTCCACTGTGCCGCCGGACGGTGACGTCATGGAACTGGTCACGCTCTAACCGACTTCAGCCCGCATTATTGAGCTCACTATTTTTAAGTAACCACTTATTATATTTCGTTGTCTTTGTGTTCTGACTTGGTCCGGATCAGCCGGGTGGTTGTAGAATTCTGATCCTAACAGCTTTCGGATACCGTCCAATTGGTATTGCGGAAGGTTGATGTTGATTGTAACACATGCTATCTTTTGAATAGAATCCGAACGGTAATACCAATCGATGAAATCCTATTACTAATCGAATCAGCTAAAGTTTCATAATCGCCATGCTGTGAGATTACGGATTTCTGAAACGATGAAAACTGATTTCATTGTTTTTTTATTAGGCTCTCATAACTGAACGTTACTTTAGTTTTACAGATATGTATAGATGCATAGGTTTGTGTATCACCTACATAAGAACACACCATCGATAAATTGGTATTACAAAAGGCTGATGTTGTTCATAACGACAGCATCGTATAAATCAAAACCGAGCGCAATGACAAATTATAACACTCAATCGAAAACTGGTCAAAACAGGTTCCACTTGCAATTAAACTAATGATTAAAACAATGCATAATACCAACCAAATCTCTTATTACAAATTGATACTGATAATAATTGTATTCAAAATTCCATAATAGTTATACTAAAAGTTCTATGTTGTACTTCAGATTACTGTTCGTGATGACCTTCCAGTGTCCGCAGTTTGTGACGTTACAACATCGAGCACACTTTTGCGGCGTTAGTATTATAGTCACAAGCAGCTCACTCTTCCTCTCAAAGGGCGCTCATAACTTTTAACTTTTCGTTTTCCAATTTCTTGAGCGTCCTTTATTTAAAAACTACGAGGTTTGTAATTAAGCCTCTCAGGATTGACGTCGATATGTCGTGATATTTAGAAACAACCGTTTTCGTGTGAGATGATGACATGCGTGAGATATTTATTAATCTTACTTCCTTTCACTTTCTGCTCGCCAAGAATGAGAACTTCCAAAATTGTGAGATATCAGTATTTTAATGAGAATTACGTACGGTTAGAGTATTCGTCTTCCTTCCTACGACAATGACGTCGCATAAGGACATCTGTCTGTGGACAACGCAAGGCGCCCAATTTAAAACTTCGTCGCGTTGAATTACAATTGGGAGACTTTATGGTGTTTTTTATATTTGTGTTTTTAAGTTGTGCATTGTCTACGTACGAATAGTGAAACAATTATCGGTGTTTATCAAGAATACTTGGCTGCTCTGTTTCATTATCGCCTGAATACTGGAACAAGACATTATGTGGAGGCTAGTTGATGTATCTGTAATGTCTCCGATACAGTTTTGAAAGATACCTGGGTCGCAGTATTCGGGCAATTTAATTTATATTAATTAAGTACAAATAACAGTCTGGACTGGAATCTTTCTTACAATACACGCATCTTGTCAATATTACTCATACGTATTAATTAAGATAAGAATTAATTAATTTGTAGTATGGTGCATTTTAAAAAGCATTTTGTATATAACTGTCGTTTTTGTTTGGATGTCGGAATTTATTTATAACACAACATAGTTTTCTTGAGTTTGTTTAGTTGTTTGGTAATAAAGGGTGAGTTTAGATGTTTCAAATGAACTCCTAGCAACATACGAGGCCAATGGTTTTTGTATTAACGTTCGTTTCGCGTCGTATCGTAAACTGTTAATCTGTATGGAATTTAATTAAGTAATTCTAAGAATAAAGTGTGTCATCGTTTAGTATTCCTATAAACAGTGATGGGCTCGCAACCTGTCACGTACGGAATAATAACCACAGTACTTACGAAAAAGCGTGGCGCCTCGACGACGTTCTTGTTTCCGAATTAGTATGATTATGTAACCAATGTTGGCAGTCTACTCCCACCTGTTCTGTAGAATAGTTCTGTTGGCAGAACTATTGGTTTTTTTTTACCATTAGTTCTATTCACAGAACAAATGGGAAAATAATTCCCGGTAGTTCTCAACAGAGAAGGAAAACTTGTAACAAACCCGGCTCGGTGCCAACCGTTATGCACCTGCAAGTTGCAACCGAACCGACACCGCATGTACTATTTCGTCTTTCCTGCGGGTCCTGTCGGCAAGGTCGAGAGGTTACCAGGAAAGGCCTGCGCTATCAAACAAAATCCCAGGCAGAGTGGTGTCAGTGGGAGGAAACTTCACCCACCTCAGCTTGCTTGAGTGGATAATCTGATCATTAAATCATCTTCAACAGATGAACTAAGGCCAATGATGATTTTAAAGTAGGTATTTTTTGGGTTTTCTTCCCATTTTTTATGTGAATTTGAAGTGATCAATTATTTTTTTAGGGTGCTTTCCAAATGAAAGCATATGAAGTCAAAATCCCATTTACACCGTACTCATATATTTATTTTTTAATTGGGGCTATAAGCGTTGACCGCATTATCAAGGCAACTGGCATATCTTGACGTTTTCTGCAAAGGTTATTAAAAGAGAAAGACAAAAATGATAAGCATTTAGGCCGCCAAAGAGAGGCCAAACGCGCTTTTAAGGTTGTGCTGTTTTAATTTTATCGAACGATATCACGATAGCCGGAAAATCTAACAGCTCTAGATAAATATCACTATAGGGCGTACATATTTCCAATGATAGAAGTTTGCCGAGGCGCCAATATCAAATCGTAGTGCCGTACTGTGTTTGCAAAATAGCAAGTATTCCGTACGCGACGGATAAGTGGGAACGTGTCAAATATAATGTTTGAACGTGTATCTGACTAGCCCCGCTTAGACATCCTCAAAGAATTATGTAACTGAAGATCTGAGAATGTATCGACCGAGCCCGCGAATAAGGCGTAAACATGTTTGTTAATTCTAAGAATTCTTGTATTTTTACGGATAAGCTCGCCCGATGTTTTATCAATTCTGTATTTAAACGGTTTATTATAATTTAGAATAAGATATTTGACTTGTATAAATACAGACTGTGATATGAATGCTGTAGTCAAATAGTATTAATTTTGTTAGTAATACGTATCTGGAAAGTATATTTGTAAAACAAGCTTGTTTTTGTGACCTGATGAAATCCTGCTAAATTAAATGATGCCAAAATTGCTTTATTTATATGATGTATTAGAAAATAAGAAATGCATAACCAAAGTATAAAATTTATCAGCTATATATATCAGCTAACAGTAAAATACTCGTGTAAATAAACACTCAATGCAAACCTGTATAACTACATATGATTAGTTATAATATTGTACTTCGCATTTCTATTTAAGGTTAAATTATTGTTGCTAATATTAGTCTGATCATATATCGGTCTGTATTTAAATACCAAATTAAATAAACAGTTTGAAATAAACGATAACCTTTTTAATTTTGATGTTTGAGTCTACAAGCAAAAATTGATCCAAAGGATTTTTCAATTTGCTACTAAAAGCCGCGTTTAGTCGATCAGAGTGTGCTCGGATCGAGATCACTCGAACACATACTCGGACGCATTTTGTATTGTGTAACTTGAATGACGCGTCGGATCTGTGTAGACTAGGACCGCGTGCTACTAACACGAGCTAGCCCATATAGAAGTGAAAATGTTGCCCGCTGCCAAATACCTCGACTATTTGAAGCTTAACTTAGCTTTGTACTTATACTTTATTTAAATTGATCGTAACTCAACTTAGAAATGATTTTTATGCGTAGGATTTTCATGTTCACCTTGGAGAAAATTGTAAGTAAGTAAGTAAAAAGTTTATTTTGATAAACTATACACACACAGATATAAATAAAACAATAAAAGAGCATATATATGTGTCGCACCGACTGTGTACAGCACATCAAAAAGGGTCAGTGTTCAGCTTTATGCTGCAGTAAACTGCAGCGCTGGTTTTCGACACAGACCGTGGTTGACGCACGGACCTGACACACGAACTAATTTAAAATAACAAAGCCTGCATAAATACAGATGTTAAAAATAGATAAGTACTTATCTTTATATTCAAGTAAAGTGCATTAAACAGTACGTAATATTATAAGCTAGATTAGTAAATACAATAATAAATAAATAATTGATCAGTTGAGCTATTTATAGATAGTTTTAAACGGTTCTTAGCTCAACTGTTTCACATGTATTTTATATTATTCTGTAAATTCTAATAATAATTACAGGTATAGGTAATCTGTAATTATTTTTACAATATAAAATTAGTAGGTAAATAAAAACATAAATGTTTATAATAAGCAAGTGATCAAATACCTAAAACACATAAAATATGGACTAATTTAAGAACTATTTACTAGGTACAGATTTGTTGATAGTAGATATTTAATAAATATTTACTTTTATCTAGCCATCTTTATTAATTTATTGGTAACCTTACATTAAAATACATGCTTCTAGAATAAAATCTACACTAGGTACACTAACATAATAATGCAAGTACAATTTTAAATAAACGTACGTAATAATTGTAGATAGATAACCAATGAAAGTAAAGATAAACTGACATAGTTTTTGTACATTTTATGTAAGTATATACTCACGAACACCCTAAAAAATTGAGGCAGTTAACTACTTATTTGGAGTGTAGGTATTTATAGAAAAACCACTGATAAGTCTTCCTCTATCTGAATACGAACTGCAGCCGACCCGTCTTCTTTTCGTAAGTAAATACGTCCACCTTTGGTCCAGCAGTATCTCCATTGGTGAAGGCGACATTGTTCCCTAGACTTTGCGAGTAGTTGCCGGTTATATCTAGTTAACCGCTCGTTGAAAAACAATCGTGCGGGCGGCCCCTCCAGTCCCAGCTCAGTGCTAGTGAGACCACGACGTTCGCGCGCCCTCTGCAGGCAGATGTCTCGAGTCAAGCGAGGAGAGAACCGAATGAAAACTTTTCTGGGTTTGACAGGGAGTGTAGTGGTTTGGTGCTCCGTATGGTACAATCCAAAACGTTCGATGGAAATCACATCACGATTTTCTATGATGATGCCGATTTTATCGGCTAAAAGTGGAATTAGATCCGACAGGTTTTCTTCTTTTTGCTCCGGAAGACCTGCAATCTCCAAGTCATATAGTAAGGTCTCCCGTTCACTATCGTTAAGTGCTGTCTTAAGGCCTACAACAGTTTTCTCAAGTTCACTAGCACTAACTGTATTTCTTGAGTTACCTAGATAGTTTTCTAAATCGGATACATTATTTTCTAAGACGCTGATTCGGCTCATTGCAACAGACATATCCTTATTTATTGCTGTTATGTCGGATTTAAGTTCGCACACGACAGAACGCACTTCCCGTAATTCTTCTTTAAAAGACTGAAACTCCAACAATAACTCAGACTTCATGCTTTCAAATTGAGTGCGCATCTCAACGACGAACCCAGCAAACGCATCACGAGAGAAGAGCTCGCACTCAGTGCTCAGCGCACCAGCAGTAGGGAGAAAAGTAGAATCGTGTATGCTACGGATCGGCGTAGCTGGGTCTCGTCCCTTGGGCTTTTTGGTCTGGCAGACACCGCAGCGCCATTTGTCATTAACGACTACTCCGACTGGTATACCAACGCATTCGCGATGGGTGCTTGAGGAACATTTTGGGCATGTTATTCCATCTTTTGTTGACATGAATTTTGCACACGCAACACACTTTGCCATCTTAGTAAGTTAGTCTAGTTAATTTTGTAATGTATCCAAATTACCACTTTTTTTAGTCGAGGGTACTTAGATAATCAATCCGTCAGCTGCTTGATTATATAAATGGTAATTGCGTAATAACTGCTTGATATTATCGCGAGATAATATTCACTACGCCTTTTTGTATCACTATTAACACTATTTATATCTTTTCGGGCAAGCAAAATCACTTATTTTGAAAACTTTATTTTGACACATATGTATTCAGGAGCAGATTCGTACAGTACAAAGTCCGTGACGTCAACCCTTGTCAGACCAACCGATTGTCAGATACTCCTTGTTTACGATGTAGAGCGAGGCAAAATTATTCTCCTATTCCCCTGTACTTCCACTCCGATCAACTGGTTGTGCAGAATGGAACTCGATGAAGGTTCCAATCGAACCAACTGGTTGATCATATATTTTATTTTATTTTCGGCGGCCGCTGCCGCGGCACGCTCGCCTTGCGCATTGTTTTCTATCCTCTATTCTAACATAACCTAACCAAATTTAAATTAATATTCCTATCAAACCAACCTAAAAGTTGTATCGTTGAGAAAGAAAAATAATTGATCCGTTTCAGTTGGTAAGTTTAGTCGATTGGAATGGAAGTCCTCATTTTTCCGTCATCATCAAATTTGCAACAATTTTGATAGGTACCGTTTGTTAGATTTTGACAGTGAAGAAAATAATCAAAGGTTTATTAGGTTGACGACCTCTGTGGCGCAGTGGGCTTAGGTGCGGCTGAAACGCAAAAGGTTGCGGGTTCGATTCCCGCCGCGGGACAAATGTTTGTATAATCTGCAAGTATTTGTCTCAGGTCTGGGTATTTCTATGTATAATACATACTTATGTATTTACAAAAAAAAAGCATATAAATAGTATATAAGTCATGTGGCACCCATAACACAAGCTCTGCTTACTTTGGGGCCAAATGATGCTGTTTGAAATGTCCGGTATTATTTATTATTATTATTAGAGCTGTCCTTGCATAACAGTATATTTAGCGAACTCATACTAGCCCACTCGAAGTGTTCACTGACCGTGTTAACGCGGCGATGGGCTTTCTACCCGTCACGTTCGTACTGTGCTAAATATAAGTTTGAATGTGCCATTGACTATCCTCAACTAAGTAACTAGAGATAGAGAGAGAGAGGTGTCTACTGAGCCCAGGTATGTGGAGGATACGAGTAGTCAATATTTGTTTCTACTTTAGTTAGAAATAAGTTGAAATAAAACAGCATACATTTTAAATATATAATTTATTATTCTCATAGATGATTGTTATCAGTCATAGACAACACGGTGTGCCATACAGTTCGTAAATAATTCCGCTGTCTGCCATGATATGTTCCCTATGGTTCATTCCATCTGTCGGTGAATATCGATAGATTTAACATTCCTTTTCGATAGTTCATTCTCCGAAGCTCATAAGTTACTCTTTACAAATCGCAAAGACATGTAATCTGATGGTAATAAAAAAAATACCGTCTTGTTTTAACTAAAACAAATAATATCTAAATACAAGAGTGTCCTGTAGGTTAAAGGCTGATGGTGGCAGTGCACTTGCTCTTGGATAGTGCATATCAGTTAAAGCGCCATCGACATATTACTCAACTACAGATAAAAATGATACCGATATTTAAATGGGAACATACATGCGTAGAGTCCAACACCTAAATCATTGCAATACAATAAAAGTAGCGAGCAATTTATTACAATCAAATAATAAACTCATAATCAATAGTGATCTAAAATATAAAATTTCTATAATATGCCTAAGAATAAGTAAATGATCTAAATAATCTTGTTAAACCGTGTAAAGAAATATTTGGTTAACCACCAATGGTGTTTACAATCGCCACCGCCCGAGGCAGCAGACATCGAGCGACTCGGGACAAATAAATACTCGTCCGAATACTTCAACTTGATGAAAACATCTATACTGTATAAATAATAAACAAACATTGCACTAATCATTGTGAATAGAATAGAACCAATTCGTGGACATCGCTCGTCCACTAATCATAATAAATCTTATAACAATAACAATAAATCTGAAATAAATAACTGAAATGTTTTATAATTTCAAAAACATGTCAAAAATACAACGTAACAAGATTGAAACGACAATACAATGGACGTTTGGACAGAATACCGCTTACTTACTGCTACTTACTGCTCCCACAACCCGCGATGTTACAGAACACTGAGCGCTCCGACTCTATCACTCGTCTCGTCTCTGGAGGCGCGGGTACCGAGTACAGTGACTAGACATACAATACATAAACGATGTCTGCTGCTAAGCAAAAAAGAAAATAATACTTAGAAAAGAAAGTTAGTAAACTACAGCTACACTTGTAAGTCCATCGTTTAAGTACATGAAGATGATCTACTATAAAAGCTAGTCAATATAATATTAATATCTAAAAAGGATAAATGCAAGGCTATGGTCCGCAGACGAGCGATCGCACCGAGGCGATCGCGCGCCACTTTGAGCGATGCTGATCGATAATGCTACGGTTAATGTATCGCCAAACCACTACGCGAGCGCCGAGATCCACTCTCACAGGTGACCTACTAATACGCTACGAGTTAATAAATATCTAGGTCTACACCTAAACCAGTAAAAATACCTACCGAGGCGAGCGCCTCTCTACATGGAACGGTAGAACTAGCCTAAGTACGCGAAAGTTAAGAAAGACAAACGACTACGTCATCGACCGTACGCGACCGTATCCGGAAGCTGCCAATATCACACATCCAACTTTAACGTAAACAGTAAACCGTAACAAGTTTCAATAAAATCTTTTAAGTAAATTTTGTCTTATGAATAGATCCGTCGGCCGACTCCGGTGAGCAACAAATTGAGCAACAGATGGTAGCGAAGTGCGCGAGTGATGGCGTCGGTCGGTCGTGCCGACATTTGTGCGGAGTCGGCCCGCGGGACAGGACGGCAGAGACAAACGAACGAGGAACATCTAAACTACAACAAGATGGACGAAACTATACGGCAGAGGGCACAACGCACCAACGCATCGCTCACTACGACAGATTACATAGTCTTTTTGCGCACACAATGGATGGAAATCGAATATTATTACAAATTTTCAAATGGACGTACTGAACGTTCGCATCGATAAGAGGATTCTATCGTAACATATGCGATCTCGAACGTTAAAATATAATTATGTATATCGTAAAAAATAACGCAGCGCGGTCTCGCGACTCCCGCGCGACCGCTTAATACGATATTAAAATCTGCCTCCGACCGGAATACAACAACGAGACGTCAACGACTGCGATAAACCATTCGCGTAATAAAATACACAGATGCTATTACAAAAATACTCGTCAGACGTAGAAACGCGCAAGGAGACACTATAGATACGGGGAAATCCATTTAGAAACGCGCGAAACTACCGGGACAAGCTACGGGTAACTAACGATGCGACGTCCTCGGATTCAATCAGTCAACTTCTATACCATAACAGCAACGCTCCGTTTCGTTCCCGGGAGACGTCCCGTTCCCGACCGGCCGCTGCCACTCGGTCGTCGAGCTCGCGGGACGGCCTACCTCCGTAAGAATAATTACATTTTATAAAACGTATAAACAATTCGACCCCGAAAGATCGCACGATTATAAAAATTTTAGTAGACGTCGCCGAACCGTCTCGCAGTTCGGATGGACGATAACGCGAATCGAACGTATCGGCACTAAACACTATAAATTCGTGAAGACCGTTCTGCGCGCGGTAGCACTGGACACCGGGACTCGGCGGTCAGGCAGGTGACCGCGCTCAGAGGCGGGTCGGGGCGCGCAGCAAGGCTCGCAGCGCGGCCGCAGCCTGCTTGAGCGCCGTCACCAGCCGCTAGAAGTCTCTCGGCCGCGCGCGCGTCCCACCTGCCGGCTTGGGGACGCGACGCGTTCGCATCTCGCGGTCCACCTGGCGACACATTACAATACATTATACAACCTTCTTGCAACTAGTGTTCAATTATAATTTCAAAATAACCTAACAAAAAACATGTGTTTACTTTTGTATTATTTTGTCGATGAGGGCAGCGACACTGTTTCGGTTTATCTAGAGAACCAACATTGTTTAAATGTTCGCTGTGTCATTGAAACCATTCCAATGAGCCCAAACACCTCTGCTGTAAGGTGAGGAGGTAAGGGGTTGGGTATTCTGCAGATTTCAGGTGATGCTGCAACATAGCCAAGATAACCATGTTCTTACAATATCATTAAAGTAACAGGATACCAAATTTCAAATGAATCAGATCTGTGAAAGCTGCTCAGATCCCTACATTAACTAGAAAAGAGCTGATGATCTTCAAATGGCTTAACAGTTTTTATTAAATCATAGCCAAAAACACCCTCTCGATCAAGTTCAGTCACCAGTTAACTAAATTAAAATCGGATCTTCGATTGCTTTCTATATATGTCAAACATTTGTGATAAACAACATATTTGTAATGACTTTCCAGAGTAAACGTTCCTTTTAGTTTGGGGACTAGATAATATTGTGCGAATTGTCCAGAAATACTTATTTATTCACGGAGCGGTATGCGATGTCCTGAACAAGTTACCTTACAAATTAATGTGTATTTAACAAATGGCTGATGTCTGCAAATGTGTACGTACATAGTAGTTAGTATTTATTCCATTGACAAATTACATTGTATGCGGAAATATAAATTTAATTAAAAATATAATTAAACATAAAATAATTATTGATAAATTATGGTAATCATGCAATATATTACAATGTCAAAAACCTAACCTAACAATGAATAATCAGAACATTTTAATGTGATCAATCAAAACAATCAATAATTATAAAACGGTTCATAGATCATCCAGTGAATAGAGACATTTCTCCAGAAGAAAAGATTTCAACTCAACCTTTAGTTTTGTTCTTTGGTGAATAATAGATTTCAGTTCTAGTGGCAGTCTGTTAAAAAATTCAACTGCTTGATATCTTATACAGTGTTTCATGATGTTGAGTGTGGGGTGTATCTTATTCTTTAGATTTTTCTTCCTACTATTTGTCCGCACATTATTTTCACTATGTGTCTCATACTCGTGTATGTTTTTGGCTAAAAAGCTAATAATTACATGTACATAGATACTTGGGACCGTCAAAATACCCAGTCGACTAAAATGCTCTCTACATGACTCTCTCTGAGAGATCCCAACTATAGTTCTAATACTTCGATTTTGCAAAATGAATGCTTTTTCCAAATTATACCTGTAACTGTTTCCCCAGAACTGAATGCTATACCTTATTTTAGATTCTACTAGTGCAGAATATACTATTTTTAATTGATCGATACTGATTTCATCACGTAAGGTACGTAATGCATAACAAGCTGACGCAATGGAGTTTTCGATCCCTTCCAATTCATTTTTCCAATTTAGGAGAGAGTCAATCTGTACTCCAAGGAACTTCACACAGTTAACGCTTTCAATTCTCTCACTATTTACCCTGGTTTCAATCCGATCGTTATTTCTTACCGTAGATTTGAACAACATGATGTTTGTTTTCTTAATATTGATAATAAGTTTGTTTGCAGAAAACCATTTTTGAAAAGCAACCAGTGCTTCCTCTATCCTAGTGTTAAGAGATGTAATGTCATCCGAGCTGATAATCGCATTCGTATCGTCAGCGTAAACAATTAATTTGATGTCAGTTAAGTTATTAGTTATGTAATTTATTAAGTCATTCGTAAAAATTATAAACAATATTGGCCCTAATATTGAACCCTGAGGAACTCCTGTCAAAATGTTAGTTAATCTTGATTTATGCACAGATTCTGTTCCTTCATGTTGTGATCTGTTTTTAACTTCGACGAACATTGTCCTATTACTTAAATATGACTTAAGTAGATCCAAGGCAGCCCCTCGCACACCATAGTGTTCTAGTTTATTTATCAAAATTTCGTGGTCAACGGAGTCAAAAGCAGAACTTAAATCTAAGAAAATTCCAGCTACCTTTTTTTTAATATTCAATCTTTCGACTACGTCATCAATTAGTGTATTCACGGCATCCAGAGTACCAACTGAGGTTTGATAACCATACTGCCTTTGGTGTAATATTCTGTTTGAATATAAATGTGACAATAAACGACTTTTAATTAGCTTTTCAAATATTTTTGATAGAGAGGGCAATAGAGATATAGGACGATAGTTTTTAGGATCACTAGTAGATCCTTTCTTGTATACAGGAACTATTTTTGCCAGTTTGAATTGATCAGGAAAGATGCGCTCGTCAAAACATTTATTGAAAAAATATGATAACGGTCTTGCTAAAATATTTATGTGGTGTTTGATAACAGTTATTGGCAAGTCATCGTAGCCGCATGAGTTTTTATTTACCATATTTCTAACTGTCTTCCCTATTTCTTTTTCATCAGTGTAACTAATATTCATTCCGGCCTCAATTCTGATAGTATTTTCTTGAATGAACGTAATTGCATTTTTAGCACAAATATCAGACCGACTATTGTAATTAAATCGTTCAGCGAACACATCAGCAATACTCAGAGTATCATCAATGAACTTATTGTCACACTTTAATGTAATATTGCTTGCTCGTATTACTTTTGATTTGTTCGTATGTCTATTTACTACCTGCCATATTTCTTTAATAGAATTGTTTGCCTTTTTAATTTGTTCTTCGACAACAACTATCTATACGATCGAAAGCAATTAGAGGCAGTCAGTACAAATTAGTTTTACTACGTCAACGCGATCAAAGACAACTGGTGGCAAAAGGTTAGCAAGGATCATAAAAAAAGCATAATGCAGAATTTATAAAAGAAAACCGGCACTTACATTCACCTAGCATCTTACGTGATTCAAATTGTTCCTTGTGATTTTAGTGAATAAAAATATTTCGCCTGATGGACTTGACTGTTTCCTCCAACACAATAAATATTTAGGATTAGGTTTTAGGATGTAAGAATAAGTACCTATTTATATATCCATGTCAAACTCGGGAACGTGAACGTGAGATGCAACTTATTCGGGAGTTAAGACAAAGTCTACTTTCAGTTAACGTTCACGGAAGATCAAATCATATGGAAAAAACTGAAGCAGTCATCTTTAGTCACGTCACTCATCACAAGCTAATGACGTCCAACGGCGCGAACCGTGAACCTTGATATCGAATAAAATGATTCGCGTGAGCGGTGGTCGGGATGGTCGGTACCTCCAGCTCCTCCAGCCGCTGCGTGAGCGCCAGTTTCTGCTGCACGGCGAGCCGCAGCAGCTGGTTGAGGGTCTTCTTCTCCTCCTCTGCGCCCGTCAGCGCCTGCGTCAGCTCGTCCACCTGCGTCACGTACTCCTCGCATCGCGCTGCGAACATCGCGCGGAGACCTGGTCCACACACACTCGTTATATGTTACACATCTATTGACGATCCTGTGGCGCTGTGGCGTAGTGGGCCAAGCTCCGGCTGAGACGCAGAAAGTTGCCGGTTCGATTCCCACCGCGGGACAAATGTTCGTATGATCTGCAAGTATTTGTCTCGGGTCGGGTATTTGTATAATATGTATGTACAAGTAATATATCAGTCGTGTGGTACCCGTAACACGAGCTCTGCCGCTCTTACTTTGGGGCCAAATGATACTGTGTGAACTGTCCGGCATTATTATTAGACATCAAAATAAAGATTTTTAGGGATACCTCACCTACATGTAAAGTGGGGAGCAGAAAGTGGATCTCGTCTAGGCATTGGATAATAAAACAGGCAATGTATCTTACTTGAGAAGGTAGCAGCATCTTCCTTCAACAACCGCAACTCGTTCCTCAGCTTGAGCATAGTCTCCGTGACTATGATCTTCTCGGTCTCGTACTTGGACTTGAGGTTCGCGAGAGCGACCTCCGCTGTGTTCTTGTTGGACTTGAGAACGGTCCGGAGCGTCGCGATCTGTTCGCGCTTCGTCGACAGAAGAGACTTGAGTTTGATAACTTGCTCTTGCATTTCAGCCATCTCTGCGCCACGGTCCTCGGCTTCCATCACTGGGTGAAGGAAATAACATTCGTTATTTAAAACCTTGCATTTGGAAAGCAATAGTGGAAAAATTTGAGTTGTGGGAAAATATAGGGTACTAGCTGTCGCGACAGACGTTGTCCTGTCAACTGTAAAACGACTGACATTTATGTCAAACGCCATTAGATTTACATTAGAGGTTGGAGATTAGATTAGATTAAATTTACATTAGAGTTGGTAGAGAGATTTACATTAGAAGGCTACATTAGACTTTTTTTTTATCTTCGTTAAGTTTTCTTAAATTTGCTAATTTTTCACGCAAATTTCCTATTTTTTTCTTTCATAAGAACCTTCTCCTGACAATAATAAACACAAAAAAAAAAGAATTAGCGAAATCGGTCCACGCTCTCACGTGTTATGCCGTGACCAAGTAAAATAGGGATTCAATTTTATATATATCCCTACTAATATTATAAATGCGAAAGTAACTCTGGCTGTCTGTCTGTCTGTCACGTTTTCACGCCAAAACCGCTGAACCGATTTTGATGACTTTTGGTATAGAAATGGATGGGAACCTTGGAGAAGGCCATAGGCTACTTTTTTTGTAGGTACTACACGTGCGAAGTTGAGGGCAGCAGCTAGTTTTTATATATACAAATAGCTTCGGCTTCTCGCGCTTTGTAAGTACATTTAAAGTAGCATATGTAATTCCCCCAAGATCCCTAATCTAAACCCTTATTTCATCAAGATTAGTTGAGATCCGTTATAAGGTAATAAACAAACTAATATATAGACATTTACAAATTTATAAAATACTAGCTGGGTCAGCCACGCGTCGCTGTGGCTCAGTAGTTCTAATACGTTGAACCAATATACGCTTACCCAACCTAGATATCAAGAGATGTTGAAGTTAACTTACACTGCCATCTGTTGGAATCTTTTGGAACTTATTGTAAAACATTATAATTTGAAAATAAAATATTCGAGATAAAAACTATCGTATCTTTTAAGTTTGACCATTGTATTTTTTACCATTTTAATTTCATAAAAATTGGTGGTTAGTTCTAGAGTTTATCAAACAAACATCGTGACGCAAGATTGTTATATATTATATAAAGACTAGCTGTTTCCCGCGGCTTTTCCCCGCGTGGTAGATTATAAGTAGCAAGATAACAGTTGAACGAATTAATGTTTCAGAAAAATTACAAAGCATAATAGCGGTTTTTGCGGTTTGCCATGATCCCGAATGTTTTTTTTTAAACCTTACTTAGCGAGCACCTACGCCCCTAGAGGAAGAATGCCAAATCCGTTCGGTGGTTTCTGAGATTTCGTGACGAATGAGTGATTGGTATTTGGCAAATTTATAGTAGATATGTGTGGAAGTATGAGTAATTATGGTACAAAGTACAAATACGTATTTGAATCAAGTACTTAAACTAACATGAAATAACATGAAGGAAATCTATAATTGATGAGCGAATTTTTTATTTCATGAGTCAAATATTTTGATGATCTCTCTAAAATATGGTTTTACAAAACTCAAAAACGTCTGACAGAATATGTATTAAACCTTTGTTTCCCATCGCAGTCCAGCCTTCACACAATGTACTGCATCATTAGCACGCAATTGAAGAGACTAGACTTCAGACTATGTTTTATAGTATCAATTAGACTGCTTCTAGAAACTTCGCTCCTGTTACTATAAATAGTTTTGCCATACAACTTTGAGCCCTTCCATATGGAGTGAAGATTCAAATCTTTTCTCACAGAGTTGGGATTTCTCAAAATAGGTGATTTAGGACCGTTGCAAGGGATTGTGGGCTTTAAGAACATAGAACTCTGATTGATAGTAAGATGTGATTTCAACATGACGGGGGCGATATTTTCAATATTCGAAGAGTTCGTCATTTTTTCAAAGTAAACGGTCATCTCTTTCACAGTTCTTCCCTCGCATATATGTCTCTTTTCATGGGCATTTAAATCGAATGACTGGATTTGGGATATAAAATTGTACAATCGTTTCCGAGTGTCAGCCATTTTCAGTTTTGTATTGGTCTGTTCTTTCAACCTCTTCATGCTACTTGAATGTAAAATTCTGTGTTTTAGAGGGAGTTGGGATGTTTGGATTAAACCTGGGTGGAAAAGAAATGAAAAATTAGGGAGGTTACTTACTGACTGATGCCAGGTTATCCAAGATACGTTATTAGCATCCATCCGTTCAAATTTATATGGAAAAATCTACTGACCGATGCTAGTAACGAATGATTTTATTCTCGGCTCAAGTTATCGGCACTTACATTCACCTAAAATGCAAGTCGATTCAAAGTAGTTCCACGTGATTGTATCGACTGTATTGAATTTGAATCTATTGGAATAAGGGTCAAATTTACTATACATTTTTTCGTGCACCGGGCACGGGTCTTCAAACATTTTAGGTTCTAAGAATGCCGGTTCCCTGGCGATGTTTCCTTTCAAGAAAGAGAGTACTGGCATTTTTCATTGTACATTTTTCGAACAGAAATATCAATCGGTGCACGACCACATTCAGATCCACGTTAAATTTACAAGGCGCGGTCGGGAACACTAGTCCACCGGCGCTCACGATGTTTTCCATCACCTTCAGGAAACCGATACGTCGTAGAGCCTACCGAGTTCGATCACCCGAGCACGAAAGAAGCCTCTGGAGGCGCACTTGAATCGCTTCGGAGCAGTAACCCGATAAGCGGTTCTCGAGGGTTACGGCCGTACAGTTGTTCAGTCGAGGATACGAGGATACGTACCAGGTTGGTGCCGATTGCGCGAGTCGAGTGCGGTGTCGAGCGCGGCGCGCAGATGCGTGAGCTGGTCCAGCAATGTATCCGCAGAACGCGCAACTCCCGCCGCCGCACGCAGACCTACGACCGACAAGTTGGGAACATCACATAAAGGGTAACATTCACAGACGCCAACTTACGGTAAGCTCACCCTTATTTTATGTCGTAAAATGTGGCGATAAGTTTGTAAATTAGCACGTGTACATTGATGACAAATATGTTATGGATGAAGACGGGCTGAATATTGATAGCTTAAAAAACTTTACACAGATAAAAAAATAATAATTAGCTATCTCTAAATAGGTATAATACGAATGAACGAATGAAAATTGTTTACCTTGAAGCTAAATATTGGTTTTTTACAACTAAATATACTTAAGACTTACGGCTTTACTTATAAACGCCTCTCAATTTGAACACTGCCTTAACACCGTTTAAGATTCGCCCTCTCACTATCTTATAAAAAGGCATATAAGGACATATATAGGCAGATAAGGCAGAAGTTGAGAGACGTTTATAAGTGCACAAGTGCTCCTAGAGTGCAGGAGCTGCTGGCATTCCTGGAGGACATCGGGTGACCGGAGGAGCGGTCTCCACCCGTCACGCGAAAAAGAGCCACCTGCGGTTTAGTTGCGGTAACCGGTCCGCACCCCAAGTAGCAAGCGGCAAGGTCGGGGGCAGTGTTACCTTCCAGCTCCCCGGCAGCCAGCGCCAAGGCCTCCGCGTCCGCCTGCCCCACCGCACTCGAGCCATCGGCCGCGCCGGCCGCGTCTCCTGCCGGTGGAACAAGGGGGATCATAACACGGTTACACGTCTATTCCGACCGGCCTGCTGGCTCAGGTCGATGGGAGCTCCGCCTTCGGCGCTGCAGGTCGAGGGTTCGATTTTCTCCCACGGTAATCGGTCGGGGGAAGGATCGTAAGGACGCATTTAAAAATATGAAAGCATTCGATCGGTCATCGCGTCATCGCAACACGAGCTACGCTTAGGTCGGGGGCTAGTCGGGGTCTTCACCAATATGCGCGGTCGAGCAGCATAAATAGTGTAAACCCAGCGATATATCTGTGGGAGGAGACAGGAGATGTGGGGTACCGGCGTGTTCGAGCAGCAGTCGCTCGGGCGTGGTGTTGTTGACGGCGCACACGTGGTGGTAGAGCTGCGCCAGCGTGTCGGCGGCCGAGCCCAGCGCCGGGCCCGCCGCCGCCAGCGCGCGCCCCGCCCCGCCGGCCAGCGCGCGCAGCCACGCCGCCTCGCCCGCCAGCGCCGCGCAACGGACCTGCATCCCACTCCGCTACTTAATACTTCATCCTCTCCTCTGCGACGTCCCACTCGATTTCAACACGTAGCTAACGTTAGACCACTACTTAACCGGACCCTCCTGCGATATGCCCTCGTTGGACGGATAATTATTTCAACGGAAACGTAGGTACGTAGGTACGTAATATTAACCTGATTAAGTTAGGTTAGGTTACTTATTTTTTATTTAACGTCTCGAAACGTTCCTCCGAAGCGATGCCCTCCGTCGAAGGTATGTTTCTGTCGAAGTAATTATCTGCCGAACGAGTGCATGTCGCGGTAGAGTCGAAGTGGTGATCTTTCGAAGACGCGTGTTGTCGAATTAAGTTTTTTCGAAGTTAGCGACGGGTCGAACTAAGGAACTGTGGAGATTCAGTAGGACGGTCAGTAATTATTTATCGTGGGGTGAATCGAGAATACGAGCTTAAGTCTAGGTAGTTACCGTGAAGAGTGGGGTGTCATCGAGCGGATTAGAAGCGTTCCGGTAGAAACAACGCAACGGTTTAATATATTAACTCACTGATCAGCCGCAGTGGAACCAGCTAAAATGCACGCTATTGCACCCAGCGTGGTCAATTTTTCTGCGTGTTTCTCTTCGAAATAAAGTAATTTATGCTTATGATTATTATTATGATTTATGCAAGCGTAGGTTACGACGAGAAAAATTGACAAATTAACCGTTAGGAGCAAGCACCGTAGTAAGTCGTCGAGCTCGACTAACTACGTTCGATCGACATTAAACCTTAACAAACAATTTCACACCGACCAACTTCATCCTTGAGTGAAAGTCAATGGAGTGTAGTTGGGTGTACCTCACTCCCCGCAATACATTCGTTGAACTCGACTGACCGTTCAATCGACATTAAACTTTCACAAACAATTAACCACAAAGCAAGTTGACCGTTGAGAGTAAGTAATAGAGTATAGATATGCGTACCTCGCTCTCCGCGACGCGGTCGCTGAGTTCGGCGAGCTGCGTGCGCAGCACGTGCTGGACGTGCTGCGGGGCCTGCGGGGCCATGGGGGCGCTGGCGGCGTGCAGGTCGGCCAGCGCGGCCGCCAGCCCGGCCAGCTCCCCGCCCGACACGCGCCACCACGTCAGCCACGCCGCCGCGCGGGACGGGACCGACCCCGCCGGCACCTTCTCATCCTCCTGTACATCCGATACGATCCTATTTTATTAATCATTCAACACAACAGGTGATAGAACTCAACGGCACCATCCTGTAGATATTCTACGCGTTGACGCGACTGTGCGCTCGCGTGAGTCCGGCGCGCAGGAGTACGTCCCAGAGGCGTGCACTCTCCGTGCAATGCGTGCAATGCGTTGACGCGACTGTGAGCTCGCGTGAGTCCGGCGCGCAGGAGTACGTACCAGAGGCGTGCACTCTCCGTGCAATGCGTGCAATGCGTTGACGCGACTGTGCGCTCGCGTGAGTCCGGCGCGCAGGAGTACGTACCAGAGGCGTGCACTCTCCGTGCAATGCGTGCAATGCGTTGACGCGACTGTGAGCTCGCGTGAGTCCGGCGCGCAGGAGTACGTACCAGAGGCGTGCACTCTCCGTGCAATGCGTGCAATGCGTTGACGCGACTGTGAGCTCGCGTGAGTCCGGCGCGCAGGAGTACGTACCAGAGGCGTGCACTCTCCGTGCAATGCGTGCAATGCGTTGACGCGACTGTGAGCTCGCGTGAGTCCGGCGCGCAGGAGTACGTACCAGAGGCGTGCACTCTCCGTGCAATGCGTGCAATGCGTTGACGCGACTGTGAGCTCGCGTGAGTCCGGCGCGCAGGAGTACGTACCAGAGGCGTGCACTCTCCGTGCAATGCGTGCAATGCGTTGACGCGACTGTGAGCTCGCGTGAGTCCGGCGCGCAGGAGTACGTACCAGAGGCGTGCACTCTCCGTGCAATGCGTGCAATGCGTTGACGCGACTGTGAGCTCGCGTGAGTCCGGCGCGCAGGAGTACGTACCAGAGGCGTGCACTCTCCGTGCAATGCGTGCAATGCGTTGACGCGACTGTGAGCTCGCGTGAGTCCGGCGCGCAGGAGTACGTACCAGAGGCGTGCACTCTCCGTGCAATGCGTGCAATGCGTTGACGCGACTGTGAGCTCGCGTGAGTCCGGCGCGCAGGAGTACGTACCAGAGGCGTGCACTCTCCGTGCAATGCGTGCAATGCGTTGACGCGACTGTGAGCTCGCGTGAGTCCGGCGCGCAGGAGTACGTACCAGAGGCGTGCACTCTCCGTGCAATGCGTGCAATGCGTTGACGCGACTGTGAGCTCGCGTGAGTCCGGCGCGCAGGAGTACGTACCAGAGGCGTGCACTCTCCGTGCAATGCGTGCAATGCGTTGACGCGACTGTGAGCTCGCGTGAGTCCGGCGCGCAGGAGTACGTACCAGAGGCGTGCACTCTCCGTGCAATGCGTGCAATGCGTTGACGCGACTGTGAGCTCGCGTGAGTCCGGCGCGCAGGAGTACGTACCAGAGGCGTGCACTCTCCGTGCAATGCGTGCAATGCGTTGACGCGACTGTGAGCTCGCGTGAGTCCGGCGCGCAGGAGTACGTACCAGAGGCGTGCACTCTCCGTGCAATGCGTGCAATGCGTTGACGCGACTGTGAGCTCGCGTGAGTCCGGCGCGCAGGAGTACGTACCAGAGGCGTGCACTCTCCGTGCAATGCGTGCAATGCGTTGACGCGACTGTGAGCTCGCGTGAGTCCGGCGCGCAGGAGTACGTACCAGAGGCGTGCACTCTCCGTGCAATGCGTGCAATGCGTTGACGCGACTGTGAGCTCGCGTGAGTCCGGCGCGCAGGAGTACGTACCAGAGGCGTGCACTCTCCGTGCAATGCGTGCAATGCGTTGACGCGACTGTGAGCTCGCGTGAGTCCGGCGCGCAGGAGTACGTACCAGAGGCGTGCACTCTCCGTGCAATGCGTGCAATGCGTTGACGCGACTGTGAGCTCGCGTGAGTCCGGCGCGCAGGAGTACGTACCAGAGGCGTGCACTCTCCGTGCAATGCGTGCAATGCGTTGACGCGACTGTGAGCTCGCGTGAGTCCGGCGCGCAGGAGTACGTACCAGAGGCGTGCACTCTCCGTGCAATGCGTGCAATGCGTTGACGCGACTGTGAGCTCGCGTGAGTCCGGCGCGCAGGAGTACGTACCAGAGGCGTGCACTCTCCGTGCAATGCGTGCAATGCGTTGACGCGACTGTGAGCTCGCGTGAGTCCGGCGCGCAGGAGTTCTGCGCATGCGCCCTCGCTCTCCGCCGCGGACTGCGCACTGCGCATCGACGCTGAGAGCTGACTCTGCGGAAAACGAGTAAACATTTCAAAACCCGACATCTAACAATTAACTATACAGCAGTTGTATATTACTGCAACATCAAGTCAAGGTCTATCTCGAATTTCGAATCGATCAAACCTGTAAAAAATGCACCCATCCCTTCATCAACTAGAAAAACCATCTTCAAATGGCTAAAATAATTTTCCGGAATCATAACTAACAACATGTTCGATCAAGTGACCTTTCAAACAAAACACTGGGTATATCAAACGTGTTTGAACGTGCCTCGGTACTTATTAAGAAATACTCAAATCTTGAGATTCGTGATTTGTTATCAGTTTTAGTTTTGCTCTCTATGTATCAATGCAGATGAAAATATTTACGATATCTTTTAGTTCTATGGCATTGATATACCATTGTAGTAATAATATAAACCTGAAAGTTTGCGGGTTCAAGATAGTTCTTTGTGTCTTAATTCCAAGCAGACGAGCCGACGTAATGAGACGACTTAAAATTACTGGGTGCCCCGGAACTAGTATTTTATGCCGAGGTGGGCCGATTCTCGATACTTTCGAGAACAACATATGTTTTACCTCTTTTATAAGTTCAATGTTTTTCATTCAAGAAATGAGCAGCAAAGTTTGCTTCAAAACTGCACTTACTACAAATGGTAACATCCCTAAAATCAGCTGTTTATTGAACTCTGAGCGTGACCCCAAATTGAAGTATCGTTTGAGTTCACGCAACACAAACATAAAAGTTGCCTACATTGTGATGCCTTTGAGAAGAAAGTAAATTTTTGTGTTCTTGTTGAGATCAGCTGCATTTTTTATAAGAATCTTGTTTATTCTTCTATCAAATTTTCGGATTTATTGCATTTAATTTTTGTTGACAAACAAAAATTAACTACACAGGACTTTTTTATGATGATGATGATGATAACATGTTCAAAACTCTTTATTAAAACAACTTGATTTGGATCTTCATAGAAATGTAAAGCATTGGGTAGGTAGGTATCTAACCAACGCGAGCGACCAACGATTTTCGTAAGTAGGTAGAATACAAAGGTAGGTAGATCTTCATAGATATTCAAAGCATTAGGGGGCGTCCATAAATTACGTTAGATGTTTAAGGGGGGGAGGGGGTCGAGTCAAATCTCATCTAATCTTACGTTGGAGAGAGGAGGGGTCTCGGCAAATATCACGCAATTTTTTTTCTGATTGAAAAAAAAAATCTAGAATTTTGGTCCATTTAATCCAGATTGTACATGCTTAAGATTTAATCTTAAGCGTAATCGTAATACGATTAAGATCATACACTAATTCGTTCGAAAGAAAGTAATTTCATTCATACTTCGACGTTATACATCTAATGCCTGTCAAACCACCATATTTGTTTTACACCAAATAGCTCAACTTGATCTGAATTTACGGTACAGTGTAGGAAAATACATTTTGAAAAATCTCACGTGAGATTGGGGGATGGGGGAGGGGGTTGAATAAAATCTCACGACATCTCACCCGGGGGGGGGGAGAGAGGGACAAAAAATTTTAAAAAACACCTCACGTAATTTATGGACGCCCCCTTAGGTACCCAACCTACAACATTTTTCTTAGGTAGGTAGATAGATTTCTTATTAACATTTCTAGGCTAGGTATCTAATAATTTGAATTTCTATCAAAAATCTTATCTATCCCATATTTTCCCATAGTTTTATCTGTCCACCTCATTGTGCGACTCTGTGACTTCGCGGCTTTTCATCAAAGGTCTCAAACAAAACCGACAACCAATCAGAAGAGTTCAATCCACATAATAAATAATAAATCTCGGCTAATTCCAAAAATAGTCTACCTTTGTAATAAGCCGACATTTATTATTTTGTCAGAAATTGGTTCCCGTAGGTATTTATTTTTAGTCGTTGTTCCGATAAAGACTTTATTTATTTTATTCATTAATTTATTTATTAATTCTGTCATTGGTTTTTTATTGGTCACTCTGTGCTGAATTAATTTGTTTTGTCACTGGTTTTTTTTCTGTATGTAGCCTTAACATGAGTCTGGTGATTAATGGTGAAAGAACTAGAGTGGTTAAAGGATTTAGTGACCAAGAAAGAAGCAGTGACATGAATACAGAATAAACTAAGCAAAATAACTTCACTAAGAACCAAAGTAGTATTTACCAACATGAATGTCGTCATTGTGATAGGTTTGAATTTTTACATCAAAAATGAACCCTAAAAAATTGTCGACAATTTCAAAGGATTTTATTTTGCTTAGATTGAATTGATTTTTGCTCAGTGTTTTGTTGTACGTCGTGCTGTCGAGTTATCATCATGACGTCCTCCGATTTGACGGACGTTATGATTTTTGTGTGTTGGTGCCGCGTCGAACTATGGACAATGCTTGGCACATTGAATCATTCATGTGACCATTGTGTGTGATTTTTACGAGTAACCATTTGTTTTTTTAACTCAATCATAAGTGCTTTGTGTTGGATACCTAGGAGGTAGTACCTAGAATAGGTACCTACTAATCGCGTAATGTGGTGTTTGTTATTGCCAATTTTCAAAAAATTTCTGGATCCGCCTAGAACAAGACATTAAACCGTATGTTATCTTCATAAGTAGTTGCTTCTTTTAACATAAAATTAAAAACATTGTTTTTCAAGAGACGAATAGGTAACTAGATTAGCCGCTGGATTAGTAGGTATGTAGTTACTAAATATCTACCTACTTAGTTTTGTGCTACAAACGAAACAACATGGCTTGTGTGAATACCGCAGTCAGTATGTAATATAGGTACCTACGTCAAAAGATACTTACATACACCAACCTAGGTAGGTATCTAGCCTAGCTTAGCAGACAATTTGAACTCACGCGAAACTAGGTAGGTAGGTATGTAGGTAGGTAACGCACTTAGAAACATTGTTGACGAAATAAGGGTTGTCAATTTTATTTTTTGAATGTTTTTGTATGGAAATCTGAAAATATTAATTCTTAGGATTTGTACCCCCACAACTGTCAATTTTCATGGTCGGAATCTGCTCGTTGAGGCTTAAAATACTAGTTCCTGAATTCCCTGTATATCGCGACTTGCATGTTAGACCAGTTGGGCATATAGTACTTTTGACGTGGGACCTACGCAAATGTTAGAAGCTATTAGGAGATATCTTACGTTTTCACTATGCGCTGCTTCGAGCTGCTTTTCGAGGCGAGAGATCTCATGCAGATGGACCTCGGAGAAGAGGTCGGCGTGGTGGTCACCCATCGCCGTCGCGAGCTCCGTCGACGACGACCCACCCGGCTCTCCGTCTTCTTCTGCGCCGTCTTCTGGCATGCCTGTGGAGTATGCGAGTTTAAGTCGGCGGCAAACTCTGATAGCCGACTGGCCAGAAGGATTTCGTCATGTAGTCGTTAGATCATGACGAAATTATCCGTAGATAAACGAACAATAAATTAATGTTTTAGTCGATAAAGCATGCATTTAATACTCGAGTAGCCTCACTTAACACATTGGCATATGTAGATATCGATCTTAATACTTCGAGAAGCAAGATAAAACGCTTTTTTAGTGAATAAATCGGTTTGGACATCTAATTTAACTAACTCGTCATATCAAAAATATTATATTTTTATTTTTATACATCAAATATCTGATTTTGATATTTTATCCAGTTTAAAAAAATTTATAGCTGTTTTACAAATATCAGAACATATTATAAAATAAAGTTGGGCCCGCCGCCGTATATGAACGCGATAAACTCAAAAACTACCGAACGAATTTTTTTATGGTTTTTACCAATAGACGAAGTGATTAATGATGAAGGTTTAAAGTTGCAGCAAAGTCGGGGCAAATGCTAGTATAAGGAATAATCGACTCGCTTCGAGTGCGAAGCGAGTCGATTATTCCTGAGGATGCCTGAGAGTCTGCAGAGTCTTGGTGTAAATTAGTTAGTGGTAACGAATTTACACCAAGACTCTGCAGATTTGTCGGTTCGCCGAGCGCTGGATTGAAATTTCTTTTCGAGGAATATATTGGCGGAATAGAACTAAATCTTTGTCTAAGTATCTGTATAATGTTTTGTAATGGATTTCCGCAATCACACCTGATTCACTTATCAATTTTAACGCTGTTTAAGGGTAGGTTTTTAAAACCTATATCATTTGGCATGAAATCGCAAGGTTGATTACAATGTCCAACTGACCTCGTATGCTATACGCCAAGTTGGTGATATTATAGGCGGCTTCTCTGCTAAGATGTGCATCGAGTTCCTTCTTGGCTGCGAACTTGGCTTCCCGTTCAGCTTGCAGCGCTTCCAGCGCTTCAGCGAGCTGTCGTTCAGCGATGCGACGCAGCGCTGCCGTCTCCTCGGCCGTCGCGCGCGCGTTCTCCGCCTCTTCCCGGAGCTGCCTGACTTCATGCTTCAGACCTTCGAACTCCACCTGGAGAAGACGGATTTATACTCGCCACTTTAGAATGTTACGTAAATGGATATATAAAACAAGTGTTTTGTTTTTTAACCAAATGACAGCATCATCTAGGATCGTATAATCGCATAATTAATCTGTTCTTTACAATCTGTTTATTTAAATTCTAGTCCATCTAAATGTTGCCTGGCAGAGATTGCTGTTAGCGATAAGGCCTAACATTATAGTGCCTTTTAAAACAATTGTTTTTTTTCCGAGTAGTATATCAATAAAGCATTATGTATCTAATTAGCAATTGTAGCATTAAAATCTACTGCCACCTTTATTCACTGACATTCACATGAGAATCTTTACCTCATCTCATCTGATTTGAATAAGTTAGTTTCAAGCATTTGAAATTATTAAGTTGGTTGTGGATTCGACTGTAAACCAAGACAAACATTTGTATAATGTACAAATATATGTGTTTGTTCTGTATTTAGTAGTTTGAAGTATTTTACGTGTGTCAAGCGTAGAGTATTATGTCAGTCATGTGGTCCCCATAGAAGGTTTGCTTAGTTTGGGGCTAGATGGTGTTGTGTGAATTTTCCACTAATATTTATCAATGATAGGTATCTCAGAAATTAATTTATTTTTTAATAATTGCAGATATGTACAGTATGTACGATAATATAAAATACATGTGAGACAGTTGAGCTATCCGAGAGCCGTTTAAAACTATATATAGACAGCTCAACTGAAGTCAATTACGTATATAGAGATAGAGAAGTAGAAAAATATCTAAATCGATTTTTTTGAATGTTTTGCATTATTGGTGACTAAATATTTGAACAAATCATTATAGAGAACGTAAAAATCAAGTTTTACCTGCGATGATCTAAGAGCCGAAACTTGTTTCTGCAATGAAATATTCTCGTCTTCCAAGTCACTGATGTCCACAAGTTGCCTCTGTTCTCTCTGCCTCGCCTCACGCAGCTCGGCTCGTAAGGCAGCTCGCTCCGACTCCCGGCTTTGCTTGTGGGCGCCAAGCTCTGAGCTTTCAGCGAGCAGTCGATCCCGCTCGCTTACCACGCGGTCTAATTCATGACGTAACTGAGAAAAACAATTTACATAAAATTAAAAACCTTGTGCTTGTTACCATTCAGCAGTTAGATACTGAGCCCCAAATTCTGCAAAACCAATTGCTAAAACTGGTGTCGGTTTTTAGATGAAATCAATGGAAATGGACCCTAGGACCATTTGTAATTCGCTAACCGCTTCCAAATCAAATCAAATCAAAAGATTTTTTATTCAATACAATCACAAGGATCACTTTTAAATGTCTTACATACTAGGTGAATTTAGGTGCCAATTCCTCCTAACATACAAAATTTATTGACGATCTCTGTGGCGCAGTTGGCTAAGACCCGGCTGAGACGCAGAAAGTTGCGGGTTCGATTCCCGCCCCGGGACAAATGTTTGTACGATCTGCAAGTATTTGTCTCGGGTCTGGGTGTTTCTATGTATAATATGTATGTATATACAAAAAAATAAGAATATAAGTAGTATATCAGTCATGTGGTACCCATAACACAAGCTCTGCTTACTTTGGGGCCAGATGATGCTGTGTGAAATGTCTTGGATTATTTATTTATTTATTTATTTATTAGCAGATACTAGATAATATGCTTTTCTAGTAGATAATACGATGATCAATCTTTATATTTTGAACAATGTAAAACCATTGTTATAGTGGAATAAACATTAGTTGACGGTACCTACCGCTTACTTCAAAAATGATGCTGGTTTCGAACAATTACGATATGAAAGTACAAAGGGATCTATACTTGTATTTGTTCCACTTTCGCCCCACTTGTTCGCCCCACATTCCATAAAATTCTGCTTTTGCCCCATGTCAAAAATATTTCTGGATTCGCCCCACATTACAAAAGGTACCAAAGTAGGAGCAAAGTACAATTGACAAATAAAACCAATTGATCTATGTTTTTAATTTTTTTTTATTCATCAACATGATATAAAACAATGGTATTATTTGAATTCTGTTTGCTGTAGAGGTCGCTATAAATCACATATATAACTGTTTAAATGCAACACTTTAGAATGTCTCGTCACCTAGATACTGCAGTATGTTCTGGACCATATCTTTTATTTATTGATTATTAGCGAAACCCTATATTTTGGTTTTTAATTTCCATAATCAAAAATTAGGAATTTCTTAAAGTCTTTCTGTACTTCAACAACAGACGCCTTTATGAATGTATTTTTTAAAATATAGCTTTGTTTTATGAATTACAAATACTTGATTTGATTTTTGAAAATTCGGGCAGAGCTAACTACAACTAAATCTGTGCTTTGTTTTTTAGTCTGCTTTAATTGTTAATCAATGGAATGGGTTTACCTTCTGCTTGCTTGTAAGATGCTTGCCTACAAATACTATGTTGTGATGATTTTATTAGATGATCATTTGCGTCAGTGACCATTTACAATTTGCACATTCTGTTAATACACCTCCATGATATTGTAATATTTTTAATAATTCTTTATTTTTGTGTGTACAAATCCCGAGTACCGAGTACAGCAGAATTAGCTCAACTCTTTTTGACTTTACGTATGTTAAATGTTTCTGTGATGACGATGGCGTAGTGGTTGTGTCTGGTTCTACCAATTGACTATCACTATGAAGTACATTTGTGTTTGTTGATGTCATAAAATTAGTAAAATTATGTCTCATATTTTGAGTTATATTTAATACATAACTGATACAAAATACTGGGGACCTAATCAAACATTATCATTTAATAAATACACTAGCAAGAACTTCATTAGAAACCAATAAACTCTATGTAAAGTTGAATAAAAATAACTTTTTTAAGATGACACTGGCACCAAAGATAACATAATCACTACTTTAGGCAAATTTCACAAACTAACACGAAGAAAACACAACTTTAGTTCACTACGACACTCTCATTTATGATCTATTATAATTTCTAGAACGTTGTCATCTTCCTTACAGTAGATAACTGGTTTGGTACTGGTCTATAGATAATCCAAAAACGTGATTGTCCTAACACTAAGCCTGTTTGACCATGAAACAAGAGATTGCACATGTCCCAACCTTTTGTTCGCAGAGTTTGCATTATTTACCAGCTGAATTTTTTAAACTTGCTTTACAAGCAAGTTTAAAAAATTCAATAACAAAGTATTATTTACGTAGTTTACTATTAAAATGTTTCAATGCTTCGAGCATTTTATATTCTGACTGTACTTAAATGTATTAGAAAAACATGCGAGGCAAATCAGGAACACAAAATGGGGCAAACGTGGAAAAATATTATTAAAATAAAGAAAACCATATTTTCGGGGCGAACAAGGAATATAATGTGGGGCGAATCTGGAATTATACAAGTGGGCCAAAACTCTGCGGGGCGAATGTGGAACAAATACTTGTAATAAGGTAATAAAAAACATCAATTCGTTTCATCCATAATGATATCGATTTGTTCCTCGGGTCAAGGCCTTGATGGGACAGTAAGTAGAGCAAAATACACAATACATCGTTATTATGTTAAGGAAGGAAGTTGTACAGAATTCAACAATTTATGGTACCTATTGAAATTGCGATGGACAAAATCTATCATAATTATATCCAAAGATTCCCATGTCAACTTTTTTGAAATATGTAAGTAGGTACATTTATTTATATAAAAATCTATTGCCGTGCGCTGTCAAAACTCGAAAATGGCTCGACCGATTGTTTTTTTTTGTTCGCCTTAATAATAGGTTACAATCAAATTAAGGTTGTACAAAGTTCACCGGCTCATCTAGTATTATTATAAAGATGGCTTTAGTGTTATTATCTATGTATATCTATGTTTCTCGACTAGCGAGGTCGTGCGTTTAATTTCAAAATAAGCTTCCCCTAAGAACTATTAACAACCATGAAATGAAACCATACAACTCAATTTCCATGCCACCAACGATCGATCCGAAGCAAGTATCGTGGCCATTCATGAGACAAAGCACTTCGTTGATTACGCCCTACCTATTTGAACATTAAAGGCGCGGCGGTGGACGCCGGCCGTTACCTCTTGTTAGTTTAGGACAAATGAGGGTTGGGAGCTGCCATAACCTGACTAAGGTTAATAAAATTAGTATTTATTGTTTTTTTGTCTTCAATTATTAAAACTCTAGTTGGTTCCTTGTTGGTAGGCCCTGTAAGGTATTATTGATCACAGTCAGTTTGAGGGCCAGGAGCGTGATCTGCTGGCTTAATGCTACAAAGAAAGATACTAAGTTTGTGTTTCTATGTGTAATATTGTATGTATTACAAAAACATATTGTATGTATTTACAAAGAAGTAATAATTAGTATATCAGTATGTGATACCCATAACACAAGCTCTGCTTACTTTGGGGCTAGATGATTTTAGATGCATGTATTTTAGATGAATAGTTTATTAGTTGTATTTAAATAAATTAAGTATCTACGTAGATCTAGAATCGCCTTAGGGTTTAAAAAAATGAAACCTGTTATGATGTTATGACTAATAAATAAAAAAATCATAAATAAATGATGTTATGTGAAATTTCCGGCATTATTTATTTTTTGGTTATTTATACACAATAAAATAATTAATACAGTTTTTATATACGAAATTATAACCGGAATTTAAGTTTTACAGTACCTAAAGCAAAACAAACAGTAGTAAGCAGCTATTTGTAGTAAAACTTCTATTATTACCTGTCTAAAGTAATCCATGTTTTTCAGTTATGCAGCATTTGAAGTGCCGAATGGAAAATTCTTTATCTACCCTCAAATTGATTAAATCTCAACTATTCGTTTAGAAGATGCGTTTTAGACTAGTTTGCTGTGTCTATGGTTAGGTTCACCTATAATGAAAATAAACATAGCTACATAATCTATGAAGAAATTAAAAAAAATAACACGTTAGAAATGGATTTCCGTACACTTTTCTCTCCCGCTAAACGCGTTAGAAATGAATTCCATGCGACTTTTCCCTCCCGCATTTAGTAGGCATGAAATGATGTACTTTCTCAGTTATATTTGGAAAAGGAATGGGCAAGTTTCTCAGTAGGGGTGGTATAAAACTATCATTCGTTTGATGGTTGTACCTAAGTAGCTGCTAGATGCATTTTATCAAATACCTACGTAGCATTCATGATAGATGAAAACATGGTTTGACGTCCACGATAGAACTTTTATTGAAATTTCTGAATAATTAATTGAATCGATGTGCTAGTGTGCTGGTTACGCGTTACGCGAAATATCAGTAGAGATAACAAACGTCAAATAAAAATGTGTTTTCAGTGGAAAAGTCGTAAAAACTAATGGACGGGCGTTTTCTAGTTATTCTACGTGAAAAAGCGAGCGTAGCATAACTGAAATCGTGCGCTGAAATACTGAAAACTCATTACTGGTGAAGCGTTATTTAGGTTCTACTTCGTGTTGAAATATTTTCGTATCCGATTGCCCGGTTTTTAACACCCACTACAATATCTTAGATTCAATTTAGAAAATTCTTCTATAATGTGAAAGTTGTGCACTGCAGACACTCGTTTCGTATTGCCAGTGAGTAGGTAATGCAATGCCCACTAGTAATCCTTATTTTCTCACTAATATTATAAACGCGAATGTTTGTAAGTATGTATGTTTGTTACTCTTTCACGCAAAAACTACTGAATGGATTTTAATGAAACTTTACAATAATATAGCTTATACATCAGAATAACACATAGGCTATAATTTATAAAGATATAATGTGAATTGTCCAAAATGTAACGATAAATGTCAGGAAAGTAGGAAAAAAATCTGTCATCGGCAAGCTATTCTGGCGTGCGCTACAAAAACCGTTAGAATTACTCGAAGTAACTCGAATCCTGCGCCGACGAAGTCGCGGGCACCAGCTAGTATTCAATATAATTATGTATCTACCATCTATTCTTCTATTCTATTCTAGCTTCTATTGTTCATTGTTTTTTCTTAACTGCATCTGATACTAAAACAATATCATCAGTCAGCAGATTTTTCTATAAAAATCAGTATCACCACCTGAGACACAGAAGATTGCGGGTTCGATTCCCGCGTGACAAATGTTTGTATGACCTGCAAATATTTGTCTCGGATCGGGGTGTTTTTCTATTTATTTACAAAAAAACATATATAATAATAAATATTATATATGTTTTTGCACAATGCACACACCATCTAGCCCCAAACTAAGCATAGCTTGTATTATAGTGATCAGATGACTGATATACTTAATATATATTTTTAAATATATACTTATGATACTTTATAACACGCAGACAGAACAAACACCTATGCTCATCACACTAATGTTTATCATGGGAGGGAATTGAACCCCCAACCTATAGCGCAGAACAGACAGCAAGTTAGTATAATATATTTTTCATGTAGTTCTCATAACACAAGCTTCGCTTACTTTGGGGCTAGATGATGCCGTGTCAAATGTCCAGCATTATTTATTTATTTCTTATACAAAAACTAGCATAAATGTTACAAATTAAAGCAACACGGAATTAGTCATATATAAATTCGTCACTCTTACTAAGTCCTACTTAATTTATCTAACCGTAGAACATGTATCAATGATATTTATTCATCTAAAGATGTTTGCCGTAAGCATCAGCTGGTAATGTGCCGAGCCGTAAAACAATGTCATGAGGGTTTGATAAATGCGACGAAATACAAACACTTGCAATTAGGAACACTGATAAGAGAAATGACCTGCCTATGCGAACAGCCTTGCAAGCACGCACGGGTTCCTTAGTATAACCAAGAACGTAAGGCATTACAATACTCAATCAAAAATATACCTAGCGCTAACAGAATAAAGTTTATGTTCTAGTGACGAATGACAACAGGTTGGTATGTTTTATCATGTTCCGTCCGCGATTCCGTGACTAACTTTACCATTGTAATGCGCTAAATCTGTATTTTCAGAGTGGAAAAAACTTTTTATTTAATATACTTTTTTCCTTCATTATAACGGAAGCTAATTTCTGCAAACGAGAGTTATAAATTGTTGAAGACATTGTGAAGCTCGTTCCAGCGAAATGGTTAAAGAATTTCTGCACAAATATTTAGAAATATTTGGAAGCGCACGTCACTTATTTGGGTCACAGGATTAAGAATGGCAGACGGATGTAAGAAAGATGACGCACTTATTGAACCTCACAAGCATATGGAGCTATATAAAATGTATGTAGTTCAATAGATAGACACCCAAAAAGACTCGACCCATTATTTCGGCTAAATCGTTATTCGATAACACCTTTGTATCGGAAGCGATTGGATCTCGTCCAAAAATGGACAAAAGCTCAAAAGATGATGACAAATAGTACACCATTAAAGCTATAAATGGATCATAACTCGAGCCGTATTCGTCTCCTGGCTGGCGTGCTGCCAGGGACCTAACAAGTGTCAACAATGTTCCATTACTGGAGTAAACACACGGCGTGAAATACGAGCTAACTCACCCCGACTACAATAAATAAACATTAGCAGTATAAAGTCATCCAAAGGACAGTGACGGCTTATTCGCTACAGCCTAACTTCCTAACTTTAAAAAAGAGTTTAGCTGGTAGCACTTTTTGCATGTCATCATTACACTCCAAGCTTTTATTGCTCCAGATGGAATAAAGGGTTAGTAATTCTAATGATAGACATACACGACACACGTGCCGATAAGACAGCAGCAGTATAGGCGGATGGTGAGTAAATATTTTGGATATAAATGCGGTACCTCCTCCCCTCCATTCATTTTTCGTATCTCGTGGAATGTCAGCACATTATTTACACAGATACACTTGGCACCAGCACTACACACGGTCAGCACTGCACGGTCTGGGCGTGCATTTCAAAAAACTACACACCATTGAGTAAACCCAGTATATGAATCAAGGCCGGACAAATAAAAGTGTATTTCTGGATCAGTGTTATAGATTCCCGACGCGCTTACGCCATTCGTAGCATTACATCACTCGATATATAGGTTTGATTCGCGGTAGTCGAGACTAATCATGCTAATCATGTATATTATCGGGAAATATTTAGACCAAACCGAGATTTTACGTTGAGAGAATGATATGAGTGCGTTGGGATGAGGCGACTCGCTCGTACTGTTCCGAGGGTCCAGCTATGAGTCATCTCAATTGCTCCCATTTCATTGCGCGTAGGCACGATTCGTCAGCGCCTGCATAAAACTTAATCAGATAATGCGACACTCATTGGCCACCTACTTAAGCTGGGGACTTCAGGAATACCGAACAATAGCTAGCCGTTTCTGCTGCCAGACACGTTAATAGTTGTTAATTAACCGGTGTTCCTATATCGTGAAGTGCAACAGACAGTAACAGACAGCAGCAGACATCCATCATCGTGTGCAAATCGTGCTAGTGATTTAAATAAAACGATGGCTGCGTCTTATCCAATCTATCGAAACGTCTACAGTTATCGAGTTATTCAGTAGCGAATTACGTGTCCGGATATGGTTCGTGCATTTCACGAAGACTTTCCCAGTCACCCTTAAGCTTTGATTCAGAGACACTAACATAAGTTAAGCTCTAGTTTCAAAGCTTTTTGACAAACGGATGCATTACTTACTGCACGCTGAAATTTCAGTCTTAGTGGTTTGTCAATAATTATAAGACATCCACATATTGTAATGACTCACTTCACGCAACATTATATAATACTAATACAACTACTTTCGCCTGAGTTAGTGTTAATATGCCGCCTGAAAGCCTCTGCCACAGCTTAACCGTGAGCTTAATATGCCCTCCGAAGAGTTGCCCACATGAGAAGGTCAATGTGGTCACCCATACAAGGGCTGTCCACGCATAAGGTTGCTTAACATCGTTGACCTGTTAGAAACTTTTTGTCGTATTTATTTCTGAGGATGCATATGTGGATAGTGCTATGTATTAACGCTTTGTATCGCTTTTTAATTGCGGGCGGGAGGGAGGTGCAAGCGTCTACACTGTGTCAAAATCATTAAGAATAGATGGCGGCATAGTACTAAAAGTAATGAATTTCATTAGTTAAAAATGAAAATGAAAAAATATTTATTTAAGCTTTCATATGATAGCATATAATTAAATGCACTTTGATGCTGCTCGAATTTTAAATAGGTAGACTTTTCAGACTATACATACGAAAAGAGCTTCTCGTAGTAACCAGATATGATTGCGAACTTACACAACACGTTAGTCGAGTCTGTCATCTCCCAAGGGTGCACACATCATTATAACTTCCAGTTTCATGGTAAATAACTAATTGAGCGTCGCGTCCCATTCCCATCCAGACTAGACTAGACTAGAATAAAATTGCTACGACAGAATAAGAATGTTTGATTTGATTTAGCCTAATTCGTCTCAGTGCTGGACAAAGGTCTCCCCCAAATCCTTCCAACTGGCTTTATCTCTCGAGATCTCCCACCAACCTTTCTCAAAGGTGTCGATATAATCACTCTTACAAATTAGCCAGAAATTATGAAAGGAACATTAAATCCTTTCATAATTTCTACACGATTTTTATAACTATGTATTTGTTATGGTGCTATCGACGCACCAACTCTACAGTCTTATGGATATTCTAGTCAGCAGAACAAAGTCATTGGGCGCAGCTAAAATGCATGCTCATTCAGCTAGCATAGTTTATGAAGGAGGATAGTTATGAGTAGCAAGGAGATAGTATGATAATGATTTCTAATCATATGATTAGATTAAACTGATTTCTACATAAAATGACCGCGTAGAAATAATGAACATATACGTCCGAATACGAATAAATGCATATATTCAAAGTAAAGTTATTTGAGCTCTTGAAAAAATAAACTATCCTTGTATCGGAATCATTTTGGAGTTTGTTTTATACTCTATATATTATTATACTATATTTTATAATTTAAATTAATATATTTTTGATAAGAATGCATGGCCTCATGTTGCTCTGCCCTCAGACAGTTAACCGACACACTTGGAATGTATTTATAAACTCTCTTGTATTAGTTTTTCGTAGTTAAGGTAGTTATATGATGGATCATGTGAAAAAGCGCTAGGACCAAGACGAGTTTCTTGCCAGTTCTTCTCGGGCAAATTGGCACTTAAATTTACCTAGTATGTAAGACGTTTCAAAGTGATCCTTGTGATTGTATTGAATAAAGTATCTTTTGACTTGACTTGACTTTGCATAAGTAAAGTTGCGCTAAATTCAGTGTAGATATAAAAATATTACAGGCTCGTATCTTTCAAACCCTTAATTTTTTACGATTCCGTTGAATACGCATATTATGCCAAGACAAATTGATATCATTCTAAGTTTTGGATGTTCAACATCTTACAGTTGCATGATCATGCTTCAACATTTATATGGAAAGGTAATTGACTAGTTTACTCTTTAAGACAGTTCCGTGAAGTCAAAGCAGGAAGAAGACAAAGATATACTTCAATGCACGTGAAATAAGAAATGGCAATAGAGCACGTTCGACTAAATATATTAGGAAACTTAATTTAACTTCATCACTAGATGACAACTAGGTATGTCTGAAAATAAAAACATTTTTATCTGCATAAATAATGCAATTTCCTTACCTGTTTAGTTTCGCTCTCAAGTTCGATGATTTGTAGTGTGAGTGAGCTCTCCATCGCCGCAGATTCGTTGAGGAGCGCATTCTCCTGCTCGATGCCACTCCGTGTGGTCACCTTCTGAGTCGTATCCAGCTTCATTAAGGCCTGGTGGCAGAATATAATATAACATTTAATAATTATAAATAGAATAATTAAAAAATATAGGTAGTGTAGATTTTGACTGGCTCTGTCTGCTACCTAGGTAGTAGCTCTGCCTTCTGCGCTAAAGGTTGAGGGTTCGATTCCCTCCCAGGATAAACATTTGTGTGAAGAACACAGGTGTTTGTTTTGTGTCTGGGTGTTATAAAGTATCATAAGTATGTATTTAAAAATATATAAGTATTCTATCAGTCATTTTGTCACCATAATACAAGCTATGCTTAGTTTGGGACTAGATGGTGTTGTGTGCATTGTCCACCAATATTTATTTATTTATTTATTTATGTTTTGTGGTACCTACATAAAAATCTACACTACCTCTCTATCCTGGAGTGGGTAGTAGTAGTAGCTCTGCCTTCAGCGCTATAGGTTGGAGGTATGATTCACTTTCAGTATAAAAATAGGTGTTTATTCTGTGTCTGGGTGTTATTAAGTATCATATTTTATTTAATTAGTATCTAACCACTATAATACAAGCAATGCTTAGTTTGGGGCTAATTTTGTATTTGGTATATATTTTCAAAATAGTTTTTTCAAATGAAATACCTTAGTTCAAATATTCTTATTTGTTGGAGTTCATCTTTCATGTTCTGTCTATATGTCATGCGGGCTCTAATAATTTCACTAAACAAAAATATAGTTTTTAATCAGGTGCAGAACTTAATAAGCAAGTATTATATTCAGTGTTGGTTTTTTACACTTGGATATCTGTTTAAGGGTTCTAAAGTATTGCCTTATTTTTTTCAATATTTTTGAAGAAGTGGAAGTTTAAATTTTAAAATTAAAGAAATCTATAAAAATATAGATTTAAAAAAATTACAAAATCATCTTGCAAATTACAAATATAAAATATTTGTAAAAAGAGTTTAAAATAAATAAATAAATAAATAATCCCGGACATTTCACAACAACAATAGAAATTACATTTTGACCAAACATATTTCAGATATAAAAATAGGTTTTTTTATATTAGCATTTTAAATATATCACATCTCTGAAAGGTACTTAACAAGCAAACATACAAACAGACAACAATATCAACTTAATAGTATTATTATAGATTATAGTTGACATAGGTAGTTGTTGTTGGATAAACTAGCTTCTTAAAGCTGAGGCGCGTAAATCACATAATTATGTGAGTGCACAACACTTTGTGTATTTATCAAGTCAATTTATCTTTATTGCACACCTTGTGAATTCATACACAAATTAAAGATTGTGTACCGTTAATCTTAATGGATTATCTTTTTTTTATATCAATGCCGGACATTTCAGACAGCATCATCTGCCGCCAAAGTAAGCAGAGCTAGTGTTATGGGTCCCACATGACTGATCAACTTTTTTTCTTACTTACTTTTTTTTTTTGCTTTTGTAAATACATATTATAATAAATTATACTCATATAATGTACAAACACATCCCAGAACCCATCTGCTTATAATTCCTGTTGCGAAACTGATTGCTGGGTAAAATAATATATACTATCTGCCCGCTGCTTTGCACTATGCATAAAAGGTATATAAAAAAAATAGCCTGTCTGTTCCTAAGATACAATTTATATCTATACGAAATTCGATTAAGATATTTTGTTAATTTCATCGAAAGCAGTCCAGCCTCTTCAGAGTCTATAGAGAACATACATACTCACAATGCCACACATTAATCAATTTATATACAATATTATTATTATAATACCTCACTTTCCCATATATTCCCTAGCTAGTCTCATGCAGTGGTTCTTGACTATATTGATAAAAAATAAATATCTATCCATACTCAACATCCCTGGCCTTATCCCATGTTAAGTTGGGTCAACACATTATGTTTGCTGCCATCTCAGGACTCACATTGTACTCATATTGTCTAACAAGCAATCCATCACTCTGTTCTTTATCTGGCATTATCTGGCCTACCTCTACTTTTACCCATCCATACTATTAGTATAAATTTTAATGTGTCTGTCTGTCTGTTTGTTACCTTTACGTGGCTAATAGGCTGATCAGATCTTGATTAAATTTGAGAAAAATAGATATAGCTACCATTTATATAGAATACATCTTTAATGTACATCTTATGAAAGAAAACACAATATAACAATTAAAATATATTACCAGTATTTAAGTGGTACAATGGGCTACCATAAGAATGATCTCTTCCTGAACCTTTAGATGTAAAGGATATATATAAGTATGGCCTATCTTAAAGCAACTTTGTCTGTCTGTTTGTTACACTTTCACAACTAAACCGCTGAACTGATTTTGATGAATTTTGGAATAGAGATAGATGGGACCTTGGAGAAGGACATAGGCTACTTTTTATGTAGGTACCACACATGCGAAACCACGGGCTGCAGCTAGTATGTATATATATGGCCACCTACTGAAATTATCTTGGGCCCCTACATCTCACTTGTTGCACTCCACTTAAAATCAGTCAGAGAGCAGTTCATGATTGGAACATACAACAACAAGATATTGTAAAGTAATATATTCTTTAAGAAAGTTAACCAAACATAAACAAAAACATCAATTTAAATAAATAAATAATGCCAGAACGTTACACACAGCATCATCTAACCCCATAGTAAGCAGAGCTTGTGTTATGGGTAACTTGTGTTGTGCTTCTGCCTTATTTCAATACACAGACACGGGACAAATACTTGCAGATCATACAAACATTTGTCCTGCCGCGGCATCGAACCCGAAATACTTCAAAAGATCAGTGCAATCAATTATGAGCTAGCTTAAAATCCCAGGAATAATGGTTCATGAAATTGTAATGAGAACTTGCCAAAGTATTCACATTGGCAGAGAAAGGAGTCCATTAACACAGCAATCAACAGTATGTTATGCCCATAAAAATATGATGTCATAATTTATGTTAACGGTAGAAAGTTGCAGGTACCGAGAAATAATGAAAAGGGAAATTCAGTATGTGCATTATTGTTTGTATGTTTTCGTACAAATTTGAATTGTATTTTTTTTATGAAATACTGATTTTACAATATTCTGGAACCGCCAGGTAGATAAAAACGATGAGGTTATGATATAAATATTCGAATGCCGCCTTTACATTCTCGAGATTATTGAAAGTAGTTCACATCATGAATATGAAATTGAAAAAGCTGTTCTCAATTTCAGCAGTACCAAGTGTACCCGTTAATGCATGAAGAGTGAAAATAATTATAATAATATGTAGGCCACTAACCTCTTGTGTGATTTCTAGATCGTGTCGTGTGTTTTCGTATAAGCCTTCTAATTCGTCGCATCTTTGCTGCAGGGCACCTTTTTCTTCCAGGAGTACCAGACCTAGCTGCGCCGACTGTATCTTTTCGCTGCTCGCTTGGTCGAGCTCTCTTGCGAGCCTCTCGATCTCGGCTTGTAGCTCCACCACCGACAGCTCGTGCTGAGCTGTGGCTGCCATCGTGTGACAGTTAAAAGGCTTCCCAGTGAATCCTCATAAACAAAGTAAATAATCTCAGAAAAACAACTAGTAAAAACGTGTAAAATCAATTGTTTCTACATTCTCTCAAAGGTACGACGTCTTGACAGCTCAGTCATTTGGTACTGTTGTACTGTTTAGGGATTCCAACTCCTGATTATAAATCCCCCTCGTCGGAGAAGTGTCAAACCTAGTTCGACCATAATATTTCAATCAAATGTGTATTGGAATTGAATGATTTACGCTTGTCTATGTTTGATCTATAAGTAAGCGTATATTATTTATCGTTTTTTGATTATTGCAATCTATACACAGTCGTGTAGTGTATAGATTACCTATGTAATCTAAGCGACTGAGGATTTATCGTTTGAGTACAAAGGTACCCAGTAGCTAGGTAATTGGTATTCAAGTTTTATTTAATCTATCAAATATATAGAGATTAATATTTAGCAGCTAGGTGCTAGAAACAAAAACATTCAAAGCGAAAAACCTAAATATTTTAATTCTACTTACCCACAAATTCAACAAAATCAATTTAGATGGCAAGAAACAACCTCTACGGTTCAAAAATATTTATTTTTTACTGCCATCTATCTTGAAGTAGTAAAACTAACAGCGTATAGTAATAATCATGTTGTACTTTTGTCGACATCCAGAAACCAGAAATTCGTTCACGGTGTGTCATTCATAACATACATAAACTAGAATTTAACTATAAATTCGGAAGAGTTTAATATATATGACTGTTGATGAAATTTAATAAAGATATATTTACGAGCCTCAGACTTCGTGACGTTGTCACTGCATAGGGATGGCATAGGGGTTAGCTAGCATCCACGGACCTGCTAGGTTGTCCTAGTGGGCGGGGAGGTGAACCCCGACGTGGCGCGTCGCCAGGTGGTGGATAGGGGATCGGCTCCCAGAAATAGGAGCTACCGGTTTACCGGCGCGGACCAAACACCAAAGGAGGGAGTGTTGCGTCATCCTGCCCGGTTTTCCGCGAGTCGGCTGTATGGGTCAGTTTCCTTGCGGGATTCCGAGTGGGGCGGTGCTTCGTGCGGTGCTTCGTGCAGCGCATCTCGCGCAGGCGGGACGCCCTTTTCAGGGCGCAAGGGGGGGTTACTGTTGGAGAATCGGGGGACTCTCTAACGGTCTGCGCGACCCCCCTGCATGAGGGCACGAGGGGTGATTTTTATGTATGAGCAAATTCAACCCTCCATAGAGGAGAAAGGGCCCTTTTTAGGGCCAACCACCGGGGCAAGATGGTTGAATGCTAACGCGACCCCATCTTGTCCCACAAAGGTGGAAGAGGGACTCATCCCAGGTTTTTAGTGGGTATGCCGTCGTGAGGTAGGCGGAGACTCCCTCATAACCACCTTGCTCCCCCGGGCAGGTGGTATCCATAAAGGATTTTCCTGGGTCAAAAAAAAAAAGGGGGTTAGCTAGCATGGGGTGCTAGGTCGGGTAACCTCCTCGTGGTGCACCCTGGTAACATCGTGGGATACTTCTTTAGTACGCTAAAGAAGTATCGCACGGTGGCCAATAACCCGACACGGAGGATCTCTCGACGTGTCCCTCTGATTAGCAGAGGGCACAGTGAGACGAGACAGGGGGAGAGGACCGCATCTGCGGTCCAGAGATGGGCTTGTGGCCATGGCTCGCAGAGCTCTGTCTTGTAAGGCGCTCTAGGTACTTTTTAAGACAGAGTTGTGCGGGCCACGTCCTAAAGCAACGAAGCGGGGACGTGCTTGGTGTGCATTTCCCAGTCGTTTGTCGGGAAGGGACACTCGCAATGTCGTTTTCTGACTTGCGGCCGCTCGGAGATCCCCCAAACTGGGTCGGGGACACCCGTGGGCCGAGTGATCCTGGGGGTCTTTGACGAACGGATTTGAGGGCTTTTCGTTACTGGCCCTCCGGAGGGGCGGCGGCACTTTGCGAGGAGGTGTCGTCGCATGTACCCAGGTAGGCTAAGGGGGATTTTCCTCCTGGCCAGCTTTCGGCCGCTCGGTATTCGCTGGGTCGTCAGACCTTAGTGGGACCGAGTGGCGGAAGGGATGGGAGCTTCCTCCGCACGTCAATGAGGGTGCAGTGGTTGAAGCGGGGACGAGCTTGGCGTGTAGTTGCCTGGATAAGAATTCTGGCGGGGGACCACTAGTTCTGACCGGCGGCGGCACTCTGCGAGTAAGTGTCGTCTATACACCCAGCAGGCTTATGAGATGGGATCTCCTTTGCCGACGTCTCGCCGCACGATATTCGCAGTTTCTTTTAGATTCTTGTGGGACTGAGCGGCGCACTGGGTCCGTGGGTAGTCGGAGTGAGGGCTCCCGGCTATCCGTTCGCGGGCTCGGGGAAGGCGGCAGTTAACATGTGTGACGTGTTCTGCCGTAAGCACCGAGTGGGTGTGCGGGGGTGGCTTGCCACTCCTGGGATGGGCTGCGGCCGCAGCACTTTGCGAGAGGGGCACCGGTGCGTTCCTATGGAGATCCCGGAGCCCCTTGACATGCAATGAGGCTGGTCACCGGGGAGTTTTAGTGAGTCGTCTGTCGTTTTTTAGACAGCCAACCTCACATATTCCATTTGCGGGTTAGCTAGCATAACATCAGCGCAAAGTAGGTAGGTTTAGCCTACCTATTATAGGTACTTAATTGGCATTACATTGAGCTGACCCTTTATGGCACGACATGATCTTTTTTTTTATTTGTTACTTTGGTGCGTAATACACCTTTTCTTTCTACTACGTAGTAAGTAATGTTGTCATTAATTACTACAAAACCGATCACAAAGGACGTATTTTTTGCTTAGAACCAAAACAGTGCAGTAGGTAATGTTATATGAAATCTAATTATTGCACTGTTTTTTACTTTTTATTTAGATATATATTTACCACAGAGGTGTAATATAAAATGATTGCTGAATAAAACCGACCTCGTGAAAAATAATCAAATGGCGTGCATTTTGTACCATTGTAAAACTTTGATTCTTCATATTTTTAGTTTGAGTAGGTTTATTTTATCACAGTTGGTACCTAGATTGGTAGTTGAAAGAAAAGTAAATTACGCACCTTGCTAAAGAGAGTAATTAATGCATTCGTGTTAATTCAGTGCCCTCGCTTGCGCTCGGGCACCAACATAACACTCGTGCATTAATAACTCACTTTGCGCTCGGTGCAACAATCTACTATTGTATGAATGGCACCTATCTTTCTGATTACTTAAGTACCTACCTACTTGATACTGGGTACCTAACCTACAGAGTTTCGTTGCGTATTATAGATAAATATTTTTTAATCTTGTTTTGGTAAGTACCACCTTAACACTTTAGTCTATTTCGTGATGTGTAGTGTCAAATCAATATTTTTGATTTCATTTCATTTCACCAAATCTCCATGGTTTAAAAATACATACGCTATTCAAAGCAGTTAGTAGGTAGGTATATTTGTATATTAGAAATAAAACAAACAAGAAATAATTTCAATCAGGTTTATTAGGAATTTTTACAATCAAATTGACGAGGAATCACAAATATCACAAAACAATATTTTAGATAGCTAAACTGTTTCACAAGTGGGTATTTTATCTTATTTTTATATTATTCTGTAAATAATTAAATTTAATTAACAGTCCAAAAAGTTTTTTTTAATTGTGTAGGAAATAAATAAATTACCTACTTAGTACATATTTTTAGTATAATTAAAATGTATACATACCTAATTATTAGTATTTTCTATTACCTAATAATAACATGTTAGGTTAGTGACTGTCTCCTAAATTATAGGTGATAAACATAAAATGTAAATCCGTTATTGGACTTAGGATAAATGCTTTAAATTTAGTAGTATTGTTTTTTTAGAGCTGTGGATTTTGTTTAATAAATAAAATAAATTGTACATGAGCAACAAGAGTCATTTTAAATGACTTTGTCCAAAAATGCATTAGTAGATACCAATGAATTACTTACAGAAGCAATTTTTGCCTAGGGCTGCGATTTAATACAAAATTTATTGAATTTGAAGTGTTCATACAAAAAAAAACTGTTATTTTGAATTACAAAGTACTTGGTTAGGTAAGGTTACGCCAAGGAGGTGGAAAATACAGTGCACCATTCAGATGAATTATTTTCTTAAGAGTTTACTAACTTTATTAGCACCTGCTTTAACATCTCGAGACTCAAAACAATTAAACTATTTACAGATCAACTTTCACCAACCTATACCCAGCATGTGAAAAATCCCAAATATCAATATAATAATATAACTGTATTGTATAAAATTATCTTAGGGATGGATGTGCCACGAACTACTGTCATTATGCATGTTCCAATAATAAATAAATATTGGTAGACAATGCACACAACACCATGTAGCCCTAAACTAAGCATAGCTTGTATTATGGTGACCAGATAAACTGATAGAATACATATGACACCCAGACACTGAACAAACACGTATGTTCATCACACAAATGTTTATCCCGAAAGGGAATCGAACCCTTAACCTGCAGCGGAGAAGGCAGAGCTACTACTAACTGAGCTGACAGGCCAGTTTGATCTTAAGTATTTATCTACTAAGCCTGGGAATAATAGTCGTTTGATATCCTGTGTTAGTTTAGCTACCACTAGCCAAGTATTTGTTGGTGAAATTGAGCATTAATGTTGGCTCTGCACACCTAGGGAAAAACAAATAGGCAGGAATCCAATGATACAATAAGGCGACCCACTGCACTAATGTACGATTGACCTAGGTGAACCAACGGCCATAAACAATCTTACATCTACCCTAATATTGATTAATTGACCTAAAACATTTAGCATACAAAATGCTATTAATTTTTATTGCTATACGTTAATTCACAAAACTATTTGGAATGTTTATACATTGAGTTAAAGTGATCCGAGAGTTGGCTCCTATCTGGCTCAGCGTATTAGCATTGCCATTCAACGTGGCAACGCCGCCAGTGTCTTGGAAACGCTGCCCTCTGGCAGTTATCTGGATCATTTGAGCTATATATAGAACTGTTTCACATGTATTTTATATTTTATTCTGTAATTATTTTTGTAAATAAATGTTAATGTGTTATAAAGTAAAAGTTAATTATAATAGAATCGATTTGAATTTTGGACACCATTTAATATGTCATTGAAATAATATCATAATTTTAATTAAAATAAATGGATTATTATTAACTAATATGGTCACAAAAACATATTTGTACTGATTGGCTAGATTGGTTACAAAATCAAATATTCTCCAAATTAAAATTGAATTTGATTTGTATTCAAGGTGGTATATTATAGAAGGTTGGCACCAACATGGCGGGTAGAAAAAGTAGGGATCTTTGCAGTAAATAAACTTTAGATATGTCTTTACTTTTTGTTTTTGTCGAAGCTCGTTTAGTATTAGTACTTACATAATAATAAAAAAAAATAAAACATTAATTTATCTAACATTAAATAGATGGACAAATATTTAGTACTATTCCGCCAATCTATTCCCAATGAGTTAGACACGATGCAAAAGCATGCAGCTCCCTCCCGCCCAGGAAGGATTAGATTAGCAGAATATTACTAAATATTTGTCCATCTATTTAATGAGTTGTAATGGATTTCCGCACAGTCACGCCTGAATCAATTATCTATTCATTTGCCTAACGAGGAGCAGAAGAACATTCAAAGTGGTCGTGATTGTAGTGTATAAACTTTTGAATTTGAGCTAGGCACGCGTGTAGTTCGCTCGCTAGCGCTTTACTTTCAGAACGACATTAGCATAATTACATAGGGTCTATCTGTTAATCACAGACTGATCCTGATTCTCTTATAACGTCGGACTAACTAAAATATCGTCAATGATCTTATTTTGTTTAGACTAAAGCTCAAATTAGAGTAACAATTTTAAATGACAGTTTTTAAATTAAGTACCAATTGACATTTAGTTTAATTATTTAATTCATTTTTCTAGGATTTTCCGCAGTTATAATCAACACTTCTTTACATGATGATCAAGATGCGTCAATTAAATGAATAAAATATTGGTGGACAATGCACACAACACCATCTAGCTCCAAACTAAGCATAGCTTGTAATATGGTGAACAGATGACTGATATATACTTATATATATTTAAATACATACTTATGATACTTTATAACACCCAGACACAAAACAAACACCTGTGTTCATCACACAAATGTTTATCCTGGGAGGAAATGGAACCCTCAACCTACATAGCAGAATGCAGAGCTACAACCTACTGAGCTGACAGGGCGGTCAAATATGTTGTATTTTCTTCTTAAACTAACATTTATATGTTAATTTTAGTTAGTACGACGAAACAACAGAATTATGACCATTAGATGTTTTTCACATAAGAATGCCAAAAACAGATTTACTAGCATACTTTAACGCTAAGTTATCTAATTATGAAATTATAAGAAAGAGGGACAGTATCTCCATTGAACGAAAAATGCAATAAGTGCCAAAATGATGTGATTTTTTACTGATATATTGTTGATATACTTTGAGCAATGTTTACGTAGACGTGCACTCAAGAAATTATATAACAAATTTTGCTAGACTTTAGATCTACTTTCGGACACTAGAACGACATTATTGTACAGTTAGTACCTAGCAAACTAGTATATAGCGACCGCTATTAAATTTACTTTAGTATTTCTAATAGCTACCTAATACGATAACAAAGTAAATTACAACTACGAAACGTTTAATATACATATATACCAGTGCTAAATACATAACATAAAATAATTTCACACATAATAATAATAATGCCGGACATTTCAATATAATCTGGCCCCAAAGTAAGCAGAGCCTGTGTTATGGGAACCACGTGATAAAATATAATATTTTTTTGTAAATAAATACATATTATACATAGAAACCAGACCAGAGACAAATACTTGCAGATCATACATATATTTGTCTCGGCCGGACCTTAGCCCACTGCGCCACAGAGGTCGTCGTTAGATAAAGTATCTATCTATCTTATAATGACTCTTTAGCCAATGAGCTGTTTAAATATGTTGTCATCTCTATTCATTAACATTGGAATGACAAAGACAGAGCATACTTAAACACTACGCGATCTAATTACAAATGTTATTATATGAAAGAGGGATAATCTATAGTATTATTGCAGCTCTTTATGATTGTACACAATTTATTTTCAATCATTATTATCTCTATGTTATGTTCTCCCTGGTGCAGACGCATGTAAATGAAACACCTCCCAATTTGCAATTTAAAAGCCATTTGTTCATTCCAGCGCTCGGCGAAGCAACAAGTCTGGCGAGTATGCACAGTCTTGGTGGTTTTCGTTAGAGTTGCATGCAACAACGAGCTTGCATGTGTGTGCGGGATGGTGTGCGCTAGTAACACTTTGCGCGGCGCTTCTATTTCGCTTCTATTGCGGGCGGGAGGTGCGTGCGTCTGCATCGTGTCGAATTCATTAGGAATAGATTGGCGGAATAGTACCTACTCAATGTTTTGAATGATAGTAGTCATAATGAAATGTAAATATTTCACCTGAAACATAAGTACGTGAAACCTCTATTTGAGATTCGTGGAAACGAGCTATTTACAAAAAAATAATCCACAATTATTAATTTATGTATTCAATTTAAAATAGTGATAATAAATAATCGTAATAAGATAATATTTCCAGGTAATAAATAATAATAATTTGACATATCCTTACACTCTATTTACTAATATCGTAACAAACTGGCCGGACCATTATTAAAATTTATCAAAATACAACACCTTATTAAGACGAGAATCTCTATAAAAATTACTTTAAATTTAAAACCTTTATATTTAAAACCACAGGACATGATTCCGTTGTTACGCTGGACTAGCTAAAATTTCGTAAAATACGATTTTATTTTCCAATAAAGTCCAAATTCAGTAACAGTTTTAAAATAAGTTCAAATTGACATTTTGTGCCTTTATTACAATTATTTTATTAAAAAATTCCGTAGTTATTTCGACACCAAAATACATGGCGTCTTAAATGAGCTAAAACACGACTGTCACACGTCAACTGAGTAAAATTCAGAAGGGTTATTTAAACATGTTATTATAATAAATTAAGTTTGCAACAAAGTAAAAATTGTCCAAACTTAGGTGCAAAAATAAAGTGCGTATTTGACGATATTTTAGTAAGTCTCGCAAAACAACAAAATCAAGACCATTAAAAATTATGGTTATTCAAGTTTAATTTTAAAACCCATTTCCTAGCTTCAGGTGTAACGTTTTTTACACATATGATTTTTTAAGAATAACAATAGTTAAGACAAGACAATGGATTTCAAATGCGATCTTCGAGACAACAATTAAAATTATACTATTAGGTACAAAATATTTTAGTAAATATTTTTATTATTAACTTACGATTATTGCTACCGTCTACTATAACCAACTCGAATTAATAGTTTTCTCATCGCCGCGTGTCATTTTTACCGATAAGCGAGTTCTTTTCTCAAGTATTGAGCAATTCTTACCGATTAACGTGTTTTTTTCCTTTTTATCTTTTTACCTATTAGAGGGTTCTTTTTACGAATTATTGAGCCATGTTACCGAGTGAGTCGTTTTTGCAGATAAATAAGTTTAACGCTCCTGGATTATGTATAAATCGGCTAGATTTTATCAGATTACATCAAAGAACATCCCGAAGACGTGTCTTCTTTGAGCAGCACTTGCATTCTCGCGGGAACATCTTTCACTTCGACCGGTTCCGGCATTACTTTCGGCGACTCCTTCCGGACAGACTGCTTGCTCTGTTTGGTAACTTCTACCTTCTGCGGCGGCGGGTTCGAGTCCAGACTGTGCATATGCATGAGTTGCGGTTTGGAGTCTTGGGTCAGGGATCCGGTGCTGGCGGTTCGGACTCGCACGGTTTTCGTGACCATCGAGAGACGTCGTTCGCGGGCATTGATCACGGAAGTTAGGAAGGGGATTTGGTTGCTGATACCCAGCATAAATGGTTTGTAGCCGTAACTGAAAAGAATGAAGGTTAATTTAATGATAATTTACTTATTCAACGGCTCGAGCAGTCGATTTCCACTTATCGAGCGGTCGCTTTCAACCTGTCGAGCAGTCAACATAACTATTTCGAGCAGTTGCTTTCAACCACTGCTCATAAAGTTTAGGTAGACCGCTCGAGTCTTCTTCAACTTTATGCAATCCATTAAAACCAATCGAGCGGTCGCATTCAACCGCTTGAGAGATCGCATTCAACAGCACGAGTAATTATTTTAAACCTATCGAGCGGTCGCTTTCAACCGTATTCAGTCATACCATTCAGAGTCCGTCCAGGCGCAGATATCCTGCAGCACCCTGCGCAGACGACGCACTGCGTCCAGCCCGACGTCGCCGGCGCGCGCCGCGTTAGTAGTGCGTAGCACGGCCAGTGCGTCGCGCAGGACGATGGCGATGATCACCGACCACTCGATGCAGCTCGCTTCCGTCATCAGTTGCAGGAAGTATCTGCAAACGAACGTGGATGCTGTCATTCCATGTTCATCATCATCAATTAAATAAGTCCTTTCCGGGGAACACGGTGCGCTTCTATAATAAGCTTCCTGAAAATGCAACTACCTATTAACATCTTGAAGAAAGCGTATTATAATATAAATGACTATATTATCGATAAGAATGCCCAGCCTCGGGTCGCTCTGCCCTCGCAGATTTTAAATGCATAAACTATCGTAATCTAGTATTAGTTTTCCGTAGATAAGCTAGTTATAAGATGGATCATCCAGAAAAGCGCAGGACCAGGTCGAGTTTCTCGTCAGTTCTACTCGGGCTTGGGTTGGAAGGAATTAGCACTTAAATTCACCTAGTAAAATTTTTCAAAGCGATTCTTGTGATCGTATTGAATAAAATATGTTTAGACTTTGAGTTTGCGAGTGAGCCATTGAAATAGGAAGTAGCGACAATAAGATAGGTTGCGATAGGAGTATCGTACCGGAGCCTGACGTGTGCGGTGTGGTCGCCTCTCTCGGCCTGGTGGTGGTGCAGCCGCTCCATGAGAGCCGCATAGCGCCGCTCCTCGGTCGGCTCGCCCGCGCCGCACGCCCACGCCACGCCGCCGCCCTCCGCCACGCTGCCTTCCAGCGAACTGCGGGACATCAACGCTATTTGTTCGATACCCGGTGCGATCTAACTTTTCAACCACTCGTGGAGTTCATTTCGATTCATCTAGAGAGTTTTTATCGAGGTGAGTTTGATCTGCGGTCCGCGAGTTCCCGCTCGAACGGTGTCGGTGCCATCGACGAAGTAGGACGTGAGTCAAATCCGTGTTTTATCAAAATATTATTAGAACTCACGAAAAAGTGAAGAGTGAAGTGAAATACTCGTGGAGTCTTATCTGGAAAACTAAGGAGGTCACCATCTCGAGCATCCGTTTTTAAAAGCGATTATCTATCGATCGGTCGAATTGATCTACTCGAGCGAGCGATTTTTTACCGCTCGAGCGGTTGTCTTCGACGACCGAATCGGATAATTTCTTTATAACGAGCGGTTGATCTCGACCCTTCGAGCGGACTTCATCGGCTCGAGCGGTAGTTTTCAACGAACCGAGCGGTAGTTTTCGACCACTCGAGCGATTGATTTCAAAGTGGTTGTACCTGACGGGTCCCGGTGATATGGGCACCCCAGACAGCGGCAAGGCTCGCAGCGGCAAGCTCATGTATCCACTGTCGCCGCACAAACTGTCGGACTCCGCTGAAGGCGTATACGAACCTGTAAATATATTTTTAATTAAAATTCTCGATGTACTTTGGCTGGCATAATGCCTTTAGATGCTATGCATCGTATTTATATTTATTATAGGTATATTTATAGATATTTATCTAGCGATAAGACCGCCCATTGTACTACCGTGTAGCTAAACATTGTTTCTTATAACAGTCTAATGTATTTGTGGTGTGCAATAAAAGTATTCTCTATTCTTATGTAGCGATCTCTGCCAGACAACAAACCTTGGACGAACAAACTTTTAAATATTATACATAGAAACACCCAGACCTCGGACAAATACTTTGCAGATCATACAAACATTCGTGTGTCCGAGTATTATACAACTGTATTGATCTAATTAACTAGTTAGAATGTTAGTTTGGGGTTAGATGATGTTATGTGAATTGTACACATATATAATCTGATACACAAATCATACTCACAAGTGACAGTGCTAGCTTTCCTCTGCATATAAAGATCAGTATCCTGATTCAACACCGGGTAAGGCCACGCGAATTCTTCGTGCACTTTCTTCAGACAGTGCACAGCACTATCGACCTTCGCGGCGGCTTCCCTCTCCCTCGCCAGCCAGGCCACCAGATGCAGATCCAGCGCCGACGCCATCTTGCCGAGCGCTAGCAGCCGCGCGGAGGAGAGGAGAACTCGCGCGTACCGATGGATCATGACGTCAATGAAGAACTCTTCGTCCGCGCCGAACGATGTTTCCCTGAATAATCAACGATAAACATTTCCATTTCAAATCTCTCGTGAGTTGTACGATACGTTTTAAATAAACGCGGGTTTTACTCACGTATTATTTTCTCGTTAGAGGCACAGCTTGAAAGCGAGCGGCAACTCACGGACCTCGGATCTAACTCAACCTGATGAACATTCTCTAGATGAGTTGAACGGTCGGTGCCTCCATCGACTAAATAATACGTGAGTCGAACCCGTGTTTTTTTTTTTTTAATAATAATACCGGACATTTCACACAGTATCATCTGGCCCCAAAGTAAGCAGAGCTTGTGTTATGGGTACCACATGACTCATACACTACTTATATACTATTTTTTTTGTAAATACTTACATATTATACATAGAAACACCAGACCAGAGACACATACTTGCAGATCACACAAACATTTGTCCCGAGGCGGGAATCGAACCCGCAACCTTTTGCGTCTCAGCCGGACCTAAGCCCACTGCGCCACAGAGGTCGTCAAGAGGTCGTCAGAGGTTCATCAAAACAATTAACGTATTGAGTCCACGGCTGTGTTATTTTTAAGTATATTTATAAGCGGCTAATGGCTTGCTATTTCTTATGTACGGAAAGTTTATTTGCAAAATGTAGGCCTAGGTCACGTTAATCTAGGTCCACTTCATTACATAGTATAAAACAAAGTCGCTTCCCGCTGTCTGTCTGTCCATTTGTATGCTTAGATCTTTAAAACTACGCAACGCATTTTGATGCGGTTTTTTTTAATAGATAGAGTGATTCAAGAGGAAAGTTTATATGTATAATACATTGATAATATAGTAGAGAAACATTGATCATTTTAGAGGTTTCTAATGTGGTGTCGTAAATATACACATTTGTTCGTGCTTACATTGCAATCGCTGGCTGAACCCTACGAGATAGATCAAAATAATGTACTACAGTATTGTACACCTTAAAAAGGTCTACAAAAAAGTTTGTATATAAAGACATTCTGTAGTATATTTAGCATCGGCATGCGCCCGTGCGAAGCCGGGGCGGGTCGCTAGTATATGTATATTCAGCTATTATTGAATTTTCAGATATAAAGGATCTTATTTGATCTTGTGTCTCGAACTCACATCATGTTTCTAAAGAAAAGATTAGCTTGTGTCACATTCAGTACATTTGTACATATTAATATGTATATATGGTATACATATAAATATGTACAAACAAGTAGGTAAGCAAATTGACAGCAAAATCGGTCGTCACTCAGCATGGGTAATACAAGTGTTTAAAACGCTCTTATAACGCTGGTCTTCCGTGACGCCGCGTCGGTATGAGCATCGGCTCTGTGGTGGCGCACGTTCGTCGTGTACCATCATAGTTAAGTAACATTCAAACGTTCAAAAATCCCAGTACCCAAATATCCAAAAACCCAAAAATCTAAACATCTAATTATCCAAATATACAGACAGTTGAAACAGCACTAGCTCCACCCTACTCCACCCTCTGAGACCAGCGACTAACGTTCACTCAACTAGTACTACTTATATATGGTAGGAAACCATTTTTGTTTATGTGCTCGTGCAACATGTGTTCTATATTAATTTATAAACAACTATCTCTGTAGGGCGATTATGGAACTCTAATTACAATCAATGTCTATCAGTTTTCAAACGAATGATTGAAATTACGAAATTAGTAAATGTTTATGTAATAAATAGTGGAACAGACAGATTATTGTACCGTACACCGAATTATTGTGGCAAGACCTCCTTACATAGGGACATAATAAATATGAACAAAACATTCACATAAACGTTTTAAAATGATGAAACATCCTGGCCTGCCAGTTCCGTTGGTAGTAGCTCTGCCTTCTGCACTATAGGTTGAGGTTTTTATTCCCTTCCAGGTCAAACATTTGTGTGATCAACATAGGTGTTTGTTCTGTGTCTTGGTGCTATAAAGTATCGTAAGTATGTATTTATAAATATATAAGTATTATATCATCTGGTCACCATTATACAAGCTATGCTTGGCTTAGGGTTGGATGGAGTTGTGTACATTGTAATATTTTATTTATATCCAAACACATTTATAATAATAGGAAGTTGTCATTCTATAGAAGTGATTCTTTAATAAGAATAGCAGCTTCACAGGTAAATTAAAGATCTATAATAAGTACGATATTCACCTATCAGCGCGTGCAGGCACGGACTTTTTCCTTTTAACAGCGGCCGTCGCACGCGCGGGCGGCGCGGCGGGCGGGGCGGCGGGCGGCGCGGGCTGCGGGGGCGACGGCTCGCGGGGCGACACCGTGGTACTGAAGCTGCGTCCGCGCCCGCCTGACAACTGACAGACCATACTTACTATACTATCTATCAACTCTGCTCACGGACTAACACGACTATACAATATAATCATTTATTTTGATTACTGTGGTGCACTAGGATGCAGAAAATTAATGTTTATTTATTTATTTATTCCTGAACAGATCTAGAGCGCTATTTTTTGTGAGTACTACGATTACTGAAACTGAAATACTACGATTCAAGTTTGACACCTCGGCAACGTTCGTGTTTCCGAGTGAGTACGATTATGAGCACCGGTGGTTAAGCGGCAGTGGCCCCAAATAAATTAAACGCGATATATACTTGTCAACTACTAAAACCATTTGTTTTATTTTATTTTTTATGTATATTGTTGTAACAGCTCTAGATAAGTATCACTACCGCACGTTCGTATTTTCTATGATAGACGAAATTTCGGCACCGTTATTATGTTATGAGAATTCGATCTTTAATAGTACGAAGATAACATTCAACATTGTCATAAAATATCAAGGACACGACTCCAACATAATTAGCTCAATAATTAAAATAATCTATTGCCCCGATGCATTTGATTCCACTCCCTTATTATATACAGCAGAGCCAATTCATAACAGCCCAAGAATCCGCGACAATCAGACTTTCGTAATTTTATAAAAGCTGATAGTTTACGTGTGTATATCCCCAATACAGGTAAGAACGATCCCCGACTATGAAGTTTGGATCATGGTGTATAAAATTGTACCTCAAATTCGTTAAAGTATAAAGATCATTTTTTATAGATAATCTGCCTCTTAGCAGTAGTGTGCTTGGATGCAGAATATCTGACATTATGGTGACCCACATAGTGACTCTAGGTAGAGTCCCTACCAAGTGACTTGTTCAATTAGTATAACTAGATGGATTTTTGTGTGTAGTGTGTGTATACAAACCTGCATGTTGCCGAGTATGACGGAGAGATCTTCTGCGTTCGGGGTGACCGTCTGCTGGACTATCTGACCATATTTAGCTTGCACATTCACTGAATTTCTCGGTGAATCGACGTCATTTGGATCTGCAATACATTTAAGAGTTTACATTTTTCTTTTACAACTCTTATATTATTATGTTATTAGCCAACAAGACCACTAAGTAATTTAACTTTAGTGTACCATATATATTGTATATTGATATATATTGTCGCATGCCAGAGTAAACAAAGTAATGATACGTAAGTATTTTTATAGTTTTTACGTGTAATTATTTTAACTTAGAAAATGTGCAAACGTTGTTTATTTAACTTGACTTACAATTAAAGGTTAGTAGGGTAGCCTCGTGATCGATTATTATCTTTGTTAATTTTTTAAAAGAAATATTTTTAATGACGCCTCCAATAGTCCTCTTAGGCATTCTTAGGCACCACCATAATCTATGGAGTTAATGTACCTTTTTTCTGCTATTATTTTTGCCGGGCATTCAGCAGTACCAGTACAATGTTTACTCGGCTTATTGAAGTGGACGCAAGTGGCGCACTTTGGTTCATCTGCCTTATTCGTGCATTCCTTAATAGAGTGACCAAGAGCAGCACAGTGGCCACAGGTGTATGTAGGATCCCGACATGACTTGGCCGCATGTCCATACTGTTGGCACTTATAACATCGAGTGATCAAAGTAAAGTCTCGCACAGGGCAAGATGACCAATTCACATACACTCTATCTTTTGTTACGAGGGCTTTACGTATATCTGCAGGTACTTCAATTACGTAGTTGCAGGTCTCAGCTGTCCTCTTGCCTGACTTATGGCTTAACCTAATTGAGCTTAAAAACTGGTCAAGAGACGAATTCTTAAGTGTTTCGGCCAGATTCTGGTGGTAAAGACACGTAAAAACCTCTTTTTCGGCCATAGATGAAGGCACACCAACAACTACAACTCTGGGCTTCCGTTTATGCGGCTCATCGATCGTAAGGTCGGAGTTTTTAAGCTGCATCGATTGCTTGAGCTTCTCAATGTCATCTTTAGTTTCAGTGCTTATTATTATTCCTCCGTTCCTTGTTTTGCGAAGGCCTCTTATGTGTAACTTCATTTGTTCAGGACAGAGCATTTTCTGGACAAGTGATTTTGTGTCTTCACTTGTCTTCAGTTTATCGTTGGGATAAATGGCAACTGAACTAAGATTAATGGGCTTTATGTAGTTATTAGTTCCATTTTTAACCATCTCGGCAAAAGAGGTTCCTGCTACGGGTTTCGAGGACTGATCAATACTTTGTTTAAGGTCTTGAAGCCGCTGAGAAAGAGTTTATCTTTCAGTTCTTGAGTAACGGAGTGGGCTTGAACGGCTTTCTGCTTAAGGGACTGGTATTGCACTGCCATCTGCGATGTACCATGACCTACTTTTCGACACAAAGTACTGATGCGAAGTTTTTGTTTCGTATTCAGTTTCCCCTCCGATGCAATAGTACATACTTCATTCAGATACTGCTCGATTGATTTCATCCAGTTCTGAATTTCAGGAGTAGAAATAACTTGTACGACATCGTCTTCTCGGTCGGGTGCTATAGGGCGGGTGCTATAGGGCGGGTGCTGTAGGGCGGGTGCTATAGGGCGGGTGCTATAGGGCGGGTGCTGTAGGGCGGGTGCTATAGGGCGGGTGCTATAGGGCGGGTGCTATAGGGCGGGTGCTATAGGGCGGGATGCAGATGCAGGCGAGGCCGCAGGCGGCGGCGAGCGAGCTGCGAGCTGTCCTGCTGCTCCGGTTGAAGGGACTGTTGTCCATTTTGTAGTATTTAAGTTAAACTTAATAATTCATGTCCATTTTCACGAAATCACTAAACATAATATTCTATACCTAGAGTAGGTATGACGCAGTAAACGAGGTCACGAGTCAGCATGTAATTATTTGTTTATTTTAATATAAATTTGAGACACGTCTGTTCTAACCAAAGACCAAATGAATCGTAAGAGTTGTAAGTTGGTTAGTTATTACGTCAAGGTTCTTGCAATATAATTAAAGAAACAGGATACCAAATTTAGAATACATCATATCTGTAGAAGTTGCTCAGATTCCTGATACTCAGATCCAGAATAGAGCTGATGTTCTTCAAATGATTGAACAGATTTCTTGAATCATAACTACTTGCTCGATCAAGTGACCTTTCAGACTGACTGACCTGTCAGCTCAGTTGGTAGTAGCTCTGCCTTCTGCGCTGTAGGTTGAGGGTTCGATTCCCTCCCAGAACAAACATTTGTCTGATGAACATAGCTGTTTGTTCTGTGTCTGGATGTTATAAAGTATCATAAGTATGTATTCAAAAATTGATAAGTATTCTATCAGTCAACTGGCCACCATAATACAAGATATGCTTAGTTTGGGACTAGATGATGTTGTGTGTTATCCAACATAAAAAAAAAAAACACTAAATCAAAATCCATTTATCCGTTTGGGTACAACCGATACACACGTCAAACTAACTACACATCACTGTTTGCGTTGGGGGTTAAGGGAATTTTAATAGTATGTCGTTCGAATTAAGGTTGAATTTCTCACCGATAGCTCTAAGGAACCTGACTAGATCCCGGGCGAGGTCGAATCTCTCTTGTTGTAGCGCTGTGTCTAACAGCTGCGTCGCCAGCTGCCGGCTCACCGCGGAACTTTCCAAGTTCTATGACAACGAGTAAATAAGTCATTATCGTGTATGCTATGTGATATAATGATATCAAGAAGGTAGAATTATAATATATGGTAGATAGGTACATATATGTGAATAACTTCTAATAATATAAATAAAGTTTGTGAGGTCATGACTTTGTGAGATTGTGAGGTATTGATTCAATATAAAGTTTGGACATGTCTCTGAATACTCAATACACAATACACATCTTCAAATAAGTAAGTAAAGAGGTGTCTTATAGAGTCTGGAGATTTCAGTCGTGAGCATTTTTAAGTTTATTTTTACAAAATATCAGAATGATCACGTGACTGCACAGTAAAGAATTTTGCATCAAAAATTTGCTATAGCGCAGAAAATATTTTGAGATCTTATTCAAATTATCCTTTTATGGTCTGTAATGGTTTATGGAATAGATTATAGTTCGGTTAGCGAGGGCAAGTCGCGAGCAATAAGGAGCTAGTAAAGTTGGAGAAATATAAAAACACAACCAACCTTGATAAGCTGTAAAAAGCGTTGAATATTTTAGCAAAACAACAATGTATGGATTAGTCACAGTTTTACGCTTCGTCGCATAAATACACAAAAACAGGTAGAGGAATTATATAAGGGATGATAATAATTAAGTGCGTGTGCGCTTATACGCGGTGTTCACGACATTATAACAGATCTGTCATAAACAACTGACACAATAGAAATATATCTATAATTTACTTAATGAGATAATACAATGAGCCCAACCGGTATCTCTGCTGTAACGCAGTGAGAAGTTTGGGTATCCTGCATATTCTAGGTGCAGCATCTGCTCAAGGTTACCATGTTCTTGGAATATCATTGAAGTAACAGGACACCAAATTTAGTATCGTCAGATTTGTGAAAGTTGCGGAAGTTGCTCACATCCCATCAACTAGAAAAGAGCTGATGATCTTCAAATGACTGAACTGATTTGCTTGAAATTTGCTATCTATAGATAATAACATGCTTGATGATCTGAGTGCCCAAGCGCAAATGACAACGCACAGAGAAGGCTTCTGAAGTAAGGGTAAGAATTACAGGTCAGGTCTTAAAACAATTCAAAACCGGTGGCAATTCGGTTGGTTCATTTCTAAAATTAGGAATTGTCTAAAATATATTTTAGTTAGTCATAGCATTTGTAAAACCTATTCGGTTGGTACCATCTAACTAAATTAGGAACGCTTACTTAAATTATATAAAATTAAATTAGGATAAGTTAGTAACAGCAGAATACCAAGTTTAATTTGACAGTTCTAAACCTGAAACCTAAATTTTAGGTAAAATTAGTTAGGTTGGTGCCAACAGAATTAAGGCTACTATCTAGTTAGTAAAACACCAAAAAATTTTTTCACTACTTCACTTTTTTAAGGGATAAAGATATTATTCAAAATCAAGTAAAGCCGTGTCGTGGTAATTTTCGTAAAAATAATTTTCTTTATAATATCCAACTGTTTTCAAAACATTTCAGGTTTCCCCAAACAGCTATTTAGCCGCCAGGTGGGGGACATTGACCTCTACCAAAAAGAGCCAATTCAAAGCTTAGCTTAATATTGATCAGAAAGCAAAGCATGATTTGAGAAAGCATTATTTAAAGTTTTCATTTCATAAATCTGTAGAGGTCACTATTACGTGTTTCCGTGCAAAATTTAATTACTTACGATAAAACTAATAAGCTGCGAGTCAGACCTCTGATATGGACGGTCTGATAAACTGACAGACAGACGGACATAGCGATACTATAAAGTTTCTCCTGGTCTTCGGAACAAAAAAAATTTCAAAATGAGTTCATCCGTTTGGGATCTACGATGCCACAGACACACGTACTACACAGATATACACGACAAACTTATAACACTCCTCGGTTGGTTTGGGGGGTTAATTACATAGTTACATCTCTCTCTATTCACTCAAATGGAATCCTTGAAGATAAAACACAACTTACCTGTAAAATAATAAGATAAGACGCGGCTGTGTCAAGCATTTTCCTCTGCAAACACTCTTGAAACAACTCTTTTGGCTTTCCCGCGGCTGAGAATAGATACGCCCATAGCGCTATCTCTGTCTTTCTCGCACATTGCACCACGGTCTGAAATAGATTTAACTACACTTGTACATATTGTAATTAAAAAAGAATTAATCTAGCCCAAACACCAGGTAATTCCTGTAAATCGTTGAGGAGTTCCCTCGACTGTCTTCCGGCTCCTTCATCAGATCAACTCCAGACCTTCATTGAATAGTAGAGCTTTAAAATACTTAATTTAAAAAAAAACGCACTAGTCGCCACTACGATTTCGAAGGTTTCCCGATTTCCCGATTTTCGATTTCCCTGGGATGCCATCATCAGATCCTGGTTTCCTTATCATGGTACCACCCTTGGGATATCTCCTTTCCAACAAAAAAAGAATCATCAAAATCGGGTCATAAACGACATAAGCATATTGATGAGCAGTAAGAAGATGGTATGGTTTAGAATTTAGATGTCTAGTAATATATGATTCGGTTAGTTAGACTGATTTCTACATAAAACGACCGCGTAGAAATTCATTAACAGACTTTGGCTCAAGAGTTTTCATGAAAAAAACTACTGCTTGTATCTATTCAAAATAAAGTTATTTGAACTCTTGAATAAATAAACTATGCTTGCATCAAAGTCATTTTAGAGTTTATGTACTACGTATGTTATTTATTTACGGCCAAAGTTGCGCTAAAATCAGTGTTGAAATACGATTATGTTTAGTTTTAAAGCGTATCCTTCAAACCCATATTTTTTTACGAATATGTTGCGATACAAGCATAGATTATTTGATATCACTTTTAGTTATGGTTGTACAACAGTACACGGTTTCGGTATCTTTACTCTTAAGTAACAATTCATGACCTTGAGTTTGGCAGTAAGCATCTTACGCTTCCGTGCCATTATTCAGTGCATTTTGACACACGGAAACGTGAGCTTAACGTCTCTAAGTCTAAGAGCTTCTAGACCTTTCTTACTTATCTCCACTGATGAAATTATAGCTAGAAGAATAGCGACACAATCTATTTTCTAAGTTCGAAGTTCTGGAACTTTCCAGAACCTTACCTGTAAATAGACGGGGAACTCATGGACAAACTCAATAATACTCGGCAGCTGGGCGTCCGGTATCGGCTCTTTGCTGGTCGCCTCCTCCTCCAGCACTTCGTGTAGCAGCAACTCGAGCGAGTGCGGGAAGTAGGCGAGCTGCGAGCACGAGCGCGCGATCTCCCACGCGTGGTAGCCCAGGTTCCGACGGAGCAACTGCCGCAGGATCTGGTGAAGGTATACTTGACTCTGGAACAGAGAGAAACGATAAACGCTAATTTATATCCGCGTCAATTATTCATTTTAAAAAGATTCACGCAATTGCAGTATCTACAGACGATTATAAAATGGGTTGAAGAGTCGAGTCCTACGGCTCCCAAGAACAGCTACGAGCTTTGCTCAGCGTTTTGGGCGGTATATGAAAGTTCACATCTTCAACACCGCAGCTAAGCACTGTGAGATTAAGGATAAGTCCCCAATAGACAATATGACTCACAATTACCATTGCTTAGCCAACCACAGCCCGATCAACGTAAAACCACACATTATTACGAATATACTAAGGAAAGTGTAATGGTTCTTCAGAGTCGGATGAAAGCATTACAGTTGGTCAAGTTTAGAGCCATTATAAATGCATAACGTAACGTATCCGGCAAGTCTGCGCTATATCCTACGTGACGTAAAAGTAGGGCGTGGTATGTTTGTAAGGATTTGTAATAGGAATATATTTCACTCGCATTTATACAAGGCGTCTACTCGGTAAACCAGTTTCGATAAATCGGAACGATAATGACTTTGGAATGTTAGTCGAATTCAGTCGAATTTACTGTTACAGATGGTTTTTACAAAATTATTCTCAGCTATATACCTCAGCTGAACGATCAGCTGAGGATCATCAAAAATGCACCCGCATCTGACAGTAAAATCAGGAACTATATAACACTTCCAGTGAGGATTTCTACGTGGAACTGATCCCACTGATGAGTGTTGCTTGGAGACTTATGATGTAGACGACTGCAATAGTCTTCAAATTATTGGGGGTTAGTCCCCCTGCTGACTAGCAGAAGAGCTAGCAATAGAGAAGGAAAACTTGAAACAAACCCGGCTCGGTGCCAGCCGTTATGCACCTGCAACCGAACCGACTGCGCATGTACTATTTCGTCTTTCTTGCGGATCCAGTCGGCAAGGTCGAGAGGTTAGTGTGGGTACCTGGGAAGGCCTGCGCTATGAAATAAAATCCCAAGCAGAGTGACGTCAGTGGAGAAGAAACTTCACCCACCTTAGCTTGCTGGATCCATTAACGAAAGCTTTCAATTACAATTAACTAATCTGTAACTTTACTGACGCCACCTAAATCATCTTCAACAGATGAACAAAAGCCAATGATGATGATGACTGTTTGGTTGTCAAATTTGTCAAAAGTAACTCTGTCTGTCTGTCTATTTGTAACTTTTTCACGCCTAAACCGCTAAGCCGATTTTGATGAATTTTGGTATAGAGATAGATGGGACCTTGGAAAAGCGCATAGGCTACTTTTTATGTAGGTACCACGCGTGCGAAGCCGCGGGCAGGAGCTAGTTCTTTATAATAACTAAAACCGTAATTTAAGATTGGTTTCATTGTCGAAACTGGTTATACTTACGAGTACAAACTGACGTTCCCTAAGAAACGTAACCTAGAGCCATAGACAAAAATCTATTCGAGGCAACAGCAAAAACTATTTAAATTTAAAACTAAAAAAAATTACAGAATAATAAACAATAATATAAAATACACGTGAAATAGTTGAGCTACCTAAGAACCGTTTAAAACGATCTATAGATAGCTCAACTGATCCAGATCACTGCCAGAGGGCAGCGTTCCCAAGATACTATAAAATGTACTCACCGTTCTATTGACAACGCAGAAAGGTAACGAAAATACAGAACTCGAATCTGACGCATACAAAGTTGTGTCGTTTTCAGCTCCCAACAGAATTGCATCGTCGAACAAAATGGCTGTGAACAAAATGATAGACAAGTGTGAGTGAGGCCTACAGTTTACTAATACTAATACTACTTCGTACGAGTCAGTGGCTTAATTTTGTAACGGAGTTAATAAGCCTGTCAAGCTTAATATTATAGTAACGTGATACATCCGATGCACGAATGCGCTTAGATGAAACTAAATCCCACTATGGTAACTCTAACTGGCCTGTCCGCTCAGTTGGTAGTAGCTCTGCCTTCTGCACTGTAGGTTGGGGGTCTAATCCTCTTCCAGGACAAACATTTGTGTGATGAACATAGATGTTTGTTCTGTGTCTGGGTGTTATAAAATATCATATACTAGTAATATACTAGTACTAGTATGATATACTAGTATAATATTTTAAATGCGAAAGTAACTCTGTCTGTCTGTCTGTCTCGCTTCACCAAATCTACTGAACCGATATGAAATTTGGTACACAGATAGTCGAAAGCCTGAGAAAGGACATAGGCTTTTTTTAATTGGAAAAAAGTGTTGTAAGGGGTTGAAAAGGGGGATGAAAGATTGTATGAAAGTATTGTCATTTTCAGAACTAAAAGCATTAAATTTAAGGCTGTTGATTCCTACTAATATTATAAATGTACTTTCACATTTATAATATTAGTAGGAATCAACAGCCTTAAATTTAATGCTTTTAGTTCTGAAAATGACAATACTTTCATACAATCTTTCATCCCCTCACGCCATACTCTGTCTGTCTGTCTGCTACTTTTTCACGTCTAAACCGCGGAACCGATTTTAATGAATTTTGGTATAGAGAAAGATGGGACCTTGGAGAAGGACATAGGCTACTTTTTATGTAGGTAGCATGCAGCAGCTAGTTACAAATATATAAGTATTCTATTAGTCATCTGGTCACCATAATACAAGCTATGCTTAGTCCGGGGCTACATGGTGTTGTATGCATTGTCCACCAATATTTATTTATTATTTATTTTTTATCTAGGTACTGGACCACGCTCAACCACATTTACTTCATTGATCTGTTAAGGACAACTATGTTAGATATGCTACGCTTAAATTAACAGGTGTATATAACTTAAGAGTATATATTCTGACTAGCTGACCCGGCCACGCGTTGCTGTAGCTCAGTAGTTCTAATACGTTGAACCCATAATACGCTAACCTCTAAAATTATCAGTGTTTCTCTACTATATTATGTATGTATTATACATTATAAACCTTCCTCTTGAACCACTCTATCTATTAAAAAAAACCGCATTAAAATCCGTTGCGTAGTTTTGAAGATCTAAGCATACGATGCGACAGACAGACAGCGGGAAGCGACTTTATACTATGTAATGATAATGATATTGGCCTCATAGTTCTAGAATAGGTGCCACAATCTCGTACGGGTGAGCTGTAAAAGCTGGTATTTGCAAGATGGTTCATAGCTACAAGTACGCTTGGTGGAGATTCTCGCACCCTTTTCCAAGATGAACTCTCAACAGTTTTGCGAGGTTGCGTTGGGTTAGGCCTATCGTAGCGAAGAATAGGCGCAGAGATAGTTTATAATATGATTCAATAAATCATGACATAGTATACAACAAAGTTGCCTCCCGCTGTCTGTCTGTCCCGATGTATGCTTAGAGCTTTAAAACTATGCAACGGATTTTGATGCGGTTTTTTTAAATAGATAGAGTAATTCAAGACGAAGGTTTATATGTATAAAACATGCATAATATAGTAGCGAAACACTGATCATTTTAGAGGTTTCTAATGTGCTGTCGTAAATAAATTCATTTTTTTTGCGCTTACATTGCAAACGCTGGCTGAACCCTACGAGATAGATCAAAATAATGTACTACAGTATTGTGGACCTTAAAAAGTTCTACACAAAAGTCTGCAATGGTATATGTCTATCTCTTAGTCTATGTTATTCTCTTAGATAAGTTGTATATAAGACATTCTGTAGTATAGGTATTTAGTATCAGCATTGCACCCGTGCAAAGCCGGGGACGGGTCGCTAGTAATATTATAATGTATAAGCAATCAAATAAGATGATTTGATACTACTCACTCAACGGGTAGATATTAAGATGAAACGGCAGCATGATCCTCTTAGCCATGAAAGTGTGTCGCCCCGAGTCGGGATGTCGGGTCGCGTCTCGCGGCAGCAGAGGTAGCCACACGCGAGCGCCGAGAGATCCGCACCACAGCCACAGCGCTCGGGAGAGCTGCGTCTGCGGGGTTCCGGCGACGCCGCCGCACGCCCAGACACTTTCCACGCAAGATGCTAGAACTGTTGCTGGAAGGCAGCTGTAGGCCTGCAAAAATATAACCCTGGATGATACCATGTTTTCCTGATATCGCAAAAAGCCGCTGACGTGACGATTCCTAGCCCTGTTATAGCCCTGTATTTTATTTTGTTTACGATACTTGTATATTACTGTATATCATTATAACATTGAACGTTTTTGCTATTTGTACATCAATCTATAGAAAACCACTTTCAAAACACATAAGTCTTTCTATTGTTCCTGTCACAACATCGCGATTTCTTGGTACTTGAGAAGTTAATTAGATTTGAGAATAGTACTCGTATGAAAACATTTTCCTGTAATTTTTCAAATGTTTCGTAATAACAGCAGCAGTTTAATCGTTATAAATCCATGTGTAATTGATTCCTAATTAGTTACATAATGATCGTAAACACTGATTTCTAACTTGATTCATACTGCCACATAAAATACAGTAAATTTAATAATAAACCTATTATCAGATCCGTGAATCATAATCAAATAGAAGCCGCATAATAAGGATAGAGCTAGTTATACAATACAGCAAAAAGTAAGCCGATCGATTTCAAGTGCATAAACGATTCAAGTTCAGTGCAAATTATAATCAAATCGGAATCAGATTATACAACTAATATTGGTCTCTTTGACCGACATTCGTACCGTGTACAGCCACGGCTGTGCACAGGTTCACTTACAGAGCGTGGGGGGGTCCAGTTGCGCGCAACTGGAGCAAAACGTCACATTAGTAATTCGCCTAGATTGCGGCAAGACGCGACACGCATCGAAGACCATTCTTGGTATTGGTATCGTTCACTACCACCGATAGTTACTCAAGGGCGAAGGCAATTTCATGTATAATCTAGGAAAACATCATAATTTGACTTAACAAAAGCTTACCGAAATAAGCTTGAAACGCTTTTAAATATTTGATAACACGTGACATGTGTATGAAATCTCTGAAACCTTAACTAAAGCCTGTGACAACACGTAATTTTATCACCATTGGTCACAACAGTACCGTCCTAGACGTAACTAAAGATTTTCACCTTCCGAAGGCTGTTCTATGAAAATAAGGAAACCTGATGCAACTCCTCGCGAGTATTGTGCGTTGGCGCGTGTGTGAAACATTCCACATCCGGCAGACGTGAAGACCCGAAGGTCTGTGTCGATCGCCTATAAATTACATGAATCTGCTACTTTTAATCCAGTACGTTTCTAGCTTCTAGTGCTCGAGCTGTCTAACATAATGTATACCTACGTGGCGGTTAGTAAACTTCTTTCAAATATACCTCGAATCCTTTCAAATCTTGTTCATCACTGGTTCATTCTTGATCAGTTCCGGAACTAAGAATTTTGTCAATGATTTCAAAAACAACAGCGTGATACCAGCAAAATTCGTAGAGTAGTTTGTATAAAATCAAAGCAAGTGAATATTTTGGTTGTTGCAGATATCTTGCCTATTGGCACTGACGGCGTCTACCCAAGCAGATGGAGATTTGGGCTGGGGAGGTCCAGTTTACGCGCCGAATCATGCCTCAGTAGATTACTATGTAAGTTAATCATCTAAAAGTACTGTATTTGATATACATGTGTTTTGAGAAGTCTCACCTAAATTATGTTTCCAGGCTTATCCTAGATACGCTTTCGAATATTCAGTTAAAGACCCACACACGGGAGACAATAAGGCCCAATGGGAGAAACGCGACGGAGATGTTGTGAAAGGTAACTAACTATGAAAATACACTACCCTCGATCACCAAGGCAATTACGTTAAATTAACTGATGTACCAATCGTATTTCAGGAGCATACTCGCTTGTGGAACCGGACGGTAGTCTCCGGATAGTCGAGTACTGGGCAGACGACAAATCAGGATTCAACGCAGTGGTGAAGCGCGTCGGCCCTAACCTTCACCCGACCGGACCTGCTCCTATTTACAAAGCACAGATCCCAGTACTAGCTGGGCCGGCTCTGGGCCCTATTTCCATCGGTCCAATAGCTAAGTTGGGAGGGTTAGCTGGAGCTCCGCTCATATCAGGCCCGTTAGGATACGGCGGACACGGCGCAGCAGTTTCAACTGCGTCGCTTATCAAGGCAGCTCCTATAGCGTACAGTGCACCCATAGTTAAACCAGTCCTGCCGATTTACTCGCCTTATATTAAACCCGCGCCAATTGTCCCTATTATCAAAGGTCCCCTAGGTCTGGGAGGAATTGAATATGGACCTATAGGATATCCCGGTATCGGGCTTGGAGGTCTTGGCAGTGGTTTGATAAAGGGACCTTTAATTGGTGGCTACAATGATATTGGCCTTGGAGGTGTGCGGAAGGGGTATGATGTACTGGGAGGCCTCGGCGGCCCGTGGGATAGCTCTGCCCTAGGAGGATGGAAACACTAATCGATATCCACTAAGTCCTATTGCCATGATTGCCCAAAGTGATATTTCCATAATAAAATATGATTGTTGAAATAGTTAACTAGATATTTATGTTGCTAATGATAAGTCAGACAGTTTGCGAGCACATAAAGCATACGCCACTGTGTGGTAAATTCTAATTGTTTTATTTATCCCAGACAGTTCCCGTAATTAAGAGGTAAACATGAATCAAGACAATTACCTTTATTCTGTCCATTTCGTAAAATACAAATTAGAGTAACATTTATAATGGCACTTCTTAAAATTACTAAATTGACGTATTTTAACACATTTTAGTCATCTTGTTAACAGGTGTTGATTAAAACTGCGGAAAATATAATTGATATTTCTCGGATTTTCTACTACTATTTACTCTAATTTTAGTGTAAGCAAAATAACTACATTCGTATTTGAAATTTAAATTGAGCTAGTCTGGCGAAATTAGAGACATGCAATCTACTTTAGTCAAAACCCAACAGACGCATTCGTGACAGTGTTTAACACATTGCATGTTAACATCTTTCACATACATTTACAGAATGAAATGTTTCGAATCGTAACATGTTTTTATTTGGACTACGCTATGCACATATTGTGGACACCCGTAAGTCGGGTCATATCACAAAAACAACTGCTACAACAAGTTACACAGGTCTTATAATTTAACGTTGGAAAATGCTTATAAAAGGATGACTTACTGACTGCAAATCATTCTACATTTTAACGGCTCACAATCATGATGAAATCCTTACTGCTGGTAATGGTGGTTTGCTCAAATAAGTTCAATAATGCAGAAAATCTTAAAAATAGATCAACGATATTGTTTGTTCAGATTTAGTGAGCAATGAGCATGTGACAAACTGAAAATATATTTAATTTATTTCAGATTGTGTGTTATTTGGCCCTAATAGCTTCTGCTGTTGGTGTCGCCGTGCCCATAGGTCCAGTCCAAGCCAGTTTTGCCACAGTAGTGAGTAGTAGTAAAACATGTCAATCAAATATGAATAGCCTCAAAATGATTAATCGAATAAGTAATCGATCACAGGAAGCTTGTCCTATAAGTTCAAAAGATGATATTATTTTCAGGATCACCCGCGATACGCATTTAAATATGCCGTCAATGACCCAGCCACTAACGACCAAAAATCGCAATGGGAATCAAGAGATGGCGGGAACGTAAAAGGCTCCTACTCGCTTGTAGAACCTGATGGCAGCGTGCGAACAGTCGATTATACTGCGAGCGACCTGGCCGGATTTAATGCTGTGGTGAAGAAAATTGGACCGAATCTACACCCGACCCCTTTGATCGCGAAGACTGTAGCACCGTTAGCTCCTATCATCGGACCTTTGAACTACGGATTTGGCGGGGCACCGCTGATAGCGCCTGTAGTACCTATACCTGCCCCTATAGTGGCACAATTACCGGCCCCTATACTGCCTTTACATGCTCCACTCATCGCACCAATCCTTCCATCAACTTCACTAGGAAAGTGGAGCCTCCCTTGGGATCCAATTACGCATTCGTACGGAGGATGGGTCCCTTTGGGCGGGCCATTGCTGCTGAAACCTGGACCTTATGCCACGATATTCAGCAAAAAATTAGTTAACGGAAAAGTGCACAGATGGGCGACTGGACCAATCTCACTGCATGGGCAGACTTTGGTCATCAGGAAAAAACATTAAAGTTCTTAGTATAGTCTTATGCAAAGTATGTAAGATCGAATAAAATAATATAGATTATTATTGTATAACTGTGTTATGTAAATAGATACTTCGACCTGATTCAATCACTGGGCATTGAACTACACTAGTCCGTTTTCATGCAATGGTGAGCCGTTCATTATAAGACAAATAAAGAGTTTAAACGACACTGCTTTATTATTTTAACAATTTAAAGTGACAACATAAATAATAGTTGAAGATCAAAGATTATTATTCAATCTTTGGAATCTAGTGGGACGAATTATAGTAGTATTTGAAAATAAACCGGTTAGTTATCCGACTAATTATTTACCTACATAAAATCCCCAGTCCAGCCATTATGCCCAGGTATCAAAGACTAAGCGGCAACCTACGCTTTTTATACGCTTTATATTAGCTTCACTTGTATGTATGTTTGTATGTTTGTAACCGACTCCTTAGGACGCGATTTTGACCCACTTTAAACGGCCAGATTTCATTCAAATTTTGCACACCTGTCAAAGACCGATGACAATGCAATAATTCGAAAAAAAAATAAAAAAAAATTATAATATCCGATTTTCCTAAAATTAAAAAGTAGAAAATAAACAATAGTTTAAAAAACTAAAAACACGCTTTATATAGAAAACCAAACTAAAAAATAGAAACTATATTTAATAAATGTAAGTAAGAAATAAATGTTTTTTTAAAAAAAAAGCGTGGTGTGCTTTTTAAGATATTATCGAAATATAATAATCCTTCTTCTCATATCTGTCAATGAAATATTTATAACTATTGACACCATGCACCCCACGCTTTTTTTTATAAAATATTCTATTTCTATTTTCTATTTTTTAGTTTGGTTTTCTATATAAAGCGTGTTTTTTAGTTTTTTTTAACTATTATTTATTTTTTTATGCTACTATGCTACGACATAGCAAGCAAGTATACAGTTCACCTGATAGTAAGTGATCACACACACTATACTTAATCGATGGTTTCAAAACTATCGATTAGGTATATAAATCATCATGTAGTGTACCTAAGTTAACTTAAAATAAGCACCTAGATTATTAGGTGGCGCAAATAGGTCCCTGCGTAACCGCGTAATAGGTCTCAGCGTAATGCTGTACAAAACCAATGAAGGTTTGTTCGGTACAGCGTGACGCAACCAGCCAGCGTTGCCCCAACAATGCTGATCTTCGAATAAGTTTTTCGGAGAATAAGGGTCTATTTCCTTTATTCTCCAAAAAACTTTGAAAGAGACAACCACGGTGGCGCAGTGGACTAAGGTCCAGCTGAAACTTGTTGCTGATAAATGTTTGTATGACCTGCAAGTCTTTGTCTCGAGTCTGGGTGTTTCTATGTATAATATGTATGTGTTTACAAACAAGTATATAAGATTTACTTCAAAAAATTACGAAGTTAATGACGAAATGACTAGCGAAGTTCACTGAGTGTTTATCGCGGTAGCTGTGACGTCACAGAGACGGTCGCCGCCAGTTATCGAATCGTGAAGTAAGAGGGCCAGCTGCGCTGATCTTCATTATGTGATTATACCAGTAGGATAGAGGGTAAGTATGAGACCGACATTGCAGTTGGAAATGGAGGCAATGCTGACGACGATATTAAAATAGGGTGGGATGTGGTTTTGTAAGCACGGAAACGCTTACACGTAAATGCCACGTGTACATGTACACGAAGGCCAAGATACAAGCTCCTCGGTTAGTTTGGTTTTCGCTGGTAGTTTTACTACATAACTTTGTACCTCCTAGTAACAGATCATGTGTATTAGTATAATATGTACATCTTACTTGAAATAAATTATTATTATATTATTATTATTATTATTATTATTATCATTACATACACATAATAAATACAAATAATATTTTAATTTTTTCACCACACTGGTTCAAACACTAGTTTGAATTTATAAAAATCTCTTAAAAAATCGCGTTGTTTGTCCGAAATAAACTTCGGAACGACTTAGTCAATTTTTATGAAATTTGACTCACTCTGTGTGTAATTTGATCAAACATAAAAACTTTTTATATACTTTTTATCTCGTTTATTGATGTAGCGGCCCCTTTTTTTTCAAAGCTCAAAGGTCAATAGTAAAGGTCTCCCCCAAATGCTCTTTCAATATTGTAAATTAAATGTTTTCCTACAGTAAGTTTGTAACAGATAGCAGTGTAAGTTATCTTTAACAAAACTACTGAACCACAGCAACGCGCTTCCCGCTAAGCTAGTATATTATTATCCCGCTAGATAGTATAGAATGACCGTGCTAAACGTTACTGAACTTAGTTGATTTCTGGCAATGACTAGACAAGCTACACAAAGCGCGTTTCAGAAATATCTACGTACAAAAGTAAGTCAATTCGTTTGTGTGTGTCAGTGGTTCCGTAACTCAATCTCTGCTTACTTACATGGTGTTGTGTGAAATGTCCAGCATTATATATTGATTTGGATATCCATTCATTAAATCAACTCAATCAAAATGTCAGAAATGATGAGCAAATACTTAACGGGTTGATCGCAAGCGTGCGTGATCCGCCTATCTGCAATAGTTGTGGTTCAATCAGGTTTCAAACAGGGTTTTGGAGTTCTCATTCTCATATATTATGCTCCTTAGACATACCAATTATCAGGTTACTCATGTTCATATAGTTGTCAGCTATACCAGTACTTTCAAACAGTGAAAGAAATCTTGGTGTGTAAACCGGCATTTCGTTGAACCATAATGATCAAATACATGTGACGAGTGCACGAAAGAAGTCTCTGAGGTGCATTTCCTTTCAATATACATAACTAGTGATAGAATAATAAGAAGGAGCTTAGTATACCGCAGTGATTGGAGCCTCTCATCTTGTGAACGTCATATTTCGTTCTTATCATTCTCATGTCTATGCATGATGGAAACAGATTTCAACGCACCATTAGCAATTATGTGATTATAGAATAGTCGTTAGCGATTTTTGCATATTCATAATAATAATTGTTCGCAAATTACATTCACGTTTTACAAAACAAACGAATAAATCAGGTTTCTCGTCATCCAAACGCATAATTAGCCCAATCATCATATTAATAATTCCCGCATACCTGATTACTCATTTCTATAACCAAACGGGTTATGTGTGAAATAAAAACGTATTTTTACGAGGACGCGCATCGCTGTAAAGATGGTTGACAAAACTAGGGCGCAGGTGAGGCCGGGTCGAATAATTAGTGCAGTATAAATACGCAAGTACGTTGTGACAAAGCATCAGTACACTTCGTTGGCTCACTGGAGTACCTTCGCCATTCAATATGAATTCATATTTTGCGGTAACGGAACATTACTTCCTATACTGTGTTCCTTTATTCCAGAAGCAAAATTAGGGAAATATCTAAATTTGTGACAGGAATCAGTTTTATGTCGAATTTGACCAACCCTAGGAAAGACAGCAGCAACAAACACGCTGATGTTGCTGATGATGTTTTAAACATGTTTCTCCCTTGTTCTCCCTCAATTCAGTATAGCACTGTCCTTTTCTAGATATAGTAATTTTGGTAAAGTGATACTTATTATCTTCCATCCATTTCAGTTGTCGTGCCTTTCGGCATTCGTTGCAGTCGCAATAGCGAACCCAATCGGGAGTGTGGGTTTACCATTATACAACATCGGGGCCCATGTTGAAAGCATTGTAAGTACGATTATCAGTATTGTAATCTCCAGTATGCCATCTACATGTTCAGTAATAGCGGCATAAAGTACTACGATATAATGTTGGTGCCTCAGCAAATTTCTTGTAACATCGGAAATACGAACGCCCATTAGTGATATTTATATAGAGTTGTTACAACAATTTATGTATTTTTTTGTTATCGTGAAGATATTATGAGAGTTCGGTAAATAAAATAAAAATGTCGAGGCGCCAAGCTTATGTCATAATACTGTACTAAAAAAGCTTTGACGACATAATCTATCCAAAAAAAGCGAGAGCCATATGACCATAAATCTGATTGGCCTGCGCCATAGCGCAGGCCAATCAGATTTCGTTGAAATGATGGCTGATAGAGGAGCCAGTGAAAAAGAAAGACAAGTTGTGCCGTCCCCACATACAGTTGGTTGAGGGCAGGGATATAATGAGATGATGAGTGATCCTGGCACCCTCTAAAAAGTTTTGCTATCTCATGTCGGTCACACTATTCTTCTTATTGTGTCACTAGTTATTTTTAACAAGTGTGATAAAATGATTAATGTGGACCTCAATGGTGCTCGATTGGATTCGAACCCTCGACCTTAGAATCAGAAGGCAATAAATTCACTCGATTCCTTTTTTTACAGCCGAGTTCCAACTACGGATTCAACTACGCAGTAAACGACCCCTCAACAGGGGACAACAAAGCCCAATGGGAATCCCGCAACGGCGACTTGGTACAAGGAGCGTACTCTCTCGTCGAACCAGACGGCAACATCCGATTGGTCGAATACACTGCGGACCCGGTGCGCGGTTTCAATGCGGTCGTGAAGAGAACCGGACCGAACGTTCACTCTGTGTCTGCGATACCAGTGGCGGCACCGGTCGCTGTGGCTCCTGTGGCCGAGGTCGCCCATGTGGCAGAAGCTGTCCCACTCGCTCCAACCTACGACTTGGGCCACTACGCCCCTCTCGCTCCATTCTTCGACCACGCTCCGATCATCAACCACGCTCCGATCATCGACCACGCTCCGATCATCGACCACGCTCCGATCATCGATCACGCGCCGATCGTGCCTATTCCGCATCTGGATATCCCGCTATGGTCCTTACCCGAAGCATCCCCCTGGGTTCACTTATCTGGTTCCTCGTGGGGAGGTAAGGGTAAAATCGTCCGACGATGGGCAGCTGGGCCTATCTCCCTCGATGGCAAGACCTTGACCATCAGAACCAAGCACCACTGAAGTAGGTTAAGCGTTTTTAGATTAACTTCTCCGTGTATAGGTAACCTCTTTAGTTACTCGCGGCGCTAGTGTGTTATTGCGCAGGTTTTACGCGCAACAATACACATAGGTCTGTTTAGAAGTTAAGTTCGGTATTATCCAAAGCAACGAAGTGTAATTGACTGAAATTCGTAAATAAATATAATGAAAAATCTATCGCTTTTCCATCCCATTTTCCGATTCCGTCTAACCAGTAGTGAATTTTGTGTATAAATCGTACTAATTCAATATTATAAATACGAAAGTTAATGGCAATATTTAGATGTTAGTGGCACAATCACGACGTAAATATATTTAGTCTGTGACCTGGGACCAAAAGAATAATAACGGTATGATATGCACATTTCATACCACGCTAATCAGTTCAACTACGTATTTTTTTGGTAGCGCTGTTAAACTATTTTGTATTGTCTACGTTTCCGTTTCAATGGTAAATAATAAATACCGCGATTGTTCTGCTGGAAGAGCATATATACTAATTTTTATGTAGGAATCACGCGCGCGAATCCTCGAACAGAAACTAGTAAATAGTATGTGACCTATCTAACGAAAAGTTAACTGAAATTTGAACCACGAACATAGATAGTGACACGAGAGCAAAATAACTCGCAACACGTAATATCTGTCCTGTGAGACGAGTGATAGTTTTGTAAGTGTTATAGTATGAACATTAATAAAAACGCAAGACAATTAAAGAGTACAGCCAGGCGTGAAAACTAACACAATTAGATATGCTTGAACGAAACTCACTGACACGTTCAGAAATAATTTAAAATATCATTATATCTATTACATAAATATATCGGCCTACTAATACATATTTATATCGTTTAGCTGCTAACTGGATACACAGTTTTGTAGATACATGTATATGCACCATCTTTACTATCATACTTCTTATTAATACATATTATAAACCAGCATCTGAACGCGACTTCCCATTTCTCATTAATACCTTACTAGCTGGTGTTCGCGACTTTGTCTCCGCAGTATTAGTACTTCGTGTATTTCTAACGGTTTTTGCAGCGCCAGAATAGCTCGCAGATAGCAGATTTTTTTACTACTTACTTGACACTTATCGTTATATTTTAAACAATTCACACAGTATCTTTATAAATTATAGCCTTTATGTTATTCTGATGTATAAGCTATGTTGTTGTAAAATTTCATAAAAATCCATTCAGTAGTTTTTGCGTGAAAGAGTAACAAACATACAAACAAACTTTCGCGTTTATAATATTAGTAAGATTTTATTGTAATTTGTTTAGCCGTTAAGTGTTGATAAAGCCGGAAAAAAATATAGTTATACAAATATAAATGGTCTGTCAGCTACGTTCTAAGCTCAGCTCTGCCTTCTCCACTGTAGATTGGGAATTCGATTCCTTCCAAGGTAAGACAGTTGTATGATGAACATAGATGTTTATTTCTTGTCTGGGTGGTATTTTATGTATCAGTCATTTTGCTTCTATATGACGCTATTATGAATGCTCATACAATGAGAACTGTGATAACCTAACAAACCGAACGTCGTCAAAGGTTGTATGAAACTGAACACACCACTTTTTTTAATAGTTTATCTGCTATTCGCAGCGTAGACAAATCAACCAATTAAAAAGTCATGAAAATTTGTCTACCCGTTATAAGCGATGTAACTAATACGACATTGTTTTATATATATACTAGCTGACCCGTGCCCACTGCGTTGGGCGGTACAACTTCACAAAAAAAAATATAGTACTAATATTACTATTATAAAAAATATAGCTATTCAAATTATTGTAATAATAACAGAGATTAACAAAGTTTAAATATTGTTAGATGGCGTTAGCGGCAACCCGCGGATTCACCCGCCCTAATTCCGTTACCGTTCCCGTTATTTTTCCGGAATAAAAAATAGCCTATATCCTAATCCAAAATACCAATTATGTTCATTTTAAGTTTCATCCAAAACAGTCCAACGGTTCTTGAGTTATAAGTGATGTAACTAACACAACTTTCTTTTATATATATAAAAGAAAGTCGTATAGATATATATACTAGCTGTCCCGCTCGCGACTTCATCCGCGCGTTTTAAAAAGAAAAAAATATCTAATTGTACCGACTGCAGCGCCATCTGCCGGGCTGATTTGTGAATCTAAGCCATCCAGGGCGCCACCCAAACGCATACAAAAAAATTCATTCAATCGGTCCAGCCGTTTAGGAGAAGTTCAGTGACATACACACGTACAGTAGAATTATATATATAAAGATTATAATATACAAACACCTACACAAGTTTATTATTTAATGTTTGTTAATGCGTGCGAAGCCGCGAGCAGAAGCTAGTTATTAATATTTATCTTAGTAAATAACAAAGACTTACCGGATTGTTGTCAGAATCCACATCATACTCTTCCCTCTGTACCATCATCAGTCTACCACTAGCGTTGATCACCTGTAATTTCATAAACAAAAAACATATTGCTGAAGCGCCTGTCAGGTCATGTACATGTACAATGAAGACTTCCTAACCTAACACTAACAATGATTAGTGATCAGTGTGGGTATTGTACTTCAGTTAAATTACAATCAGTTTCTATTTCTATTCTATTTAAAACAGGTAAGAAATCGATAAATTCCACTAAATTTTAAACTTCTAATAAGTCTACCTATACCTATTTGCTGTTTTAGGCAGACAGGCAGGCAGGCATGCAATAAGGTTTAAAAAATGGTTAGAAATTAAATTTATTTGCTCAAAGTATGGTAGGTACTCATTAACTGTCTCACATCCTTCGTTGTTAACCGACATGGCTACATGTTAGTGGATATTGTTAGCTGTTTCTTTAAGAAACAATGATGGCCAAAGAACACGATACTAATCCTCCAAAATTTTTATTTGGCAACACTAATATGGCGCCGGAAAGCGGTAGCACTAGCGGGTGGCCTTAGATAGCAGTCGGAATTCTTAGAATCGGTTGCGAGGTGCGATGCGGCCAATGCAGCCGATGCGGCGGGTCCTGCAGGCGACACAGTGCGGCCGACACCACGCAGGTGTAATGTAGTTACCAAGGAGTCAGGCTGTCGCTGGGTGAGCGCGGCTGGTTGCGAGACGCGATGCGGCCGATGCGGCGGGTCCTGCAGGCGACACAGTGCGGCCGACACCACGCAGGTGTAATGTAGTTACCAAGGAGTCAGGCTGTCGCTGTGTGAGCGCGGCTGGTTGCGAGACGCGATGCGGCCGATGCGGCGGGTCCTGCAGGCGACACAGTGCGGCCGACACCACGCAGGTGTAATGTAGTTACCAAGGAGTCAGGCTGTCGCTGTGTGAGCGCGGCTGGTTGCGAGACGCGATGCGGCCGATGCGGCGGGTCCTGCAGGCGACACAGTGCGGCCGACACCACGCAGGTGTAATGTAGTTACCAAGGAGTCAGGCTGTCGCTGTGTGAGCGCGGCTGGTTGCGAGACGCGATGCGGCCGATGCGGCGGGTCCTGCAGGCGACACAGTGCGGCCGACACCACGCAGGTGTAATGTAGTTACCAAGGAGTCAGGCTGTCGCTGTGTGAGCGCGGCTGGTTGCGAGACGCGATGCGGCCGATGCGGCGGGTCCTGCAGACGACACAGTGCGGCCGACACCACGCAGGCGGGATGCGAGAGGGCAGAGATGTCTACAGCTTGCACGCACCTCATTTCGATGACGCCAGCTACAAATATAACCAGATCCTTCTACATTTACTGTTTTTAAGCTCATGTCACAATGATGGTTTAAATGTTCAAACGTCCATTTGTTTCTTTTTGCCAATCTTGTGCTAAATTCTGGCAGCCTTTGTGGATGATATTCAAGCCTTTATGTAAGTAGAACAAGAGTTTGTTTAGTGTCTTGTTTTTATAGAAATAGAAGAATATTTATAGAATCAAACAAATATTATTTTAATCGTATCATTAATAATTTCGAATCTGTGTAGTGAAAGGAAAAAAGTGCGCCTCAAATGTTCCATTATGCGAAATTTCTTCGTCGTTTGACAGTACTGGGGACCTACTGAGTGATTGAGAGTGAGCATGAGAGTGAGCGAGGGAGACCTAAGAGTGATAGTTAGAACGTTGCCTTCTACCGTTGCGAAAGGAAGCAAGGTATGTTAAATGCATAGGAAAACACCTTACGCTGGATTGCAATAGAGCAAAAGAGGAAATGCGGAAATGTGTTATACCTATAGAAATGCAATAAACCAAAATCACAACAAAACCACCAAAACCCGGTGGTAATGCGGCAACAGCATTCTGTAAGTGGTAACCAGACTACCTCTATTCAACCTAACGCTACCAGAGCGACGACTACTAAAAATGTCTCATACGCACAAGCCAAAAAAAACAGCAACAGTGCCGCGCAGTAAGCATATCTATGAAGAGCATTGTAAAGATAAAAAGCGGGATAAAATCCTCAAGCTTATAACATCTTTTGACAAGCAACTAAAAAATATTTAAAATAATAGCACCGAAACCGCTAAACCTAAGGCTAAAAAATTATTAACAATCTCAGAACCATGGCATAGAACTGTAATGGACTACAAAAATACCAAAATGAGCTACAAGTAGTCCTAGATATAGAAAATATTAATGTTTGCCTCGTATCCAAGACACATTTCACAAAACAGTTGCACATCAATCATTCACTATACCCAGCAAATAAAGAAGAGGTGGAAGTGTTGCAATAGTTAAAAAATATCATAAAGAATGTAAATTTGAAGAACCAGACATTCAGTCGGTCACTATTCATATTGAAACCAAGGGTTGCCCACTCACTATAGCAGACATTTACTGCCCACCACGACATAGCTTACAGATAAACAGGTACCTGAGTCTGTTGCGACAACTTAAAGAAAAAAATATATTTCGACTTTCAATGCTAAAAATACGTGGGGTTGTCAACTAACAAACACAAAGGAAGGGAACCGATGAGTGCTGTAAGAGAGATTGACTGTGATACTGCATCAACAAGATCGCCCACCTACTGGCCAATAGATCCGACTAAAATCCCTGACTTGATAGATTTTTTTATATTTAGAAATATAGCTGATAACTATCTTAGAACAGAACAGAGCTATGATATGAACTCACATTACTCTCTAGTTATTAAAAACACAGACTGGGAGATTTATAAAATAGAATTAGATATACCTTAAAGTACCGGTAAAAAATCCAGACCAGTTGGATTTAGAAGTAGATAAATTTATATCGCTCATTCAGCAGACCTCTTGGAAAATAACGCCCGATGTAAAACTAAGGGTCAGAAGAACCAACTACCCTAAAGGTATGCTTTAAATTATATCCGATTAAGAAAACAGAGAATTTGAAAGGCAAATACAATGATTATATTAACCAAGACCTATCTTCAGAAGCTAAGCAATCGCAGTACAGACTACTCACTCTGGAAGACTATAAAATATATGGAACAACCCAATATCTAAATTCCACCAATAAAAATAGAACACGGGAAATGGGCCGTAGGCAACGAACAAAAAGCCAAACGGTTTGCTGAGCACCTACAAAATCCTTTAAATCCTTTAAAGTTTTAGATGAATTTATATATTTATGTATTTATATATAGCTTGTGTCATAACCTAAATTCACCTAGTATGTAAGACGTTTCAAAGTGATCCTTGTGATTGTATTGAATAAAGTATCTTTTGACTTTGACTTGACTTGTCGTCAAAAGAATTAGAGTGAGAAATAAGACGGAATATAAGTTCAAATAAATCTCTTGAATTTGATCTAATATCATGAACAATACTTCACATCCTTCCAGGAAAGGTTTGTTAGCTTAACCTAAATTGGTTAAGCTAACAAACCTTCTTAAAGCCGCACTGTGGTTTAAATACGTGTCAGACTTATGGAAAGTTGCTGAAGTAATCATGATAGCCAAGCCAGGAAAACCACCTCATATAGGCCAATTTCTTTGCTACCTATAATGTCCAAACTGTTCGAAAATTTATTACTAAAATTGATTAAACCTATTAGAAACAAGAATCTTATCCCAGAGCATCAGTTCGTTTTCCAGGAAAGCTGTTTCAACGATAGACCAAGTACACAAAATGACCAATTTGATAGAAAAAACCTTTGAAGATTAAAAGGTCTGGTCTACTATCTATAGATGTAGCACAGGATTGTGATAAGGTGTGGCATGAAGGCCTTATAACAAAACTGAGACAAATGTTACCGATACCATACGCTTGAATACTTGATACTTGAATCATATATAATAGAGTATTTAGAGTAAGGCAAGAAGATGACTATTCTGATATATAGAAATCAAAGCTGGAGTACCACAGGGAAGCGTGCTGGGCCCGGTCTTGTACGTGATATACACCTGTGATATTCCTGAAATAAAATAGAACACAATCGCGACCTTTGCTGACGACACTCCGTCCGAGACTAGTCAAACACGACATCTGGGTATAGAAAGACAATAACGAACAACGGTTTCTACGATAGAATGTGTGATAAACATAGGCGCATGTTTGCTCTATGTCTGAATGTTAGAAAATATCATAAGTATCTATTTACAAGCATTAAATGTATTATATCAGTCATCTGGTTTCCATAGTGCAAGCTTCACTTAGTTTGGGACTAGATGGATGGTAAAGATGGTGACTTTATCCAGCAATATATATTTATTTCATAATCGCCAGTTCAGCTGCCTCCGCAAGGGAATATCTGCTGGAGGCCACTGGCATAGGAGTGGAGTGGCGACCCTTTTGGTCAAATATTATTTGATGAGAAATTGACACGAATGAAGAAGTATAATCGCGATGCAAACAACATAATTCAAACATCGTCTAGTTATTCCTCAAATTTTTTTAACGGGTATTTATCGCGAGTATTTAAGTAACTCGTTAACAACCAAAATAATATGACGACCTCTGTGTCGCAGTGGGCCAAAGCGAGAATGAGGCGCAAAATGTTTCGGGTTCGATTCTCTCTTGGGAAAAATGACTGTATAATCAGCAAGTCTCGGGTCTGGGTGTTTTTATGTATAATATGTATGTATTTACAATATAACAGTATATAATTAGTATATCAGTCCTGTGGTACCCATAACACAAGTTCTGCTTACTTTGGGTCCAGATGATGCTGTGTGAAATGTCCGGCATTATTATTTATTATTTATAATATTAATTCTCCTTGTAAATATAAAAAAAAGTTTAAAAGTTTTCTAAAATCTTACAAGTGTCCACACTAAGTTCATAGATAGTGACAAGCGCGTCGGCTCCGAACACGACAAGCTGGTCGTCCAGAATGTCGACCACGAACACCTGCGACTGCACTCGCACTATCTTCGCGAACTTGTTGTCCAACTTGGCATCGCGCGGGTAGAAGCGAACTTCGTCATGTCCATCCAATATGCTGTAGCAACCTGGATACAAATTTTAATTTCAAACCCAAAACTTTACTATTCAATAGAATCATAAGAATAGTTTCGTCTTACAGGCTAGTTGAATTTAGGTCAATGAGGATCCGTAACGTTTTTAGTTGAGAATGCATATTTATAGAGCTAAGAAATTCCTAACATACAGTGCAAAAATGTATGTTCTACGACAAAAATTTACGAAGTTACGAAATGACTAGCGATGTTCACCGAGTGTTTGCCGCTGTGACGTCACAGGGACGGTCGCCGCTTGTTATCGAATCGTGAAGTAAGAGGGCACCGTCCCAGTGACGTCACACGCACCCAAGTACATTGATCTTACCGGCAGGAACGGCATAATGTTTATTACTTAATGTCTTCCTAAGTAATGGTCCGATTTGGATAATTCAAAAAGAAATATATAATTCTTAAGTCGTAAAGAATAATGTGGATACTAGTTCTATTGAATTTGCTATAACTTTACTGATCCTCATTAGACGGTGTTTAATTAGGTTGAAACCTGAACACTAGTCATTCTTACCCTCACTGACTTCAGAAGCCTTAACTGTGCGATTAGTACATTGGCACGTCTTTTTAGATATAATACAGACATTAGCCAAATATACTTCAGATAGTAGTGTAGAAAAATGTTCCTGACTCCCTAAAGTTCTTAATCGATGGGTGCAATCTTGAAGACAGCATTCGGTGTGAACAAAAGGTGTCAATGTGTTTTTGAATTTATCGCGTTCCGACAGACAAGTAGATGTGGGAAAAGACTTTGTTTTAAATATGATTCAGTGATTGCATCCCCCTTTACTTACCAATAACAATGTAATCTCTCCACCACAGCATGCCTCCAGTGACCACGAAGTCCTTCTCCTGAGCTTCGTTCCCGAAGAGCTTCCAGCGGCGCGAGAGACAATTGTAGTGCGCGAGCCCGGTGCGCCCGGCGACGCATACGTTGACGCCGTCGTCGCCTATCGCACTGTACTGCACATACATAGTACACACAATACTATCGCACTGTACTGCACATACATAGTACACACAATACTATCGCACTGTACTGCACATACATAGTACACACAATACTATCGCACTGTACTGCACATACATAGTACACACAATACTATCGCACTGTACTGCACATACATAGTACACACAATACTATCGCACTGTACTGCACATACATAGTACACACAATACTATCGCACTGTACTGCACATACATAGTACACACAATACTATCGCACTGTACTGCACATACATAGTACACACAATACTATCGCACTGTACTGCACATACATAGTACACACAATACTATCGCACTGTACTGCACATACATAGTACACACAATACTATCGCACTGTACTGCACATACATAGTACACACAATACTATCGCACTGTACTGCACATACATAGTACACACAATACTATCGCACTGTACTGCACATACATAGTACACACAATACTATCGCACTGTACTGCACATACATAGTACACACAATACTATCGCACTGTACTGCACATACATAGTACACACAATACTAATAACTATAAACATTGCGCTATTATTTCTTGTATTCATTTCTAACCTACTAATAACAGATCTTTACATTTTACATCATGTGGCCCCAAAGTAAGCAGAGCTTGTATTATTGGTACCACATGAATGATGTAGGTACAAATTATATACATATGTAGAAATACCCAGACCCGAGACAAATACTTGCTGATCATACAAACATTTGTCTCGCAGTGGGAATCGAACCCGCCACCTTCTGCGTCTCAGCCGGACCTTATGCTACAGCGACACAGAGGTCGTCAATTTGATTGTGTTTTTGTTTTTATTGATTAGTGTTTTGTTTTTCGTCATTATATTATAATGTCCGGCATTATATTATAAATGAACGCACGACCTGCTATTGGTTGGAATGCGTCCCATTTCCCATAAATTAACACTGCGTGCGATGCATCGATATCATTGATGAACTAATATAAATATCTAAAAAAAAAAAAAAAGCATAAAGTACCGATTATGACAGGAACTAAATATGGCATGATTAAAAAAATCAAATACTACGAATTTTCTCCGGAAAATGATGACAGTTTATTTAATAAACATTTACTTTCTTTCTTACTTAATAAAAAAAATCAAAAATTTCTTCAAAATCTCGATAACTCTATTATTGAAGGTCATATAAAACTGTTCTAAAACAGTGCCCACCAATATTATGCTGTTTGGTGGTTTAGGTAGGTATGTAAATAAAACTTAAACAAGTGTCTGAAGGTTAGGTAGGTACCTACGAGAAGCTTACCTACTTTAATCTTCCTACCTAGGTGAGCCTAGCTGTTTAGTTTGCCTAGAACCCATGCATAATACATGATTCCCAAATATTAGGTTATACCTACATACAAGTACCCAAAATACTTTCATGATGATTGCTAGGTTTGCACCTACCTATGTACCTACTCTTGAAATGCAATTGTTTAAAAAAATTACTTACCTTCCTACCTACATTACGCCACAGATAGATTATTTTTTATTGTTAGATAAATAAGCTGCAGTGCAGAACGCGACAAGTCGACAACCCTTACTAAATGCGTCGCTCCAGCCCAGACAGTGACAGTGCTATATGTAAGAAGCGTTTGGCTATGGCGATGCGTCGCCACGGCCTGTATCGCCACGCCAACAATCAGGTTTACCCTCGCCTATAGATGTTTCACATCAAAAAAGTTTTAAACGGCAAAACGGAAATTTCATAGGTAATGATCTAATACCTTATCATCATTAGCCTACAGTAGTCCACTGCTGGCCATATAAATAGCACACAACATATTGGAAGGGATTAACAATATAATTATGCTACAGCAGCAATTGACCATAATGCCATAACTGTTTGGGCAATAGACGCTTTTATTCTGAAGAGACCATAATTTTGTCACAAGACCCTGTGAGATATTCTGTCTTTCTGTCATTGCTATGTTTTTGGTACTACAACAATACTAACCCAGCAGCCCTTTCAAATCGTTGGAAAATTTATATCTTACCCGTAGCGGCCAATTAGTAGCGATATAAGTAGCCGGCAGTGGCAACACTATCCACTGTTTCCTGCACTCGTTGTCATCAATAAACTCCCTGTAGTTTGTACTGTTCTCATGTTCCGAGTTAGGCTGGTCGATTCCGTTCTCGTAACCATCACCTGACGAATCTATTATTGAGATCTTCGTACGTTTCGTTAGATTATCTTCTAGATTCACGTAGAGTTTGTCGTCTGCTTGGAGGTATAAATGCCTTTGGTTACTCTGAAATTAAATTAAAATAATATAGCTAGTAAAAAGTATAAATTTAGAAAGCCACCGACACTCAATAAACTGTTTTATGCTGCAACGTCAGTTTGAAGTTACCATCCAATATAATTGAATCAACAGGATGCCAAATTCCCAATAGATCTGAAAGTTGCCCAGTGGCTTTCTGGCTGGCAGGGAATCAAACCCTTACGGTACAGCCTAATGCCAAAGCCAAAGGCAGAGCTACTACCAACTGAGCTGAGGCCTAAACGTAGATTGATAAAGCAAATCGTACCATACAAGGGTTCACGCTCAGCGGACTTTTCATAAAATCTAATTGTAATAGATTAGTGTTGCCATCATCCTCTACTTTCACCATCCACAATTGATAGCCCTCCGTTGCCCATTCCTGTAACCAAAGTGATTTACTCGTAGTACTTATACCACTCCTTTTATTGACACACACACACGCAAGCACATTGACTTTACCTACTTACATAAATATAAAATGTCAATTACAACAAGTTACAACATCGTATTTTTCTCGGAGTTTCTGTTTTATTACGTTTTTAAATATGCCAATCGACAAATCTAACACGGATATGTGCGTACTGCAGCAAACCAAGACGACCCGAACGTTGTTCCGCCGGTCACTGAATGGACGAACGAAGGACGATGGACGACCGACCTTCCTTCCTTGGAAGGACAGACCGAAGGAACATACTTTGAATAGTCAGTACAAACGTGTAGCACTAAATACAGTTTTAGCTTTGGGCCAAAACACCACTTAGTGGAGAGTTCAGAAAACGAGGCTTCGTGGCAGACTCCGGCACAAGAGATGGTGATGGTATCGACAGAGTTTGGGTAAAATTATTCCAAAATAAAGACTGTACTAAACTACATTTTAATAAAAACAGGTTTTACTCTAGTAATATTTTATCAACGGAGGCATAGACACTGTTTCTATTCATCTAGAGAATCTTTTTAGGGTGAGTTTGATCCGCGACCGCTCGTTCCCAGTAAATACAGCGGTTTCAGATTTAACACTTTGTAAGATATGAATACAAACCAGGTTAGAAACGACGAGTGGGTTATGATTGAGCAGGTCCTGACTGAGTCCATAGTCCCACGCCAGAGTACACATCAGCAAAGCTCCGAACGTGCTCCACACGGACACTCCTCCGCGCTCCCAACTCACGGCCACGCATCGCCCGTCCGCCGTCCATCTGAATTATTTACAACTTATATTTACTAATATTATAATGAGAAAACATTTCTGTTTTTTGTATAAATAATGTCGGATATTTCACACAATATAGTCTAGCCCTAAAGTAAGCAGAGCTTGTGTTATGGGTACCACATAGCTGATTTATTACTTATATATAATTTGTTTTGGTAAATACATACATATTATACATAGAAAAACACCCAGACCAAAGAGAAATACTTCAGATCATACAAACATACAAACATTCATACAAACCCCGCCGGCCGCCGCGAGAATCGTACCCGTAACTTTCTGTCTGCGTCTCAGGCGGGCTTTGACCCACTGTGCGCTTTACCAATTTTTGAAGTGAAAACTTCTTTTAGCGCGGTACGCATATTTTTAGATGAGGTAAAACCTCTGGATTAGCGACACCGTTACCGTCTGGGGCGAGACGCAGCCGGCTGCCACGCTCGCCCCATTTCATTATAAACCTTAATTCACATGTTTACAGTCTACTTTTGTATGGAGAAGTACTTTGTACTGTGTTAGGTTCTTCGATATATTATCTAGATTCTGAACAAACAATATTGCATCATCTGTGTTCGTTCAGTATTTGATTGGCAGTCGCCATAATTACTGATTTTGAAGTGATTTATTACTAAACTCTAACGCGCCAAAATAAGTTTTCACTTCTGTCGGCACTCCCGGAGTGCAACTCGATTTTTTTTTTAAATATTTTACCTATTCTAATCAAAGTAATATGACTTTTTTTTAGTAGAATTATATAAAATACATTTCAAGTGCATTAGTGTGTTGTCACCTTCGGATTTTGATACTTGTGACCGTATTACATACATGCAAGCTCAGCGCTCTGGAGATCAAAGTTCATATAAACAGAACCGTAAGTTAGAATCCATGTTGAAAACACAAAAGCGAGTTGTCCCCTACCAGACACATGCAGATATTAACTCACAAAAAACTCGAACAGTTATTAATTTGTCTGACAAGGTTTTGAATGATTCTGCTCTCAGAGTGTTAGAGAAGGGTCTAAATTTTGCCCCTACCACGAAACGCATCCCTTATGAGAAAGTGATCGGTAATGTTGAGGAGGTCATTCGTTATAATAGGATACCAGGAAGTGACGCGGAGTGTCTAAGACAGGACATAGCATTTATATTACGTCATACTAAACCTCCAGAACCCAACATTACTAAGGATGAGTTGATGGCGTTAAAAGAGTTCCGCCAAGATACAAACTTGTTGGTCCTTAAGGCTGATAAGGGGAACGCTACGGTAGTTATGAACGTCACAGAATACGAGGATAAAATCCTGAACTTGTTGAAAGACACTAACACATACAAACTGGTGAATTACAACCCGACGGCTAGAATACATCGTAGTACCCAGAAAATTATAAAGGAGTGCCAATACGCTATAGGAGAGGAACTAACAAAATACCTGTTGCGCCCTAAAAACATCCAGCCACCTAAACTGTATGGTCTACCTAAAGTGCATAAACAGAATGCTCCGCTGCGACCCATCGTTAGTCAGATTGACTCACCTACTTACGAGTTGGCGAAGCATGTAGCGGGTGTGTTGCAACCTTCTGTAGGCCTGACATCATCTTTCGTGAAAGACTCACGTCACTTCATACAGATTCTTCAGCAGACAACGGTTGATGAGAGTGAGGTGATGGTTAGTTTTGATGTGGAATCCCTCTTTACAAACGTCCCTATAGCCGACTGTATGAAGGTGATAGAGACTAGAATACAGAGAAATGGTATCCCAGCAGAATATGCCAAGCTTTTATACCATATTCTGGCCACAAACTATTTCTTAGGGAAAATTACTACCTACAAATTGATGGTGTTGCCATGGGAAGTCCCGTCGCTCCCGTAGTGGCCAATATATGGATGGAGTATTTTGAGAACCTGGCTATATGCTCTGCCCCCTTGCCAATGAAGTTGTGGAAAAGGTACGTTGATGATGTTTTCTGTATTGTAAGAGGCAATAAACATGAGATTGAACTCCTTTTGGCATACCTAAATGGCGTACATACCAAGATGCGGTTTACGTATGAAATGGAAAGTGATCGAAGCTTGGCTTTCCTGGACGTGATGGTACAGATTCGTGATGATGGTAATTTAGGCTATTCGGTTTATAGGAAGCCGACCCATACGGATCGATATCTCCATGCTGATTCACACCATCACCCTCGGCAGCTTAACTCGGTTGTAATGTCTCTCACGAACCGTGCTTTCGACCTATGTGATGAGTACTCCATAAAGAGTGAGCTAGCTCATGTTCAGCATGTCCTACGTAAAAATGGATATAAGCTTCGATCTTTTCCAGTTAGACAAAGGCCTAAGCCCCACAGATGTATAGTAGAACGAAAACCTGCTTTTCTACCGTACATCAAAGGAGTGACGGACAAAATTGCGAAAGCCCTGCAAAAATTGTCCATAAAAACAATTTTTACTCCTTTAAAGAAGATCTCACACTACCTGCGCTCACCTAAAGATAAGATTCCTCTTCAAACACCAGGAGTGTACAAGATTGACTGCAGCTGTGGGAGCTCTTACATCGGCCAAACAAAACGTACCATAGCTTGTCGAGTGACAGAACACATCCGGGCGGTCAAAAATATGGACACACAAAAGTCGGCCATAGCTACACATCTACTAGAATCTGGCTCAAACCACTGGATCGAGTTACACAATCCACAGGTAATCTCAACTGAAAAACATTACATCCCAAGATTGGTACAAGAGGCAATAGAGATTACCAAACACAGGAATTTCAATCGAGAAGACGGTTTTCAATTGTCTGGAGCCTGGAACCCTGTGGTGAGGATGTGTGGAAATCGTAAAAGTGAGGTACCAGTTATGCGTCCAGATACCGTGAGTGTTGTGTGTCGTAATCGTGATCGAGTTGTTAGTGACAGTGAAACCGGTAGTAGGGGTAATGTTCGCAGTAAAAGACTGAGAAAGAGGGTAGACCGTTTTGTCTGCCAATAACATCCACCCGCAAAGACTTCAGTTTATCTCGTGATCATGGCGCATGCAACTGTGCCGAAATATCGAGAAGCAGAAAAACTCATATATCATGGTAAATATCCCGTTTTGAGTGAAAATTAAAGTAATATGAGCTGTATTTCATTTAAAAAAGTGTTTATACCCATGAAAGTTGCAATAATGTTAAATCTAAATAATAGTAGATTGTTGCACCGAGCGCAAAGTGAGTTATTAATGCCTCGCTTTTCTCTAATTTTCTTTCAACTAACAATCTACCTACTGTAATAAAATATACCTACTCAAACTAAAAATATCAAAGAAGAAGAAGAATCAATGTTTTACAATGGTAAAAAATGCGCGCCATTTGTTTTTTTTTTCTCTAAGTCGGTTTTATTCAGCTGATTTTTATTATCAGCCAGTATCTTTTTGATCGAATGCAAACATTTTATATTAATGGGAGATATTAAACCTCTGTGGTAAATTTATATCTAAATAAAAAGTTAAAAAAAAGTGCAATAATGAGATTTCATATAACATTACTCCACTGTTTTGGTTCTAAGCAAAAACTACGTCTTAGTGATCGGTTTTGTAGTGAGTGATTAATGATAACATTACTACGTAGTAGAAAGAAAAAAATAAAAGTTATTATTTGGCGTATTATTATTTATTCAATAAAATCACAAGGTCCACTTTAAATCGTCTTCTCACATCAGACCTGTCCAATTTCTATTTTCTAATTTTAATTAAAAAAAAATATGTTGGTGTTGGTGTGAATCTAGGTGCCGGTTTCTCCTAACTCCAATTCAAGAAAAATCTGGCAAGAAACTCATCTGGTATTAACACTTTTATGCTTTTAGTAACATAGCACTTTTAAATTATTATTATTTTCTCGTGTTATTGCATGTTTTATGTTTTATGTTTCAGTAATCTTAGCGGAATTTTAATCAATAAATTGAGACTACATAGCACAAGTATGGACAATTGAATTATAAGTGTATAATGTTGCAATATGATTTAAACGACGAGAAATCCCGAGAAAATTCAAGACGGCTATTCCGAGATGACGACGTTTAGAATAGACAAATGATCAACTACGACTTTATAATCAACCAATCATTTGACACTGTCAAAATTGACAACAAGAGAGATGCCATTATAGGAAGAAAAAAAGGAAGAAGATCTTGTCTAGGCTCTCTGGTATGTCTAATGCATCAAACCTTATCGTTTGGGATAATAACTTTATTACATCTATTACTGATATCATTAATATATCAGTCGTACGTCGGTTACATCAACCGTTATCGATTCGGCTAATAACTCAATATTTATTTACCTTGTATAATGGATGTATCAGTTATCGCTTTGATAAAACTGGGGCAGTACTATGAGTTTGTATTTTGGATAACATGAGTCGATAGTGAGGTGAGAAATAATTGTTATTTGTTCAATAAGTACCTAAGCAAAGTTATATTTTACTGTGAGTGCCTATTTTTTTTTCTACTAAAGCGCACTTAATCCTTTATTACACTGGTTTGAAATAACTAGTGACACTATAAGAAGACGACCATTACTTTCGTATAAGTCGGTGGTCATATCTGGTGGCGAAGTTAACAGGGTGCCTAAAGTAGAATCAACATTGAATCACCATCATTAAATGTACTTTGAAATGCCAGAACCGAAGGACGGGCCCTCCGAGGTACGAGGAGACCTCGCACAACGTTACCTTACTTGTTGGTCTGTTAGAAACAAGTCATTTATACCATGAGCGCTTCATATATGGATTTAAATGTAGGTATTATCAATCACAAATAAAAATGTAATTTAGCTTTGCAATTTAAAGACCTCTGTGGAGCAGTGTACCAAGGCCCGACTGAGACGCAAAAGGTTGCGGTTTCGATTCCTGCCACGGGACGAATGTCTGTATGATCTGCAGTCTCGAGTGTTATGTAATATAAAAAAACAGAAGTGTACAAGTAGTACATCATAACACAAGCTTTGGGGCTAGATAATGATTGTGTGAAATGTCCGGCATTATTATTAATAATTAGCCATATGTTTTATAACGCACGCGATAGCGTCTCACGCTAGTCAAAACACTTTGTATGGCCTAAGAACGATATCTCAAAGCACTTTATGTGGGTTCTATTATACTACCCACTATACAATAGTACCATAAGTCTACTCGTAGTCTGGTACCAACCAGACACAGTAATGAATATCAATCATCCGCAGGACGACTTTACCCACTGCTGGATAAAGGGCTCTCTTTGAATGTGTCATTCCGGTCCTATGCCGGCCTCAGGATATCCTGTATATCGAAACGATAACGTCGAATTCTGTTTCATTGTCGAAATTAAAGTATCTAATCGTCCGTTAACGGATTTTATGACATTAACGGTCATCAGTAATGTAAAGATGTAGCTAGGCTTGCATAATTATTGTCCCAAACGTTATGTTTGTCAATTGCAAGGGTAGGCTTCCAGGTCCGGCTCGCGATTTTTGCAAAATCGTGTGCCCATTTCGCTGCTACAACCTCATCTAATTTTTTGCTGCTGGACGAATAAAGTTTCTTAAACAAACTCACCTCATGCATTTAATAGGCCCCGGATCCCCGGGGAAATCCTTCGAACTGAGCACCATCGTATGCGATAGCTCGAGGCCACCTGTCGCCTCGTCTATCGTGAACACATCGACTTGAGAACTGAAAAATTAAAAATTAAATGCAGTGAAATCTCATTATACATACTGGCTGGTCTGTAATGTAGCCTGCTTTGTTTAAAATTTAAAAAAAAACCCTCGACACAAAAAAAATCTTTTATTTATTATAATTTGGTAAGGACCTCTGCTGTAAGTTGGTAAGGAGTTGGGTATCCTGCAGATTCCAGGTTATGCTGCAGCATCAGCTCAAGGTTATCACGTTCTTGCAATATCATTGAATTAAGAGGATGTCAAATTCCTCAAACGAATGATTGAAATTACGCCGAAAACTGATAGACATTGATTGTAATTAGAGTTCCATAATCGCCCTACAGACCTGTAGAAGTTGCTCACATTTCTTCATCAATAGAAAAGAGCCGATCATCTTAAAATGGTTAGACAAATTTTGTTGAATTAAATCGAACAACATGTTCGACCATTCGACCTTTTAACTAAAAACAAAATCAAAATCAGTTCATCTGTTACGATGCTACCGAGAGACACACAGATACATAAGTATACACTCCACTGATTGCGTCGAGGGTTTAAAATGAAATTACTCACTTCCTGCGACCTATAGCTATGAGCCTAAATTTATGGTTCACTCTGGCGCAAGTTGCATCGTCAATACCCGTCGCCCAAATTCCTTGTACTGCCTGAAAATTACCAAGATCAATTACTTTCTGTGACTGAAGTTTGTGACCTCTTGGCAGTTCTGCGTTCCTAGTATATGATCCTATACAAGCACTTAGTTAGTAATGAGACAAATGAGACTTTTTTAGTCTCAGTAATCCCATCAATTGTACTTAAAATGCTTGAAATAAGGTTTTGGTATGAGTTCTATGTGCGTATTGTGGGAACACTCTTCAAAAATTGTACAGGGTTCGTGTGATCCGGAATTCCATTATACTATGGTAAGGGATTGTTTAGGAGTCTGGCATTAACAAAAATATTAGCTAAACAAACGTCTAAACTAGCGATTGCAACCCTCTTACCCCCAAATCAGTGTCCAATAAAATCTGAGTGTAGAAAATAAATTACATTATTTGTTTTCACCTAATTAAGACCTATATAAAACACGTAGTACCTATATAAAAATTGTCTATAAGCTCTTTGAGGTACATTAATACATTAATTACTAAATTAATTTCAAGTTTCATCCCAATCCAGCCGTGAAAAAACCACAAATAATAACAATAAATAAAAAATCCCGGACATTTCACACAGCATCATCTGGCCCCAAAGTAAGCAGAGCTTGTGTTATGGGTACCACAAGACTAATAAACTACCTACTTATATACTTTTTTTTGTAAATACATACATTTTATACATAGAATCAACCAGACTCGAGACAAATTCTTGCAGATCATCCAAACATTAGTCCCGCGGCAGGAATCGAACCCACAACTTCTGCGTCTCAGTCGGTCCTTGGCCCACTGCGCCACAGAGATCATAATACTAAAATATAAGAATGTGTATAAATTATATAAACATACAAACATCTACACAAACTTTCCGTATTTGAAATATTTTAATCGAATTTATATTTAAAAGTCTTTAAGTATTTTTTTTTTAAATTTCAATAAAAAAAAAAATATTTAACAACAATAAAACAATATTAGTCCAGGACCCATGGACTATTTTTGCTTTTGATTACTATCAAGCTAATTTTCCGTGAGTAGCTTCATTTTAATGAGACGCCCAACAATTTCCTGTACGAAACTCTCTATTGTTTTATTCGAAAAAATATTTGTCCTACAAAATCTATGGTTTGATCAAAGAGTCCCCTCCTTCCAACATGTATCGATAACGAGGTCATCATAAATGATTACTAACCAGCTGAATAAATAAACTATAAAACTGAAATAATAAATAATAATATAAACCTTTCAAATGTAACCGTCGCGTTTGACATAACTGTCAGTCGTTTGATAGATTATACCAATTCGAATTCAATATTCATAATTAAGACAGGACAACGTCAGTCAGGACATCATTATTATTAGTTACTAGCTGTAACTAATAATAATGATGTCCCTATTGTATCACATCCTAAATATCCCATAAGTCTTGTAAGTAAAGGCTATTATAGCCCAAATGCCTCATGCCTTAATAGAATCCTCAGATATTAACATAACACTTTTAGTTTAACAGAACTTACATTTGGATCAAACTTAAGGTTTGGTGCGGTGAGATAAGCGGCTCGCCCATCGTTCAGAGTTATTCCAAAACCGCATACCAGAGGTGAATATTCTATATCATTTACATGTACATTGTCTTCTAGAATTGGCTCCGCTGAAAAACAAATACTTATTATGAATATAACATCCAAAATAGTGCACAATTGAATGAAAATCACTTGGAAGTTTTGTAAAATACCGAATTTTATTGTTACGTTCTATATTTACATGTGAGTTTACAACATTATGTTTTAAGCGGTCAGATTATACAACTCTTTACCTGTTGAATTGAAAACCATCAATAGCTCAAGATTATTTAAAAATACGCTTAAAAATCTTTTGCTGGAAAGAGTGCTTTTAAACCGTGGAGGAACTCTAACTTTAGAAGTGATTAAAATTGAATAATAAAACATTAATATTTATTTTTTGTTTGTTTTCTATAATCTATTGTTTTTATTATTTGTAATTTTAGGCTTATGTAATATATTTAAATACAATGTATATTGTTATATGAATAAATTAATTGAAAATTGAATTGAAATTGAATCGAAATTGAATTGAAATGAAATGTAATGAATGTTCCTGGTTTTATTATTTATTTATTCGAAAACAAAAAGCTTGTTTTAGCAGAATATGGTATTAGGATAGAACAAGAAAGCAAATCACAGTTTCACAGTTTCCACATGAACTATCCCAAAGAACTAAAGAACCAAAGAACTATTGATTCAGCCTTGATCCTTTATAATTCTTTTACCACACTGGTTCGAAATAAGTAGCAATGCGATAGTAAAATAAAAACCTTTTTTAAACTAAGTTAGTTAGTTAAGGCCTATTACATCTATATGAAGATGATTTAAACGTAATTTTAACGTAAGGTTTTTAAGCACTTACGTTTGTGACTTGTAAGGCCTATACGAGAGCGACAGGTACGACCATTGTGTCGTTCCTGTGAGTGGTAAAGGGAGAGCAGCTCGTTGATGTCTCAAAGTGCGCTTCTGAGACAGCAAGTTAAGCCATGCTCGGTCATGTGCAACGGCTCCTTCGAAGAGGGTTTTCTTTCAACTGTCTCGGTCCCCTGCCTTCTCCTCCCATTTAGCCGGATCGATTTCAAAAATGATCATGTCACGATTAGCACTGTCTTTAAACCGTAGCATCGGCCTCCCAACAGGTCTCTTAGCGTCAGCTATTTCCCCTAGGAGAGTTTTTTTAGGCAAACGGGAAGGGTCCATCCCGTGCACGTGTCCCAACCAACGTAGCCGCCGCTGTTTCTACAGAGCGGTAATGCTAGATATAATATATAATATAATATCACCTTATCCCTCCACGAAATTTTAAAATACTCCTAAGGCAGCGCATATGAAAGTTATTCAATTTCCGCTCTTGCCTTGCATACGACGTCCAGGTCTCAGCTTCGTACAAAAGAATGGACAAGATGCAGGTCTGATACACAGTAATCTTGGTCTTGACTGTCAGATGTTCAATGAAAACCAACTCTTGCACTAAGCTTCCGAACATTGTGGATGCCTTGCCGACACGTATGTTAATCTCTGCATCAAGCGAGAGATTATTCGACACGGTTGAACCAAGGTAGCAGAAACTGTTAACAACTTCTAATGGTGAGTCATTTAGTGTTATCAACGGGTTTTCAACAAATCCTTGCGCCATTACTACGGTTTTCTTCGGATTTATGGTCATTGAAAAAAGGTCGCATGCTCTCGCGAATTTGTCCATCAGCAACTGAAGATCTTTCTGAGATGTGGCAACAAAAGCTGCATCGTCAGCAAACAATAGACTGTTGATAAAAAGATCTCGATGACGATGAGATTTTAGCAAGGAGATGTTGAAAAGTTTACCGTCCGTTCTTGTGTGTAAGTGGATAACCTGAGTCGTATCGCCAAAGGCAACCTTAAACAGCATAGAAAAGAAAATGCCAAATAGAGTAGGAGCCAGAACGCAGCCTTGTCTAACGCCTCTGCACATATCGAAGGACTCTGAAGTATTTCCGTTATAAAAAACTGATCCCTTCATGTTGAGATGGAATGATTTTACAAGGGATAGAAGTTTTGGAGGACAACCAATCAAGTCCAGAACAGTGTATAGGCCTACCCTGCTGCTGCCTTGCGTCGAAAGCTCTGTTGAGGTCAACAAAAGCAACGACTATGGGAGTCTTTTGCTCACGGCACTTTTCTTGGAGCTGTCGGAAAGTGAAAATCAAGTCCGTGGTGGAGCGATGCGCGCGGAATCCACATTGTGCCTCGGGATATATACGATCAGCGAGCTTCTGTAGTTTGGATAAGATGATGCGACCAAGAAGTTTTCCAGGTATGCTCAGTAAAGAAATGCCGCGGTAGGAGTTCCAGTCGCCTCGGTCACCTTTGCATTTATACAGAGTCACGATGTTGGCATCGCGCATATCCTGGGGAATGTGTTCTTCAGTCCAGCACTTCAAAAAGAGATTGTAAATCACAGGCGCAATGCATTGAATTTTCACAACCTCAGCTAGTATACCATCATTGCCTGGGCTTTTGCCACGTTTAAGTTGTTTGACGGCAGTGTGAAATTCCTCAATCGTGGAGGGCACATCAAGTTAATCCAACGAGGGCAATCTAGAGATAGAATCGGTAGCCGTTGAAATAATATCAACCGGTTTAGCATAAAGCTCGGTATAATGCTCGACCCAACGATTAAGTTGACGATTAGCATCGTTAATCACAGTGCCATCTAGTTCCCTAAGAGCGGGTGTCATGGATGGTTTTGGACCGAGAGTTTTTTTGATGCCTGAATACATACCAGCGAAGTTCCTCGTACCTGTGTAGGATTGTATGCTCTTGCAAAGTTCGACCCAGAAAGCATTCGCAAAATAACGAGTGTTGCGTTGAAGAACAGCTTTCGTTTTAGCCAAATTTAAAGGCAAATTCCTGCAAGTTCCGCGAGCAAAACTCAAGTAGTCGTTGTCCATTTTCATTAATATTTCCAATTCCGTGATGACCCAAACAGTCCGGCCAAGATGACGCTTATTGACCTACACGTGTTTTGAAATCGCATAAGATTATCAAACGATCGCCTGACCGAACCTTACGCACTGTCTCACTTAGTTGCTTGTAGAAATGGTTGCTTGTAATCTTTCGATTCGGAAGATGTTAGCGTCGGGGCGTAGGCAGCGATTAAGGTAACGAAACCACTGTCGGTGCTCAATCGACATACTATAATGCGTTCCGACACTCCCCTTGGACACTCAATCGCTTGCAGAAGGTCATTCTTAATTGCAAAGCCTACACCGTGTTTGCGTATCGCTGCTGAGGTTTTACCTTTCCAGTAGAAAGTATAATTGGCTTGGAATTGGAAATCTGATTTCTTGAAGAGCTGAATATTTTTATATTGAGTCTCAGAAGTTCTGCATCTATAACTGCAGTTATGCGAAGATAGTGGTCGCTATTAGAGCTCCCCTCGGTGTTCGGGAAGCCTGTTCTCATAGTACGGACATTCCATGTCCCAATCCGCATGAATTTGTGAGGTTTAGAGGTTGGTTTTTACTAATTTTCTTGATAGCAGGTGAAACAGGTAACGGCACCAGCTATCTAGCCATACTAGAGTTTCTTCCGCCCATAAGAAAAAAGCCAGCACCGAGACGGACAAGTACCTAACTGACCCGGGGCTGCCCGGGTTAGAGCGGGCGATAACTTGTCAATGGGCCTACGATGGACCCTCCCACTGTCAAGAGTGACCCCTCGCGTGCGCACTTACGTCTATCTGTTTGGACTTATAACCGGTAACTGCCACTCTCCGTGTTGTTTTCCACTACAGCAAGCTGAAGTGGGTGAAGTAACCTCTCCATGGACGCTGCATCGCCTGGGACGTGATTTAGATAATGTAGGCATGCCCAAAACCCACACTACTCTCTCGACCTCACCGATTGAACCCACAGGAATGAGAAGTCATTAGGTGCGGAGTCGGTTCGGTTGCAGGTGCAAATCGGCTAGCAGCGAGCCGGGTTTGTTACAAGTTTTCCTTCTCTGTTACTAGCTCTTCTGTTGATCAGCAGAGGGACCACGTGCATGCAAGACTAGCTGGGGTACAGAGATGTTATATGTGCCATAACCTAACCCGCCCTTAAACTAAGTATAGCAAACAGAATTCATCTTGTTTCCAACAGTCAACTTTAGTTAAAAGGTAATACGCGATAAATACCAGTTAACTACAAAAAAAATACCACCTACTGATTACAGATTACACCAAAAAAAAACATACCTTTAGACACTTGTTGGTTGACAGAAAATGGTATCCGGCCAAGATCAAGGCAGTAGTCTCTATTCTGAGTACCATCCCAGCGGTACCTCAGCAAATGGGATCTTGTGGTACACACAAGTATCTCCGTACCTGATATACAACACATCCTTGTGATCTGTCCATCCCATACTAGTACTTCTTTGAACTAAAAGTAAATAAAGATTAATAATTTCAGTTACCTCTGAGCTTTTGCAAGGAATGGGAAGCTTAACAATTCCATAGCATATCAACTGAAACACAGGATTACCTAGTTGAGGCTTGTGTTAAGCATTTACCTTTGTCTAATTAAGTTTTGTTCTGTTATATTATTGCACTATTGCATAAATATTTTATTATTATTATAATTATAGTGTGAGCAACATGCTCCCGACTGTAATGCTCAGCCTTGGATATTTAAATATTTAGTACATTTTCATGACAGCACTCAGTGAAGCAACAAGTCTGCAGTCTTGTTGTTTATTTGATACAGTGCTGCTGTGCGATTGTTCCTGAAGATGCCTCGTAGAGCCGAAACACGTGTCGAATTACTGTTTGAAGTTGCATGTGTGGATGATGTGTCTTTTTACTAACGGTTTGCGTGGTTTTAAAATTGCATGCGGGAGGGAACAGATTAGTGGAGGAATATATTGGTGTAATAGTAGGAAATATTTGTCTGTTTAATCAATTATCGATTATTAGTTAGTCACCCCTGAATCAATTTATCAATACTAACTTACGTTTTAATAATACTACTTTGTATGAATCAGGAACCAACTCTGGTAACTAACTAAGGCTGCCCTCCTTTCAAAAGGCTGGATTGATAGCTAAGCATGCCCTCGTAAAGCATAAATAATTAAATGTTGGTGAAAAAAATCACACAAAACCATCTCCCCTCTCTCTATCTTAATGAAATAATACTTATGATACTTTATAACAACCTGTCACAGAACAAACACTTACTTTCATAACTTAAATGTTTGTCCTGGGAGTAAATCAAATCTCCAAAGTACCTACAGCGCAGAAGGCAGAGCTACTACCAACTGAGGTGAGAGGGCAGTTGAAGTAGGCATAGAAGAGCTTTGATGAAAAATAAAACCTTGGCTGTACAAAGTAGACATGCAACAAAAATTTTAACTTACAATAGTTATTCGCAGAGATGGAATAACTTCTTTGACAAACAGTTCAGCTGAATCTCGGCGCAGACTGGCTGTGGGTGGGTCATACTGCTGGTATGCAGTATTCTCACTTTGAGACTCCACATTATAGAGGATTAGGTGACCCTCAGATGTCTGAAATAATATTTTATAGTTTTTTAATTAATCATTCACTTGTAGCAAGAATTTAATAACCCAGCCTTTTTATTTGTTTTTAAACTCACCCATTTTTAAAAGCAAGCAAATGTTTATTCATCTACAGGCAACAGAAAGTTTAAATGCAGGTATGAAGGTACCTTTGAAGCGTGTTATAATTACCGATATGCATAACATTGAAGAATCTGGTTTCCATTCAACACCAACATTGAGACCAAGCCTCTGGAGAGATTCATCATTACGTCTGTGAAATACTACTGGAACAGTTGGCTAAAATGAAACAGAATCTTTCATCATCATCAAGTTATATCGTAGCGAACCTTTATTTATGCACTTACATTTAATAAAGATTTTATTAACATTGATTGAATATCATACTAGATATCATCTAAAACTAATATATCATCTAAATATAAAGTATAGAGTACAATAGAATATTATGACTGGCTTCACAGCTCAGTAACAATAGCAATAGAAACTCTGTGGGTTTTTAATCCTCTGCATCTGCAGGACAAATATTGTGTATTTAATGTTCTGTGTCTGGGTGTTAAAATGTATCATATGTATATGTATAATAAGTACTCTATCAGACATCTGATTCCTATAGTAGAAGCTACGCTTAGTTTGGAGCTAGATGGTGTTGTGTGAATCGTCCATAAACATTTATTGAATGTTTGTTTATTTTTAATGATTACAATACCTTACAAAACCAAACAGTAAGAGAGTCATCTGTGAGGGCTGCAAATAATATTTTATCCCGATTAGAAACTATTTGTCGTATAATTTGATTATCAGCCCCAAGAGGTTTCAGAACTTTTGGCCATCCTATGGGAAAATACATCGTGTTATAACATTTGATGCTCCCATCAATAGATTTGTGGTGTTAGTTGAGCTGACCGATGAACTCTAAAGAATCTAATGAATAACGGAATAAAAATGGATTATGATTGCTGTAAAAATCGTCTCAAATCGAAATCACATCGCTCGCACACACAACACAACAACACATCAACCACAGAGTACTAACTAGTAACTAAACTACCTTACGTTACGTATGGGGACATGGGGTGGAGTGGGGTGGAGGGAACACATCACATACAGCAAGAAAAGTGGTGCAGTTCACAAATCCAGAAAACTACTATAACTACTATAAAAAAATACTAAAAACTACTCCACAAATGATCCAATCTAAATCTATCATAAAAAATATTTATTTCTATATTTATGCCATTTATGTGGTACCCAATCCATAACACAAACTCTGCTTACTTTAGGGCCAGATGATGCTGTGTGTAATGTCCGGGATTATTTATTACTGATACAGTAATTATAAAAAATTGGTTGTCTGTAAAGTCGGTTTAAGGATGATAGTTTAACGTGACAACAAGCCGAACGCTTAAGCCGATCGATCGTGCCTTTTGGTCGCTCGTGCAGCGCTCTCGCTCGTTACAATGAGCGTAACGGGACAATGAGTGCAACGGGACAATGAGTCATCCTTTTTCGGGCGTGCAGCCGGCGTTCATCGATTTATTAGACGTTGTCACGTTAAAAACAGCATGGTTAAATTCATATTTTACATACGTTCTTTCATGTTCATTATAATTCGCTCAATTCTTGTTATAGGCCGGTATCATGAATAATGTAGTAGTAGTTTGCTTTCAAAAGCAATATAAATCTAATGTAGTTTTGTGTTAAATAAAGCGAGATGTTATATAAAAAAATACGACCTCTTAGGCCCCAGGCTTATAAGATGCTTACCAAAACTCAAAAAAAAGCCACACTCATAAAAAAATTGCAGTAAAACTACGAAGACGATATATCTCCAAAACAACTTTTAAGATGCGTACTTAAACAATCTACTCATTAAAAAATTGGATTTACCGGGACTTTTTATTTATTTACTAAAAAAGTAGTAACACTACCAAGACGGTAACACCACCATATTTTTTCCTGACACTGGCAACCATCTAGCCTATAACACTGACAGCAAGCCGATTTCTTGCTTTTCAAGAAGGAAATAGAAAAAGTCCCATTTAATGATGAAATAAGAAGTTTAATGTAAGTCAGAAAAAAAAAAAAATTGGCAAAATTTAAAGGTAGTTTAGTGAATTTCATTTATTTTATTTAAAAAAATTATATTACAGTTACCGCAGGTAACTTCGTGCACGGTGCGCAGCGCACTCCATCATTGTTTTCCTTGGCTGAACGGACGACTAGCAGTTGCCAAACTATATATTATCCAAGAATCAAACTTAAACTCTTTATCAGCAGCACAAAGTATCTTTTACAGTGCAGGTGCAGTGCATGCAGCGGGCTAAAGGGTCAAATGCGTCTACAAACATAGCATAATAATTATCCATACTAATATTATAAGTACCAATTTCAGTCTTTTGGTCTGTCTGTGTGTTTGGTATGGAGATAGACTGTATCTTGGGTACCGACACTATTGTTATGTAGGTAAAATACTAGGCCGCGGGCAGCTTATAATAAAAAAACACTTATTGCGTGAAAAGGACTCAAGTTCATGCCGCTGTACTTGATGCCTAACGCCCCTGGCGGAAACCAACGGAACAAAATGTAATTTATTAAAATTCTCTTTAATTCGTTCGAGACGAGATTGACTGACGCTGACGCTAAAATCAGCTAAAATAGGAAGAGACATCAACAAAAATAAGTTATTTGTTTAAAATTCAGTGTTTTCTTATCCTGTCTAGCTGGTTTGATTTACAAGGCGCAGGGTGTTATTAAAATGTTAATTTGTATTGATACGGCTACAGTAAAGAACAACAACCATCATGTCGGAAGAAATTAATTTAGACGCGAACAACCTGAGCATATCGGAGGATGCATTTGAAAAGTTTCAATCGAAAGTGTTTGAAGAAGAAGAAGAATACATTACGCTCTCGGACATTGTGCCCCCGCAGCCCTCTGTTCCTGACCACAGCCATGAGTTAAACGAAATACCTTACGATAACGAGGTTGTTTTGGGTTCGCCACAAAATGACGAGGGTCTAGTAAACAGTCGTAATCACAAAGCACCGGAACTCTTGGATATTTCTGAGAATAACGCGTCTAGTGAACACTCACCGGATAAAAGTGGTGAAGGATACTGTAATGATGACATATCTAGAGATTTAGAAATGATAACATCACAAAACCCTTATGAAAGTCGCTGCCAAGATTTATCCTCGGATGGTCTAGGTGCTCAAAATTATGTTGTAGAAGAAAGTGGATCTATTATTCAGGATTCCTTACTCAGCACCACAGTAGGTCAGACTGATGTCATAAATGAGACACCAACTAAAGTGCTAGACACATCTAGTCATCTCCGTAGAACTAAACGTGGAAGAATTCCAAATACAGCAAAATATCCGATGATTGCAGCATCAGATTCAGATAATTCATGTAAAAGTACACCTGGAAAACGTCGGCCCGGCCGACCTAAAAAAATGCCCCTTGTACAGACCACATTTGAGCCTGACTCAACTAATATTGACAATACAAGTTTGTTTCCTGAAAATGGAAGTGTAACTGATGGCAGTATACTAGAAGAATCAACTTCGAATATCAAAGTGAAAAAAGGCAGACGAGGTAGACCTAAAAAAGAAGACAGTGAAAGTGAAAGTACACCAATTCCCAGTAAAAGGAGTTGCAAACCTAAAGTAATAGAAGTAACCAATGAGGAGCAAATAATAGTAAAAAATATGGACAACATTGAAAACAGGTTTAGCGAGCCTGCAAACCAAGATATTGACAGTCAAATTAATCTGAATATTGACAGTGAGGTCAATAGCCTTACTTTGTGTACTTCTAAGAGAAAAAAGAAGGGAAGAAAAAAAGGAAACAAGACAAGTCTTGAATCTACTGTTGAATTGACTGAAGAAAATAACAGTGACTTGGATGATACAGACAATATATGTTTAAGCAAACTAAAAGAAGACTTTAAAGAAACTGAAACCATACCAAATACAGTTGTTAAATCTATAGGTGATATTCAAAATAATACAGAAGTTAAACCAATTGCTGATTTACAAAAAGATGCTGAACACAACTCAATTGAAACTGGAATAGAAGCAAAGCCAAGCGTTGATGCTCTGTCTGGAATAGAAGGCAAGCCAATTGACAATGTTCAAAATGGTACAGTTGCCAAACTTACTGATGATGAACAAAATAATACTCCTGAAAAAGTTAGTGGCAGTTCTATTAAAAGAAGTTCAAAAATGCCTATCATGTCAGATTTTGAATATAATGTGGACAAAGCGGTTAAAGAGGCTACCACTGATGGTCAAACTAATGTTTCTGGTGACAATGAATGTCTTTTAGTGGAAGACACATCCAAAAGACGAAGAACTGCCAAGAAAACTTTTGTGTATGATGAGGAATCTGATGAAGATCCATTTGCTAATGTCGAATCATCTGATGATGAACCTAAACGAAGAAAAAAAGGAAACAAATATAATTCTGATGATGAGTATGTCCCTACTGCTGATGGCAGGAAAAGAGGAGGAGGAAAGATACGATCATCTTCTTCTGAAAGTGATGAGTTTAATGATGATTTGGATGATTTGACAAATTCAAAAAAGAGAAACCTAGGCTTGTCACCATTTAAAAAAGGAAGGAAACCTCTGGGTACAAAGTCATTAGTTAGCACCATCACTACTGATACTAAATCTCTTGTGAGCACCACCACACCTAAAGTAGAAGGTGATGACATAGAAGGGTGCCTTCAAACCACCATGATCAAAGTAGATGAGACATTGAAGCCACCAGCAGAAGCTTGGGCCACCTCAAATGAATTTGAAAACTTCATTGCCCAAAAAACTCATGGCACAAATTTGAAAATCAAAAAAGTTTCATTAAAAGAAGTAAAAGAAACTTTGGCTCCTCTAGATATCCCGATGGTACAACAAAATGAACAAAAAAAATCTGCTGAAGTATCTACTCAAACTAAAGTAATTTCTTCATCTGTAAGTGTGCAAACAAGTTCTCCCTATGATATCCCGATGAAGTCAACTATTAATTTGAGTGCTGCACAATCTGAAAAAGCATGTGAGTTTTTAAGTAGTGTTGTTAAAACAACTGTTGAATTAGGGCATCTAATGTCTCAAAAATCTAATGATTTTATGAAAAAGAAAATCAACACTGAGCATGTGACAGACACAATGAAGATGGATTATTGTGTCAGAAAATCATTCTTATTGTTTAAACTTGCTAAGCATAATCTTTTGCAAATGGAAGATGACCTGGCTCAACAATATGATGCATTCTTAAAAGAACATAATCTGGCATCATGCAGAGAGCAACCAAAGAATATAACTCCAAAAGCAGACAGTGATAGTGACTGTGAAATTGTAGAAGTTGTGGGTGAATCTAGTTCATCATTAAAACAGAATACGGCGAAATTTAATCCAAAGACGGTTTTCTTAAACAAAGAGCTTTCTATCAAAATTGCCAAGAAACCAAATACTCCAGAAAAACCCGTTCCGGGAAAAAAGAAGCTTGACATCAAAGGAAGACATGCTGTATGGATAAACAAAAATGTGATGGTCAAAAAAGTTACTCCTACGCAGTCTTTTTTAGCCCAGGACAGCCGAAATAAAAAACCACCTGATTATGCGAAAATGGTAAGTGATTTTTTTGAGGGCCACAACCGTACGAAAGCCCTTTTCATGTGTGCGCCATTCATAAACACAGAATGGGCTGGTGTACAAAGATTGTATGCATGCCACTACTTTGTGAATGAATTGGATGTTGCTAATACATCATGCAATAACATTGAAAATATTGCTGGTCCAACTGAAAATAATATTGACACATCTGATGAACCTAGTAACTTCAATGGAATTACTAATTCTGAAAACCCAAGATCACTAGTTAGCCTATGCATTGAAGCTATTCGAAACTGTTCACATGTCAGGAATGACAAGGCACAGGCAACTCAGAACTTAACATGTAATGTTACAGATGGGGTTCCGACAAAAAAGCCTGTGACTTTATTTCGGCTTTGTGTTAATGTTTTAAGAGCAGTCATATTTAATCAAAACAACACACAAGAAAACACCGTCATTGTAGAAGCAAACCATTTGCTTGACCTGCCTGATCAAAATAACACAGAAAATATGCAAGAATATATGACTGAAGAAATTGAATATTGGTCGGATCAAAATAATGATAGGAATGAAGAAGATCATATCCTGTGTGAAACACCTTGCGAATACAATGTACAAGTAACACAGAATAATCTAATACAAGCTACTGTATCACCTCTAACCACAATATGTTACAAAAAAATTGTAAACAATATGTATTCTGAATCAGAAACATACCCTAATGCATGTCCCACAATGACCCCAAAAAAAGAATCATTGGATAATATTATATCTATGAACAACTATTACAATATTGATGAGGGTTATCTTTTAGATCATCAAGAAGATTTATTGTCATTAGACCAAGAAGAAGAATTGTCATCACGTACAAGTGATGAAAAAGATTCACTTGATGGTGATAGTTCACATCGAAATAATGGAACAAAATCACTAATCACCCTTTGCGTGGAGCTGATTCAGAGTCTGCAAAGATTTCCGAAAAAATCCCCAACATTGCATCCAAATTCCTGTGAAATAATGTCTTTGAAAAATATTGCTTTTGAGAGTATTAAAAAAATCTTATATCCTAGCTATAATCAAGATATTACTGACGCTGCAATTGATATAGAAACAAACAATGAATATGATACAAATGATAACTTCACCATAAACTGTGTAAATACTTTGTCAGAAGAAGCATTTGAAAGTCTCCAGGTACCTCTGAAAATAAGAATAAGAAAGCAATCTCATTACAGTTCAAATCTATCAGATGGGTTTGAGAATGATAGTTGTGGTGATCATGATGAATTAGATTTCAATGCAGATCATGAACCAGATGATAATGCAAATAATGAAGCAGATGACAATGGATGGGCATCTCAACTTCAAATGCAAGAATTCAGATCTTGCTTTACCCCTCATGTGGATCCCACGGAAAACATGACAAATGAAAATATGGTTACACAAGAGGCACCATTTGTACCACACATTAAATCTGAACCAGTTGATTATTTTCCAGAAGAGAATGTTGATACATCAATTGTGAAAACAGAGCCTTTACAAAGTCTACATGCATTGAACGAAATGACACATATACCTGATAATATTATCACTAAAAGAGAACTAACAGAAGCTACAATTGATAGGACAGGTTCTCTTAATATCCAAAATACTTCCAGTTTTAATGTGGAGTCGTTTGAACAGTTTGTTGGGTCAAATAAAATGATACAATGCATGGATGAACCTAATGAAGAAATATTCAGTCAAAGTGGTTTGAGAATACGTAGGCAACATGAACCAGACTTAGATCAGGGTCATGACACAAGTATGAGCTTGCTAGTGCCACATACTTTTGAGCCACTACATCTTGTCGAAGCTAAAGGTGTCCTTATGGCATCTAGTTCAGACGATGACAATGGCAGCTATAAAAAGAACACTGGGAAGAAGAAAGATAAAAGAAAAAAGAGGTCAAAAAAAGATTCAAAGACTGCCAATATTAAAGAAATTCCGGCAGTAAAAGAAAAGACAGTACCTGAAACTGAAGTGGCGATATTGACAAGGAGAATGAGAGAAAAAATAAGACAAGAAGAGAAAAAAATTGTATCATCTGATTCTGAATCGGAAAAACTCCTTGCATTGAGTTCAAAGAAGGATAAAAGTAAAAAAGATAAAATGGGACTTGAGGCAAAAAACAATGAATCAGGTTCTGAATCCGACACCCTCTACATGTTAAATATAATAGAGGAACAAATGCCTGAAAATAAAAAAGAAAATGATAAAATAAAGAGAAAAAAACATTCAAAAGAAAACAAACAAAAAGATGATGAGGTTCAATGCAATAATGTCGATTCTACTGAAAAGGTTACTGAAGATTCTAAGAAAGCACTTCAACACAAGTTTTCTGGGTTTACTGCTATTGATCAAAATGAAATGACGAACTATCAAAAGATGATGCAATTTGTGTATAACCAAATCATACCTTCAGATAATGACAACAAAAACCCAACGGAGCAAATTCCAGAAGAAGATACCGGCCCTATTATACATCCTGATGAGCCAGTAGAACTATTAGAATGTGAGCCGACTATGCCAATGTTTGATGATAAACCAAATAAACGCCCAGGCCCTAAGAATAAAAATAATAAAATTAAAAATAATTTAAACACGGAAAAAGATTTACCCGAGTTCACCGAACGCCATGGATGGCGTTGTTACCCAATCGATTCTAAGGAAGCAAAACTGTATAAAAGCGCCCAAATTTTATTAGAAAAATTACCAGAATCTTTTGTTGAAACATACATGGAGTATCAAGATGTTATGCATAAAAATTTAGAAGATCAAGAAGTAGACAGGTATGTGTTGTAACTTTTTTAATTATAAAGGTTTAAATTAGTAAATAATTTTAATTCCTAAAGTTATTTTATTGTTTTCAGGCTTATAAACTTGCAGTCATTAAACAGATCCATCAGTATCAAAGATATGAAAGACGGAAAATCAAAGAGCCGCCTGAAGGGTGCTAGCAAAGAGGCATCATTAAGTGGACGGAATTCTGCAAATATTTCCAGATCTCCGAGCCCCACTTTCTCTGATAACTTTGACGAACTTGCGCCTTCTGATGATGAAGTGCCTAAAGCAGAGGAAGAAATTCCACCTCCAGTAAGTATTTTTATATACCTTATTGTTGTTATATATATTTATCATAGATGTAGGTAAATAATTTTATGACAATTTTAGATGCCAGTTCGCTCCTCTGAAAACAACTTGGCCAAGAATCTTCTTATGGACGATCACGACAGTGATTCTGACAACGGTGGAAAGAAAATAAAGCAGGAGGTGTCGGACCCTGACGATAAAGCAGATAAATCTATAAGACCTGGCCCAAAGTCTAAAACAAGAGTCAATAAGATCGACTCTGAACCTTTGATGCTTACAGCTGATAAGATGATGAACAAGGAGTTGACTCTGCTACATGCACCGATACTTTTACAAAACCCTTCTAAAGAAACAACACTGAAGGAATCTAGTTGCAAAGAGGAAGCCAAAGCCAGTAAGGTATGTTACTAGAAATTTACTAAGAAATATATCTTTATTGTACACTTTATAAAATAAAACACAAAATGACAAGTTAATTAATGTACAAGTATTTAAGTGGTACAATGGGCGGCCATATGGCTTGAGAGCGATCTTTTCCTGGCAACCCTTGGATGGAAAGGATCTTATTAAGTTGAGTAGACGGCGTAGCGTACATTAAACGAATTATAAATTATATACCTTATATTTAGTAAGTATATAATTTGTTACATATACATAAATAAAAATAAAAACATACAAACTAAATAGATACTACGAGACTAATGTGAGATAATGATGGTATACCAAGTTTTTTAAGATAGCTTACAAATATAATAAATGTACAAGGTACATTTTATGAAAAGCGTGTTAAGTTCAGAATTTTAAACTTCGGTAGCCTTACCTAATTGTTTCGACTCAGACAACGGTGATGAAACTTTATTTTATCTCGTTTATAGAAAAACTCTACGAGACATTTAAAAGAGCGCGTGAAAAATGATGATGACTCGTCCTCGGAAGAAGAGAAGCAATGGGTTTCCACTAAGGAGAAACTTCTCAAACGGCTGGGAAGGAAAGAGGACGCTGTGTGAGTAGTGCGCGTAATATTGAGTTGTTATTATTATTGTTTGTTGTTTAAAAACCTCACATGTTTCAAAACTAAGTACACGATAAGTCGCTTTATCACCCTCTTACTAACATTATAAAATGTAAATGTTTGTGAGGATGTTTTTTTGTTACTCGATCACGGCAATGGCAGAACCAATTGGAATAGAAACTTGGTTTAGATATACATATATGTATACCTGGATTAACACATGTACTTTTAACTAAGTACTACGCTGGCAAAATCGCAAACAGCAGCTAATTTTGGTATAAAATAAGCGTGTTAATAAATTATTTTTAAAATTTTTCAGTGCCGATGATGCAAAACGCGCAAAGCTCGTTAACGAGTTTATAGAAAGGCGAAACGAATCAGACCGGAAAAACAAACGTGAATCGGAAAAAGGTCGAAAGGGACGGGCTAGAAGAAAGAAGCTAGAACGTCAAAAACAACTTAGGTAATATACGAGTAAAATTAGAATTTAAAGAAAACGAATCGGTTGATTATACTTAATGGGGGCTACTTTGGAGACGAAAATCGACCGACAGATTTACGTGCGAAGGTAATGCCTTCGCAAAACGTTGCTTGACTTCGTTGATCTGTTATGAACGGCTAAGGCTAAGTCAGGCTAATCAATGGGACGTAATTGATTACTTACAGATTTCTATCAAACGAGCTGTACAACGAAGGAGATGGGGCGGTAACGGGCAAGCGAGGCGCGGCTGCAGGTCTATTTAAAGGTCGTCGTAATATCAGAAAAGTAAGCACTTGATATTGATTAGTTTCCTCACACTCGATCTACGCAGAAGATCGTCTGCTTTATGTGATATTTCTATTTGTATTATAGTAATTCAGAATCTACATAAAAAAACTGATGAATCAATATAAAATGTTTTTCTCAACATTAATGGTTTTCAGGTCATCGATAAAAAGTCTCTGGCGCGTAGCACGGTCGTTGCAAATATGGAGGAGTTTGAGAGAAAACGAAGACTAAATATGAGGCAAAATAAACTGGTAAGGATGCTTAGCTGACGTACATACTTGTTACAAATTACATATGCAAAGGTTAACATATAGGCTACTTCTTATCTATGTACCACACTAGCTGACCCGGCCACGCGTTGCTGTAGCTCAGTATCTCTAATACGTTGAACACATATACGCTAAATTTATCAGTGTATCTCTACTATACTATGCATGTATTATACATATAAACCATTTTGAATCACTCTATCTATTAAAAAAAACCACATCAAAATCCGTTGCGTTGCGGGAAGCGACTTCGTTTTATACTATGTAGTGATGGACAAAGACGCGGACAGCTGCTATTAAATAATAATACAATAAAACATATCATTGACTCTGTCTGCTCAGTTGGTAGTAGCTCTGCCTTCTGCGCTGTAGGTTGGGGGTTCGATTCTCTTCCAAGACAAATATATGTGTGATGAACATAGATGTTTGTTCTGGGTGTTATAAAGTATATACAAGTATTCCGTTAGTTCAATTCCCGCCTCGGGACAAATTTTTGTATGGTCTGCAAATATTTGTCTCAGGTCTGGGTGTTTCTATCCATAATATGTATGTATGTATTTATAAAAAAAAGTACCTATATGAGTAGTAAATCAATCATGTGGTAACCATAACACAAGCTCTGCTTACATTAGGCCCTAAGTAAGCAGAGCTTGTGTTATGGGTAATAATAATAATAATAATAAATAATCAGCTGGTCCTAAAGTACAGGGCCAGGTGATGTGTGAAATGTCCGGAATCATTTATTTATTACTAGCTGTTACCCGCGGCTTCGTACGCGTATGCTTAGAACCTTTATTTTAATTTTTATAAGGAATGCATTCTGTCCATCTAAAGAATATCTGAAAGGTTAAATCCCCTATTTTACCCACTTCGGGGATGATTTTGCAAGAACGTTGATATACGTATTACTTTATTTCTTACCAAAAGCCTAAATATGAATTTCAGATCCCTAACTTAAGAAAATATGAGTTGCCCAAACAAACTTTCATCCCCTATTTTACCCCCTTCAAGGTTGTATTTTGAGACAAAAAGTTAGTTAGCCTATGTTCTTCCCCCGAATGCAATACATCTTCGTACCAAATTCCGTCAAGATCCGTTCAGCCGTTTAGCCGTGAAAACGTAACAAACAGACAGAGACACTTTCGCATTTATAATATTAGTATGGATTATTACAGTCATCTGGTCACTATGATACAAGCTATGCTTAGTTTGGGGCTAGTTGGTGTTGTGCGCATTGTACACCAATATATATTTACTAGCTGGTGCCCGCGACTTCGTCTGCTCAGGATTAGTATTTCGTGTAATTCTAACGGTTTTTGCAGCGCACGCCAGAATAGCTTGCAGATTTTTTTCCTACTTACTTGACACTTATCGTTATATATTGGACAATTCACACAATATCTTTATAAATTATAGCCTTTGTTTTATTCTGATGTATAAGCTATATTACTGTAAAGTTTCATTAAAATCCATTCAGTAGCTTTTGCGAGAGAGAGTAAGAAACATACATACAAACATTTGCGTTTATAATATTAGTAAGGATGTCAAAACTAACGTCATAAAGAGAGAGAACATAAGGCATGTAAAATTAAACACTCATCTCTCTGTGTACTTGAATTCTCTCTTCATACTTGAATTTTCTCTGCACTTGAATTTCCGAACTTGTTCTTTCTATTTACTTGCTCTTATGACGTAATAGTGCTTTTGTTTTGAGATTCTCTTTAAAATTGTATATGTAGAAACATTGCATTGCCATTCGACATGGCAATGTTACCAGTGTCTTGGGAATGCTGTCCTCTGGCAATGATCTGGATCAGCTGAGCTATCTATAGTTCGTTTTAAACGGTTCTTAGATAGCTCAACTGTTTAATATGAGAGGCAGGTCAGGACTTCAGATTCTCAATTCGACTGTATTTTTTAAAATATGTTTGTTACCTCATAACTCTGTCATTTATGAATCGATTTAAAATAATCTGATTTCATGTGAAAGGAATCTTCTCGATTGGTTCCATATAAATTTCATAAAAATGGGTTCAGTTTTTAAAGCAAAAAAACTGAAAAAAATTGTCATCCACATGGACGAAACTAAATTTTGATATTTTTCTTTTTTATACATGAAGTCGGTTGTCTTTTTCGTTTTTAAAACGAAATTATTATAAAAAAAAATAACTCGTATCTTTCCAGAGAGAGGTACTTGGTTGTGAAGAAGGAGTGAACGTGCTAGTCATAAACGACGAGGTCTGTTTGGAGTATGACTTCGAAGAACAAAGACCTGTCGTCACTGTTCATCAGTTCTTCACCAAAGTTATGAAGGCTCATCAGGTATGTTGGCGTATTGAATAGTGCTATACACTGAGGAAGTCAAGATCAGAACGCGCATTGGAGAAGACATGCTTGTATTGACTACCTCAGTGGTGTAGTGGGCAAAGACCTGTCATGAAGGTTGCTGGTTGGATTCCTGCCGCGGGACAACTGTTTGTATGATCTGTAAGTATTTGTCTCGGGTCTGGGTGTATTTATTTATATATATGTATTTACAAATTTAAAAAGTATATTAGTAAATCAGTCACGTGGTACCCATAACACAAGCTCTGCTTATTTTGGGACTATATGATAGTGTGTGAAATATCCGGCTTTATTATACTAAATAGATAGTAAACATAGCTTGTGTTATGGGTACCACTTGACTGATATACTATTATAGTACCTGGATGTCCGAGCTACATGGGGTTTGTTTTGAATTGTTGATATTATTATTTTATTTTTCCAAAAGTTTTCTCACGAAAGAAGGAACTTGAAAAAAAAGGGAAAAATAATCATCTGGACTCGAAGGGGGTCTTCAGGTTTAGGGATCGCCCGATTTCCCACCTGAGCTACTCGTACCTTGTAGAAGGTGGCGAAATTTACATTCGTATTCTAATGATACTGTAGCAGTTGTTCATTGCCTGAAAACACGAAAAAAAACGACGTTTTCTAAAAATGAAACCTAGCTAGATCGATTTATCGCCCCCGAAACCCCCTGCATACTAAATATCATGAAAATCGTTGGAGCCGTTTTCGAGATTTAGATTAAATATTTACATACGAGTATATTCAATATATTTTGAATATTTAGGCTTAGATATCATAGGATTTATTTTTTTATGAAATTGCATCAACAATGACTTTACCACGTCTTTCTTTCTTATCGTGCTACTGGTTAATTGGAACCAGTGGTATAAGGATTAGAGTGGGCCTCCGAGGCTCCTTCCTTGCGCACATGTCTTCGAACTCTTTAGGTTCGACATGGTCCTCACGATGTTTACCTTCACAATTTAAGAGTACTGGTATATTTTTCACTCCATGACTGAATTCGAACCCAGATAAAGCCGATCGGGTATGATCGGCTTTATTTGGGTCTTTATGAGGGACTAGGTGATTCTATATACAAAATGTATGTTTACAAAAAAATATATAAGTAGTATATCAGTTATGTGGTACCCATAACACAAGCTCTGTTATGGGTACCACATGCCACCACATACCACTTACTTATATCAGGTAGGCTTGGGTAAGTTTTGTTGATTTGATATATTTATTTTTATCCAACTCCAAAAACGTTTTGCATTTTTTCCATAAATGTTGAATAGCATTTTTTTTGTATATTTTGCTATAGTACCTTTTGCTTATTATCATCACGAGGCTTTCTAATGTTCTTGTTACTGGAATACCGGTCTCCTTCGAGCGAGGGTCAGCGGTCTTAGAAACGCCTCTCTACTTGAACACGGCCTAAACACTACTTAAGATTCGCCCTCTCACTAAATTACTATTAGGGATGGCACTATTTTAAACAAAAGACGTTAAGAGACGTTTTTAAGTAAGACTAAAATTTGTTAATAAACATTTGATCCAGCACCACCTAACCCTAAACTAAGCAAAGCTTAGATTATGAGATACAGATAATTGATCGAATACTTATAAGTCGAATTCAAAACATTCTTTATTCAATAAAATCACTAGGACCACTTTGAATCATCTTCTTACATGCTAGTGAATCTAGGTGCCGGTTCCTCCTAACCCCAGTTCAAGAAGAATCCGGCAAGAAACTCGTCTCATAACACTTTTTTGTATGATCCTTGCCAATTTTGTTACGGATTCCGTGTCGAGTTGGAGCAGATTCCTCCCAAGCTTTTTTTGTGATTTAATATATAATATTATATAATACACAATGTATATACATAATATACTATTGATACTGCACATAAATGTTTGCCCTTGGTATGAATTTAACCCTCGCAGAATGGATAATAATGAAATATGCACACAACACCATCTAGCTCCTAGTAGCTTATAGTAGCTCATAACTTATATTATGGTGACTAGATGACTGACTTGACCAGACAAACAAACCAGAACAAACACGTACGTTCATCACAAATCTTTGTCCTGAGAGGGAATCGTACTCTAAATCTTCAGCACAGAATGCAGAGTTGTGGTCACTTCTAAAATCCATCAGCCTTTTTATAATTTGAGATGACTAAGCTTATGAATTACAGTCTCGCGTAACGAGTGAGCATAATTAAATGTTTTAATTAAATATATTTATTTCAGTATGAAGGTGTGAAGTTTATGTGGGACGCGTGTTTCGAAAGCCTCGGGACTATCGAGTCGGGGCACGGCGGAGGCGGCTGCATTCTCGCGCATTGCATGGGGCTCGGGAAAACGCTGCAAGTGTTGGCTCTCTTACACACGGTATGTAGTGTGTAAAAACGAGCGAGCCTTACAGTACGAGCATATGATGTGTAACATGTGACATCTCACCTTGGTAATAAACCAAGGTGAGATGCAACATTAACATTATATCCTGAATTAGTTTATATAACAGCATACTTTATACACAACACTGTAAGCGCACAGTTGATGCGTTCTTCTCTATTTCTCTTTCTCTTTCACGTCACACACACGCACGCACTGTTGGCTGACAGTACCATCCTCTATGAAAATGGATTAGTACCATCTGATGGCCAACTCTACCAACGCGCTTCCCCGGCTTCCTGTGACACACTTCACACAGTTCCGTCGCTTGCACTGTACTCTCATCCGTTTCCTTTAATTTCCATTTAGATTTATTGATCTCCAAACTGCAAACTCAAACTCCAGCTTTTATTAAAAACAGCTAGCAATTACTAAGAGTGTACAGCTCCATAAGCATCAAACATTGCTCTAATTGCAGGTTCTGACGCATCCTCGCGCGAACATGCATCGGGTTTTGGTCTGCTGTCCTCTATCGACGGTGCTGAACTGGGTTGATGAAATACACAAGTGGATTGGACCAGTCACCCATGAGATCAAGGTACCTAAACAAAGAAGTGTAACTCCTTAATCCGACTTGAGATACTTTGAAAAACTAAAAATGTTTACTTTTCACGACGCGCGAAACACAGCGCGCGTTTGTCGCGACGTACAGCGCCATTCGTGTCCAGTACAACAGTACAACAGTACAACATAGCTGATGTTTGCGGCGGCGCGGGTTCATTGTTTCTATACCACTATGCGCAAACGTTTGCGGCGGCGCGGGTTCATTGTTTCTATACCACTATACCACTATGCGCAAACGTTTGCGGCGGCGCGGGTTCATTGTTTCTATACCACTATGCGCAAACGTTTGCGGCGGCGCGGGTTCATTGTTTCTATACCACTATACCACTATGCGCAAACGTTTGCGGCGGCGCGGGTTCATTGTTTCTATACCACTATGCGCAAACGTTTGCGGCGGCGCGTGTTCATTGTTTCTATACCACTATGCGCAAACGTTTGCGGCGGCGCGGGTTCATTGTTTCTATACCACTATGCGCAAACGTTTGCGGCGGCGCGGGTTCATTGTTGCTATACCACTATGCGCAAACGTTTGCGGCGGCGCGGGTTCATTGTTTCTATACCACTATGCGCAAACGTTTGCGGCGGCGCGGGTTCATTGTTTCTATACCACTATGCGCAAACGTTTGCGGCGGCGCGGGTTCATTGTTTCTATACCACTATACCACTATGCGCAAACGTTTGCGGCGGCGCGGGTTCATTGTTTCTATACCACTATGCGCAAACGTTTGCGGCGGCGCGTGTTCATTGTTTCTATACCACTATGCGCAAACGTTTGCGGCGGCGCGGGTTCATTGTTTCTATACCACTATACCACTATGCGCAAACGTTTGCGGCGGCGCGGGTTCATTGTTTCTATACCACTATACCACTATGCGCAAACGTTTGCGGCGGCGCGGGTTCATTGTTTCTATACCACTATGCGCAAACGTTTGCGGCGGCGCGGGTTCATTGTTTCTATACCACTATACCACTATGCGCAAACGTTTGCGGCGGCGCGGGTTCATTGTTGCTATACCACTATACCACTAAGCGCAAACGTTTGCGGCGGCGCGGGTTCATTGTTTCTATACCACTATACCACTATGCGCAAACGTTTGCGGCGGCGCGGGTTCATTGTTGCTATACCACTATGCGCAAACGTTTGCGGCGGCGCGGGTTCATTGTTTCTATACCACTATGCGCAAACGTTTGCGGCGGCGCGGGTTCATTGTTTCTATACCACTATACCACTATGCGCAAACGTTTGCGGCGGCGCGGGTTCATTGTTGCTATACCACTATGCGCAAACGTTTGCGGCGGCGCGGGTTCATTGTTTCTATACCACTATACCACTATGCGCAAACGTTTGCAGCGGCGCGGGTTCATTGTTGCTATACCACTATGCGCAAACGTTTGCGGCGGCGCGGGTTCATTGTTTCTATACCACTATACCACTATGCGCAAACGTTTGCGGCGGCGCGGGTTCATTGTTGCTATACCACTATGCGCAAACGTTTGCGGCGGCGCGGGTTCATTGTTTCTATACCACTATACCACTATGCGCAAACGTTTGCGGCGGCGCGGGTTCATTGTTGCTATACCACTATGCGGGCCAGCGCCAACACCGTTCTGGCAATGATAGCCGCCAGGGTCGACTGTCCCTATACATATTACTATACAAGGCACTGCTGTGAGCGACACTTGTCCAGTAATCCAACTAGCTTTTAAGTTTTAATCTTTCTTGTGTTTATGAGTTTTGCTCGAAATAAATGTATTTGATTTTAATTATTTTTTTACTAAGTATTTGTATATATGTAAATTACATCTTCCAAGAAAATTAGAGTCAAAAAAAAATTGCATCTCATGTTTTACCACCCTTAAAAATAATTTATTTTATCAAATGTATTTGTATAAATATCTATAACTTTTCATAAATTATAAGTCGATTACAAAATATTGTCTCCTATTATCTTACATAACAGTAATTTTTCTGCAAATTTATTAGTTTTTCGAAATAAATTTTCGTGTTCGATTCCCTCCCAGGACAAACATTTGCGTAATGAACGTAGGTGTTTGTTCTGTTACCAGAGTGTTACACAATTTCATAAGCATGTATTTAAAATTACATAAGTATTTCATCAGCAATCTGGTCACCATAATACAAGCTATGCTTAGTTTTGGGCTAGATGGTGTAGTGTAGATATGATGACATTTTAACAAACATTTCCAATTATTTCCAAGCCGCGAAAACTGAGACGGAAACTCCAGGTAAATCGCACACATAACTTTTAGTTGAATTTAATTGTTCTTTGTTTCTTTGTAACCAATTGTTTCATGATTCCATGTACAGTCAGCAAAACATTTACCAACACATAGATAAGTACGAACTTACGACGATATTCAAGAACGCGACTTGGCTATACATGTCATTTATTTTTTTGCATGGGTATGGGTAGGTATTTAATACGGATATTCCCTAATGTTTCAACTTTTTATATTACATAAAAAAAACAAGAAGCCTCGTGAGGCGCACATTAATCCATTAACCGCATTGGTTCGAAATAACTACATAGTTGCAAGATAAGATGAACAATTTGTTTACAATAACATAATATAACAAAACAAAGTTGTCATAACGATTTCTCAACACAGACTCTGTCTCTCTGCGCACTCTCGCTTTTAAAATACAATCCATATTAGTCACTAACACACATACGTGCCGTGTAGCCCAGTCATATTAGGTAAAAAAAGGGGTCAACCTCGGAATGAAAGGTAATAAGCTGTAAATTTGTATAAACCTTTGTTTTGTCGTTCTAAATGTTGTCTCAAAAGTCACAAATGTTATCGTGTTCGCGTCTTAAGATATTGAAGGTCAAAGGTCACAAAAATCGGTTTTTCGCGAATATCTCGCTTTCTATTGCTTAAATGAGATTTGCACCTATCATAAAAGTTGTAGAGTATAAAATTCTCTACAACTTTTGTTTGAACTTTTTAGGGTTCCGTACCTGGAAAGGAAAAAACGGAACCCTTATAGGATCACTTTGTTGTCCGTCCGTCTGTCCGTCTGTCTGTCAAGACACTTTTTCTCAGGAACGCGTGGAGGTATCAAGCTGAAATTTATATCAAATACTCAGATCTACTGTCCCTTAAAGCTGTGAAAAAATCAAACTTCTAATCCAACGCAATCAAAAGATACAGCCGTTTATGCCGCAAATTTTCGACACTCGCAAGGGAATCAAAACCTACAGGTTACTTCTAGTGAACTCAGAATCTTGAAATTTGGTACAAAGCAACGTCTTATAGCAAAGATAAAGGATAAATTGCGAAAACTGTAAATTTTTTGTTACATCATCCAACTATGACTCGATTGTCGTGATTGGTGAAATTTTACTTATATACCTATAGGTTTGTACGGAACCCTCGGAGCGCGAGTCCGACTCGCACTTGGCCGGTTGTTTTTCCATACGATCAACCGTTTTTGCGGTAGACCGCGAAGAGTGCGCCGCGTACAGTCATATATGGCCTAATGCAAGGTCAAGCGTGAGTTACGGTTATCAGTACGCTGTATAAAGTTAATTATTTACTAAGAAATTATAATTATTAAACAATTCTCATTATTCTTGTACTAATTATTAATTATTTATTTTAATTAAAATAAGTGACTCAATTATTTATATTTAACTATAGTATATTAACAATTCTGGAATGTATATTTTAAATTTAAACGACATTATATACGATTTCTTTAAAACGTGTAATTTTTGAATACCTATATAAGTACGGAAATACTTGTACCCTACCATGTGACCTTTTCTATTTATAGCCGGGACAGATGTTCTATTGTATTCAAGGCCACTTTCTCTTTTAAGGGACCACTTTGTATTAGTCAAGATTATTCGTTAGTTTGTAATTGTATCTTCGCAACATATAAATCGTGTCTACTACCAGTTTCAAACGTGGTTAGGGAAGGACTTAGAACCTCAAGAATGGGGCTGGATGCTTGAAAATGAAATCCTAGAGCCCATAAGAACGTTATTGCCTCCAGCACCAGCCGAACTACTAAATATAATATTTTGCGATTGCAAAAACGGTTGTGGTTCCCGCTGTGGATGCAGAAAATCAGGGCTACTATGTTCTTTAGCTTGTGTCCAGTGCAATGGACAAGCTTGCCTCAACGCTTCACTATATCCAAGTAATCCCGATGAAGAAAGCGCATACGATCCTGAAACTCTGGAAGGATTGGAGATGAATATGACCGATAATGAGGATGATGACAATGAATTGAAAAGTTTCGAGCGACAACAAGAAGAAGAAGACGACGAAGAAGATAACTAGCTTCCATTTACAATTATATTATAATTAAAATCAACAAAAGTTCTTTTAATATTTGTTTTAAGTTCTTTTAGGTTCTTTTAATAAAGTTCTTTTAACTCACATTTCAATAAATGTATAACATAAATAAATATATGTATAAAATATATTCCCTTACTGTTTTTTTAACTCAAAATATAATTAAAATATATAATCTAAAAATAATAATACACTATTTTATTTATTAAATATAAATAATTAAGTCACTTATTTTAATTAAATATAAATAATTAATAATTAATACATAAATAATGGGCATTGTTTAATAATTATAATTTCTTAGTAAATAATTAACTTTATACAGCGTACTGATAACCGTAACTCACGCTTGACCTTGCATTAGGCCATATATGACTGTACGCGGCGCACTCTTCGCGGTCTACCGCAAAAACGGTTGATCGTATGGAAAAAAAGTTCAAACAAAAGTTGTAGAGAATTTTATACTCTACAACTTTTATGATAGGTGCAAATCAAATTTAAGCAATAGAAAGCGAGATATTCGCGAAAAACCGATAAGCTTAAGACGCGGACACGATAATATTTGCGACTTTTGAGACAACATTTAGAACGACAAAACAAAGGTACAGCATATACCAATTTACAGCATATTATCTTTCATTCCGAGGTGAAACCCCTAATATGACTGGGCTAGTGGTATTCAGCACCATACGCACACACAAAATCACACACTCACACACACACACACATACACACGGACACAAATACACACGGACACACACATATACACATGAACGCTCATACTCTAGTTTAACTTTTCCGTATTTATTTAAACCTAGTTTTCCATAAATTCACAAGTTTGCACCACACATACATTGTAATCGTCGAATGGCCCCCACGATACAGGCATAGCCTAGTGTGGGGAACATCGGTACATATTTTAACTAAAATGCAAAATACACCTGTGACTCAACTAAATATTAAGCTATGTATTAGTTAATAAGTTTCTCGTTTTTGGTTAATAAACATTTTTCTCTTTTAATTAAAATGCCAAATCACGTGCTTGCGTACGTTTGCCAAACATTGGGTCAATCTATTATGTACGTACAATTTTACAGGCGTACGGAGTATAATTTCATGATAATATATTTTTTATTTTCAAAGGTTTTCGAACTTTCAAAACTCCGAAAAACATACGAGCGAGCGTACCAATTAGAAGACTGGTACAGCGGCGGCGGCATCTTTATAATCGGCTACGAACTATTCCGTAGTTTGACAACTCTCGATCCGGAGATCGACGAAATCCGACCGACGATTATCAACAAAATCCGAACCGCGTTATTGGACCCCGGACCAGATATCATAGTGTGCGACGAAGGACATCTGCTGAAAAATGATTGTTCTGTGCTCGCTGTAGCGATGAGCAGAGTGGTCACTAAGCGTAGGATCGTACTGACCGGCACACCGATGCAGAACAATTTGAGAGAGTACTTCTGTATGGTGAACTTTATCAAGCCTAACCTGCTGGGGACTTATTCGGAATATTCTAACAGGTACTTGTACTACTTTACGCACATCTATTTAGTCGCTCGTGACACAGGCGTTCTTAACAGATCCACAGGGTTCAGGGTTTAGAGTGGATCTGTACTTCCGAGGGCTCATTAATCTGTCGGTACCGGCTTCTCAACAGCTGTTAGTCCATGTTAGAAGTTTGAAAGACCTATTAAGTGCACTATAGTCCATTGAAAAGTTACATTTGGGTATGCATTTGTCAGAGGACGCAATTTTATTTTTTTAATGTGTAGGGGGGGTCAGTAGAAGCTTAAGTTCAAGTTTGTGGGGTCGGCACCCTTGTCCCCCGGCCGCCATCTTGGAAAAGGGGGTGCAAAGGGTTTTCGCGCTGTATCTCGTAAACTAGTTACCTTACAGAAAATTTAATCAAACATAAAATGTAGCAAATTAAATTTCCTACAATTTTATTTCTATTACTTTTTATCGTCAAGTGACCAACAAAAAAGTTATAAACAAAAATAAATGAAAATTTTGTTTGTTTGTTCTAGGTTTTACAGCGCTCCAAACTTAAACGGATTCTCGAATGCTCATAGGGATGCAATAAAAACTAAAAATTAGGCTTACTTTTCTATCTATATTTTTTATATTCATACAATTTATTATGATCTTAACATTCCTATGCTATTATTGAACTATGTTTGACCCTTTTACCCACCACCTATGAGGTATAACATGGGCAAAGTCAAATTTATAAAAATTTTGCAGAAGCATCCAGAGTTAGCAAGTGGAACTAAATTATTTATGAGTGAGAAAGTCGAGTCATCGTTACTCAGTGTTGTTGGCGAACGTTTTTTCGTCTTTTTATATGGCGGAAATAAAGACGATACTCTAGACACTCTGCGATACAAACGATTTGCTAAGACAGTGACAAAAAATGCATTAAAAAATGCATTAAATTTTTATAAATTTGACTTTGCCCATGTTATACCTCATAGGTGGTGGGTAAAAGGGTCAAACATAGTTCAATAATAGCATAGGAATGTTAAGATCATAATAAATTGTATGAATAAAAAAAATATAGATAGAAAAGTAAGCCTAATTTTTAGTTTTTATTGCATCCCTATGAGCATTCGAGAATCCGTTTAAGTTTGGAGCGCTGTAAAACCTAGAACAAACAAACAAAATTTTCATTTATTTTTGTTTATAACTTTTTTGTTGGTCACTTGACGATAAAAAGTAATAGAAATAAAATTGTAGGAAATTTAATTTGCTACATTTTATGTTTGATTAAATTTTCTGTAAGGTAACTAGTTTACGAGATACAGCGCGAAAACCCTTTGCACCCCCTTTTCCAAGATGGCGGCCGGGGGACAAGGGTGCCGACCCCACAAACTTGAACTTAAGCTTCTACTGACCCCCCCTACACATTAAAAAAATAAAATTGCGTCCTCTGACAAATGCACACTAAGGCCTAAAAAATGTAACATTTTAATGGACTACTAAGCGAAACTGGAATGCCTTCCTTGCGTGTCCAATATAATAATAGGTATGGGATTCTGATGGGCATGTTTGCAGAAACACGCGTCGATGACTTTGACGCAAAAGAAAATCGTCCTTGATGTGTCTAGTGCGGTGCAGCTCCAACAGCTTCTTGCGACTTACAGGATGTAGACAGCGTTTTTATGAAGCAATGGACAAAAGTGCACATTGCACTCTTGATCCAGCGTAATACTTATTTGTATTTAGTGTATTTTACTACAAATAGCTAGCATTTAGTTTTTTGTGGCTGAAATCAAACCTGAGGACTACCTCAGAGTTGGTCACAACAGACTTATATGTAAGATAAGATCTCTCGCCGTAGCTATTCGTGTAGGTTCTGCAGTGCACGGCATTAGTTTGTGGTTGGAGGGTGCGCTGAGCTATGGGTCTCGCCTCAGGTGATGACGGTGTTCTTTCAGTTCACCTAAAGCCGGTTCATCGTTGAAATCTACGTCCTCTGAAAGTGTCCCCTTAAAAACTCAATGCATAGAACCAGCTGCTATGCTAATTCATTCTCTGTCCAAGCATACACCTATGTAATGCGTTGCCGGTCTCCATTAGACAACCCTTTGCGCTAGTTGTATTCAAAATTAGGATCAAAGAACTATTTCTCGCTGAAACATCATGAATCATACATCGATCTGTTTGTTCTGTTTGTATGTAAATGTATGTATAATATTCATTATTATTTTTATATACTTATTCTATGTATTATCTGTATATGTGTTTATCGTTTGTAGTATAAATATAATAAATAAAATAAATAAATAATCCCGGACATTTCACACAGCATCATATGGCACCAAAGTTAGCAGAGCTTGTGTTATGGGTACCACATGACTGATACACTACTTATATACTTCTTTTTTGCAAATACATACATATTATACATAGAAACACCCAGACCCGAGACAAATACTTGCAGATCATACAAACATTGGTCCCGCGGCGGGAATCGAACCCACAACCTTCTGCGTCTCAGCCGGATCTTAGCCCACTGCGCCACAGAGGTCGTCAATTCGTCGTATATTTAAGTACTCATGCACTACGGGTGATCTGATGTCCTGCTTGGATAATGCCGTAGACATCTACCAGTAGCCACATCACTACTTCTCACATAAATAAATAAAATAAATATAAATATTGCTGGACAATGCACACAACATCATCTAGTCCCAAACTAAGCATAACTTGTATTATGGTGATTAGATGACTGATAGAATACTTATATATTTTTAAATACATAATGATACTTTATAACACCCAGACATAGAACAAACACATTTGTTTGTCCTGGGAGGGAATCGAACCCTCAACCTACAGCGCAGAAGGCAGAGCTACTACCAACTGAGCTGACAGGCCAGTTATATCATAATTTAGTGCACGCCGACCAATCTTCCATTCAAGTTAGGCTCCTCTCAATCCAAAGGTTGTTTGGAAAAAAACGCTGCCCTAGCGAAGACCGCCCATTGTTCTTATAATTTTTTTTTTAATATACGTATTGCTCAATTGTTTATTAGCTAGTTTTAATGGGAACAATAAACTATTTTCATTCATTCATTACAACCACACGAATTTATTATAACTCTCGATATGTCCTGTATGATAAAATGTTATAATTACAGATTCGAGAATCCAATCATGAACGGGCAACACCGAGATTCAAGAGAAGAGGACATCAAACTGATGAAGGCGCGAACGCACATTCTCCACAAAGTTCTAGAAGGATGCCTACAAAGACAGGAAGCATCAGTCCTTTACCCGTACCTACCCAAGAAGCATGAGTACACAGTGTTCATTCCCCTGACGCAATGTCAATGGGACCTTTACAACCATTACATGGATAACTACGCTAAGACTTCTAAGCAGAGCGTGTTGAGAGATTTTCATATCCTCCAGAAGATATGGTCGCATCCACAAGTGCTGCACAGCTTTCAAATGAAGGCGCGAGACAAGAAAGATAAAATTAAAGGTATGTTTACGCCTAGCTCTCTTTGTGGTACTGATTTTTGATGTGTTACATCCTTCCTGCAATCTGTGAGAGTGATTTCGTGAAGGGATGAAGTGTGTAACAGGAAGTCGGGGAACCGCACGCTATTTGATTTGACTAATGAGCGCGCGGTGAGAATTGACCGTCAGATGGTACCAACCCATTTTCCTGAGATGTCAGATGTTACACATCATATGCGAATAATGTAAGGCTTAAACGTTTTTTTTTAACCGCAGTTCGATTTTAACTAAGCTACCGTTTTGTGCTTTTACAGTGGGTTTATGATCAGAAAGTGAGATGAATATCACACCCAGGTCATCATCTTATCTGAAAACATATGAGTGATTTATGATGAGAATAATGTGTACATACATACATATTTACAGGAAAAGAAAAAGTTAAATAAGTCAATACCAATTATTACATAAATATATATAATATAATGATGAACTAAATAAACCAATACATACTTATAAACAATATATACCTCAATAAAACCTAAATATATATATATACCTAAAAACAATCAATAGTTAACAACAGGACAAATAGTTTACCCTGACCATAGATTTAGAAATGGCATGTGATTTGGTGCATCTAATAGCATCTGGCAGTACGTTTTATAGGTAGCTTAGTGACGGAAGAAACTGGGTTTATAATAATATGAGTTCCGACGGCTAATATGATACGCGATATTATTTTGTCGCCCCATTATCTCGCCTCGTCTGATGCAAGAACACGAGGTGATGACTAATCTATATTGTGATTCGGCTGATCGCCAATATTTAAAATGTGTTTGAAGTATTCATGTACAAATATCGATTGCCTTTTCCAACATTCGTCTTTATTACAGCTGAAAAAATCGAAGATGACCTAGCTCTCGCCGAACAGGAGGCGGATATAAAACCAGCGGAAACGGAAGTGTGGTGGCTGCAGTACCTGGGCGAAGGCGCCATGTTGAACTCTTTGGACAGTTCCAACAAATTCGTTGCGGTTTTTCGGATACTGCACGAGTGCGTCGCTTTGGGAGATAAAGTGTAAGTTATTATACACCGACTTTTATATTCGACGACCTCTGTTGCGCAGTGGGCGAAAGACCTCTTGTGAGGCAGAAGGTCGCGGGTTCGATTCCCAGCGCGGAACAAATGTTTTCTGCAAATATTTATCTCGGGTCTGGGTGTTCTTCTATTTATGATAATGTATGTGTTCGCCAATAACAAAAGTATGAGTAAAACTATGAGATAGCAGACAGCTGGAAAATAGATTTGCTCAAGGCTCACGCGCTCAAATAAATAACTCCACTTCTAAACCCAAAGGCTTTGCCACGCAAGCTATGGTGCCGCCTAAATAAGCTTAAAACTGGACATGGTCGATGTAAATACTTTCGACACAAGTGGGGTTGGACAGATTCTGCGCTCTGCGAATGCGGCGAAGACAACCAGACCATGGATCATATCATCGAACGCTGCCCTATCCATTCATACTCAGGACCTTGGAGTGATCTACTTACTTTGAGGCCAGATGATGCTGTGTGAAATGTCCGGCATTATTATTCATTTATAACTGTCCTCTCAGCTCAATTGGTAGTGACTCTGCCTTCTGCGCTGTACCTTGTAGGTTCAATCCCATCAACATTTGTGTAATCAGCAACGGTGTTTGTTTTGTTTCTGAGTGTTATATGTATAAGTATCATAGGTATCATAGGTAAGTACTGACATGCTTTGCTTAGTTTAGGGCTAGAAATGAGCTTCGTAAAATTGTCAGCCTATTATCTAACTAATATTATAAATGCGAAAGTAACTCTGTCTGTCTGTATGTTGGTTACGTTTTCACGCCTAAACTGCTGAACCGATTTTGATGAATTTTGGTATATATGGGAGTTTGGAGGACATAGGCTAGTTTTTTTATAGGTAACACGCGTGCACAGCAGCTGGTTCATTATATACTTCTGTCGCGGCTTGGTAAGCTTGGTATCTACATGAAAAGAAGCCTATGTCCTTCCCCAATATATAATCTGACTGGCCTGTTGGTAGTAGGTTGAGGATTCGATTCCCTTCCAGGATAAATATTTGTGTGATGAACATAGTGTTTCTTCTGTGCTTGGATGTTATAAAGTATCATAAGTATGTATTTAAAGTATTCTATCAGTCATCTGGTTGCCATAATGTCCTTAACTATATTTAATCAAGATTTAAGCTGTGTAAAAAAAATTTACAAAAACAATCTTTAATTGCTTATTGAAGCTTATTGAAAGCTCATATTATAAATGTCTAAGTATACTCAATATACACATAGAATGACTATGGTGTCATAAGTGTATGGTGTATGTATGGTGTATGTATAGTGTATGCACTGATCGATCAACTTTTCTATTATCTATCAACTTTTTTTTAAATTAAAGATTGTTTTTGTAAATTTTTTTTTACACAGCTGAAATCTTGATTAAATTAGTTTGAATTGAGCTTTATACAATAAGCTCATATTACAAATGTCTAAGTCTACTCAATATACACATAGAATGACTATGGTCTGGACAAGTGGATTTTTTTCAGACTAATATTCTCGACATCGCTTTTCTGCCTCGACGCGCTCGAATATTTCCTCAAGACAATCAAGAAATGGAGTCTCGGACAAGAGTACTACCGACTCGACGGCTCCGTGCCTCCCGAAGTCCGACAAAAGTGGTGCCGAGAGTTCAACGCCGATAATAACATCCAGACTAAGTAAGACAATTATTATAGACCTTCTTTATTGGCCACTCATTTGGTATCTAACAAGACACATCAGTTAACGGAACAGTTCTTGCATAGCTAACTTAGTACCTAACAGATCAAAAAAGTTAAGCAACATTGTGCATTGTCTGTACCTAAATAGGTGACCACAGTGGTCCGTTAAGCTCCCCTGGCTTTACAAAGATCTTAGATCATGACTGAGGTTTCTGGGTGGCGTTATCTCTGTCACCAGACTTAGCCACTGAATTACTAAAATCGTTATTGTATCCAATGGTTCCCGACTACGCTATGTCGTTTGACCATCTGGCTTCTTGGCCTATACACAGTTCTAAACTAGGGTTGGTGTATACAAACCGTTTAGTTTCGCTGTTGATGGCATAGCTTATGAACGTCTTTATAAGATATATAATTGATTCAGGCGTGACTTTGCGGAAATCCATTACAAAACATTAAACAGATGGACAAATATTTAGTACTATTCCGCCAATCTATTCCTTCCTCAAAAATAAATACGACACGTGTTTCGCCTCACCACGAGGCGTCTTCAGGAACATCAGCTAGTCAAGTGTTCCTGAAGACGCCTCATGGAGACGCGAAACACGTGTCGTATTTCTTTTTGAGGAAGGAATAGATTGGCGGAATAGTACTAAATATTTGTACATCTGTTTAATGTCCTTATAAAGACGCAACCGCCGATTGTAGAACGCTTTCCATTGATCATGTACAATTAAAAAATCCTTCATATTAAGATGTTCTCAATAAAGGTTTTATTAATATTGTTAATACTTTTAGACCGACAAGACATTGATTTGAGTTTTTATAAAGAAGTTCTAATTGAGTTAATTAATCTAATTGTTGTTCTCTAATCTAATGTTGTAGATTGTTCCTAATATCGACGAGAGCGGGCTGCCTCGGACTGAACATGACGGCTGCGAATCGCGTCATTATCTTAGACACTTCGTGGAACCCGGCGCACGATATCCAAAGCATATTCCGCGTCTATCGGTTCGGACAGAAGAAAGACTGCTATATATATCGATTGGTGGCGATGGTAAGCAAAGGATTCCTGCTATACAGCCAGCTCAGTTGGTAGCTCTGCCTTCCACGCTGTAGGTTAAGTTTTCAATTCCCGCCCTAGACAAACATTTGTGTGATAAATCCTAAGTATGTATTTATGAATATACATATATTTAAGTATTCTATCAGTCATTTGGTCACTAATACAAGCTATGCTTAGTTTAGGGCTAGATCGTGTTGTGTGCATTGTTCACCAATATATATTTAATGTTTGCTTTATTTGGAGCTAGATGGTGTTGTGTTAAAGATATTAATTATATTTCACTTGTTATGCTAATTCTAGCTCGTTCTCTCTAAAGAATAGTTCTGTATATAATGTTATGTAGTATATCAGTCATGTGGTACCCATAACACAAGCTCTGCTTACTTTGGGGCCAGATGATGTTGTGTGAAATTTCCGGGATTATTATTATTATTATTATTATACTATGTTATGTATGAATAGATAAATGACTAGATCGAATAAAAATTTTGGGCTAGTATACTCACATGTACTACTTATTTCTAGGGAACAATGGAACAGAAAATCTACGAGCGTTCTGTGACGAAGCAGGCCGTGGCGTGCCGAGTCGTTGACGAACAACAAATAGACCGACATTACAACTTAGCTGAGCTCACTGAATTATACAGGTAACAACCTATTTATACATACTAACCAACTAACTATACTAATATATCCCAGAATAAATAATAGTTTTGGAATGTACAAACAAAGCACTATTTGAATAAGTTTCCAGTTCATTTCTCAAGTCCAATCTGACGACTTGCTGAGTTTCATGCAGATCGGTTCATCGGTTCGATAGTTATCGGCGAACAAACAGACGTACAAACATATAATGTCACTGAGATCTTCGCTCGCTCGATAAACTAAGTTAAAACTATGAACTCTCTTTTGGTTCTGTAGTACTGTCTGTAACAGGTGACGGCGTAGTGTTAGTTTTATCAATCGTACAAAAGTTAAAAATTTATAGATGTTTGTTTGTTACTTAATCACGTAATAAAGCTTAAACCTATTTGGATAAATACAGATTTTGGACCTGGAATGACATAATATAAACTGTCTTTCGAGCTCCAAGTCCAATCTGGAACATTTACAGGTTGAACACGTCTGTATGTCTGTTTATCTGTATGTCTGTCCGCCTCTAATCAGAGCTCTGGCTCGCAGATTATTAGTCTTATCGTAATTTACACGGTACATAATTAGTGGTACAAAGATATAAAATCGAAGTTATGATGAAATTCTCTTTTGGGGTACCTTCTCTACATGTTATGTAAAGTTGATTGATATAGTCCCGTGTCCCCTGCGCCTAAATCGCTGTTTCCGGGTACCTGAAAAGTTTTCAAAACTGTAGCTGATATGGTTAAATTATAAAAAAAAGAATCACGGCTAGTTAGGCTTCACCAGATTATTTGTAAACTTTATACGAATACGAATTCTTTGCAGTTTTCTAACTAAACGACTTTGAATTTTTGCACTGGTCATCCCTGTACTTACTGAATTCGGACGCCTTCACCGTGCGCGCTCACATTACTTGCGCTCGTCCAATATATTATCTACGACGTAAGCCGGTAGTTCGATAAGGCGGTAACGTGTTACAGCGTGGACGAGATGGGCCTGACCGTAGCGGGCGGCGTAGCGGTCGGCGTAGGCGACGTAGCACTGCTCCGCGTAGCGCGCGACGCGGCCATCCACGCCGTGCACGAGCACGACTCGCTGCTACGCGGCTCGGGCGAGCAGGGCCTGCCCGAGCACGAGCGCGCCGCCGCCTGGAACCAGTTCCAACAGGAACATGAGCACAAGCGTGAGTCTAACTCTAGTACCGCTGACTTTAGACCGAGCGTGAGTCTACACGCTAGTACTGCTGACTTTAACCCGAGCGTGAGTCTGACACGCTAGTACCACTGATTTTAGCCCGAGCGTGATTCTGACACGCTAGTACCGCTTACTTTATCCCGAGTGTGATTCCAACACACCGGTTCTCCTGCCTTTAGCTCGAGCGTGAGTCTCCTGGTGTGTCAGACCACTGACTTTAGTTCGAGCGCGAGTCCGATGCGCTAGTTCTGGTATTATTGCCGTTAAAATTATTTAAATTAAATTTTCAGAAATGCAAAACGATCTCAACGCGAACAAAGCTGTAGTAGCTCTAAAGCGGCTCGAAATGGAACATCTCCGCCAGCAAGCGTTGTACTCGACCACCGAATCGCCCCCCGTAGTCGTCAAAATAGAACAGCCTGGTCCTCATCACTCGCTCCTGGTGCCTATGGGGGAACCCGCCCAGAAAAAAGGAAAGAAGCACAAAGGCAAGAAGGTGGTCCGATGCCGGATACCCATCGTCGCCGGCCCGGTACCCGGGACCAGCACGGAAACATTCGACAACCAACAAGACATGGTCCAGAAGATAACCACTCTCCTCATCAAGCACAACTTCATGCAGAACCAATCTGGCCCTAAGCAAATATCCGAACTTGTAAGTAAAGTTAAACGGATGGTCGCAACCGGGCAACCGATGACGCTAGGTCCCGGGTACGACGAGCTATCGTCCAGTATCGCAAGCGTGCTATTAAACAACCAGGTGCCGATGCCGGCGCTTACGGACATCGAACCCCCCGTGGTCGAAACCCCTGAAACGAAGAAACGCGGTAGGCGTAAGAAAGCTTCGATCGTAGAGCCGGTGCCAGAACCGGAGCCAGCGCCGGTGCCGGTGCCGGTGCCGGAGCCAGGACCCGTAGAAACGCCTCTTGAAATCCCGGAACGGCAAGAAACCGACGGGAGACGTCAACGCAAAGCCGCGCTCGTTGCGAGAATGAATTTCGACGCGCAAAACGAAGTCATAGACCTCGACGACGATAACGCCGACGACGATTGGCAAGACCGGACCGACACCGTAGATTACGAGCCAGAACCTGAACCCGAACCGGAACCCAAATCCGCGCCAAAGGTTAAGGCAAAGAAAGCTAAACCTAAACTCGATTCGAGTATAGTTCTGAGCGACGACGAACCCACTCCCGAGGTCACTCCTGCGAGGATCGGACCTCCTACTTGTAACAAAGATAAGGACGTGGTAGCGCTCCATCCGTCGCTACTGAGCAACTCTAACTTCATAAAGATAGTAGCGCACACCTACCTGGCCGGTAACCCGATGATGGACGAGGACGCGGCGACCCTGGCGGCGCAGTACAGCACTCTGAAGACTTTGAAAGAAGCTGAGAGCGAAGGGAAGCCGATAGAAAGCGGACCCGTCTACGATATCGCTGTGCAGGTACTTCGCTTTAATACTACTACTTTATAGATGCGGAAGTTTGGATGGATGTCACACCGTAACGTTTCATTTCAACCGATTAGCTTGTAACGTGGGATCCATCTTTCCTCTCTCTTTCCCGTAATCTGTGGGATTGATTTCGCGAAAAGGCACAGAAGAGTGTAATAGGAAGCCGGGGAAGCGTGCGCTTTTTGATTTGAGCGATGAGCGCGCGTGACACGGTTTGCTGTCAGATGGTACCAACCCATTTTCCGCGAGTTTGGTACTGTCAGCCGGGCGGGTGTGTGACGAGAAAGAGAAAGGGAAATAGAGAAGGAGAACGCATCAGTTGTGTGCTTAACCTACAGTGTTGTTTATTTAGGATGTAATGTTAATTGTTTATTACCAAAGTGAGATGTCAGATGTTACACATATGCGACTACTTTAAGGCTCGCTCATTTTTTTTAATAGCAAATTAAATAAGGAGTTACCGTAATCTATGACGCTTGGAATACGTGGATATCACACGCAATTGGTCAGCCCTAGACAAGTTGTTTTTTCTGTTTGTTTGTCCAGTAGTTTCACTTGGTCTAGTGCCCTTGAACATAAACACAATAATGCTTGCATACCACTATACCACTGCTCGGAGACAGAATATCTGGCACTGGTGGTAATACCCACCAAAACTGTCTCTTGCTGTAGAGTCCTTCCAGCAGGTATCGATTCGGTCATGGAATAACATTTAGGCTTCTTATGTATCACGCTGGAAAAGGCTAGTATTTTAATAATTCGACCAAAACTTCTGATCCTACATGCAATTATTTAAATTATTACAGGTTCTCGGCAAAGAAGTGCTTAGAAAATTACAAGCAGCTAATCCTAAATCAAGTGGAGAAGACTCCAACGCATCATCGTCACTGCAATCTCTATTGGGAGGAAATATCGAGTCGGCAGCTCCGGTGCCGACGGTTAAGAAACCTAAGATAGGACCCAAATCCAAGGTGAAGAAGGACGTGAAACAAGAACCCTCAGAGACACAGAAAACGAGGGTACAAGCAAAAATCCTGCACACGACACCAAAGGTTGCTCAACTGTAAGTTTAGATAATGATCTAACTCGTTCCGGACGACATCAGTGAGACAGATTCGATTGTCAAAACAATGATTGTCTTTTTTTCTCAGATCGACACCTTCCACCTTCGTGGCGACGAACGTCGCTACTTCACGCGAGGAGAGCATCTTACCCGATGAAGAAGTTATCATATCCGAACCGAGGCCGGAACCGCAGGACGAGAGAAAGCCTATCATTCTGCGGAAGGTGAAGATCGAACGGAAACCTATTCTCAACGCATCCACCCCTACACTTGCCACGCCCGTGGCGCTGGGCCGAGGCCCCGCCCCGCGAGCCCCGCCCCCTTCCGACGACACCATCTGTCTGGACAGCGACGAGGATGACTCCACTCCGGCTCCCGAGACGACGTCGCGGCGACAGATCGTACAAATGCCCATAATGGTTCCGGCCCGACCCTCGGCTCCCGTTCCCGTGGCTCTGACGGGACCCGACTCGCGACCGATGCCTCTCCCCTCGCCCGCCGCGGGCTCGCAGCCGTCCTACTATACTCTCTCGACTTGCGGCACTCGCGCCATCCGCTTGAACTCCGTGCAACCGGTTCCGATATCCATGACCGGGCCCCACGGGCCCCTGCAGCCCCCGCTGGGCCCGGGGTCGCAGCCGGTGCGGATGCCGTTCGACGGTCGAACCTCGCAAGCGTACTCGATGTCGCAGCCCGTGCCCGTATCGCTCGTGGGTCCGAACTCGCGACCTATCCCCATATCGCTATCGGGCTCCGGGATCCACGGTTCGAATGCGCCGCAACCGGTTCCGATGTCGTTGGTCGACTCGAGCGGACGCCCGGTCCCGATCGCTAGCACCGGCTCCGATGGAGCCAGCGTCGCGTTACTGTTCCCGCAGACGCAGTCTCCGCAGATGTCGCCGGCCGGCTCGACCCCGAGCTCATCCTCCGGGCCAGCTCGCGCCTCGCGCCTCTTCCGCGAGGTTCTAAGGAGCTCTGACGCAAATCCAGCATCGAATAAATCTGTCGGTAAGCCCGGTGAAGTTAATCAGATTAAAAAAAAAGGTGTCGAGATATTGAATCGCAAAATGGGACAATCCGGTTCTGAAATATTTATCCACCCCATTGCCGATGATGACCCGGCTCCGACGCCGGTCGCGCCGAAACCGGCTTCAGCGACGATCCCGGCGAAACGCGCCCCGATGTCTATCGTGTCGAAGCGAACATCGACGACTGTGGTATCGAAACCGATCGAAGTGATAGAAGATGCGGCGCCTCGCGCTAGAAGCCAGAAGGAAGCTCCCAGACAAAAAAGCCGTCGCGTTTCCTCGTCTAGCAGCAGCAGCAGTTGCCGTTCCCGTTCCTCCAGTCCCGTCGACCGGGACCCGCTAGCTATCCTCAAAGATGTCGTCCACATCCAAGCGCCATCCAAATCGACCCCTGAACCATCGAAAGCCACCGCGCTGGAACCGAACGCGTGGTCTTACAAGTCGAAGAGTTCTGCCAAACCGACTCCCACCGCCTCCAGCCGTAAGTCTGATCTGAAAGCAAAAGAAAAACAGGTCAGCGATTCTGTTGACCTAACGGAAGCGTACGCCAGTAAACCAAGTACCGCGAAGAAACCGATCAGCGGTTCTGTAGACTTGACGAGTTTGTCGTCCAAACAAGGATCTAAATATAGCACTAGAAATTCTTCTAATGACAGCGGCACCTCCCGGGTTGATGCGTCCAAGACGAGCGGTTCCTTCAGGATAGACTATTCGAAGCCTCCTGACAAAGGGAGAACCAACACGGCCAAACAAAATGCTCCGTGTAAACTGATTGGCACGTCGAAGAGTATTATACTGGATGGGAAATCGAAGGCGTTGAAAGTGGAAAACAAGAACGGGTACGTAGAATTTTATTATTACTTTTTCATGCTTTCATTGAAGTTTCCTAACGCGCTGGTATAAAAAACAGTGACTTGCCCCCGGACTCGTTAGTCACTTGTTGATATGTTGTCCCATTCTTATAAACCGATTTTGACGCACGGGTATGTCCCAGTTTAACTTATGTTAATCGAGTGAGGAACACATGCCCAACTTATATAAATAAATTGCAAGAAACCCAAAACAAAAACCTAAAGTTCGCCCTAAGTAAAATTATCCAACTCAAATTACACGTCAAACTAATTTTCCCAAATGAATTCATCTACAAACTCTCTAAATATTTTTTTCAGTATAAAAAAAAACTGATTGTTATTACAGTTAACAGATCTAGCAAACTTATGTTAAAACACGTTTATTAATGTGTATGTTCGGTTTTTAGTGGCGCATCAATACAAATCACAAGTTCAAAGATCTTACCTACCACTTTGTCGAAGCCAAGACAAGTCGACAAGAGACCATCGTCATCTACGCCCTTAACAGCGACAAAGAAGAAAAAGACAGAACGTAAGTACAGTATTCTTTAAATAAATAAATATTGGTGGACAATGCACACAACACCATCAGCCCCAAACTAAGCATAGCATGTATTTGAGGGCCAGATAACTGATAGAATACTTACTTGTATATTTTTAAATTCATAGTTAGGATACTTTATAACACCCAGACAGAGACATTTTGTGTGAGACTGGGAATCGAATCTCCAACCTACAGCACAGAAGGCAGAGCTACTACAAACTGAGCTGCCGGGCGATTAATTCTGATACAGTCAAAACATTGATACTCTTGAATTGGTATTACGGTAGGTTGATGTTAATTTTAACACATACTGTAATATGACTAGAAACTGAGATAGAAACAGAAGTACGTAATACAAATCCATGAAATAGTGCCTATTCCTAATCGAAACTGATAGACAAAGATTGTATGAAGACCTCCATAATCGCTACTAGCAAGTTTTCATGCAATCAATCTTGCTGGTTTTTAGAATCTTGCAGAATTGAAACCTATGGGTTATACTGTATTGATTTTCATTCAGTCTATAATATTATTTGTGTTCTTGCGATCAACTGCTTGTTAATTTGTGATGTGTTGTTTCAGCTATGACGCTCAAAGACTTCGATATTGATGACATTGACGACATCATAGAATTAGATTAAATAAGAGCACATAGAAGAATTATTGTAATGATTAGAGTATAAAGAGTATTATTCAGTTCATAGTCATGGTATCGTAAATTGATTAAATGATTTGTTTCTTGATAAATGTTTAAGTACAGTCTCTTGTGATAAACCCTTTTTATTTTAAATTGAAAAAGTATGTTCGTGTGTCCTTCATTTTGTTGTATGTTGTTTTTATCTTATCTATTACGCAAATATTTAATAATTAATAGATATTCTGATATTTCAAGTATATTATGTAAAGTCATATGTAGCATTTGACTAAAGACAAATTTTAGATATTGGTCTTTACGATTAGGTAAAGATTTAAAATCGAAAAAAAAACTTTGATTTCATTGTATATTGGAGTGAATATCAGGCAGGTAGAGATCTTATTGTTAAATTAGGAGTTTAGTCACAATATTCAACTGTATGATAACAGGTTTTAGTTTTAGCTCTATTTGAGCTTGATACACAATTGAAAAGCAATGATCGGTTATGTTTCTTTGTATGATTAGTTGTAAGTTTCTAATAAAGTTCAGCTATCTAACTTATTTGTATTATTTGTTTTATTTACTAAAACTAATTCTAATAGATTGTGTTTGAGATGGAAAAGAAAATGGAAAGATGAGCTTGACATAAACCAGACACTAATCTCTATCAAAATGGCCACTTCAAATATATATAACTAGCTGTTGCTCGCGACTTCGTCCGCATTCTTTTTGAAAGGAATTGTGTAAATCCTTCCCTGGGATGCTTTTTATCACCTTGTCAAGTTTTATTGATAAGTTTCAAACCAATCACACCCACCGAATTAAAAAGTTTCCATACAAGTCAAGTCAAGTCAAAAGATACTTTATTCAATACAATCACAAGGATCACTTTGAAACGTCTTACATACTAGGTGAATTTAGGTGCCAATTCATGCTAACCCAAGCTCGAGAAGAATTGGCATGAAACTCGTCTTGGTTCTAGCGCTTTTTTATATGATCCATCTTATAACTACCTTAACTACGAAATACTTATACAAGAGAGTTTATACATTTCAAGTGTGTCGGTTAACTGTCTGACGACAGTGCGACATGAAGCCATGCATTCTTATTAATAATAGTCATTTATATTATAATAAGCTTTCTTCAAAAGACTACCTTTTATGTATGCTTTAAATTTTTTAATAGGTAGTTTAGTAGCATTTTCAGGAAGCTTATTATAGAAACGCACCGTGTTCCCCATAAAGGACTTATTTACTTTTTGTAGTCGAAACCTAGGGATGTATAATTTATGTCTATTCCTAGTGTTGATTCTATGAAGGTCACTATTTTGCTGAATCCCATCTGTATATATATGAATACAAATATTCACACCCCATTTTACCCCTTTGTTAGGCTTATTTTTAATAATCCCGAAACACGTGTCCATTTATTTATTCATATCAAGTTTCAAGCAAATCGCACCACGCGATAAAAAGTTACAAACATTCGCATTCACCTTCTTAGGGGTTCAATTTCAAAAAACCCGCCTTAGTGGGTGTTTTGGTTGTAAAAGGAAGCTTCCTAATTCCTAAATAAACCTAATAAACCTTCCAAATTTCAGCAGTTTAGGCTTGGCGATGATGAATCAGTCAGTCAAGTTAAGCTCTTTTATAGGTAAAGATTATCAACACTGTGTATTAAATCTGTCCGCGCGTTTTAAAAAGAAAAATAAAAAAAAACTAATTGTTAATCTAAACCATTCTCGAATCCACTTGAACAATCAAAAAAAATCATCAAAATTGGTCCAGCCGTTTAGGAAAAGTTTAATTACAAACAAAAGCATAGAACGGTGAAAAAATAACACTCTTTACATGTAGGCGAGGTATCCCTAGAAACAATTTTTTTGATATCTTTGTAGGGGTCACTAATACGTATTACCGTGCATTTCATCACGATAAAACTAATTTTCTGAGAGCAAGAGCAGAATTAAGGGCGGACAGACACACAGAAGGACATAGCGAAGCTTTAGCTTCTTGTGGGCTTAAAAATGAGGTTTAACCTAGTTTAAAATGAGGTAAATGAGGTAAAACCTAGTTTATTCTAAAAAGTAGACTACAAAACAGGGATCCTGTTTTATCGAAACGTTTAAAAATAGAAGATGAACAATTATTAGCCACTTTATGCGGCACGACTGATTCATAAACACCATGATAGATGGGAAGTTGAAGGAAAGAGAGAAAGAGTAATGCCACGAATCAGCTACATGAGCCAAAGTAAGGAGAAGGTAGATGTCGAATTGTATAAGGAGATCAAGGAGGCTGCGCTCGAGAGGAACTGATTAAAAGAGCAGCATCATTCGCCGACAAGAGCTATAGCTCTAAATTATTAAAAAAAAAACATTCAAATATAGCTTTATATTTCATTAACTTACACTAACAACAAAATATAATAATCATTATAATTTAAGTATATATACTTAAGCCTAATTTTAGAACTTTAAAATAAAATTAACAATACATACAGTTCATCAATTAAATAGGTCTTGACCAGTTTTATCACTTTTAAACTTAGCATAGATATTTTTTTTATATATTATCCATTCACTTACCTACTTAATTCTAATAACCTTAAATAAACTCAGTGAATTTTTAAACATAAATGATTTAAAATAACACCAACAAATGCACAATATTTTACGCAAACCATTTTGTTCGGAAGAATTAGATAACTAGCTTTAGTTTTTGCATATACTTATGTATGTTGTACTAAATAAACCAAATAATTGCTTACAGCTGTTTTCAATATTTGGTTTGCTGCTCGTCGCGCTAACAACGGATGTCCAACTAATGGGTTGGTTACACGTAACAATTTATTATAAATATTTACGGGTATTTATCGCGTTTATTTACCTATTTTTCCCGACGTTTCGACAGGTTTACACTCTGTTCACGGGGACCACGACAAACACACATTTATACACATTTATAATAATGTGTTCTGATCGCGTAAGTTTAAAAAACTTTACACGTAACAAGTAGTGGCGAAAAAGTGCTCATAATTCTGTAGTTTCAAATACGAACTGCATTCAGCTTTACTTATAAACTCTCAACTATACTACAGCTGAAATACTGCTTAAGATTCGCCCTCTCATTATTTGTACAAAAAGGGATAGCACTATTTTAAAAAGTGATTTAACTTTTGACTAAAGTTGAGAGATGTTTATAACGGTTAGTCCAATACAAACTAAGTATTGGACTAACCGTTAGGAATACAAACTAACAAACAATCAAATCTTACTTCTTTATAATATTAGTATAGAAGTATAGATTATTTAAACACCCTGAGTAATTTTCAACAGTCATAGTCGCGTCGACAATGCCAAGCCGTCCACACTAAGGAGATAATATACGAGTACATGACACATCCTTCATACATTTATCTCAAGCAGGGTATCATGTCCATTTTTTAAATAAATTGTATTTAAATCATTGAAATTCGCAATCAATGTCGTCATTGTGTTGCTACCGAGAGAAATAAACAGTAATTTTGTAAGTATATTATATCGGCAATGGCGGAATCCAGTACATCCGAAGCACTGCCTACCACATCCACATCGTCAGCTTTGTCGTCAGCAGATGAGCAGCAGCAGTTTTGTTTTTTAGAGAAAAAAGGAAATATAATTTTATAAACATTTAACTTTTATTATTTAACACTTTTGATGTTCCCAAATAAATAATGTAGACATTAGACCATGTTGGATTGTATATTGGATTGGATACATGACCATGTATTAGGTACTACTGGTTTCTCCTGGGAGAAATATTTTAGGAGCAATAGATGGACTAACCGGTTTATAAATAAGGCCGAATATTTTGTTTGCAGTAACATTTTAAAATGACACTACTTAAAGGACTATGGGAAGAAACGTCCCCACCATCCAACAGATTTGAAACATGTGTCCTTTAAAACATCTATTAGAATAGAGAACTTTTTAATATGGCGACATATTTCAAATACGTGGGGCTTAGGTTTTATACAACTTCTGATGCTACCATTATGCAGTTATTAATGAATGATCAAAATCCTTTGCATTGGTTTTTAAACAGTGGCGACTAGTAGACAGGAGCTTTTAGAGATAGCATTGGTGATTTCCAGTCCTGTGGCTACGAAGTACACATGCCACCTACAAAGGACCGGAACTCTAGTCAGCTGACACGAGGCCAGGCAAAAAGTCGCGATTGATTACGATTTGTAGATGGGTTGTTGAGGCAGTCAACGGCAAGTTTAAAAATAGGTTCAGGTTGTTGCGACAAACGTATTTTAACCGTGCATTAAGTCATATGTTCTGTGACTTTAAAATCGCAGATGCCATCATAAATACCTATTATCTTTTTGCTCTTGATAACAGATTCGCCGCCAAGATCATAAATATAATTCATTCAACATGTTAAACCTGTCTAATCTTTTGCATGAAAAATCTTAACAGGCAGAGAGTGCGTTTTGAAGCCATGCAAGCAAATATTCCTAACATCGAAGACTTCTCACGTTTATCTGAAGATGACGTGTTTCTTTTCGCGCTAGAGAGCTATCATATTAAGCTCGCCAAGTCTTACGCCGAGCACCTTATGTTAAACGATTTACCGCGATGCAATATCCTGCTAAATAATGTTTGGCTAGTCAGAGTACGGATTTAGACACGCTATGTGCATTCCCGTATTTATTATTATATTTGATATACCGGGATTTGGCTGACAGACATGCTATTGCGCATTGGTACTGCACTTGCCTTACAGGCAATCCGCACTGTGGGAAGTTGTGCGCACATAATACTTTAATGCACCAGCCCAAATGCTTGATAATATTTTAATAGACGACATAATGTAATTGTTAGTACAGACAGTCAAGTGCTTGTCAGGCACTAGCCCTGTTTTTATGCCATGCAGTGTAAAAATCAGAGCTTAACTTAACCTAGTAGTGTACCGTTTAACATGATTTTGGCTGTTCTAATGGGTTAATAGGATATACAATCGACATTAGTTTACGTGAAATGTGCTTTCTTGTTTGTGAAAAAAATATTTTTGCCGAAAAGTTATTTGTTATTAAAAATAAACCCAATGGTTTTTTCAACTAACACTGGTACTTTCGACATTTTTGGGTCCCAATGAACAAATTGACACGTATCCCTTGACTGTTGCAGGGTGGGGACGGGGTTCATACAAAATCCCCCATTGTCTTTTACTTTGACACGTTTACGTGTTTTAGCGCATTTTAGTCGCCATGTATTAATAGTTAAAACAATTCAATGACAATTTTAACATATTTTAAAAATGTTGCTCATATTTGGACTGTGGTGAAAGCAGAATAAAATCGTTCGTATTTTAAGAAATTTAGTTAGTCTCGCGACACAATAATAACTGCCAGTTACATAATAGGCTAACAGAGTCGAGGTGAGCGAGCAGATGTTTCTCTCTCGGCTGAGTGCTCGCTCGTTAGAGTGTTCATACGAGCATTCCGTCGAGGATATATCTCGCCACTACTGGTTGAGTGTTAAGGACCAATAAGGTCTCGCACGATGCTTGACCGATGGCGAGCGCTAATGTCCTCGAGCTACGACAATATCAATAAAAACATTTCAATTAGGGAGTAGTGCTTATTAATTTTTATACATTTTACTTCAGAGCTTATGTTACACGCTCAACGTCGATCAACCACTGTTTACACCCTAAAACTTATGTAATGGCATTGGTAGTGCTGAAATTATTTTATTTTGTATAATTCAGAGATCTTATATCATCAATCAAGGCAATCGCACGTACGTTATAAATACTAATACTTGATTATATGAATTTATATTTACAGAAGATAAAAATCATTTCATCACCATGACCAAAGTAAAGTCATCATAGCACATTCATAGCACTCATTAGTTATAATATTTACTTAGTTACAATAGACTTTTTAACAATTTAAGTTAAGACATTTCACATAGCATCATATGGCCCCAACGAAGGAGAGCTTGTGTTATGGGTACCACATGACTGATATATTACTTACACTTTTTCTTTTAATACATGCAAATTATACATAGAACATTACTGAAAGCTATTAGTATAAAATTGGACTGGCCTATTCAGCTCAGTTGATAGTAGCTCTGCCTTCTGCACTGAAAGTTCGACTCCCTCCCAGAACAAACATTTGTATGAAGAACATAGGTGTTTGTTCTGTGTCTGGGTGCTATAAAGTATCATAAGTATGTATTTAATAATATATAAGTCATATTTCAGACATCTGGTTATCATAAATCAAGCTATGCTTAGTTTGGGGCTAGATGGTGTTGTGTGCATTGTCCACATTTATTTTATCAATATAATAATGCTGGACATTTCACACGGCATCAACTAGCTCCAAAGTTAGCAGAGCTTGTGTTATTGGAACCACATGTCTCGACTGATATAATACATACATATTATATATTGAAAAACAACCAGACCCGAGACAAATATTTGCAGATTATACAATTATTTATCCCGCGGCGGGAATCGAACCGCAGCCTGCGTCGACCCAGGCCTTCGCCCACTGCGCCGCAGAGGTCGTGAATATTTTGATAGTATTAGAATTTTATAATTGCAGTTCGTCAAACGTGAGTCCACTCAGTTATAAAGTAGGCCGAAGTGCGTAATTTCACCGCGAGGTGACTCTGGAGAGTTTGTTCTTGTCGAAGGCGCAGATAGCGCCGAGCAAGGCGGAGCGGCCGTCATTGCACGGACTGTTGATTGCTGGAGAAGGGATGGCCACGCTTTCAGCCGCTGTGGACGAAAATACAAAAACTAGTGTGAATATTTGTGCAATTTTCAAACTGTCTTGGTTTGTTTAAGACGGTGCCCACAGCAACTTTTGTATGGAAACCTAGTCGTTTTTTAACGCAATTTAGTAGCTATATGTTATAACTACTAAATATAAATAATAATAAACATGAATAATAGTTATAAAAGATATATGGTATGTATTTTTTATATTTTACTTCCACGTTTCATATTGTTTTTAAAGTAACTGTTAGTTTTATAATTTAATTATGAAGTAATGTCTGTAATAATCATCATCTTCTCCTAAAGTTGTAGTTGTTTTAACTTGCAGTTTACACTGATAAGCGGAAAGTAAGTAAGTAAAACATTACCCGTTAAGCTTTTTTATACAATTCCTTATTTAATGTTTTCTGATAAAAAAGATCGCGAATTGAGCGTCGTGAATTCGCATCATAACCATTTGATCGGGGAGTCGCTTTAATGTATTGAAAACAACAATTTATGAAATCACAGAATAAGATCTATACATCAATTATTGTGCACTGGGGTCTACGGGGACGAGTCATAAGAATCGTGAATTCAGACCGTCACATGCCTGAATCAAAATCAATTCTTTAATGTAACTAACAATTACTAAATTGAAGTCTTCATCAAATAACCTTGACGATTTGACGGCATTCAAATCGCAATTTTATATTAGAGAAAGTCCACTTAGAATTTAACAAAAGTTAAACAATTAAAGTACTCATCATTTTAATTAGTTTATTCTCGACCTATTAATGTAAGTTCGAAGACATGTGCTAAGTGCACGAAAGAACCCTCTCGAGGCGCACATTAATCCTTTCAACACACTGGTTCTAAATAACTAGAAACACGATAAGATGAAGTGTAATCTGTAAGCTAAAAAGGACTTAAATAACATAAGATGATTTTAGAAGGAAAATATTTTTTTTTACTCAATTATACATTTTTTTACAAAAAATAATTACAGAAATGTACAGAATATGTATTCTATATTATTATGTACATATATGTAGTTATTTTTGTAAATAGGGAAAATATATTTATTTAACTAAAAGATAGGCTCAACATTTTTTTTTTTTAAATATATGAGAAAAGATCGGGGAAGTGCTCCAAAATTCATAACATTCGTAATTTATTGGCGGGCATTAAAATCTAATTTGCTTTAGAATACTTTGAAAGCTGATTTTTTGTTTTCTTATATAAGTGTAGAAGAGGAATACTCACTATGGACCGGCGGCGTGGGCGAGGAGGCCGTACTGGCGCTGTGAGAGCGCAAAGTTTCTGCCAGCGAGGAAGTGGACTTCCAAATGTCGCGTTTTTTCTGAAAACCCCAAAATAAATATATTACTTTTAAACTTTCACGATCAGAATCCATATTGTTTTAGTATTTTTTTTTAAGTCATTTGCGGAGTAATTATGGAATTCTGATACTATCAAAACTTTGAAAACGTATTCAGTTACTATTGATGAACTGGTATTACGGAAGATTGATGTTCATTGTCATACATGCTGTCATATTAATATAAACCTCAGGCCAAATAAATATAAAGACGGAGCACCGTGATCATCCATAATAAAGCCTCAAAACCATGCTCCTGTGTGTAAATACCCGCACCCATGCACACACATATACCGAAATTATGCTCCTTGCTCCTAGTTTGTCACATCGTATTCAATGAACATTGTTGAAAACCCTCGCATTTATGTCAAGTGCGTTCGATAATTTTGTACTAAATAACCTACGATTTACGACACGAATAGACATTGGTTGGGGCAAAAGTTCCATAATCGCCATACTGGTCATCATAACACAAGCTATACTTAGGGCAGTGTTGTGTGCATTGATGAAAATGCCACTGCAAGTACCATCCAGGTAATGGCCGTGTAGTTGTAATGTGATAGGTACAAAAAAGTCAGATATGCTACGTGGGCTTTTAAACTAGTTTATTACTACTTATCGAGATGCGTAATAAATAAAGAAACGTAGAACAACGTGTATTTGTGGTAATATCGCTCACCGCTCTTCGCCTTTGTTTTTTCATTTCCTCTTCCGAACCCAATATTTCCTGTATCCTAACTTCTCTTCTTGCGCTGCGTTCCTGAAAACCAAATTGAAATATGAATAAATTATTTTGACATGAGTATTGATATCATATAAATAAAAAAAAACAAGTATGACTGTACTCTACTGGGCTCGGTTGACCTTTCAGATATTTAGATATGATAAAAAAAGTTATATAAGTAGTATGTCAGTCATGTGGTACCCATAACACAAGCTCTGCTTACTTTGGGGACAAACGATGCTGTGTGAAATGTCCGGCATTATTTATTTACTTGCATCTTTGAGAATGTCTAAAGGAGGTAGTCAGAGCCACGACCAAACATTATATTTTGTACAGTAGTTAGTAGTAGTTAGTTAGTAGTGACAGATTGCAAGCCCATCGTTGCTTATAGGAATATAACACCATTGACACACAACATCGATTTTTGTAGGTTCTAGGATGTGCCGGCTTACTTATATTTATTTTAAAAGGAAAAATCTACTGGTGCTATAATCGGTTCAAACACATGACCTTATGATCAGAATGCAATAGTGCTACAACTACACCACCACTAGTGATTTAATTAATCACATATAGTATTTATTTAGATTGGATATTATTGATTATCATGATTTCTAAACGGCGGCGTAATAATCATTAACCCTTTTGGTTCAAGGGTTCTCATGAAAAACTACTGAATGTATTTATTCAAAATAAAGTTATTTGAGCTCTTGAATAAATAAAGTATGCTTGTATAGACGTCATTTTGGACGTAAAATGCGTATTAAATTTATTTACACCCAAACTTGCGCTAAAATCAGTGTTGAAATACGATGACGCTTGTATATTTCAAATCCATATTTTTTTGATTCTGTTCCGATACAATCATAGATTATGACGAGATAAATTGATATCACTCCTAGTTTTTATTGTTCAACATCAGATGGTGGAGTGATTATCCTTTGTCGTTTGTATTGAAAGAAGGCTAGCTTACTCTTAAGTTTTAAATCCCAAAAATGACCAACTTAGTCCCCATGTTTTGAGTTTACTTCAACATTAATATGAGGTATGGTAGAGTTCACACAACGCGATGTTCTGTGTCGTTCTCAATTCTTTGTCCCACTCATACGTCCCCGGTAAAGAGTAGTCTTTTGAAGAGGCTATATTATTGAAAAGAATGCTCATGACACTCTGCCCTTAGATAGTTAACTGACAGATTTGCAATGTATAAACTACTTGTATTCATTTTTAATAGTAAAGCAGTTATAAGGTGGATCATGTAAAACAGCGCTAGGACCAGGACGAGTTTCTTGCCAGTTCTTCTCGGGCTTGGGTTAGGAGGAATTGGCACCTAAATTCTCCTAGTATGTAAGACGTTTCAATGTGATCCTTGTATGTACTAGAATTGCGCTTGCACAAACCCTCCATCCAATTATTGATTATGCTGACGGCTGCTATATTGACATCACTGAAGAGCAACTTTATAAGCTTAAGCGTACTGTTTATATTTGGTTTGCGCAAAAATGACCACATATCTGAATTTCGCAATAAACTCAAGTGGTTCCAATCCAATCAATCCGTTTTCACCGGAATGCTCACATTCTCAACCTTCTCTATAATATTATATTTTCTCCATTCAACTCCTTTTTATATCCCATTGTATTGCCTTTTATTGTAAAAGAATTGTTTTTGTATTATTCTGTGTGGTATAGCAATAAAGAGTTATCTATCTATTTATGTATTGTATTGAATAAAATTATTTTAATTTGTACATACTAACCATTTTCTGATCATTCTTAAGCCTCGCTTCAATGCATTCTGCTACATTCCTCAATTCCTCTTTCAAAGGCAGAGGGAACTTTAGAACTGCCCTCGCGTCGCTCATACTCGAGAGCCCGTTAAGCGGCGCGTGTGAGAAGAAAGGATGATATATCAAATGGTCCAAAGTTGTAGAGCCGTGCTTGTTTGAAGAAGTTGATAGACATAGTCGGAGAACAAATTCTGAAAATAAAAAAATCGGTTGAGTGCGAAATTCGAGCCTGAATACCTACCTAGTTTTTAAAGCATCATGTATCATGTATGTATTTACAATTTTTTTTATAAGTAATACATCGGTCATGTGATTCCTATAACAAAAACTCTCCTTACTTTGGGGCTAGATGATGCTGTGTGAAATGTCCAGCATTATCTATATATAAATATGTGGAGCAAAAACTTTGTACCCCTTTTTACGAAAATTGCGCGGATGGAGGAGTATGAAATTTCACACACATACAGAGGAGTGCAGAATGCTAATATTTTTTTAAATTATGCATTAAAAATACATTAATTATCAATGAAGTATAGTCGAATTTCGACCAGTGGGCGACCACTAGTTTATTATTATTTGTTACCGTGTCATAGTTGAGTTATCCCGTTTTCACGAACACTAAGAGATACAAAACACGAGACATCGGATGTATTATATACTTTTTGACTGACCTGTCAGCTCAGTTGGTAGTAGCTCTGCCTTCTGCGTTGTAGGTTGACGGTTCGATTCCCTCCCAGGACAAACATTTGTGTGATGAACACAGGTGTTTGTTCTGTGTCTGAGTGTTATGTAGAATCATAAGTATGTATTTAAATATATATAAGTATTCTATCAGTCATCTAATCACCATAATAGAAGCTATGCTTAGTTTGGGGCTAGGTGGTATTGTGTGCATTGCCCACCGTTTTTTTTTATGATTTTGTTGTAAATTCGTGTAAATATGTGTAATACATGTAGAACGTCAATCGAACCTAAATCTTCATGAATACCCTCAGGGTAATAATCACAGAAGCATTCATCTAACGGAGTTGCAAATGCCATTTCATAAAGCGTTCTGCCGAAGCAGTAGACGTCCACGGCCGCGGCCGAATGCATGTGTCGCAGCCGCGTGAGGAAGGGCCGGCATTGTGTCGACCCACCGACCAATGAGTTTTCGATGTCCAGGAGTAAAACCTTCTGATTTTCTATCACTATATTACCGGGATGGAGATGACCTGAAAATAAAGAGGTTAATGAACCTTTAAAGAGGTTTGACGACATTTGTAGCGCAGTGGGCCAAGGCCCGACAGAGACGCAGAAGGTTGCGGGTTCGATCCCGCTGCTGGACAAATGTTTGTATGATCTGCAAATATTTGTCTCGGGTCTGGGTTTTTTTATGTACATGTTGTACATAAAAACGTATGTATTTACATTGTTATGTAAGTAGTATACCAGTCATGGTGGTGCCCATAACACAAGCACAAGAAATCACTGCCACAGATTGCAGAAAAATATGTTACACATCAACAAGCTGTACTACTTATACAATTTTTTATAAGTCAGACGGAGATAATAAGCCGGCGCAGCCTAATTGTGGCGCAGTTGGGCCTAAGACTGTCTGAGACTCAGAAGGTTACTGGGGAATCAAACCATTCCCGCCGGGGGACAAATGTTCCTATGATCCGCAAGCATTTGTCTCGGGCCTGGAAGCTTCTATGTATAATATATATATGTACATAATTATATATATATATGTATTTACAAACAATCACTACATAGTATAAAACAAAGTCGCTTCCCGCTCTCTGTCTGTCTCTATGTATACTTAGATTTTTAAAACTACGCAACGGATTTTGATGCGGTTTATCTAATAGATAAGAGCAGTACCAAGATATTTAGTCTTAGAATATTTAGTATCAGCATTGCACCCGTGCGAAGTCGGAGCGGGTTGCTAGTAAGAGATAAAAGTAGTATATCAGCTATATGGTCAGTAAAACAAGCTCTGGGGTACTTGGGGCCCATATGATAGGATGTCAAATGCCCCACATTATTTATTATTATAACATTCATAAATAGATAAGTAGTATACTTAGTGTATATTGTACCTATGCATTGTTTATAAAAAATTTTTTGTAAATACATACATAATTATACATAGAAACACCCAGACCCGAGACGAATACTTGCAGATCATACAAACATTTATCACTCGGCGGGAACCGAACCCGCAACCTTCTGCGTCTCAGCCGGACCTTAGTCTGCGCCACAGAGGTAATGGAACTAGTATGTTATGCCGAGGTGGGCCGATTCTCGATACTTTCGAGAACAACATATGTTTTACCTCTTTTATAAGTTCAATGTTTTTCATTCAAGAAATGAGCAGCAAAGTTTGCTTCAAAACTGCACTTACTACAAATGGTAACATCCCTAAAATCAGCTGTTTATTGAACTCTGAGCGTGACCCCAAAATGAAGTATGATTTCACGCAACAACATTAAAAATGCCTACATTGTGATGCCTCTGAGAGGAAAGACAATTTTGTTTTTTAGTTGAGTTCAGCTGCTATTTTTAAAAGAATCTTGTTTGTTCTTCTGTCAAATGTGTCAACAACAATAAATCTGAAAAATTTGCAAATAAACAGGAATTGTTTATGATGATGATGATGATAACATGTTCACAACTCGTTAATAAAACAACTTGATTCGGATCTTCATAAAAAATTTAAAGCATTGGGTATCTAACCAAAATTTTCCGTTAGTAGGTAGATCTTCATAGAAATTCAATTCATAGTTTTATCTGTCCATCTCATTGTGCGACTCTGTGACTTCGCGGCTTTTTATCCCTCTCAAAGAAGGTGTCAAACAAAACGACAACCAATCAGAAGAGTTCAATCCACATAATAAATAATAAATCTCGGCTAATTCCAAAAGTAGTCTACCTTTGTAATAAATAAGCCGACATTTATTATTTTTTCAGAAATATGTTCCGTAGGTATTTTTATAGTAGGTATTTTTTGTCGTTGTTCCGGTTAAGAATTTATTTATTTTATTCATTAATTTATTTATTAATCCTGTCATTGGTTTTATCTTGGTCACTCTGTGCAATTTCTTTTGTCACTAGTTTTTTTCTGTAAGTAGCCTTAAAAAGAGTCTAGTGATTGATGGTGACAGAACCAGAGTGGTTAAAGGATTCAGTGACCAAGAAATAAGCAGTGACATGACTACAGAATAAACTAAACAAAATAACTTCACTAAGAACCAAAGTAGTATTTACCAACATTGATTGTCATCGTTGTGATAGGTTTGAATTTTCACATAAAAAACGAACCCTAAAAAATTTACGGATATTTCAAAGGATTTTAATTTGCTTTTAATTGATTTTTGAGTGTTGATGCCGCGCCAAAACCATGAACCATAGATTGGCACATTGAACCATTCTTGTGACCATTCTTGTGTTATTTTTACGAGTGACCATGTGTTTTTTTAACTCAATCATAAGTGCTTTGTGTTGGATACCTAGGAAGTAGTACCTAGAATAGGTACCTAATACTCGTGTAATGTGGTGTTTGTTTTTGTCAATTTTCAAAATTTTATGGATCCGCCTAGAACAAGACATTAAACGGTATGTAATCTTCATAAGTAGTTGCTTCTTTTACCATAAAGTTAAAAGCATTGTTTTTCAAGAGACGAATAGGTAATTAAATTAGCCGCTGGATTAGTCAAAGTCAAAGTCAAAAGTCAAAAGATGATTTATTCAATACAATCACAAGGATCACTTTGAAACGTCTTACATACTAGGTGAATTTAGGTGCCAATTCATCCTAACCCAAGCTCGAGAAGAAGAAGATTAGTAGGTAGTTACTAAATAACTATCTACTTAGTTTTGTGCTACAAACGCAACAACATGGATTATGTGAATACCGCAGTCAGTATGTAATGTAGGTACCTACGTCAAAAGATACTTACATACACCAACCTAGGTTGGTGTATGTAAGTATCTAACATAGCCTAATCCTAACCTAATCTAACCTAGCTTAGCAGACAATTTGAACTCACGCGAAACTAGGTATGTAGGTATGTAGGTAGGTAATGCACTTAGAAACATTGTTGACAAAATAAAAGGGTTGTCAATTTTATTTTTTGAATGTTTTTGTATGGAATTTTCATGGTCGGAATCTCCTCGTTCAGGCTTAAAATATAATTTCTGAATTCCCTGTATTGTTATTAATTATTTATAAAATAATAATAAATAAATATTGCCGGACTGCTTACTTGGCAGACCAAAGTAAGCAGAGCTTGTGTTATGGGTACCACATGACTGATATATATTACTTATATGCTTTTTTACATGCAGACTCGAGACGCTATACTTGCAGACCATAAGTGTGAACATTCAAATACGATTGTTAAATTGTTAATGAATAAAGAAAATATAAAGCCTGGCTTGTCAGCTCAGTTGGTAGTAGCTCGCCATCGGCTTTGTAGGTTGAGGGTTCGATTCCCTCCCAGAATAAACATTTGTGTGATGAATATAGGTGTTTGTTCTGAAAAAATCTTAAAAATATTTAAGTTGTTCGGGTTTACACCGAACACAGCAGTTATACATTTTTGCCTTATAAGAATTGGCTGAGCAAACCAGTGCGCTACTATCTGCCGGCCCGGCACCGCGTTACTCATCACCATTTCATTCAACATACATAACATTTTATACCATTTAAGTTATTACCAAAATAAATCTATTATACCAGTTTATTATATTCTAATTATCATTTCGTGTACTAGAAGTGAAGTTCGATAAATACAAATGTCTACAGTGAATTCTGAACTTCTCATTTTGCCTCCACACCAACTACCAACCACCAATAACTAAGAGGCCTAGGACTCCCACCATACAGAATCTTAGACTTTTACATAAGTATTCCATCAATGATCCTGGTCACCATAGTACAAGCTATACTTAGTTAGAATTGAACTAATAAAGATATACATACCGTGCGGCAATCCTTTTTCGTGTAAAAATTTCAAAGCTTGCAATATCTGGTATCCATAATGCGCTAGTTGTCCACTAGTGAAAGGTTTTCTTACTTTGGGGTTCCCGTATTTGGATAAATAGCCTCTGGAATACTCTGTTCCGTACAATACGTCTCGAAGCGTCCCGTTCTCGTGTATCCTTCTAACTACGTACGCACCGGATTCTAAATTATGTATAGCTAATATTTGGTCTATGTATGGGTGCTGAAACAAATCATACAAAATTAATGTTAACTAGCGTGTCAGCTCAGTTGGTAGTAGCCTTCTAACAACTGAGCTAAAATTATTTTATTTTGACATTTTTAGTGGAAAGCAGATGTATTTTGTTTATATATAATATGGGTAGGCCAACTAAACGCACTGCTCTGCTCTGCTCTGTAACTAAAATATCATCCATGTATACAATTTTTAGATTTTTGATGATAGTTTAAAAACGGCTCAATAGATTTCGATAAAATTTAAATGGAAGTATACCCTCTAAAACAAAAAAAAAATCAAATCGGTTTAGGCGTCTTTGAGTAATCGGTGAACATACACAAAAAAATCCTCCTCCTTTTTGATGAAGTCGGTTAAAAAGGGCGATGTGCGATGTGTATGTATGTATGTTCACTATAGACTCCGAAACGGCTGGACCGATTTCGATGAAATTTTCAGAAAATCTTCAGATTGGCCTAACGGTTGATCCTGTGAAGTTTGAAAGCGATCAGATCAACAGAACTTTTTTTTTCATGGTATGGATATATATTGTAAGTCAGGAACGTATATATTCTACTTTTTATGTATATACTATGCGTGCGAAGCCGCGGGCAGAAGCTAGTTTGTTTGAACTTTTTTGACGAGCTGTCTTCGACGCTATTTTTTAAAAACAGCTGTTTTGGTAATGTAAGGAACATCATTGGTTTAAAAGCCGCAAAATAAAGGGTTAATAAAACACAAGCTCACGACTGTATGTCTCGGGCTTGGAAGGCATATCCTCAGATATTTAGTTACCTTTGAGGATGTGTAAGAGGTGTAGTTAGAGGAACGTCCGAACATGCCCTTTTGCACAGAATACAGAACAGAACTCCAGAACTCCACTTTTGTACAGAACTCCAACAAAATATTGATAAATAACGACTCTTACTAGGACGCAACAAAGTGCAATTTAGTTCGCACTAGCGCCTAGTGCCTAACATTATATTTACTAACATAGTGCTTCTCTTTCGATCGCGTAACACTTATCACGTCTGTCAACATAATGGGTGCGCTTTCTTCTTTTACTTATCGTGTCACAAGTTATTTGGAACCAGTGTGATGAAAGGATTAAAGTGCTTCTCAGAGGCTCCTTTCGTGCACTTGGGACATGACTTAGAATTTTTTAGGTTCTACGATATGCCGGTTCTCTCACGATATTTTTCCTTCACCGTTTGAGAGTAGGTACTGGTAGAGCGCACATAAATTTTCCGTTTAGAGAAATCCATGGATGACTAGATTCGAACCCACAACCTTAGGATTAAAAAGTGGGGGCCATTGCTCTTGCAAAGTACTGCTTCGTACCTAAAGTAAAGTGTGTAAAAGTATAAAGTGTAAAGTACTGCTTCGTACGCCTGGCCTGACAGAAGTTTTCCGTACGCGACAGATCACAAATCCATCGCCGCTTATAGAAATACTAACTGATGACACACTAGTTCGATTCCCGCTTCGGGACAAATGTGTGTATGAATATCAGTCACGTGGTAACCATAACACAAGCTGCTTACTTTGGGGTCAAATAATGTTGTATGAAAATGTCCGGCATTGTTTATTTACTTAAGTACTAGCGACCCGACCCGGCTTCGCACGGGTGCAATGCTGATACTTAATATACAACAGAATGTCTAATGTGATTCTAAAGTTATCAGTGTATCTCTACTATATTATGCATGTATTATACATATTAACCTTCCTCTTGAATCACTCTATCTATTAAAAAAACCGCATCAAAATCCGTTGCGTAGTTTTAAAGATCTAAGCATACATCGGGACAGACAGACAGCGAGAAGCGACTTTGTTTTATACTATGTAACGATACAGTATTAATGATTACAAACTTACAGATAAATTACGTAAGCTCTTGAAAGCGATTTGGAGATCTTTGTCGCACAGACATCTGTCAGGCCCGTAGTTCTGCCACGAGAGGATGCAGTTTGATTTGTTGTCCGTATCTGTCACCTGAAAATACAATTTTACTTGACACTTCCGTCACCGTCAAACTAAGTGTTTACTAGATTCTACGTTTGTCATTTCATGAAGTAGCTCGGCTCTGCTAATTTAATATTGTTTTATTCGTTTTATTGCATGTTTTATTCAGTAATAATGGCGGAATTTTAATGAATAAATTGTGACTACAGGACGGGTATGGAGAATTGAATTAAATGTGTGTTGTGATGCAATGTGATGTGAACGACGAGGAATCCCAAGAAAATTTTAGACGCCATTCCGCGTGACGTCTAAAATTGGCAATTGACCATCGACTAAGACTTTATTAAACAAATTGACCATAAACAAACATAAACACTTGACACTGGCAAAATTGGCATTATTATGTCACATGCCATAAACAAAGAAGAAGAAAAAGAAGTGTTTACTAAGACAATGGAGGCAATTCGGTTGGTTCATTTCTAAAATTAGGAATTGTCTTAAATATATGTAGTCATAGCATTTGTAAACCTATTCGGTTGGTACCATCTAACTAAATTAGAAACACTTAATTAAGTTAGATAAAATGAAATTAGGATAAGTTGACAGCAGCAGAATACCAAAGGTTAATTTGACAGTTTAAAACCTAATTTTAGCTAAAATTAGTTAGGTTGGTGCCAACAGAATTGAGGCCAATACCTTTTTTTACCTTTTTAAATTTAAATGTTTTTTTTTATCGACCGGTCTCTCAGCTCAGTTTATAGAAGCTCTGCTTTCTGCGCTGTAGGTTGGGGGTTCGATTTCCTCCCAGGACATACTTGGGAGATGAAATCCTACTTGCGTAGACACCGCATCCCATCTGACGGGTGCTTCCGTTAGAGCTGGTGTTGCGGCTGAATGTGCCGAGGACCTCAAAAAGCAAATATGCCGGTCTTTATATTTAAGCCTTTTGGAGTCGAGACCCTGGGACCGTGGGGTACAGGAACCCACCGCGCTTTCAAAATTATTTCACGGCGTCTGGTAGATACATTGCGTGACCCAAGAGCTGGCTATTATCTGGCCAAGCGTACTAGCATTGCCATAAACGTGGCAATGCCGCACGTTTCTTGGGAAAACTGCCCTCTGGCAGTGATCTGGATCAACTGAGATATCTATAGATCGTTTCAAACGGCCATTAGATAGCTCAACAGTTTCACATGTATTTTATATCATTGTTTATTATTCTGTAAATTTCTGTAATTATTTCTGTAAATAAATTAACATTAGTCATCTGGTCACCATAGTACAAGCTATGCTTAGTTTGGGGCTAGATGGTGTGGTGTGCATTGTCCACCAATAATAATAATATTGTTTACCATTATGAATCGTCTTCTTACTAGGTGAATGTAGGTGCCGGTTCTTCCTAATCCCAGTCCAAGTCTGGGTTACTTAGTTTATTAGAGGTTTTTTAAAGCTAGCTTTAACGTAGCTACGATACCGTGCTATGTGAAGGGCACAAGTTTCTGACTATAACATATTTCGTATAGTATTGTTACTAGTTTTTACAAGTATATTTATCATGGTTCGATAAAGTGCATTGTTCTGACCGTGTCGTGAACTAATATAAATGACATTGACCAGGCAATATTTTGTTTATATTTTTACTACTGCCAGCGACTTAGTACGCGTGGTATCTACGTAAAAAGAAGTCTATATGCGTCCTTAAGATACACCTTTTACCAAATTGCATCAAGATCCGCTCAGCTGTTAGTTTTATAAATATACTAGCGCGGATTTAGACGCGTGGTACTATCATAAAAAGTAGTCTAAGCTACTCCAAGTCACAGACTACCCTCCTATCCTATCATTACATATTAGATACCGTAGCGTTTAAGTGTGCGCAGTCCTTGACATTCTAATATCAATGATTAAATATAGAAACAGATTTAAACAACACAATTGGCTAATGAGTTGAAACACACGCACACACATACATACACAAACACAAACTCAAAAACAGCTTACAGCTTCTTTTAACACAGGAAATTAAGAACACTACATGTTCTTAATTTCCTGTGTTCTTTTAGTTTTATGTAGATTTTTCATTTTTTATTATTCCTGGATTGTCCTCCTTGTGTCTGCGTGTTTTTGAGCCACTAACAATCATCGAAACATCTACACAAACTTTTTTATTTATAATATTAGTAAGATAGCATTTAGCATTTAACTAAAAGTAGCTCCAGTATGTATGTCCACAGGGTAAAATATTATGTTAATATGTAAAAATGTAATGTAAATGAAAATGTATTGAAGTATGGATAAAAAACACCTTAGAGTGGAGTGGATAAAGAACAAAGAACTCACTGAAAAGTAATGTTTACGTATCCGCCAGCCGATATCAGTCAACGGCCCTTTGAGTTCATAGCGACCCTCGCCTCTCAGTGCTATTGACACTGTCTGCAGTGCTTGCTCTGAAACAAAGATGGTGGTTCTGTTAATTCGGCGAATTAATTAAAGTTTCGTCAAATATAGTTAAGGCAGAGATAATGAGAGTAACACTTTCTTGTACACAAGAAAATCCAAAAAAAATTTGAAAAATAATATTGTGTAATTGCACACAACACCATCTAGCCCCAAACATAGCATGTAATATGGTGACCAGATGGTTAATAGAATACTTTTTACTACTACCAACTGAGCTGACAGGCCAGTCAAAATTTTTACTAAAATCCTTCAGTTACCTACTATGTTCTATGTATAATATGTATGTATTAAAAAAATAAGTAAGTAATATATCACAGTCATGCATGACTCATGTATGAGGTATCCATAACACAAGCTCTACTTACTTTGGGGCCAGATGATGCTGTGTGAAATGTCTTAATTTAAATTGTTAAAGTCTATTGTAACTAAGTAGGTAAATACTATAACTAAAGAGTTCTATAAATGTACATTTGAATGGATAAATAAAAACAGAACAACGGCGGCGACGGCGGTTTACAAAAAGAAACGTAATATACGATTACAAAAATATCCTACCTACCTACCTACTGACATACATTTCTTATTTATCTCGAAAGATCATATTTTGTTCACACTCAGTCTAAATTAGCATGAATTAGAAATGACAGTTTTTATATTCTCTAGATTGACGTGTGACTAACGTGTTTCAGCTACGTTTAGTAACCATGTCAATTGGTGCTATATAAAATGTTGTTAGCATTATGTGCAATAGTACCATTAATTGTACGTATGTGCTGGTTTATTAAATAAATAAATCAATCTATCTGTCGATAGCATATGAAGATCGTAATTTACGAAATTGTGACTAGTCCGGCAAACCAACAGAACTAACGTCACATATTAACAAAAACAACAAAACATAGAACAAAGTCGTGTTGGTTACACCATGTATAACTAGCTGTCTGCGCGCAGCTTCACCCGCGTTGAAATTTTTTCCCGGGACAAACCAATTTCCACGGGATTCATAAAAAGTAGCCTATGTCACCCGGAGATAGTGTAGCTTTCCAACGGTAAAAGAATTTTTGAAACCGGTCCAGTACTTTTAAGTATTCGTTACATACAAAAATACAAATCTTTCCTCTTTATAATATTAGTGTAGATAACTCCAGAACAGCTGTACCGATTTTCATTATTTTTTATTTGTTGAATTTGTGTCTTCCCTGAATAGCAGAATAACTATATAACTATAAAACGTTAAAAAAAATTGCAAAATTAGAGGTAAAAAAGATTAAAAGTGGTGAGTTTATTATATATAAAGGTATAACCTTTGACGACGTTCGGTTTATTAGGTTACGACAGTTGTCATGTACGCATCAATAAATGTGTCATATAAAAGCAAAGTCAAGCAAAGTTTTTTAATACGATATATTTTCCTTTTTAACGCGAGGACGAAGTCGCGAACGGGACAGCAGCTAAATAATAAATCTAAAAATCTTTTTTTTAGTGATGTTTCAGCTGTCCATACAAGGGTGGTCATACAATGACAGCTCGAGAGCTCGACAGAACCAATTAAGCAGTCGTTTTCAACCCTTTGAGCAGTCGTCTTCAACATATCAGCTGTTGGATTTAAGAGTGGTTAACTAAAGTTTGTAGGAACGTAGGCACGAGGAGTATACATACCTAGGTAGTACAAAGCCACAGGCATTCGTAATATTCTGTCTGCGGCTTTGCAGACATGAAACATATCTATGCAGACAAAGCTGCAGACCAAAGGTTTTTTTAGGGTTCCGAAATCCACAAGGAATCCTTATAGTCTTACTTTGTCCATCTGTCTGTCCGCCGTTAAACAAAGCTTTTTCTAGCAGACTATTCGATTTATTTTACGGTGTAAAATAAACAATATATATTTAAAAAAAATAAGTACTTACCTCCCTTACAAAACATGTAAAAGTTGATTATTCATCATTTGGGATATCGTTGGATAGGTACTTTAAAGACACTACAAGGTTTAAAGGTTTCTACAACAGTTTTTAGATAGGTACAGATATTAATTTAATAAATATTAAGCTTTAAAGGGGTAATATTTTGTAGAGGTCAGTATAATAACAGGAAGGATAGGTATAAGAGGCGACAGGAAATTCCTTTCATGTAACAATTAGTGATAAGCAATTAAAAGTCACCACAATTCAGAGGAATTTACATTTTTGCGTAAATACTAATTACTTTAAAAAGATTTCCCTTTTAATGAAATTTTGCGTATTTAGAAGTGGCTATGAATCATCATTATATCATTATGACCCACTTTTTTTCGGATTCTAGTTATCTGCAAACAGTCTCTGCGAAACTACGCTCGTATGCGCGGATAGGTTCTGATTATATGGTGGCTTATGGCTCGTCCTCCACTTTTCACAATATAAAATATATATATGAAAACTTGTTATACACTCATAAAAATAGAGATGGGTTTCAGCAACATAGTGATCTTCATAGAATCAATATTAGGAGCAGAAACAAATTATACATCCCTAGGTTTCGACTAGAAAAAATAAATAAGTCCTTTATGGGAAACACGGTGCGCTTCATTAATAAGCTTCCTGAAAATTCAACTAAACTATAAAAAAAAATCGTACATAAAGGGTAGTCTTTTGAAGAAAGCATATTAAAATATAAATGACAATATTATTGATAAGAATGCAGGGCCTCATGTCGCTCTGCCCTCAGACAGTTAACCGACAGATTTTAAATGTATAAACTACTATACTTAATCTTATATTCGTTTTTCGTTGTTAAGCTAGTTATAAGATGGATTATACAAAAATGGGTCGTAAGACGTTTCAATGCGCTACCTGTGATTGTATTGAATAGAAATATTTGAAGTGCAACTCCTGTTTCATTGAGTCAGTCAGCGTTTAACAATTTCTTTATGAAATTAATTAGTTATTAAATTACTTGGTTGAGAAATAGTACTTTCTGATAAATGAAAAAAAAAAGATTCTACTCATAATATATATATAATATATACATATATATATATATATAATATATATACTCATAATATTCTGTCTCAAAATAAACATTTATATCTGCATTTCCCTCAAAGTCTAAAGCAGAGAAGTTTGTGAGGAATTACACAAGGGATTATCCATCCACATTGTACATAACACTTTCAATAATACCTTAACTGGTGCATGACATGCCATATCAAATTGCAACAGATTGGCGTTATTACTTTGTCACTACTCTATTCAACAAACAGCCTTGATATCAATATGTTAGATCAATTTACGCTCATAACACCTAGACTCGCTACACAAGATTCAAATTATTGACAATAACATATCTTTTAATGCTACAAAGATATTTACCTACTCATTTTCAGTTTTGTAAGCAGGGTTTGTAATTTTTGGTTTTTATAAGATAGCTCATATAAATTTATATGTTTTTCTCAAGTTATTTCATATTTAATTGGGTAATCTTAATGGGGATTAAGCAATAAATAATGGCTTAGATTAATAGTAGACAATTGAACTATCTATATATTAATACGTAAACAAAACCTTAGTACCCCTTACTTAACATACTATTAGACCCATGTTTGGCATACCTAGGTGTGACAGTTGCAAACCATTATTTATTAAGCAAAGCATACAATTCTTGCACTTCCGTGTCACTATACATTTTTGAAGTTGCTTTATTTGTAAGAAAAAACTGTCACCTGTTTCTTAAAATGGCTGACGTTGCAGTGCGTAACAGACGAGATAACAACAGGCTCTGTACACATAGATGCAAAACTGCACTGCTACATAAAAGCTTAGTCTGTATGGCACCTAAAATATATAATAAGATATCAAAGTCTTTTTTAAATGCTAGTGAGATTATGTTTAAAGTAAAATTAAATCAATGATTAGTAAGTAAGTGCTACTATAATATTAATGACTTTTTAGGTAATCTGAAACATTGACATTTAATTCTATAATTTTATAAACACTTTAACTATGTATGTAATACAAACATAATTTTAAATATTTGCCTAATATTAAGGTAGAACATAATAGATATTATAATACATAATATTTAATGTTCACTCAAAAAAAGTTATATATACATAATATTTATTTATTACATAATATTCTATATATATAAGACCTACAACAATAACCCACATTATGTTGAAGCAAATAAATTTATCTTTCTTTTTATGGAAATTGTGCGGACGGAGGAGTATGAAATTTTGCAATTTAGGTTATAATAGAGAAGGAGTGCAGAATGCAAATGTATTTTTTTAATTATTTAAAAAAATACTAGTAACTATTAATATGTCTTCTGATTTGTACATCAAAGGAATCCAAGAAAATTCTAGATGTATAGTCTGCGGTGTATAGAATAACCAAGAAATGACCAACTAATATTTATAACAATTATTATCAAGAAACATATTTATCTTGATAAATTCAAATTCTGCTGAAAACCTAAAAATTTTTGACATAGATATTTGTTAGAAAAAAAATTTTTTTTTGTTTTTTTATATATTATTTTTGTATTAAGATTCTATATTGTGAAATATGCATATTTATTCAATGCATCACATAATCAATTTTAATTGTATTCCAAGGCTTAAAACCAACATACTCAGCTTCTAAATTGAAGATAATGATATTGAATCATGTTTATGTACTGAGTACTTATTTACGCTTGAAGATCAACATGAAATATGCATGCAGACTTCATTGTTTTGCTGAAACTTCTGAAGTGTATAATTAGATACAAGAATTTAAATTACAAACACATTGATGTTAAAACATACCTGCAAATGCTAATGAGTAGTTGCTGGGATCCAAGAAGCTTCTGACTTGCAACGATAGAGCTAGGATTTGATGTTTTAAGACTTCATCTAAATAGTTCTGAAAATTATATTATAATACAACTTTATTGCAAAGAAAAGCTTTACTACACAAACTTTTGTATTATGACAAGTCTTTATGCAGAAGAGCTAAGATGACAAACTTTCTTCATTTAATGGGGTGGTTTTCAAAACCTGGGAAGTGACTGACCTGCAATGCAATTTGCCTTTCAGCGATAAAGGCTGGTTGCATGTTTCCAATAAGCTTTTTCGATGGCAATGGCAGGTCAATGTTAGACTGCTGCAACAATGTGTGTAATGCTGCAAAGTCTCTGTACCTTCGAGACACATTCCATTTGTTTTCTTTCGCAGGTCCCCTCTGAACTCGTATTGTGTACTCCTAATCACAAGATAAAAATTACTTTATTATTGCTATGGCTTTCCCAGAAACATGAATCATTTTGAAAGGAAATTTATAGGGAAGTATTTACATAGCCTCGGGCAGCTTAAACCTGAAAGCGTTATTTCTGCGACCATACAAACTCATGAAAATCGACTTACTGTATGTTTATTGATATTTTGCGCATTTTCTATGTTGCAAACTAGTTTTTCGGTGTCATCAATGTTGGCTTTTTCTTGAGATGTCCTATCAAATAGAGCCATTTCACTGGGTATGTTCCGCGCATTGATTTACACTTCACAATACGATAACAAATAGTGAGTAAAATGTTAATAAACTCCTTCAGACGAATCAACAAAATTATTTGAATAAAACCAAAATAAACCATCGGAAATCGAATTAATAATGAGTGAATTAGAGGAATGAAACTAAAAGTAAATCGAATCGGCACGGCAGTGCTGCCATGCCAAGCTAAGTGAATATCCCCCAAACTTAGCATGAATAGCCCCGAAAAACAGGTATTCTGAAAAAAACCCCGAAGCCAAGCAAAGTACTGGATGGCTAATTCAGACAGACGTTAACTCGGCGACGGATGCGGATCAGTTCTATGCAAAGTTTAATGACGCTATTCAAAATAAATACCTCTCATTCTCCTCGGAAAAAATACCTCTCATTGCAAAAACGCAATGAGGGGTACATACAGAGGTCATAAATTGGGAGATTGTGCTCATCATAGCGTTTTGGTGGGTACCTACTGTAAGTTTTCTGTTGTTCTGAAATATATAAATTATAATTCTAATAAATTCTAAAAGTGATTTTACACATTACTATAGTGTGTATGTTCCGTGCTTATATTAACCTCCACAAACTCTTCTCTAGTGGCTCCAAGAAGCTGTAGTCACAGCGGCCACACCCTGGTAAACCACGACAGTGGGCTAAATCTAGAGAAGGGGGCTACTTCGACTTACTTCTGTAGAGTAGCTTGCGAATGATCCTCGCATCGAACAAAATCCTGCATTGGTAAGGTATGACGATGCAGCAAGGCAACGTGACATGCCGTAAGGGCGCCTGCCAGGATCTATGTAATGGCTTGCGGTCAGTCACTACATCCCAGTCATCACCGGTCGTACTGGGAAACCGGTCCATCGGGAAATGGTGTCACGGGACGAGAGAGTGGACATTTAAATTCACGCGCCGATGAACCTTGCTACGAACATAGATTCCGAGCTTAAAAGCACTATGGCGAAGGAGAGATAGTGGTGGAAATACGGATCACAGTGTATTCGGTTCTTAGCTGTCAATCTGCACATAGATCTGAGGTCTGACGAGAGTGGTCGCTCCTGAAATTATCGAGACGAGAGATCGGGTTCGGCAGCACGTCTGGTGACAAAGCAGCCCTATTTAGGAACGCTCTGCTTTTCCCTGCACAGGGAAAGGGCCTAGAAAAAGTGGCCTAAACATAGTTCGTTTCACCCCATCCTGGATGGCAAGCCGTGATCATCGGGAACCGTCTTAATCGCAGCCGAAAAAAACAACATAATAATAATATAAAAACTTTTAGAATAGTCACCTGGAATGTAAGAACATTACTGGATAATCCCACCAACTTTTGTCCGGAAAGAAAAACTGCACTTATTGCGCGAGAACTAAAAAAGTATAAAATCCACATAGCTGCTCCGAGTGAAACACATCTCTGCGACAGTGGTGAACTGTGTGAAAATGGTGGAGGTTATACGTTTTACTGGATAGGTAAACCTGCAGGTGAGAGGGCTAGCAGCGGTGTTGGATTCGCCATCAAAACCGCAATTGCCAAAGGTCTTACGGAACTGCGTAAAGGTATCAATGACAGGCTTATGACCTTGCGATATACAACCTTTCCGAAGAAATATATTTACCTAATAAGTGCTTATGCCCCTACTATGACCTACCCCGACGAAGACAAGTTCAAGTTCTATGACGGCCTTAGGATAATCTTACGCGCCGTTCCAACCACTGATAAAGTCATCTTACTCGGAGACTTTAATGCCCGTGTAGGCTCAGAATCTAATATCTGGATAGATGTTCTTGGTAGTCACGGAGTGGGTAATTGCAACTCAAACGGAACACTTCATTTGAATCTTTGTGCCGAATTTAACCTTAGTATCACAAACACCTTTTCCCGTTTAGCTGAAAAGTACAAAACCTCGTGGATGCACCCAAGATCCAAACATTGGCATCTCATAGACTATGTGATTGTGCGTAGATGTGACTTAAAAGACGTCCTGATAACAAGGTAAATGCGTGGCGCGCAAGGCTGGACTGATCACCGAATGATCAGGACAAAACTCCGGCTCCTATATAAATCTTCACGTAGAGCTATTCATAAAAAATCATCCAAAATCGCATTTGGGAGACTAACGAAAAATAACAAATTACAGCTTTCGTTAGATGCTGAATTTGGCACAAATCCGGTAAATGCAGTTGAGAATATGGGAGACAAGTGCGGTACCACAAGACTGGAAAATGCATCCATCTGCAAACTGTATAAAGGGAAGGGTAGGTAGCTGATTGTAGCTCCTACAGAGGCATTGCTCTCCTTAGTGCGGCTGGGAAAGTCTTGGCACACATTCTAAATCACCGTCTAACCATTCTGGCTGAACGTATTCTTCCTGAAGCCATGTGCTGGTTCAGGTCGTGTAGAGGGACAGTTGATGCTATCTTCGTGGTGAAACATCTACAGGAAAAGAGCCTGGAACAACAACGACCACTTTACATGTCAAAATTCAATTCAAAATTCAATATAACTTTATTCAATACAATCACAAGGACCACTTTGAATCGTCTTCTTACATGCTAGTGAATCTAGGTGCCGGTTCCTCCTAACCCCAGTTCAAGAAGAATCCGGCAAGAAACTTATCTGGTCTTAACACTTTTTTGTATGATCCTTGACAATTTTGTTACGGATGCCGAGTCGAGTTGGAGCAGATTCATCCCAAGCTTTTTTGTCATCTAAATAATCAGATATTTTATAATATGCTTTAATAGACAGTTTCTGTTTAATTACGTTTTTAAATTTGCCAATCGACAAATCTAACACTTCGCTTGGGACCTTGATATAGAAGCGTACACATTGCCCTATAAAAGACTTATTAACTTTAGCCAGTCTTACAGTGGGAACAGCGAGTTTATCTTTATTTCTAGTGTTAATACTGTTGCGCCCGATACATAGCTCCATCTGTTGGCAGGCAGACACATTAAATATTCACCTACGCCATCTGGTATCGAGTAGATGCAAACTACAAAGTAAACGTATCGAATGCATAGGAGCGAACGAGATAGCAATATCTCTCTATTGCAATCGAACGTTTGAGCGCGTTCCGGTTCGTTCTCGAACGTTCCAATAGCATCGCGGTTTTACGCGACTTATTCGACGCTCGTATAAATACAGCGGTGGTTTGCGGATGTAGTCAGTCTATTCTCGGCTAAGCAAGTGATACAAGTGCGATAGTTTCGAAGTGTTATCAGTTGTGTTATAGTGTTGTGACTTTTACAGTGTTCTATTTGGTAGTTAACTAATAGAATCAGTGGATTAAGTTCTGTGTGTGGTAACTTTGAAATTAAAGTTATTATTTGGTAAAATCAAGCGGTTTCATAATTTATCAGTACCCGGCTCGTAACAATACTATGATTATCGCAATATTTTTTATATCGTTTTCATAGTACAGACGTTCAATCCACGAGCTTGAAAAAGTGCCTTTGCGCATTTTATTTGCTAACTTGCTTTGGAATTTTGGCTTTATATAAATATGAAAAAATGCGAAAAGCGAGGCCGCGATGAACTATATTAATAACCATTCTCCACCATACAATAAGTAAAACTTGTCAAAGACTTTCAGTTTCTCTGAACAAGAACGCCAAAGATCAGTATCTTATAAAAAAATCACGATCGTAATGTAATAAGCCTCGTAACACCTATATATAACTTATAAATAAAATATGAAACAACACAACCTATTCCAAGTCAGTTAGAGATTCTAGTATTTCAGTGTTAAATTTATAAAGATAGACTGAAATAAATCAAACAATCAAACCAACATGGTAAACATGTAAACATGAATTAATGCCCACCAAAATTCCCCCCGGAGGTCAAAAATACCCCCGAATTTGCAGGGAATCCCCCAATCTGGCATCACTGCGAATCAGACTCGATCGCAAGGGATGGTTGGAATCGGGAGCCTCAACCAATCATCGAACTGCTACATCAAACCAATGAATTTTGCGTAAGAATTTTGGCTTCGGACTGTCAATGTCAAAAAAACAGCTGACATTTGATACACTCCATTTCACTCTACTCTCTGTATGATAAATACATAAAATAACAAAAATTTCCTTTAAAATTCAGAACTTTTAGGTATTTAAAACTAGAACAAATATGTATAGATTATGATTATTTTGAATATTTAAACCTTATACTTCTTTTTAAGTTAGATGGCAATTTTATTTTTTTGAATTCATAAACACACATAAGAGAGCTAAATATGTAGATATGAAGCAATGCAGTAAAGGAGCGTAAAATATCAGTCGCTAGACTAGTCAGATTTTTATAGATAAATTCTATAAATAATAAAATAATGTTGTAAAATTAAAATATATATGTAATTTTAACACCTAATATAATTGATTATTGTGAAAGTGGTAGTTTTTAAAAATATATAGAACACGATTTGACTAAAATTTATATTGATAGGAAACGTTCTGAAACTTAGTTCTAAAGATGTTCTACATTCTATACACCAACAATTTATCTGATTTACAATTTATGTATATGTTTACGATAATATTTGATTATTTCTTTATTATGACGTTACTTTTTAAACTAATTTTTACTTTTTTAAATTACCCTTCTGTATATCGGCCATAAATAAACATTTCGATTTATTTTCAAAACCGTTTTGTTTTAAGTTTCAGAACGTTATTTTCGAGTCGAATGAACTATAGACACAGCCTAGTTATTTTGTCATTTCCGGTTCCATCCGCAACGAGTTGCGAGCGGAGAACGTCCACGGGCCAGTCTGCCATTGATAAAGTAATTTTGTGAAAAATGTCGCTGATCTCCGCTCGTATTGCCGGCACGGTGGCCAGGCGCCTCCCAAATGCCACCAGCCAGGTATAAATCATTCATGAACAGATTAATGTGAATCTACTGCTGTGAATTGGAACCCAGCCCGGTGTTCATGTCACTCATGAAGTCATTACGAACCACAATTTGTAGAATATCCACTCTATTTCATGATATTTTTATCATTATTTCTAGTTCTACAGCCTCGTTTTGCTATATTCCTTCGAATTATTAAACCAACTCTGTTTACTCAGGTTGTAAAATTTCACGATCGATGTTATGTAATAATTGGGCGGTCGGTGGGGTTTATCGGTTTGGAGTCTACGTTTAGTGATTATAAGTGCTAATTTGTCGTATAATCGTATAAAAGTAGTGTTCCGAACAAATAATGTGGAGTGTATGTAGTGTTTTGTGGTGATGTGAAGTTAAATTGGTTATGTGTGTCTGCAGGTAGCAAAAATCGCCGTGCCCGCCGTGACGGTAGCTGCACGCAAGCTCCATGTCTCCAGCACGCAGAGAGCCGCTGAAATCTCCACTATCTTGGAGGAAAGAATCTTGGGAGCTGCGCCCAAGGTAAGTCATTGTTGTTACTGTAATATTACATAAACAGCTACCCATTTATGATGGATTATAGAGGTTATAAGAAATAATTTAAAGATAATTTACAATTGGTAACTTTTAAATGGAGCAGTATTGATCTGTATGTGACCTATTTAGTGCAAGTTCATTGCCCTATCTGCAGTGCTACAGTAATACAAGACAATTACTTATAAACTTTGGAAATCTTATGAGAATCTACTTGAATACTCAGTAGATAAATTATCAACACTGAAACTCTTCAAATAATTAGAAAACTAATTACTGAACAGGCAGAACTTTATAATCAATCTAATTTAGTGGGAGTAAATCAACAAAATGTTATCAAAGTATCGATCAATATTTTGAACTTGATTATCATCCTTGAACTTATTGAAAATGGTGCTTAAGGTATACAATCTGCTGATTGTAGATTCAGTAAAATTTGCCGTTTATGTTTTTAGTTATCTATATCCTTTTATACAGTGTTTCATTTGGAACTTATAATACCTAAATGAATAATGTTTTGTCAGCATTTTAATGTAGGTTCTTTTAATTCCGTGCAGGCTGATTTGGAAGAGACTGGTCGTGTATTGAGCATTGGAGATGGTATTGCTCGTGTATACGGTCTCAAGAACATCCAGGCTGAGGAGATGGTGGAATTCTCCTCGGGTCTCAAGGTTTGTACAAATTGTTATTATAGATTCATTTTAATTTATTATCTTTTGTTAACCAGTAAAGCCTTAGCCAGCGGTTTTTCTTACTAATTTAGCACTTCAGGTAGACAAGCTCCCTTGGTGCAGTTGGCCAAGGTCTAGCCGAGATGTAGATGGTTGCGGGTTCGATTCCCGCCGCCGGACAAATGTTTGTATGGTCAAGTTTTTGTCTGGGATCTGTATGTATATATTTACAAAATAAAGTATACAAGTAGTATATAAGTCATGTGTTGGCCAGTTGATGCTGTGTGAAATGTCAAACATTATTTATTTATTGAAATAATAATTTATCCTGTATGGTGTTGGTGAGACATCATAAATGCAATTTTCTTCAAACAATACATTTACACAGGGAATGGCCCTCAACTTGGAGCCCGACAATGTTGGTGTGGTAGTGTTCGGTAACGACAAGCTCATCAAGGAAGGTGACATCGTCAAGCGTACCGGAGCTATTGTAGACGTGCCAGTAGGCGAGCAACTGCTCGGACGTGTTGTTGACGCTCTGGGTAACGCCATTGACGGCAAAGGAGACCTCGGCACTAAGACTCGCATGCGTGTCGGCATCAAGGCCCCCGGTATCATCCCGCGTGTGTCTGTGCGCGAACCTATGCAAACTGGTTAGTACATTTTTGTTTCTGTGAAAAAGTTTTTTCTTTATGTCATAAGATCTTTTTAAACCATAACAATAGATAAATATGTTTCGTAAGATATATAAAACTTATATAAGACCACTGGTAGAGCATGGATGTACTGATTCGTCTTTCCTGCGGGCCCTGTCTGCAAGGTCGAGAGCTTACATTAAGGCTTATCTAAGTGCACGAAAGGAGCCTCTGAGGCGCACTTTAATCCTTTCACCACATTGGTTAGAAATAACTAGTGACACGAAAAGAAGAAGAGTATGGATTTCAAATATGGCATCCCTACTTCCAAAAAGACATTGCCCTTTTCCATTGCCATCGGATACATCTTGAGGCATCTATCCTCAAGATAGACATAGAGCCTGTGGTATGTTGGTGGCCTGACCTTTGAGCAGATCTTTTTGAGACTTATAAGATTATGACCTATCAGTACAACCTGCCAAATATTCATGACACATTGAGAAGAAAGATTATCAAAGACCTCATGTGGCCATCAGTTAAAACTCATTTCTGACCCTGCCTACTTGTCTCTTATCACTTTAGCAACAGACCAGTCCTTATTTGGAATGCACTACCAGATGACATTGTTACTGCTAAGAGCACCTCTGTCAATGTGTTTAAAAAGATTAACCAATAAATAAAGACTGTTCTAACACCGTGTGATATAGACATATCAGCAAGTTCATTATGCTACACTTCAACTGTTGCTGCTCATCTTGATAACGAATAAGAAAAGATGAACCAGTAACAAACAAACTTAATTTTGTTATAATAAATACTTACCATACATTTTCCAAAACTTTGCTTCCATTGCTAAAATACCTATGACAACTTTGGTTATTTTGTGTTGATATGAATATACTACACGTATTAGTTTTTTAGTAGTTATTAGTATTATTAGTTTAGTCTCGTTTCGCAATGAAATGGTTTTCTATTGTAGGTTCACGACCTTGGTTTTGTGGCGTTAAATTGAAGTCATCCTACACACATAAGTGATTCTAAGGATGTTCTCTGTTTTGAGAGCGATTATAGTAGGTCTAGTTTATGACCGGCTTACATACCGTTTCGTATTTTCTATTTTACGTTACTTTATGGCCTACCAACTTTTGCAAGCCAGAACAGACAGCGTTACATGCACGCAACCGCGTTATTTTTCGTTATCACTACAGATTACGATCTGAAGTGACAATGTCGTTATTCAGTCAAGTTGCAATCTTTCAGGTATCAAGGCCGTGGATTCCCTCGTGCCCATCGGCCGTGGGCAGCGTGAGTTGATCATCGGAGACCGACAGACCGGAAAGACCGCCCTCGCCATCGATACCATCATCAACCAGCAGCGCTTCAACAAGGGAGACGATGAGAAGAAGAAGCTGTACTGCATCTACGTCGCTATTGGACAGAAGCGGTCCACTGTCGCTCAGATCCTCAAGAGGCTGACAGATGCTGGTAAATTGTTTTGTATTAAATGTCTACTAATATTGATTTATATATATTTATGACCTTGACCTTAGACTGATGAAGTGCGCTGACTTCAGAGAATTTAACAAATTAACATTTTAAAAATAAACAGATTAAAACCGACCTTCGCTGGCTTGATCAATGTGGATTACAAAAGAAACAGCAGAAAATCATATCTAAGAAGTTGTTCCTATATTCCAGGTGCCATCAATTACACCATCATCGTATCCGCGACCGCGTCCGACGCCGCGCCCCTGCAGTACCTGGCGCCCTACTCCGGCTGCGCCATGGGCGAGTTCTTCCGCGACAGCGGCAAGCACGCCCTCATCATCTACGACGATCTGTCCAAGCAGGCTGTTGCCTACCGTCAGGTAAGGTTTGCCAATGTGATAAAAAACAGAGGTTTTCCAACTTGAATTTAATGGTTATAAATATAATCAGCCCCCTTTGAAATCCACTATTTGTAACTGATTGGTGGTGTTTTGCAGGGTTCGAAGTCATAATTATTGTTGATAACAGCTATATAGAACAGCCCATGTGATTTTCTTTCTGTGATGAATTGAATGAAATTATCAGAGCTGTTCAGCTCTGATAAAGCTCAGCTTTTAAAGCTTCCAAACTATTTTTAGTAAAGATCTTTGTTTATCTCAGATGTCTCTGCTGCTGCGTCGTCCCCCGGGTCGCGAGGCCTACCCCGGTGACGTGTTCTACCTCCACTCTCGTCTGCTCGAGCGTGCCGCTAAGATGTAAGTACTTTTACAAGCTTGCAGTAATCATTAGTTAGAGGCAGATCTTAAAGCGGCCACAGTGCGATTGAGATCGCGACCTGGCCGACACCTTGTATACAAATGCAGTCAAACTCTTATTCCAATCTATTCATCAGGTCCGACAAAATGGGCGGTGGCTCCCTCACCGCTCTGCCCGTTATCGAGACCCAGGCCGGTGACGTGTCTGCCTACATTCCGACTAACGTGATCTCCATCACTGACGGTCAGATCTTCTTGGAGACTGAGCTCTTCTACAAGGGTATCCGGCCGGCTATCAACGTCGGTCTGTCTGTGTCCCGTGTCGGATCGGCTGCCCAGACCAAGGCCATGAAGCAGGTAAAATACCTTTATCCATGTTATAGATAATATAAATTTAACTACTCCAAAGAATTAGAATTAGAATTTATGGAATTGTGAAAAAAGTCGGAAGTTTTGTTTTCACATATGTATAAAAGACTGCATATTTTGCGAGTATTAAATTGCACACAGTATAACCTAATGAGGAGTGTCTGTGTCCCAGGTGGCTGGTTCCATGAAGCTGGAGCTGGCTCAGTACCGTGAGGTGGCAGCTTTCGCCCAGTTCGGTTCTGATCTCGATGCTGCTACTCAGCAACTGCTGAACCGCGGTATGCGTCTGACTGAGCTGCTGAAACAGGGCCAGTACGTGCCTATGGCTATTGAGGAACAGGTAAAAAAAAGATCATCATATTAAATTATACATATTAAATTAATTAACCTCCAGAGTGACAATGACACAATATTTTTTTTAATCCAGGTTGCCATCATCTACTGCGGTGTCCGTGGTCATCTTGACAAATTGGACCCCACTAAGATCACCGCTTTCGAGAAAGAGTTTACTGCGCACATCAAGACCAGCCACCAGAGCCTTCTCGCCAGCATTGCCAAGGACGGTCAGATCTCACCTGAGTCAGATGCTGCCCTCAAGAAGCTTGTTACAGAGTTCGTCAGCACCTTCACTGCTCAGTAATGAGTGATACAGCTAGTGTATAAAATCATCGGAGCGCGACATTGAGCTGCATTTCGCGAGGCGCAATGCCAGCTCAATCTCACAGCTGCAAAGTAGCCGTCGTTGGTGTAAATATTATTTCCCGAAATAATAGTTACACCAACGGCTATGTAGTGTCTATCATTCGTATGGACTGTATTGGATGTTGATACAATCATGGAATGTATTTATCTGGACGTCAGGAGTCAGGTTCTATGTATAATAAATGCGTAAAAAAATACTCTTGTTTCACTGATTTCAAAACGCCAAAAAAAAAAAAAATTTAATAAAATAGGACCTTTTTAAATCGTCTTATATACTAGGTGAATCTAGGTGCCGGTTCCTCCTATCCTCAGTTTAAAAAGATCCTGCATTTTGTGGATTATTCCCATCTGTCCTGGGAATAATCCACAAAATGCAGCTTTGTCTGCTTTGTCTCAGGGGGAAAAATTGGCCAAAAAAGCTTTTATTCATTGAAAAAGTTCTATCTGTCCCCCCGTCAATTAGAAGGGGGACAGATCGAACTTTTATTCATTGAAAAAGTTTATTTATCCCCCCGTCAATTAGAAGGGGGACAGACAGAACTATTTATTCTTGCCTGTCCTGTAAAGCTGTATTCACATTCCAGTCTGTTTAAGTTATACAATGGCAAAATTCTATATAATGTCAAGCCACCAGTTACCGTCACTACTAGAGCTAATTTATCTTTCGCGGAGTTCACCTTCAGATTTTGTGCCAGATCTGAGAAAATTCCATGAATGTACTTCATGGAATTTTCCAGCTTTTGGCCGGCTTTTTCGTAAGCAGGTACAAACTCATTATTTACTTGAAAACAATCACAGCTTCTTTTACGGTATTCTTTTTGTTAGATTGGTAAGTATGATAGTTTTAACTAATATTTGTTTGGTAAGGAATAATATGCCTACGTTATTCCGCTATCTGCAGATTGTAAATTAATAAAGTAAGGTAAAAAATATAATGTAGTTGCTTACAAAGAAGCCGGCCATGTACTTCCTGGAATTTTCTCAGCTCTTAGTACAGAATACTTAGTACAAGTACAACAATTACGTTTTAAAAACTTGAAAGCTAACAGACTTCATTAAACCCCTTGAGTTGCATCTCAGTTCGGAGCGCACTCCTAGTGTATGATGAGTTTAGTACCTGCTAAGCTGCACAGAGAGGGTTTAGTTGAGCTTATTGCCTACATATAGGTAGTAGATAGAAGGTACTTTTAACTTCTAAAACTATCATGGCTTTAAACATAATTTTCACTCAAAACGGGATATTTACCATGATATATTAGTTTTTCTGCTTCCCGATATTTCGAGTTTATCTCGTGATCATGGCGCATGCAACTGTGCCGAAATATCGGGAAGCAGAAAAACTCATGTATCATGGTAAATATCCTCTTTTAGTTGGCAATCGCAAATCCTTTCGTGCACTTGGCACATATCTTTCGAACTCTAGGTTCTACGACTATTAGGCCAGGAATTTTCTCAGATCTGGCACAGAATCTGGCCTATTAGTACAAGTACAGAATTAGCTCTAGTAGTGACGGTAACTGGTGGCTTGACATTATATAGAATATTGCCATTATATAACATAAACAGACTGGAATGTGAATACAGCTTTACAGGACAGGCAAGAATAAATAGTTCTGTCTGTCCCCTTCTAATTGACAGGGAGACAGATATAACTATTTCAATGAATAAAAGTTCGATCTGTCCCTCCGTTGCAAAGAGGGGGACAGATCGAACTTTTTAAAATATTAAAGTTCGATCTGTCTGATCTGTTAAAAGGTCGAGATGTAGCAAATTTTTCAAGTTTTTTTTCATTTAATTAATCTGATATCTTATACATAATATATACATTCTGTCAAAAAATATCGTGAATGGATCATTTGTTTATAGGTTGTTGCAAATTAAATTATTTTTTAATAAAAATTGTGTTTTTGAGCGCGGAGTTTGAGTTGCATCTGTTATTTAGATTAAATACATTGCTGTTTTTAATTATATTTTAATATCTAGTGTTTAATGCGAATTTCATAATGGACGAAAACATCGAACAAAGAGTTTGAGGTGTTACAGAAGGATTAACGATGAAATGACTATCAAAAACACGTGCATGAGTGGTATAAAGCTTTCAAAAGCGCTCGAGACGTGATGGAAGATTTGCCTCGCGATCAACTTCTTCAACTTAGTACAATCTATACTTCCATCGTACGTTTTATAGAAAATCTTAAAGCGTAGTGCGATTAACTTCAAACTCATCATCTTTAAGTTTATTTCATCCGAACCTTCTCCGTTTGAAGTGATTATTCTCATGACGCCATCACAATATACTGGGGTTATATTGAAAAGTACTAAGTACACTAAACATGTTATATTCGTAGTGAGTTAGCTGAGATATGTTGATAAAGAGCACTAGAAGTACCAGAGTATATTTAGAAAATGATAATTAATTGTATTCGGATTACTATTTAAGTGAGACGGAAGTTCGCTGCGTTTTGGGGGCTAGGGTAAATGTAAATAAGAAAGTACTCTATGATGTAATTGTTGGCCTGGCGATACAGGCGGAGGCGACGCCTCGCCGCGCTATGATGGCACGGTTTCTGTGGTGACGTTTGACGAACGAGCATCTACGGTCACTACGCTCCGCGATTAAAATTCGTTTTCGGTAAAAAAATGCCGTCTGGAGTGCGCGGAAGTGAATCTTATTTTTATGATAGTACTATCATAAAAATAAGATTAATTAATCTGGATGCTAATGTTAGTGCTCAAAATGAAGAGATTTGTGCCCTAAGAACACAAATTACCGGCCTCTCAGCGCTGATAAAATCGTGGATGGCGGGTAGGAAGTGCGACAAGTGCGACCTACCGCACGCAGACGATCCTACAGACTTAGAATGATTGAGTGAAACGGAATTAGCGGGGCCGCTGCCGAAACGAAAGAAGATGGCACCAAAACAAAACCCCGATAATATAAATGGTTTGGAATTAGTGAATGTGAAAGAAAATGTCGTTGAAATAAACATAGGTACCGCGGGGTCAAATGCACAGGTACAAGCAAAAGTATCAGCACTAGATCCGGGGCAGACTCCAACCCCGCTGACAGCGCCGGCGTCGGCTACGACTGCAATGGAGCGTACACCAGCGTCTAGCAATGAGGCTAAGGAACCATGGACACAAGTAACAGCACGCAAACGACGTCACAATCACCAAAAACGAAATAAACAAATAGTCCGCGGCAATGGTGGGGCGAGCGGTATCCTCAGTGCGGCTGATAGTACCAAGTATTTACATATACGGGGGGCTCATCCCGATACCACGAAGGCTAATGTTATTACCTACCTGAATGCGAAGACAAAATCAACGTTATATTCTGCGGTGAAGGTGATATCGAAGCGACCCACCAACTACGCATCATTTAAAGTAGGTATCCCCAAAGACTTGTACGGGGACTGCACAACCCCTGAATTTTGGCCAAAAGGATTCTCAGTGGAGCTTTGGCTTTTTCGTCTCGAGCGATCAACATCTCGAGATACAAAGGAAGCCTAAACTATCAATATTAACGGTCTATTACCAGAATGTGAACTGGCTGAAGAGCAAACTCTGGCAATGGCGAAATAACCTGTTAATATCAACAACAACCTACATCTAGTGGCAGCAACCGAAACTAATATGGACCAGTCGGTGAGCGATGCCGAGCTGTGTGGTGCGGGCGGAGGCTGGACTGTGCTGCGCCGCGACCGCGAGAGGGCGTGCGCCGGCGGCGGAGTGCTGCTAGCAGCCGCGGCCCCCATATTGCTCGAACGCCTCCCGCGTTACGAGTCACCAAGTGTAGAAGAACTGTGGGCGAAATTACTGTTCCACGGACATGCCATATACGTTTGTGTGGTATATATACCGCCTGACTCGAGTAATGATACTTATATGAAATGGTTCAATAATGTTGAAAAAGTATGTTCTATGCACTCGTCATTAAAGATTTTAGTAATTGGGGACTTAAACCTGTTTAGCGCGAGCAGAAATGTGAACAATTATTATATATGTTTTAGCTCGCTCTGTGATTTAGTTCAATATAATTGTATAAACAACAATAATGATAGAATATGCTAGACGTTGTGTTAACGAGTGAAGAATTGAGGAGTGTGGTGCGAGTGCGCGCCGCCTTACCGGCCGAGCAGCTGGTTAAGGTGGACGGACACCATCCGCCCTTAGTGGTGGACATTGGGTACAGCTTCTCAAAACAGGTATGTCGGCTTGAACCGTCTAACATTTCAGCCATCCATGACTGGAACTTTCCAAAGGGAAATTTCCATACCTTGTTCCACATTATAAAAAATACAGATTGGGGTCAAATAAATAACTATATGGACGTCGATGAGGCTCTGAACTTTTTCTATCAAACAATCTATAGTATATTTGACTATTGTATTCCCAATAAAATTCGAAAACGGACGTTTAGCCGTATTTACCCAGCCTACTACACAAAGAGTATCATAAATGACATTCGCTGTAAGGCAGAGTTGCACCGAAAATGGAAACGTACCGGTGGTGAGAAAAATCGTTACGATTTCGTGTTATTGAGAAGTTGAGTAAAGAAAAATATTAAAAAAGCGTTTACAAATTAGACAAAAATGATATCGAATAATTTATGTAGAAATCCAATAGAGTTCTGGCAGTATGTAAACGGTCTTCGCATCGCAATACGGGAGGGCGAGAATCGAAGGTGACCCTTGGGAATGTGGAGCACTCGGGGAGCGGCGCGGCGGCGGCGGCGTTCGCTGAGCACTTCAGTTCCGTGTTTTTACCAGACAGGCCTACACTCGACCCCGCAGTCACCTCTGCCGCGCCGCCCGCCGAAAGCCGCCACGTCACGTACACCTACAAGTGTTCCGAGAAGTTCAGAGGGTGCGCGACCTCAGCCTAAGGTTTGATCCCGAGATGACCCTCCGCGAGCACACTCAGCGCGTGACGGACGCGGCTAACCGCAGGTTGGGCTTCGTGCTCCGGAATGCTGCGCCGCTGTCTTTCGCGGCGACCCGGACGCTTTACGCGGCCCTAGTTCGAAGTATCCTCGAAACAAATACGGTGGTATGGAGCCCACACGAAGATACATACATTCAAGCTAGAGAAAATCCAAAAGTTCCTACGTATCCTATATAAAAAGACATGTATTTTACCACTATATGTACCCAACTCTCTTTATCCAGGGACAATTAGGTTATGAGTCACTGGAGATCAGAAGGTCTCTAGCACTAGCTAAATTCACTCTTGACATATTGAGAGGCAAAATAGACTGCGTAGCACTCGTCGGAGTGTTTCTGAGATTGTCTGTACCAAATGTCCACACGCAGAGCTGCCTGCGAGCGCGTGCCCTGCGGACCCTGGCGTGCGGCTCGGGACGTACTCTCCACCGCCGCCAGAGCCCCGCGGAGCGCGCGCTCTCTCTGCTTGGTTGATGTACCTACTGTTATGTTATAAATTGTATAAATAAATAAATTGAATTGAAAAAAAACAAAAATGATGAAATATAAATAGCATTCAATTCAGCTCGCATATCCTATATAACACAGATTACAACGTACAGATTGTACGAAATCATCCTATAGACAATTTGAACTATTTCCGGTTACAAAAACCACAAATGTACCCATCTGGCACGTCTTGATCGCTGCATAGTGCATGCACCCAATTTCCACAAACTATGCAACGATACCAGAGCTCTTGGTCTTTATCGAACTCTCCGCAAATGATACAAAGCTCGTTTGTAACACCACTTTTTCCTAATTCATAAAATATATGATCATTGTCCTCACTTCCTTGCGTAAGTAGCAGATTCTCATCTTCTGAACTAGAGCTGTCCAAGATTCTTCTCTGATGCGATGGTTTTCCTCCTCTTTTCTTCTTGCCTGGTTTTAACATATTCTTCTTAAGATTTTTTTCAGCTTTAGAAACATTATTTTCTTTGAGTCTATCTCTCTGATGAGCTTTTTCTTGTTTCATGGTTTTCAGTGTATTTTTCATTAACAGAGCAATTTTAATAGGAGTAGAAGAAAGAATTTGTGAGTGTTGCTTTCTTCCTTTGCTCTTTCCTTTTCCCAAATCTTTACCTTCATTAGACGTTTTCTTTTGTGATGAAGGAGCTGGCGAACAATCGGCAAAAGACACATAAAACTCCTCTTGATCTTCTTCTGGGGTATTTGAGGCTGCTACATCTTGTATTGGCTTTGACGATGGTAAAATACCACTTGTTGATGGTATTGGAGAATCAGATTTTGGAGATTCAGATTCAGAGGTCAGATTATGTCTGCTTCTTGCGCCATGGTAAACACAGGTTTTCCCCCTAGTCTTGGTTTACATTCAGAGCCTTTCTTCACACGGCGGTCGGGGGACGTATAGATATATCAGTATGCATGTTAAACAAGGATAGACATATTCTCTAAGCCTCTCGTTCCTGAGAAAATGCGTGTACGGTATCAGCCGCTTTACGGAATGACACTCCGCTCCCCTATAGGTAGTCTTCTCGTAGGTACCTACCTAACCTTCCGACACTTGTTTGTGTTTTATTTACATACCTACATAAACCATCATACAAATTCGTAATATTGTATTTTTTCATCATGTACAAAACTTGTACAAAATAATTTCGATGTTTCACATCTGCCCTACCAGCCGTCATGTCATGTGACGACTCACATTTTTTTACAGAGTACCTACCTAGTCCGATTTCAATAATTATTTTTTATACCCCGAAGTTGGTCTCATATTAATTTGAATAAAAAAACGACCCTAAGGGTAGGTAGGAAAACAGGGGATGATTGATTGTTTACTCACTGATTGTAATGTATGACCACGTATAAAAATATTAAAAGTAATCATCAATTAAGCATGTAGTAATTATAAGGTAATTTTGTTTATTAGTTGCGAGTCTAGATAATATTCGCTTACGAGTAGCTAATAAGAACAAAATAGTAGCGCAAATCACACAACAGTTCATAGTTGTCGTACAAAGTATTAAGTACCTACCTAAGTATTATATAAAAATAATGACAAATAGATGTTGCATAAAATACAGCGCATAAGCTAAGGCTTAACTCGTAGTAAACTTATAATAATAAATAATTACAGCAATGAAGTACCTAAATTGGTAAAATAAAAAAACTATAGGTACATCAGGTAGGAATGAATCCACTTAGAAACAACACGTCAGACATTGAGAGACACCCATATAAACAACACAACAGACTTTACTGCATTAAAATCCTCTAAGTACTAGACGAATATAGAAAATAGTGCGATATGTAGCATTAGCATAACTAAGATTTGCACTCATTGCTAGTCAAACTGTTACTGAACTGGCGGATATGGTAGGTATGCCTGCTTTCCGTCGGCTTGCCTCGCGAAGACGCGACCTTTCTTTGTCCACGCGTACTTCCACTGAAGCTTACGGCACTCTTCACGAACGTGGTGACGAGCTGGGGTCTCTGCCGGCATTATCGGTACTTAGGTAGGTACCTATATCTGGTAAGAAGTGGGGTCCAATCAACGTTCTGCCAATTACTCCAGCCCACACGTTGACAGAGAATTTTCTCTGCACCGACATTTGTTTCTTCTAGTGTGGATTGCTGCCTTTGTCGGCCCATTGGAGGAAGTTGTGAAAATTTGTTATCCCTTCTCTAAAAAAATTGCTTGCATCAGTCAACAAAATTGATTTCAAAAACCACCCATTTTCAATGTCTCTGTTGAGAAGGAAGCGGCAGAATTGAATTCTACTGTGGGGTTCTTGGTCTTCCAGATATTGCACACCCGTGCTATATAACGGATGTTTATCATGATGGTGTTGGTATTAGGATATTTGGAGCTGGCGGAATAGATGGCAGAAATACGGGAGTTCCGTCGAGAGATTTCTGAATCGTCGAGATGTCGTTATACATGCCTCGAGGCTTAGTGTGTTGTTGGAGGAACGGGACATCGTCTTTGTAAAAGCGTGTGGGTGTGGCGCATAGTGCGGGTGCAGCAGGAGAGGCGCCACGCTATCGTATTGTCGTGGTGCGATTGACGCTACGCTATCTGCGCGATCTGATGCTGTAAGGCGTGCGCAGTCGTCGTAATTTAAGCACCGATGATGCCGGCAGAGATCCCAGCTCCAATAGTCAGCTATTTCACCACGTTCGTGAAGAGTGTCGTTAGCTTCAGTGGAAGTACGCGTGGACAAAGAAAGGTTGCGTCTTCGCGAGGAAAGCCGACGGAAAGCAGGCATACCCTATCCGATCCGAGGATGATGTAAGACGGGTTTTTGAGACCAGTTCAGTTTGACCTAGCAATGAGTGCAAACCTTAGTTATGCTAATGATACATATCGTTATGCTTATGCTAGTTATGTTAGTTATGCTAATGCTATACTATTTTTTATATGTTTGGAAAGGAACTGTAACCGGAACGACCGGGATCAGGACTCTCTTTTGTCTGACCTTGAAATAGGGCATCTTCCTGAGGAGAAGGAGGAAAATTTTGTCCACACGGTCGATATACATGCCTCGAGGCTTAGTGTGTTGTAGGAGAAACGAGACATCGTCTTTGTAAAAGCTTGTGGGTGTGGAGCATAGCGCGGGTGCAGCAGGAGAGGCGCCACGCTGTCGTATTGTCGTGTTGCGATTGACGCTACGCTATCTGCGCGATATGATGCTGTAAGGCGCGCGCAGTCGTCGTAATATAAGCACCGATGATGCCGGCAGAGACCCCAGCTCCAATCGTCAGCTATTTCACCACGTTCGTGAAGAGTGTCGTAAGCTTCAGTGGAAGTACGCGTGGACAAAGAAAGGTTGCGTCTTCGCGAGGCAAGCCGACGGAAAGCAGGCATACCCTATCCGATCTGAGGATGATGTAAGGCGGGTTTTTGAGACCAGTTCAGTTTGACCTAGCAATGAGTGCAAACCTTAGTTATGCTAATGATACATATCGTTATGACGATGACAGATGTCGCTGTCGACTAGATAATATAGCTCTGTTATTTTAATTGTAATTTAATATAAATAAACGCGCCAATAACATAAAAACAATTGGAACTCAAGTTAAATAGCATAATAAGTGTGTGAAAATGTTATCCAGTTGAAATTCAAGGTATAAACTGCTAAATAGAAACAAAATACAAATATCACAAATCCACGAACAGGTGTGAAAATACTACTACAAAACAAGTGAAGTGCGAAAGGAATAACTTCTGAAGAAATAGTTTGAATCTATTATACGCTTTGAGGTGCTAAAATGCCATGAAAAATACATGAAAAATACCAAAAAGCAAAACAGTGAGTTGTTTATTATATTTTTTTTTTCTGATTTGGGACGGTAGGCAAAGAAATATCCGTCGACGAACATTTACGACACTACTTGTACATCACGGACAAGATTTTCAGCACTCTCTCAGAGACCACCGTGGCGCAGTTGGCAAAAGACTGATTCCTTCCGAAGAACACGAGCAAGGTGAGTTCAAACCTGACCGTCCTCAAGAGATTTTTATTTTATTGCTCCGATCTTTATGTGCGTAAATCACAAGTGACATTTACAGACGTATAATTCATACATTTGGATTTAATATAAAGGGCTAAAAAATTTTTCAAAATGTATACTCGATCGAGGACAAAGGCAATAAATAAACCTATTTCTGAAAACACGATTACGAATGAAGACAACCTATGTGAGAAAATCAAAAATTACGCACAAACAATAAACTATCTTAAACAAGATTTATATAAAGTAACTAGTTTAAATAAGAAACTATTAGACGAACAAGAAGAAAATGTAAGAGAATTTGAAATACTGCTAAATGAAAACAATGATCTAAAGAAAAAGCTATGTGGTGCTGAAGAACTCTTTAATGATTTGAGTGAAAATTTAAATCTTGTAACAGAAGAAAACAAATCTTTAAAAAATGACTTAACTGAGATTGAAGGTTTATTAATGAGTAACCAAGTTAACCAAAAAGATGCAATTCTGCAAACAATACAAAATGACTACAAAGAACTACAAATTAAGTACTGTGATTTAATTTCAATAACTGATTTAAATGAAGTTAAGTTTATCACCGTGAAAACCGGTAAACTGAAAGCTAGACGACATCGAAAATTAGTTTCTTCTCTAAAAAAAAATACATTTAAATCAATGCGTCTTAAAGCTACTCTTAGGTTAACAGAAACAGAAATGAACAGACGAAATGCAACAATTGAAGATTTACAAGCACAATGTGAACAGTTTCTTGAAATCATAAGAAAATATGAGGTAGATTCCATTCAAGACAAAAGAATACAGGGCAAAGTCCATATTCTAGAAAGCAAACTCAAACAACTAGAAAGTTTTATAAGAAATAATGAGGAGAAGAATTTAAATGATACTATACTCTCCAAGACTGATGCACCCAACACTACGTGTATATTGTATGATGTCAATGAAAATGGAAATACAAAGACTAAGGAAAACTGCCATGCTAATTCGTCACAAATTGACGGAATCATCATGTTTTCTGATGCCTATGGCCGAAACCTAGGGAGTAAAGTGTATAACAATCTGAAACCAAATGAGAAATTTATCAATGAATGTATGCCTGAAGCAAATATAAATATAATTTTAAATAAATTTGTAGATAACACAAGGCATTTGGACCAAAATGATTCTGTCATTTTACTTCTTAGTAATTACACCGAAACGAATGCCAAAGATTACAAATCCTACCCGGAAAGGCTACAGGCTATGCTTCCACTCTGCAGGAAGTTCAAACTAGTTTTATGCTCTCTCAAGTATGATGGACGCAATGACCAACAAATACACAAAGTTAATGAAAAACTTCATCATCTGGCCGTAGTAAACGAATATGTAATGTACTTAGACATAAATATACCCAGGGATCAAGACTTACAAATGAAAATTAAACATCACTACCAAAGTAGTAGCACACTTCATTTCATAAAATGTAACCAAAATGTAAAGCAAGCTATAGACGACCACCATCAGGTAAAGACGGATTTTCAAAAAACAGAACTGCTACAGGAGTTGACATAAGTAAACCTGAGACGAAGACATGTTTAAATATATGCCACCAAAATATTCAAGGCATGGTAGTTAAAAAAAATGATATTAAGCTTGTTTTTAGAAATGGAAGATATAGACATTTTTTGTATAACTGAAACATGGTTGAAGGAAGAGAACTTAAATGGGTATGTGATTGATGATTACAGAATAGTTAGTGCTAGTTATAGAAAATAATTCATACGAGGAGGTACAGCTATTTTAGTTAAAGATAATATTAAAGCTAAGTCTAGATCTGATATTAATAGCTGTATTGAAACGAATAAGCTTATAATTGTAGTGGTTTACAAATCACCGTGTGCCGATCTTAATTTAGTAGTATTTTTAGATAAATTGGAACTATGCTTAGAAACGCTGACAAACAAAACTAAATTACCTAAAGACATAATAGTGTGTGGAGATTTCAACGCCCAATTCGCAACTTTGGATGATAGTGGTAGCGACCAAAGTTCTTCAATAGTCGACTTATTAGAATGCTATGGCATTGAAAGAAAGATTTTTGATATCACGAGATTGACTAGCAATACACATTCATGTATTGATAATATTTTTACAAACATAGACGTATTAAAATCATGGGTTATGCCTGGTGTAAAGTCTGACCACTTTGCACAGTTCATAAAAATAAATTATTTATATGACCATACAAATAGTAATTGTGACTTCTACTTTGTTAAAAAAAAATAATTAGTGATAACTCAATTGAACTTTTGAAGTTAGGTATTTATAATGAATTTTGTAACGGCAGGCTGATTAGTTTCAAGGATTTTTTTGTGTCATTTTTAAGGGTTTTAAATGGGATTATGCCTATAAAAACCATACGTAAAAAGGCTAGTAAATCATTCAATTATTGGGCGACATTAGGTCTAAGAGTATCACAAATTAATATGAAGAATCTATACTACCTATTGTCACTTACAAACGATGAGAGTCTAAGAAAGTATTTGAGTCACTACAGTAAAATTTTTAAAAAATGTTACTTGATGGCAAAACGTATTGACATAAGCGATAAAGTTCTTAACTCTAAAAATGTAATTAAATCTACTTGGACCATCATAAAAAAAGAAACCAGAAAGAGTTTCAGAAATAATAAGACAATTGATAATATAACTGGTTTTAAAAATGAAACTCTCAAATCACCTATAGAAATAGCCAACCATTTTAATGACTTTTTCGTTCACATTGCTCCTACCTTGACCCAAGATCTTAAAAAATCTGAAAGTGAATCTATTAAATTTATTAACAAGTTTACACCATCGAGTTCGAAATCATTTATTCTTAAAGATATAAACACCAACTGGTGTTATAAAAATTATTAATCAATTAAAATGCAAAATTTCAAATGATCTTTGGGACGTATCTACATTAATAATCAAGACAATTAAAAATGAAATAGCATTACCATTGGCAACAGTAATTAATAATTGTATACTCAGTGGTAATTTTCTAGATGCCCTTAAACTAGCAAAAGTGATTCCACTGTATAAGAAGGGCTCTCATTGCGATGCGAATAACTATAGGCCCATTTCACTTTTGCCTGTATTTAGTAAGATTTTTGAAAAATATATTGCAAATGAGCTATATTATTTCATAGAAACCAACAAAATCATCAACAACAGGCAATTTGGGTTTCAAAGGAAAAAAAACACGAATCAAGCTATAACTTCTCTAGTAGAGAGAGTTTTGTGGAATTTGGACAGAAGTAAGAGCACATACGGCCTGTTTTGTGATCTATCAAAGGCTTTTGACTGTGTCTGCCATAAGATTCTCTTATTAAAACTTGAGCACTATGGTATTAGAAACAATGAATTGTCTGTATTCGCGTCTTATTTAAAAAATAGAAAACAAATTCTAGAGTGTAACGGCCAAAAGTCTGAATCAAATAATATTACAATGGGAGTACCACAAGGGTCTATTTTAGGGCCACTTCTATTCATTCTGTATATTAATGACATTGTGGTCTGTGTTGAAAATGAAATGGATATAGTCCTTTTTGCTGACGACACAACTGTAGTAGTTAGTGATGAGAACAAAGAAAAGTTATGTGTAAAGATAGAAACGCTGATACTCAATTTACAAAAATGGTTTAATGCCAATAATTTACTATTAAATGTAGATAAAACGAATATTGTAAACTTTTTTTTAGGACATAAACATAATAATGACGAATTAGTTAGGCATACAATTGATAAACACTTTTTGACTACTCTTGACAACACCAAATTTCTAGGCATAGACATTGACAGTAAATTCATTTGGAATAAACATATTGACACTCTCGTTGGGAGATTAAAGTCAGCAGTTTACGCAATAAAGACAATAAGACAACTTAGTGACATAAGAGCTGCAAAAATGGTATATCATGCGTATTTTCATTCCATTATGGTGTATGGAATTTTAGTTTGGGGAAATGCCTCACAGTCGAATAGAATATTCATACTGCAAAAAAGAGCCATCCGTTCTATTTTGCTTATGAAAGGCTTAGAATCGTGTAGGCTAATGTTTAAGAAATTAGAAATTATGACAATGGTAGGAGAATACATTTTCCACAATCTGATGTTTGTAAAGCTAAACCCTGATAAATTTAACCTAAACTGTGAGATCCATAATTATAATACAAGAAATAAATATAAAATTTGTCTTCCTAAGCATAGACTAGCCAAAGTTGGTAATAGCTTCTTATGTATAAGCATAAAATTGTACAATAAACTGACGCCTGAATTACAAAACTCTGATCTTGAATGTTATCGTATAAAGATAAGAAATATATTACTAGAGAAATCGTACTATTCTCTAGACGAAACACTTGCTGATGACATTTTTAAATAATGAATTTATTTGGAATTTAATGTTGCTATTCTATTTGTAATGAATTATTTTTCTTAAATGTTGTAACCAAACAGTAAGCCCGTAATATTATAGTGTAATATTATTATTAAGTATTTTTGTACCTGACTTTTCCAAGTGTACTGTACGTATCTTATTGGAATAAATAACTATTGTATTGTATTGTTGTATGCTTATGCTAGTTATATTAGTAATTGAATTTTTTTTACAGCTCCGTGTGACCTTAGTATTTAATATTAATTTTAACACGATACCTTGCGTTGCTAAGAAAGGAGTTTTAGGGTCTTGAAACACAGACGAACAGACAGACAGACGGATGGACAACGAAGGGTTTTTCTTGGAACTTTTCCATTATAATAATAACATATATATTTCTATATAGCTCGTAAGCATTATAGTAAGTTTCGTCTAAAAATACCATTATACTGTTTTGTAGTACTGATTTTTTTTGTTTATTTGCTACTTTTTAGTTTGGTAGAGTTGGCAACTTTGCCCCTCGGAATCCTCGGTCGAGTGTGACCATTTGTGGCAGGTTACTGCCATTTTGGCAGGATTGGCCTCTCATTTTAGACTCCGGCACCATCGGCTGACGTTTTAAAAAACCTGGCAGTTTTTGGCAGTATTGGGTGTAGAAAATAAATGTTACGTAAACTCAAAATTTCAAAAACGACAACCCTGAAGATACTTCGCAGGCATGTGGGGGATTCCCCAGTACTTTTCGTGTAATGTTTGTATTAGATTCAATTAACAACTTTAAAACTTCGCGTATAAAGTTGATAATCATAAAACAAATATCCAATAACACGAGTTTTTGGTTGATATGATATTTCAATCTGTCTTAGCTTAGAAAGACATACTTTTGTTTTGTTTTCAATTAGATTTCATGGTAATAACTTGTTAGTGATATATCGTAGGCGATAGTTATTATTGGTGGAGTTGATGAAGCGAAAATATGAAAGATCGTATATAGCGGAGTGGGCGCAAGATCTTTCACTTTCATCATGGATTTCCAAAGCTAAAGATGAACCAGACATGGCTTTTTGTAAAGCCTGTAACTGCAAATTGGCTACGCGGTTGTCCGCTTTAAAGGAGGTTTTTATGAATAAATTAATGTATAAATATGAAGAAAATGAAGAATATGAAGCGAACTGTAATGTATAATTTATATTTTTACATTTCTTGGTTTAAACTACAGTAATTAAAATTGGCAATATTTAGGCATTTTTTATTTCAGACTTTGGCAGGATTTGGCAGGTTTTTAACCAAAGTAAGGCAGGATCTGTAATTTGAAGATGGTCACACTGCGGTCGGATACAAATATACCTTTAATTCTGTACAGACAGCTAGCTACATGTGTTACGATTTAAAAAAATAGTTAATTACGTGTTTACTCCTTCTACTTATTCCTACACGTGCAAAAATCATGTAACTATCGTTCCAAAGTAACTTTATTTATCTTCATTTCCTTTCAGCTTCTCGCAAAAGCATGGACTCGTTTGAACGTGCTCATGTTCCGAGGAAATCGTTTAATAAAATGCAAAATAAACCTGATGATGCTATGAAAAGGCAGCTGAAAGAAATGATGAATGCTTACAAGAACGGTAACAATCAAGATATATTAAAAAGCTCTGAATTTAAACCCAAATTCGACCAAGACGAAACAATATCTTTGAGTGACATTTCGGAATTCAGCGCTACTACTAAAAATGTTGTTAATAGCATAGAAACTGCATCTTCCGCGAGTGATGATTTACCATCAATAAGTATTGACAATAATTCCAGCAAATCAGATAGTTTGGATGCCGATCGGTACGCCATAGGATATACCTCTGAAGATATAACTGATTGTTGTGAGGGGTTCAAAACTTTGTCAACATCTATGGACAATTCAGTGTCCACGTCTTTTGGAAACACATCAGCTGCATTTGAAAGTGCAGGCTCTAGTGATAGCAGCGAACTGTCAATAATGAGCAGCTTACGATCATCCGGTTCTAGTACAGATGTCTCGGAGGACACATTTGATGCTGATGGGAAATTAGCATCTAAAATATTAGAAAAGCTGAGTAGAAAAGACAAAACTTGTAAAAAAAGGAAAGATTTTGAAGAAAATGATGCTTCAGAAATAAATAAACATGAAAATAAAATCAAAGAAAAACCTGTCAGAAGGAACATTAAAACCAAGAAAGTGAAGCAAGAAACACAGAATAATTCCACATCATATTTTCTAGAGGAAGATTTTTCCAGTGATTTGGACAAGGCAGCCAACCAAAACATACATGAATTGAAAAAAGAAGTTACCAAAAACACTAAGAAGGAGAAGAACCAGACACACAAACAGTCTCTTTTGATAATAGATTTAAGTGATGATAATTATATCAACAACAGTTTGGACTCGGATACAAGCTTGTCTTCACCATTCATATCAGTTTCTGCAGAAAATATGTCTAGCCAGAGTTTGGGTGATATAGTAGGTGATTATGTTCACCCCACAATCAGAAACCTTCCAACCGAGAAACAGACCATTCCTAGGAACACCATAAGCACGTTCAACTCAGAAGCAATGGTCCTAAAAGATATTATTGATGATGAAATCAGTAGTCTTATACCAGAAGTTGACGAGGAATTAGCTGTTGAAGACTTGAATCTAGATGCCGATACTCAAGAACTAATTGATGAAAGCAACACTATTAATAATAATATATCTCCAACTGAAGATATGTTTGAGTCTAATATTGAAGATATAACGGTTGAAACCACTATTGACCATTCAATGGTTGAAGAAAGTTTTGACGAAATACCAATGACATTGTATTATGGAAAAGACAAGTATATCCTTGTAATGAAACATCAATCAGAGTTATACATACATGGAAAACTACAGATTGCTGATATCAATGGAATGGTTGAAATATTTGGTTATAAATTAAACTATAATTGCATCGAGGTGTATGCTCCATATTGCAATTTCACTCAATGTTTAAAAGTTCTTGAAAATCCACATGAAATCAATCCCGATCTCTATAGCGAGCTTGTATCGGCAGGCCTGACTGCATTTGATGCTGACAAAATAGTATCAACAATTGAGAAACACAGTGCTGTTATCATACTTAGTAGACTTGACAGCTGCACAATAGATTTTGTAGATAATAACTACAGTCCTGTTGACTTATTTTCGAAGAGTAGTGACAATACTCCTAGTTTCCTAAAAAGGGCAGCTGAATCTTTGGGTTGCTCATTTTATTTAAAGCCACCAAAAAGGTGGTTTGAAGAAAAAGCTGTTTGGAATGAAGTTTATAAGAATAATAGTAAGTACCTGATTGGGTCTCCACACTGCGTTTGTCCTAATTTTCTTTCATTATGAGCTCTAGTGTTTATGCAAGTCAGACCTATGTGTCGAGCGTGAAAATACATTATAGTTCGGCTGAAAGAATTTTTTAAATTAGCGACAGCAATATTCGCAAGTTCAAAATAATACCCTTATTACTGAAGCCAAAATATTGTTCAGCCTATTGACAAACTCTGTGGCGCAGTGGGTTAAGGCCCGGCTGCAGTGCAGAAGGTTCCAGGTTCGATTCCTGCCGCGGAACAAATGTCTGTATGATCTCAAAGTATTTGTCTCGTCTGGGTGTTTCTATGTATGATATGTATGAGTTTACATAAAATTAATATGTATATAATATAAGTAGTAATATCAGTCAGTATATCATGTTGGTACCCATTAACACAAGCTCAGCTTACTTTGGGGCTAGATGACGCTGTGTGACATGTGACATGTCCCACTGTCTGTTTGTCTATTCGGGCAGCAGATAGTTTTAAATGAAAATGAAATGTTTCTATACACTTTATGTTAGCTTCACTTGTATGTATATTTGTATGTTTGTAACCGACTCCTTAGGACGCGATTTTGACCCACTTTAAACGGCCAGATTTCATTCAAATTTTGCACACCTTTCAAAGACCGATGACAATGCAATAATTCAAAAAAAAAATAAAAAAAAAACCGATTACCCTACAACTAAAAAGTAGAAAATAAATAATAGTTAAAAAAACTAAAAAACACGCTTTATATAGAAAACCAAACTAAAAAATAGAAAATAAATTTTAATAAATGTAAGTAAGAAAAAAATGTTTTATATAAAAAAAAGCGTGGGGTGCTTTTTAATAAATTTAATATATTATATATTTTTGAAATATTTATAACTATTGAAACCATGCACCCCACGCTTTTTTTTAAATAATTTTTTTTTTTCTTACTTACATATATTAAAATTTATTTTTTATTTTTTAGGTTTTTTACATGAAGCGTGTTTTTTAGTTTTAACTATTATTTATTAAACAAAACATTCTTCAGCAAAAATATGAATAGTTTCAACATTTATATTTGTCTTTTCAGGAGATGGAAGTCGCGGTATAGTTTGCGGAGGCAAAGGCACTGGCAAGTCCACATTTCTGCGTCACTATGTGAACACACTCCTCGCCGATGGACCAGTGCTCGTCATAGACCTGGATCCTGGGCAAGCTGAGTTTACAGTACCTGGGAACATCTCCGCAACCACAGTGGAAAGTCCATTGATTGGTCCGAATTACACCCATTTGAAGACACCAGAGAAGTTAATATTTTATTTACCTACTAACTGCTATCCATGGCTTTGCACGCTTTGCATACGCGTGCGTATGTAAGTACATAATACTAATATTAATTATAATATTAATATTATGTTTTTTTTTAATATTATGTACGTAACAAATAATATAAAAAAAAAACTAAAAAACACGCTTTATATAGAAAACCAAACTAAAAATAGAAAATAAATTTTAATAGATGTAAGTAAGAAAAAAATGTTTTATTTAAAAAAAAGCGTGGGGTGCATGGTGTCAATAGTTATAAATATTTTATTGACAGATATGAGAAGAAGGATTACCATTTCGATAATATCTTAAAAAGCACCCCACGCTTTTTTTTAAATAAAACATTTTTTCTTACTTACTTAATTAAAATTTATGTTCTATTTTTTAGTTTGGTTTTCTATATAAAACGTGTTTTTTAGTTTTTTTTATATGTTATTTATTTTCTACTTTTTAGTTTTAGGATAATCGTTTTTTTTTTCTCGAATTATTGCATTGTCATCGGTCTTTGACAGGTGTGCAAAATTTGAATGAATGGCCGTTTAAAGTGGGTCAAATTTGCGTCCTAAGGAGTCGGTTACAAACATACATACAAGTGAAGCTAATATAAAGCGTATAAAAAGTAGCCTTTGTTCTTCTCTAAAATACAATCTATCTCCTTAGCAAAGTTCATCAAGATCTGTTAAGATATTCGAAACTGTCCCTGTATGTTCCTTTTCATATAAGTATTAAATAGATGGATATTTAATTTTCATACATAAAAATAATGCCTGTTACCTGACGGAGTAGGCAGGGGCTACGAATAACAAAAAATATAAATATTATTCGCTTGATTTCCGGCATTCACTCTCCTCTTAATATAGTCATCATATTTACAATCTTTCTTTAACAATGTCCCCAAATATATTAAACACTGATTTATTCCACTATTTATTCTCTGATCATAATATTACTGTCAAACATTCATTCCTTTCAAACACCTTTTGTGTTGGATTTATTGACATTTTATTTTAATTCCTTTCCTCTCAAGAGCTTTATGAATACAATGTAACCATCTCCTGTGGAGCGATTATGGAGCTTTGATACTATCAAAACATTGATACTAATAGCGTTCAGTTACTTTTGATGAATTGGTATTACGGATCGCTGTGATTTCTATCGGCTTCTATCGCTAGTTACAATGTGAAGTTGGTGTCAAACTATAACTCGACCAATTTACAAAGGACGATTGTGGTAGGAACTGTGTTTGGCGTACTAAGCATTTAAATAAATCGTATATGATTGATTGAAATAATGCCTATTGCTAATCGAAATTGATACACATTGATGCCGATTGCTAATCGAAACTGATAGACATTTGTAACATTTGTGACATTTGTCGATTATGGAACATTTGATTGTATCAAGAGTTCCATAATCGCCCTACTGATCCGACGACGCAAGTAGATATTACCTGGTTGTCACCATAGAGAAGACATTTGACTCTTAACTCATTCGTTCTTAACCTACAGTTACTTTCTTGCAAGCAACATAATTAAACAACCATGGTGACGCTACACATCCCTGTTTAACACCATTTTCAATGTTCATTTTAATGGATCTTCATAGAGAGATTTTAGAGCTCCGTATCTGAGATTTTAGAGTCTGCTTCGTCTCATTTAGGCAAAGAAAATCAGTCCTCTGATACACCTTATTCAGTTTCTCTTCCATGCCTCCTTCAACACTCAGCGTAGCAAAATGGCTTTCCGCAAGTCCCTTATCGCCCTCGCAAGAAACGAGAAGTGACGGATGGTCCACGACGCCGTCATGCTCACGATGCCACTTTTTTAGGGTTCTGAAGTCCACAAGAAATCCTTATTGTTCCGCTATGCCCGTCTGTCTGTCCGCTTCAAATCAGAGGTCTTGGTCGCAGACAATAAGTTTAAAGTTTATATTATTTGTTTTTTAACTAGGTATATGGTATTGGTTTACGACCTGATCACAGTCTTATCTTATCCATACTGATCTCGGAAGCCTGCACTAATGTGTGATCACATGCGCTCTTGCTGCTGCCAATTTAATGAAATCTCCATTGCGTTCCCACTAGCAAGGAGTATAAGTGGGACTTGTAGGGAGAAGAGATTGTAAGGTCCCACTCCAGCAGAGCCCTTTACGGAGCACGAGTAAAGCGGCGTCTTCACTGCGCCTTGTGACCCTCAAATCATTTGAATATTCTTATAATTTAAATATGCATTGTAGTGAGGCAAGTGGTTGACACAAAGTGGTGAGTTGCTGATTCGATTCCCTGACATAAGAATAACAAGGACAGGCAATACTTAAACGCTATGTGTTTAATAGATAGATAGAGAACAAATATTTGTCTTGTTTTCAAAGCATAAAACAAATATTTGTCTTGTTTTCAGAGCATAAGGTCATTGGTTCTAATTTTGTGATTTTATGTGCGTAACGCCATAGCGGTGAAAGAAAACTTTGTGAGGAAACCGAGACACCTGGAACCAGAAATTCGATTTCGCGATGGGCGCAACACGTACGGACTTCTAACCACTTGAAAAAATGTGGGCATGTGCCAAATACAATATCCGGATGTGCCTCTGACTACCCCCTTAGAAAGGCCTAAGTAACTAGAGATTTGTTAAGGTGTTTACCTAGCTCAGGGATTACTCTCTGCTTGTGTAAAATGTGCATACACACAAATAAATTGAATGTCCGCTTTCTTTCAGAATGTTAAACATTGGTATCATCAACACAATGGACAATGCAGGACGATACTTATCGGCCGTTAGCGAGTTGATTGCGTACTGCCGCGCCAATGAGGAGTTCCGAGAGCTGCCGTGGATAGTTAACACCATGGGATTATGCAACAACATGGGCCTCAAATTCATGGCGTCCATCATCCTACAAATACAGCCGACATTTCTACTCCAACTGGATTCAAAAACTGCCAAAAAACGATTTGGAGTTGATCTAGATCCACAGACAGTCACAAGTTTGTATGAGCAGAAATTCTCAAAAGATGGAGCTTTTAGAAAAATTCAGAATCCCTGTTTGAAGTATTCGTTTGTGATCGCCGGCCAAGAAGAGACCGCGCTCAAGGGGAACACTGTTGGCTCTGGCATGCAGCCGCGGGATGAGAGATATCTGAATATCTTAGCCTATTTTGGAGAATTGATAAACGATAGAAAAGCGCGAGGCCTTATGGAAATTGTACCTTATGAGTAAGTTATTTTTTTTATTTGTTTTTTGTGTAGTACATGCTCTGGTAAGTGTCACTCAAGTCTATGTATTTGTGTATTATATCATCATTTAAATAAAACAAATATTGGTGAACCCACACAACACCATCTATACCCAAACTAAGCATAGCTTGTATTGTGTTTCACTGATTTGTCAGCCAATAGATGAACAAGGGAGGTACGGCTATGCCCGTTTGATTTTTATCGCAGGTTTGATTCAATAGGTAGATTTAAATTCTCGAAAAACATTAGTCCTATAGGTACGACTACCAAAAAATAATGTACCAATAAATCAAATCTTTCTTCTTATACGAGCTCTTAGCTTAATAGCTTACGATTTTTTTTAGACAGCGAGCACTCTCTTCACGGAACGCACTCTGCATGTTGCTTATCTCAGCTGAACTGTGAGGAACGTTAAGTTAGCTATGTCACGAGGATTTCAATTAAAATCAATTGCGACATGGTCTATATCCGGCAACTCTTAGAGCTTAGATCGTCTGTAATAGCGGTGACGCGACATCGCGTATGACTCATTGTTGGTTCAGTGCGGTGATTCGTGAGCAAGTGGTTGCAATCTCGCGGACCGGTTACGATGTAGCATTCCAATTACTGCTCACATGAGAAGGAAAACTGTGACCTGTCAGGAATACGTCATCTCTGATACTAACTTCTGACACATTATTATTAGAACTTTGTTTGTTTACCTCGTAACCGTTAATCAGCTGACTAAGAACGATATGCGACTTCCATTATTCGGTGCCTTGCCTAACCTAACGTAACGCAGTTGCCACTTCGCACCCTCATGCTAATCAGAACTCCCTCCCTGCAGTAAAATAAAATAAAAATAGATCGGTATAACTATTAGATTAGTAACGAAATATTTTAATGAAAATTTGTAATTCTCTAATTCACTAGACAACGCACGTATGTCGTGGTCTACTGGCTGTATATACTTGAAAATTGGAATGTAAATATTTTTTGTTTAAGATAGCTATAAAATAATTTGTTCTCGCTGCACCAGTTAATTCTAGTTGGTTTGTAAATTACTACAAAGTTTCAAGTCAACAACAATTGCAACTAGGTAATCGCCAATGAGTAATAAGTTATCTGGCTCTAGGAATCATCACGCGTGATTCACCAAACGGTAATCAATCCTGATTGCCTATGAACATAACTTCTGTTTTATGTACAAGATACAAGTTAAAGGAAGATATTTCTACATGTTTGTAGGGGCAAGATACTGAAATGGTCAATATAATAGCATTATGATGTAAGAATCAGTTATGGGTAAGTATTTAACAACAGTATTTGTTTTTGATTGTTTCAGAGTGCATCTCAGAGATCTGAACATTGGACTCAACGTAAGAATACCGTGGGACATGGTGGCGAGGGTTATTAATGGCAAAATTATAGCACTGTGTCAACAAAATACTTCTGATAGAGGCAAAGTGTTTACCCTAGGAGATAAAGCACTCTTATGTCATGGACATGGTACATTATTTTATTGAATTTCAAACATTAGACTTTGAATACTTGTAAATTTTTAACTCATTCTTAATTATTTAACTGGACTTGAACCTTGTAAGCACCTGTGACTCAATGATGACATCAGCCTAATGAAGTAGTTAGTGTAAAAAACCCTACAACATGAAATTAATATCAGAAATAACTGATAACAATGAAGTAGTGTAATAAAGTGCTGATTAGTATGATAATAATACAAACAGTGTCCTCATGACACTCATGACACCAAAATTCTTGCAGGTCTCATTCGCGGTATCGACTTTGAACAAGGTCTTCTGTACATCCTTACACCCATTCCTACTAGCAAGCTGAACTTGGTGGATACATTGGTGTATTCTGACTGGATGCCAGAGCTGAGAGGGCAGGTGGAAGACCTGTCCTGTGGAACTGCCATTCCATATCGCACTGCAAATAATGCTCAACACCACCGCCAGCTCATGTTCCCGCCGCGTCGGCGCTTTAACCCATTGCAACTACTGAGAATGACAAGGAATGCCTAAATTGAAACTTTCAATTTATTAGTTATAAACTTGTAATTGGAGTAGATCCAAAATAATTAATCTTAAAATATAAAAGGAAATCTAATCATAATGTTAATTCATTTATATTTGAAAGATAATTTTGTACTTACATTACTAGTAAAACATAACATGCAATATTGATGTTTTTAACTTAATCCCCATCCTATACAATTTGTATCTTAAATGCTGCATTTTATAAAAGTCAAAAAGAGTCTAGAAAAGAATTGATAAACATGGGGGTTCCTTTATTACTAATAAATTATATTAGGAAGTTAAAATTTCACACAAACAATAGATTACAATAAAACCGCCTACAGAATCAGATGGACGCCTCAGAGACGCTTGCCGACAGACATTAGCTGAGAATGGGGCTCGCGCTCCATGTCAAATAACACATCCTACACAATATAAACATCACTATTTTATTGAAAAAGTTTAAAATACAAAATACCAAACTAAACGAGTCTCGGTGAGATAACACCGGTCGAGGATTATTATAACTATAAAGTTGAAGAAATGCTACAAGTATAAACATGATAGCACAAAAACAGTGGGCCCAACGGTGAAGGAGGTCCACACTCCCCCAACAATAATATAATGATAAGGCATTTACGCTTACTCGTAATAGATATACTATAAAATATACAAGTACCAATGGTGAAAGTGTAGCCACACAAATACTGTTATGTGCGTGCAACGCGGGCATCGCGTCTGCTGTCAGTATCGGAAGGAAGCACTGTAAGGCTGACACTGCGCCTGCTGCTCAGAGTCGATCCAACGTAAGTTACAGGCAGTATGCGAATGATTCAGAGTTCCCCTCACACCACTTACAGCAGAGAACACCTCGTCTTCTTCTTCTTCTTGACTTGTAGCGCGGCGCGTGTGGCTGTCTCAAACACCTCGCGCACGCCCTCCTTGCTCTTCGCAGAGCACTCGAGGTACGCAAACGCATTGATCTTCTCCGCCATAGCACGGCCCTCTTGGGGCTTCACCGGCTCTTGCTTCATCTTGCGGAGCTCGTTTATGGTGGCGGGGTCGTTGCGCAGGTCTTTTTTGTTACCTACGAGGATAATAGGCACATTGGGGCAAAAGTGCTTCACTTCTGGCGTCCACTTCTCCGGGATGTTCTCGAGCGAGTCGGGCGAGTCCACCGAGAAACACATGAGGATCACGTCTGTATCGGGGTACGACAGCGGCCGTAGCCGGTCGTAATCCTCCTGCCCGGCCGTATCCCATAGCGCCAGTTCTACCTGTTTGCCATCTACTTCGATGTCAGCGACGTAATTCTCAAACACTGTCGGCACGTATACTTCCGGGAACTGATCCTTGCTGAACACGATTAGGAGGCATGTTTTACCACAAGCACCGTCACCGACGATCACTAACTTTTTGCGTATCGCAGCCATCGGTCCTGTGGGTCAAACAACGCAAATGATTACGATAGAGTAAAGCGTCAACGCCTTTCATGACATAAAAATATGGCCGCCATAGGAATATGGGTTGGGAGTAGTCAGACAAGCCCTCAAATGTGAATAAGCACCTGAACTAGCGGAAGAAGAACAGCACCACCACATAGTACCCTCACATGCGAGGGTGTTATTTATTAGATTTTGTAGATACCTGAAGATTCTGGCTAATTTCAGCAGTTTATTGGCCTATCGACACTTTTCAATCGTCTTTGCTCATCACAAGCACTTTCGTTCGTAAGTCACTGATGTTGCCACTGTACAAATATTGGTCTAGTTTACGCACTTAAAATGTTGTTAGACAACAACAGAGCACTTCATTACTTTATAGACTGAAATTAATTCTGTGGTTGATGAGGAAATTATTTCACTAAATTAGTTTTTTGAGGAATAATATACTAGTTTTACGTGCGATTATTGCCATTTAAAATATTAAAGTATTGTTAGGTTATTTTGACATTGACATTTAATGAAACTTTAATGTTATTACAGATAATGATTGTAGGTCAAGTCGAGAATGACTCATTCAGTAAATAATGGCTGAACTACACACCTGTTAGAAAAACATTCCAAGCAGAGACAGACTGTTGTGCGTTTGTGTCATCGAAATAGTACTAATAAATAATAGTCCTTGTTTTTTTGTGCAGTGCAGTCCCTCAAGTAACAAAAATGGGATATAGGTAGATACTTAGATATTGAAATAAATTAGATGTAATTTAATCCAAAGATTATGCCAAATGATTCATGCTAACAAGTTACCTACAATTATATTCACATTTTCTGATAGCATATCGATCTATCTATCTAATACTTTTAAACGAGCAATTCTTATATATATAAGGTAAAACACCTAATGCTAGACACTGAACCAAAAGATGACACTTTCGAAAAAAACTCTTAGTACTAAGAATAATAAACAATAATTTTATTTGACTACTGATCTAAAAGACGCCTAGTTCCATCCATGACACATGGTCAAAAACTTATAACACCTTAGCAAAATTTTAAAATGGTGTCAGTTGGCAGCAAACAATGTGGAAAAGTAGACACGTGCTCTGTGATTCATAAACATTTTCGTAAGGAGGCTGACATCGGTCAGGTATGGTTTTTTTTATTAATATTTACGATTTTTGTGGATTCAGTGTTGATTTTACAAATATGAAAGATTTGTTTGTATAATAGGGCTATTGTTTTCATGTTTAGTTTAGTTTTTGTAACAATTGTTGTTGTGTCTACTATTAGGTACCAAAATATGTGAAAACCTAAAAGATGGCACGAGTGTCATCTCAAAATGTTAAAAATTCATACAAAAATGCTTTCTATTCCATGTGAATAAAATGCTGTATCAATTTTGTTACTTTTACTTTACTATGTCCAATAGTAGACAGGATGTCAACTATTAGGGTTAAGTAGGTGTCAACTATTGGTTTTATAGCTGAAATTTACAAAACCAATAGTTGACACCTACCTAACCCCAATAGTCAACTATTGTGATTAGGTAGGTGTCAACTATTGGTTATTGGTTATAGGTGTCAACTATTTGGACGAGCGTGATGCCACCCATAAAAGGTCAGATGCTTAGATACAGTGAAGCTGATATGGAAGCTACCATAGCAGAATGCAGAAGAGGTGCCGGAGAAGAGGTTACCAGAAGAGGATACCAGAAGAGGATACCAGAAGAGAATACAAGAAGATGATACGAGAAAAATCTCAGAATCTAATGGCAATACTCATTCAATAAATACTAAGTCCTTTCTAAAGGGCTTTGTTTTGGCCAACACCTAAGGAAAACATAAAAAAAGAAAAAGAAAGAAAATATACCGTCTGTTATAATGTCAATACAATAGCAAAAATACCATTAACACAAAGAGAAGAAAAAGATTGAATTAGAAGAAAAAGAGAAAAGAAGAATAGAGGAAAGAAAGAATAAGAAATAGCAAAATGAAGAGGAACGAAAACTCATGACTAAGAAATTGGCTAAGAAAACCATTTTCTTTTGTATTTTGTATTTCCTTAGTGTTTTGTTATGAAAACCTACTTTAACTGTGATCTAAAGCCATGTCTAGGATTAGTGCTAAGTGCTGTCTATATTAGTGGTATTGATTTTTTGAGATGTCATCTATTAGTTCTTGTTACAAAGTTAAAAAAAAATTAAAAATTATTAGTAAAATATGCTGTTAGTTCAAATGTTTTTGTGAAACAATAGTTCTAAGTATTTTTTTAGTAGATTAAAAAAGTTTTAACTGTAATTTGGTCAAAAAATATATTGAATTTGAATTCTGAAATTTGTGTTGTTCTTAAAGTGTCTAGCATTAGGTGTTTTACCTTAATAATAAATAAATAAATAGGTAATAAATCATGCCGAACATTTCACACAGCATCATCTGGCCCCAAAATAAGCAGAGCTTGTATTATGGGTACCACATGACTGATATACTATATATATATAGGTATATATTTTGTAAATATACGCATATTATACATAGAAACACCCAGACCCGAGAGAAAGTTAATGACCTCACTACCAAACTTTGCTATGCAGTGCCCCGGACCTTCCATAGGCGGCAGATTCGCGCGGGTACTTTGTTTGCTGTAAACACCTGTCGCACGAACTCTGGACTTCGCAGTCCCATGCGTCGAATGGTTGAGTCTTATAATTCTACTTTCACAGACATCGATATTTTTGCATGCTCTAAATGGATGTTTAAAAAGCATATTCTCAATATTCTTACTACCAACTCTAATGTTCAATAAGTAATATTTTCTTCCTTACATTTATTATATATTTTTGTTCGTGATATGTTTGCTTTCCTAGTTCTATTATTGTACAACAACTCACGATACCTAATTACTTAAAATTAGTTTAAGACCTACTATTTTTATAAAAGCCCCTATCGGCGTAATACCACAAAAATTCAATGCTGCTATACTTACCTAATATGTGGATAATGCAGTGGGCTATGATATTGTTACTATATTTAAGTTACCTTTAATCTAAAATATTGTATATTGTAGCTGTTTATTGTCCCTAAATAAATAAATAAATATATAATTAAATAGTTGCAGATCATACAAACATTTGTCCCACGGCGGGAATCAAACCCGCAACCTTCTGCGTCTCAGGCTGGCCTTCGCCCACTGCGCCACAGAGGTCGTCAAAATTACATGTATATTTAATACGTCTAATTTATCGTTTTACTTACATAATACTTTTATTCATTGTTGTGTATTATTTAAGAATGATAAATTATGTGGATAATTATTATACATAAATATCATTGTATTTACCTACTTGTATTTTAAGTGGGGATTATTTATTAGAATAACTTAAGGAAGTGAACTCCTTTCGTCTAATTTAAAATGGTCTTCTCAAAAACAATGTCAGAGAGCTGGGACAACTTTATTCATTGTAAATAGTAACTACTTGTATAATTTTTTATCATAGGTAGTATATAACAGGTACCAGAGACAAAGCCAAACCACTCTTCTATCTTGGCAGAACTTATTGCTTATCCTATTAATATTAGACATAGAGGTATTTGTCAAAGTCAAAGTCAAAAGATGATTTATTCAATACAATCACAAGGATCACTTTGAAACGTCTTACATACTAGGTGAATTTAGGTGCCAATTCATCCTAACCCAAGCTCGAGAAGAATTGGCAAGAAACTCGTCTTGGTCCTAGCGCTTTTTTATATGATCCATCTTATAACTACCTTAACTACGAAATACTAATACAAGAGAGTTTATACATTTCAAGTGTGTCGGTTAACTGTCTGACGGCAGAGCGACATGAGGCCATGCATTCTTATCAATAATGTAGTCATCTATATTATAATAAGCTTTCTTCAAAAGACTACCTTTAATGTATGCTTTAAATTTCTTAATAGGTAGTTTAGTAGCAATTTCAGGAAGCTTATTATAGAAGCGCACCGTGTTCCCCATAAATGACTTATTAACTTTTTCTAGTCGAAACCTAGGGATGTATAATTTATGTTTATTCCTAGTGTTGATTTTATGAAGGTCACTATTTTGCTGAATCCCATCTCTATTTTTGTGTATTTTTTTTTTGTTTGTGGATGTCTAGATGTGTAATTGTTACTCAATCAGTTAATTACAGTTTAACCGGTTTTGATGAAACTTAGTAGGTCCCTAGTGAAGATGTGGACTTGGATTCATATAGGTAGATTATCATTACATAGTATAAAACAAAGTCGCTTCCCGCTGTCTGTCTGTCCCTATGTATGCTTAGATCGTCATACTACGCAACGGATTTTGATGGTTTTTTTTTAATAATAATTATAATAATAATCCCGGACATTTCAAACATCATCCGGTCCCAAAGAGCTTGTGTTATGGGTACCACATGACTGATATACTACTTATATACTTTTTTTGTAAATACTTACATATTATACATAGAAACACCCAGACCCGAGACAAATACTTGCAGATTATACAAACATTTGTCCCGCGGCCGGAATCGAACCTTCTGCGTCTCAGCCAGACCTTAGCCCACTGCACCACAGAGGTTGTCAATAGATAGAGTTATTCAAGAGGAAAGTTTATATGTATAATACATACATAATATAGTAGAGAAACACTGATAATTTTAGAGGTTAACGTATATGGGTTCAATGTATTAGAACTACTGAGCTACAGTAACGCGTGGCCGGGTCAGCTAGTTAGGCTATATACCTACCACGCAGGCAAATCCGCTGGCAGCTAGTAAGTTATACCTTAGAGGAAAATCATTGAAACACGAAAAATGTTTTTAATAAAATTGTCCCTTTATATTTACATAAACTTAAAACTCATTCCATTCCAATCCAACCCCTATCATAAGTTAATATTACAATCACAATTTGTTTATTGTAGGTAACCGTCCACACATAGGTAAATCCATAAACTTTATTATTATATGAATTAGGTACTTATAATAGAGGGCGCTTACAATAAAAATAGGCATAATTTAAGTTATTATCGACTGATTCAAAAGTAAATGTAGATACAATGCTTAGTCATCCAAAAAATTTAAAACTTGAAATTAGGTGAATTATGGATAAAAATATTTATAGGTGGATAGGTACCTACTGATGTATTTTGAAAAAATAAATGCTCAAACATACTTACCTACCCGAATAGAAATTTGAAGATTCCTTACATATCATAAATAAGATTGGAAATAAATTCATAGTGCTAATTATCCTTTATACTGAAAACTTATCTACCCACATAAAACAAATAGTATATACGTAAGTACCATAAACACCAAACACTTGTCTCTTAAATTTTTTGATTGTTTTAATGAATTAAAAATATAGAAAAATAATATTTAAAAATGCTTAACCATAAATAACGTCTAAAAGATATCAGTGCTGGATTCGATTAAAAACGAACAATATTTAAAAATAGAAGGCACTTTGATCGTGAACCAACATTTTGTTGACAGGATACAATTTATTGCGTGTTGCCCTCACTGACCGAACAATAAATTCCGGAAATGTAATTGCTTTATCCAGTGGACGCAACATTCAAATTCAGTTACCAAAAGCACCGAAACTATCACATAAACCGTTAGCCACACTCCGTATGATCGTAGTAGCTCAGTTTCTGGTTACATGTCTTCTGATGCCATCTGGAACGAAATAATTATCACTATAAAATAACTTCATTTACAGAAATTCATTAACGTACAAATTAATATGAAATACATGTGAAACAGTTGAGCTATCGACGACCGTTTAAAACGATCTATAAATATCATAACAGATCCGGATCACAGCGATCAGAGAGCAATGTCTCAAAAATACTGGCGGCCGTTGCCATGTTGAATCGTAATGCTAATACACTGAGCCAGATAAGAGCCAGCTCTTGGGTCACGCCATGTTTCTACTAGACGCCGGCGCCGCCGTGAATAAATTATCAATATAATTGTTTTAAAAAATCAACTGAACGAACTTGAATACGTTCGTTTCACGAAGGCGGATGGGATGAAAGTTATGTCAGTTTATAAGATGTCAAAGTACAATAACTCCGTTTCTTCGTTTTTCTCGTGTTGTTACATGTTTTATTGGATAATCCTATTGGAGTTTTTATAAATAAACTGTGACTTCTTAAAACAAGTGTAAACAATTGAATTATAATTGAATTGTGATTTGTACGACGAGGAATCCAAGAAAATTCTAGACGGGCATTTCGCGATGACGTTTAGAATAGACCAATGACGATCGACTACGACTTTATAATGATATTATGACAAAACAATCACTTGACATTGGCAAAATTGACATCAAGACAGATGCCACTATAGAAAGAAAAGTGAAAGAAAATAAGTCTTCGTGAAATTTAACTGTATCATCCCACGCTTCTCTCGCTACGCCACACACTAGCGTGGAATGCAGAGACTAAGTCCGGGCAAAGGGCCAATAAGCCTGACAAATCTAAATCCTAATGTACTTGCAATAGATCCTATATATCGATCATATGAACTGTTATGCTCAGTCAATATGTTGGTACCTACAGACAATGAATCTTAAAAAAGATATTAATCCAGGTCCACATGTTGTAACATTAACAAGTTTCAGTCATTATTGCGTGATTAAGTATCAAACAAACATAAGCATCCCCACAAACATTCACATAAATAATATTGTAGAATTGTATCTAAAATATTACGCTGCGTTAGGAACTCTTATAATTGAATTTAGTCAAAGTCAAATATTCTCGCCTTTTTTGGCATTTGTTATACTTTGTAACCAGTGAATCGCAGACAATGAAATAGTAGCGTGGTTTAAATAAAAGACAATTTTTCATTTCCAAAAGTCATTATTCAACACTTGGTATCTACATTTAAACGCTTAGGTACATTTCAATTTTAATACAAAGTGCAAAGTAGATTGTATAAATGATTTTGGGTAGGTATATACAATAGTTATATTATGATATATTCAGCAATACCTTAAAAGTGTCCTTATAGTATTAGCCTTGATTCTATCGTTTCACCAGATTAGCTAAAATTTCCTGAAATACAAACGACCTTATTTTTCTAGCATCAAGTCCAAACAATTTTTAAATTTACTAAAAAGACGTCTAATTGGCGTGTCTTGGCACATTATAGACATTTAAAAAAAAAATCTTCGAGAAATAATAAATGTCAATTTTAACATATTTTAGAACTGTAACATAAAATTTTTACTCTAATTTGGACTTTGGTGAAAGCAAAATAAGGTCGTTCGTATTTTGCACATTTTAGGTAGTCTGGTGATATGGCTGAATTAGGGCTATTGACAAGAAATTATTAATAATACTGATAACAAAATGGCAAGCTGGTATAAGAGATACTGTGGGTATATCAAATAATAATTAAAATTTCGTAAAATACGAACGATCTTATTTAATTTGTAACAAAGTTAACATTAGAGAAGCATTTTTAGATTACACTTCTTAAGTTTACTAAATTGACGTGTGGTTGACGTGTCTTAGCGCATTTTAATCATCATGTAATGAGGTGTTGATTTAATCAGCGGGAAATACTAAGAAAATTAATTCAATAAAGAAAACAACAGTTTTAACTAGTCTGGTGAAACTATAGAGTCAGGACCAATATCTTGTTTAAATATACCATCATTATTCATTGACAATAAATGACAATGACAGACTATACATTTACGAAACTAGCTAATTCATTATTAGTTAAAAATTGTTTTGCCGGATGTGTTTTTTTACTTCTTTACCTTTTGCCAGGCGAATATTCCATAGGACACGCCAGCTCCGAGCGCGAACGCAAGCAAGTATGGAAGGAACTTGAGGGACGGCACGTTACGTTTCTTCATGAGGTTCGATATAAAGCTCAAATTACCGTCCGAGTAAGGAGGGTAACGGCCGCTGGAAAAAACAAATATTTTCATTAAATTTAAGCTTACACCGATAGAATTTGTAGGCCAGCTCAGTTGGTTGGTAACCTTGGTACGATAAGGTTTTGGTTTTGATTCCCATCCAGGACCAACATTTGTGAGCGTAGTTTGTTCTGTGTCTGAAAATGGGATAGGCTCTCATCTGCCCTGGTGGTTACTAGTAACATACGATTGTCTAACACCGTTAGGTTACGGTGGTAATAGTCTAGAGAGCCTCCGGCTTAATGACTTTAGATCCCCTAAAACGTAACGTGCCCTCGGGACTTCCGTTTTAAAGGTTATTAAGCTATGGCTTCCTTGGAGATGGAGACCTTCAGGAGTCCTGTAAATAGACCGTTAACTAGACCGTTAACTCTAAGGATTCGTCTAAGCTTAAATATTTTTAATCTGTAACAAAACCACTTTCCAGAGGCAAGTTTTTTTAATGTTCCTGGCTCCCAGGCGGAGGTTTCCACAGGTTAAATCCCGAGAACATAACGTGCTCTCGCAACTTTATTAGGTAAAAAGTAATTAAGTCACGACGGAGAATTTCAGGCAAATCAACTCACTAAAATTGATCACCGACTCATACAAAGCGGTAGTACCACTAGGTACATAATAAAAATATGAGAAAGCTCTCAGAGGATGTCTTTGTCCCATTGAAATGCTGACTTTTTATTGAACTATTGACTACTAGCGCTCTAGTCTTGATACTTACGAAGCGAGCTTCTCTCCAATCGCCGCGAAGTTCTTGATGAGACAACTCTTCTTGTGCGTGAAGGTATCGAATGTGGCTTTGCCGTGGTATGCTCCGACCCCGCTGTTGCCTACTCCGCCGAACGGAAGAGTCTCAACTGAAAATTACAGATTTTATTATAAGTTCTGTATTATTGACCGAAAAGTTGCATCATTCATTTAGAATCTTGTAAGAATACTCTGGTATAATGATTTATTACATTAGATCTTATTCATAACGAATCTTGTGTTCAAAATCTACGGTATACTTTGTTCTTGTGTCACTAGAAACAGTAAGAAAAGCGGTATTGGAAACATTCTTAGTCATAGTTACCTTTATAGAAATAAGGAATAAGTCATAGTTATATTACAATTATGTATTCTATCAGTCATCTGGTTCCCATAATACAAGCTATGCTTAGTTTGGGGCTAGATGGTGTTGTGTGCATTGTCCACCAATATTTATATTTCAACAACTCATTGGCCCTGTTTCACCAAACTAGCTAAAATTTCCTAAAATACGACCGACCTTATTTTGCTTACACCAAAGTCCAAATTACTTTTAAATGTCAGTTCTTCGACAATTTTAAATTGACATTTGATTTCATTGGGTTTTTTGAGTTTTGATCAATCTTTACATGATGACTAAAATGCGCTAGAACTTAAAAATAACACGTCAAACTATTAAAAAGTAAAAAAAAGTCGTAATTTTAGGTAATGTTAACTGGTCTGGTGAATCTACAGAATCAGGGCCCATTTGGCTAAATTGAGATATTAGAGTACACTAGTATAAATAAAAAATATTTAAATGAATACGCATGACATATTAGCAATTCATGCGAGCATCAGTGCGTTAGTCACAGGTTATGTTAAATATTAATAAAAAGTAGTTTCTTAGAGGCAAAGATTCAAAGACACAACTAAAAGTATAAAGTAAACTTAAGTAAACTTTAAAAGTAAACTTAAAACTTTCAAGGTGATTTGTTTGACAAACGGCATGAGTATAACGTGAGTTTTCGTCTCTCGCCTAGAAGATCTGAGAAGCTTAGGTATAACAGCCGTCGTGAGCCTTTTATAACTAACTATATATAAGTGAGCCGACATTTTTAATATATCGAAGCGAGAATATATCAAACATTTCAATTTGCTTTCGTGATAGAAGGAATATAGACTTTGGGATGGTTGCAACTGATAAGAAGGTCTTTCTTTCATACAAAAATGATGACAAAGACGAAAATCTTATACGAATCTCGGCACCTAAATTAAACTGCTACAAGCATCCAAACTAAGACTATTAAAAGTTATTCTCGTCTATTCTACAAAACAACTGTAGAGGTCGAAATTTCCGTAAGTACTTTGAAAGTATTTGAATGAAAGAGTCTAAGAGTACCTTAAAACATAGCAGAAGACTATCCTAGCTTAAAGTAGGTATCCATACTAATATTATATAATTACGTTTTAAAAACTAAAAGACAACCGATTTCATGTACGAGTATAAAAAAGCATAATATTAAAATTTCTTTCATCCAAGTAGATGACAATTTTTTTTAGTTTTTTTGATACAACCCTAATTACTGAACAGATTTTTATTGGACCAATCGGTATCCTCTACATGAAATCATTTTTTTTCAAATCGATTCATAAATGACCGAGTTATGAGGCAACAAAAAAACATAATTGATCCTCCTCTTTTTTTTAAGTCATTAGAATGATTTGCAGTTGGAAGCCTACTAGAGGTTAAAATATAGCGCCAATTCGATTATTACCAAAAAATGCTTTTAAAAGGGAGTTATACTGTTGAGAAAAGCGTACTTATGTGAATGAATGACTGCAATATTATTTAGTATTTAGTGACCATTTTTTGTATTTAACTTTGAGACAATATTTGTATAGTTTGAATCTACTACCTACCTACCTACCTACTAAATGTTTGTATGCAGGATCCAGAGATTCCTAATCTGGGGGACGGACAGAGGCTACTTTTTATGTAGGTACCACGCGTGCGAAGCCGCGGGTAGCAGCAGGTATTTAACCTACGTAGCTATGGTGCCGTATCTATAATACAAATACATTACCTCCCATTTGCATGACAGTATCGTTTACACACATAGAGCCGCTACTTGTGTTATCCACGAAGTTCGCCAAAGCTCCGGAGTCGGTCGAGAACAGGTACATTGTCAGCGGTTTCTCTCTACAGTAGGAACACATTGTGAGCTACCACCATATGAAGCGTTCCTTAACCTTTCGAGAAGTGATGCAATAGAGATGAGATTGAAATGTAGAAAAGGAATCAGGGGAGCTATTACGAACTTCTGTTTGTATTCATTTTAAGTCATTTTTATTTTAAAAATGGTAAAATCAGCAAATATAGCTTTTTTTATCAGCAGCATAATTAATTAAAAGCCTATTTTTATTGAATCAAAACCATCTAGCCCCAAACTTAGCATAGCCTGTATTAGGGTGACCAGATGACTGATAGAATATCTATATATTTTTAAATACATACTAATAATTTATCAGAACAAACACCTATGTTTATCGCACAAATGTTTATCCTGGGAGGGAATTGAACCCTCAAAAGCGCAGAAGGCAAAGCTACTACCAACTGAGCTGACAGACCAGTTTATAATAACTATAAAGTCGATTTATTTACCAAAGAAATAGGTCATAAAAGCTACAGGCGAGTGACGCGATCCTCAATAGTTTCGCAGCGAGCTCATTGTGTATAGTAATGTACCTATCTGGCGAGCGAAACGAGCTCTGACCATCTATAAAGAGCTACTAAAAACGAACAATACTTAACCTTTATTACCAGTTTCAAATTGATTGAAATGAATAGTATCAGAAGTTCGTAATGCTCATAGAGGATCTACAGGTCACTAAGAGATCTTCTGATTGAAATACAACGGATAAATTAAGAAAAATTGAGATTTAAAAGTAGAATTTTATATAAAAAAGGATAAAAAAGGACTATAAAGGTTTTTACTTAAGAGAACAATTAATAGCAAGAAATAAGTAAGGAGGTTCTGATCTAGATCACAGAAGAGACAGAAGATCACAGAAGGTATAGACAGACAGTGTAGAGTTGAATCTTTAAAAGAATAAAACAGAACTAAGTCAAGATTAAAATCGGACAAAAAGTGCATGCTCAAGGTTAAGATACGCTTCAACTATTTAATTCAAATTTAATATTACAAAACATACAAGACAGTAAATTATTTACAGGAACGAACACAGAAATCAATGGCGACCATTTAAGCTTTTTTGAATTTCAATTACCATTCTTGTAAACAGGATGCTCGTATGAAAAACAGGTCAACGGCATGCATGGCTATTTCTGTATTCGCATTGGCATTTTAATGTTTAGATTCTACAATTCCATGTAGATTGTAATTCTTACTATCTATATCGTGTTCTTCACGAGGAGCTGATAGATCAGTTATGTACAAATTCAGTTAAGGCGCCTCCCTGAGCAAATGACCTTGACGCGTTTTGACGGCGCTCATTCGCTATTGTTTTAAAGAAAAAAACAAACGATTATATTTAATAAAAATGTGATTGGGCAATTAGTTTTTTTCTTACTTTAAGTGTAAGCTACAAGGTAAAACTTACGTCAACTTTTGAAGATAATGGTTATTGAATATTTTAGAGCTAATTTAATAATTACAGAAGTAACCATGTTGGCTAAAAACAACATGGTTACTTCTTCTAATTTTGTAAAACAGTTTAAAATATTCATTACCTCTTATCTTCAAAAGTTGACGCATGTTTTTCCTTTAACTTACACGTAAAGTAAGACAAAATAATACAGAAGTATCTAACCAAAGCACCCAAAATAATTTGAAACGGGAAAGTGGGAGGCAAAATATTTAAAAAACACATACCATATTTTTTATTTATTATTCCTTCAATCCTCCACTAAACAACGGTAAAAAAAGTCTAATTATTCCTATACAAAAGGTCATTCGCTAAGGGTAGCGTGTTAAAGGCCAAAATATAAACACTTGGAAACTACCCACGCATACATACATGCTAATTAAAAAGTACTAGTACCAGATACTGGCAAGTAGGTACTGCTCGGTCAATATCATTTTGATTTATGTAGGTAAATGCCTAGTTATTAACTAAAACCACCACCCATTCCAATACCAACACCAGATTACAGACGAATTCCAACATTCCTCATAGAACCAACTGAAATGAAATGACCACCACCGACTAGGACACCAGAAACTATAGACACGTTACCAAGCCGGACCATTTTTGTACCATTCCCACAACGATGACATGATTGCAAAAGCACAAATTTATTAATATAGTTTTAGAATCTGATAATAGATGGCGCTAGTAAAACATCACTGTCATTTATCTGTCGAGTATTAGAACAACAAGTCTTGGTACTTGTTTAGTTTTTTAGACATTTCATTTATTCATTCATTTAATTTCATTTATTTTTTTAGACAATCTTCATTTTAGGTTTTGCAATCAGTTATCGCTGGTAAATTCGCGTCCTTACCGCCGTAAAACATGATCGTGTCGTTGATACCCAAACTGCCCGATCGAGTCTGTTCAGTGAACAGCTTTTGAATGTTGCTTTGTTTGCTAAACACATATAGCACTAACGGATGGTCCCTGAAATCGTTCATGTGTTCACTATCGATCGACTAGTACTTTCAAATGGCTGTGGAATGAGTAAAAATGATTCGATGACTCCATGATGTCAATGAAAGTGATATTATTTTCCAATATATTATCTATACCGTACATCGGTGTTATTTGGGACAAATTTTACAATCAAAGTTTATTTTACGCTCATGATATTTATCGCATGCCAGTATTTTTTTTCATGCTGGCAGCACTCTTTAGCTATTGACATTGGGTAAACCTTTACTCTAAGTGTTGCCATTTCCTATAAAAAATAAAAGATAACGAGTGTCCCAAATAATCCGGCAAGTTGTGTTATTTGGGACATGCAAATTATTTATTAGGGAGTCAATAAGACTCCCTAATACAAGAAAACTGAATAAAACCAAGTGAAATTAATGGAGACACTACTAGGTACGTGCAAAACAAAGATATAAAATTTAATAATGAGATTTAAAAAAAAAAAAAACATAATTACGACATGGTACATTGCAGGCACAAGTTTGACACCATATTTTTTTTTCTAAAACTATACACCTAATAAAACCCGTTTATTATGCGGCGCGTGAATCAACATAACCTTAAACGTTCATTTTTCAAAACCATAAGCAAGTATAGTATTGGCAGGCTCCATTATTACATTCCCACCACTAGTAGAAAAAAAAAGAAAAAAATAATACGTATGTCCCGAATAACCCCTGAGTCCTAAATAGCACCGATGTACGGTACTAATATTATCAAGACTAAAGATATTTTTTTTTGTGTTTATTTGTAATGGAAAAATTCAAAAACGACTCGACCGATTTTAAAAGTTCTTTCACTTTTAGAAGGCTACATTATCCGTGACAAACATAGACCATATGTTATTTTTATTTATAAATATTAAAGATCCCTACAAAAATTATAATAGTGAAACTCGTGAAAATAGTGAAAGGCATCAGAAATTTGCCTATAAGTGCCAACAATTTGACGTGCCCTGTGAAAACTACTGATACTAAAATAATGTACTATATGTTTATAGTACTTATCATTTACCCACAAAAAGTCCTCAAAGCTATAGCTTACTTTGCATCGACAAGTAAATAGTGAAAAGGAGTTGCTTGTGTTGATTATGTTCATTACTTTCACCTTTGTTACAGGGATCAAGGCGCAGTCGAGTCGTGTTTGATTCACCGTGTGTTTGATGTTTATGCAAATGACGCGGCTTTGAAATGTGAAATTCCAAATTAATGTCATTATGAAAAATGTTTTCTACCATAGTGTATAGATGTTCCATTTAATTATTGTGTGGGAATAGAGAAATACTTAAAATAAAATGATGTCTCTAACACCAAATTGACGTCACACAGGCTAGCTTACAAAAAAAAAACAAAGCAAAAAATCTTTAGCAAGTATCAAAACATATCACACCCAATTTGCACAAGTTCACGTTCAAACTCCAAACACTTTTAATCTGAGGTCCTTATTCTCAACTACGCAGCGCAGAGCTATGTTAAGAATATACACAGCGGTATTATTAAAACGCTTTGATTCCCTGCCCTGCGCAGTAACGAATAGATAATTAAAACTTACCGGGCATTGATGAATTTAATCGCCTCGTAAGCGTTTTCAACAGGCACGATAGGTAAAATGGGTCCGAAGATCTCGTCTTCCATGATTTTGTCGGCGCCTGTGACGTTTGCCATAACGGTGGGTTCGACAAACTTGTCAGAGGGGTCATATCTACCACCGACGACGACCTTGTCTTTGCTGGCGTCGATTAGTGCTTGGAGACGGCTGGAATATAATTATTATTTATTGCAGGTATGAGCGACAGAGACGGCGCATTGCAAATTTTCTTTTTCTAAAGATCGATTTGCAATGTTACTGTACCTACTCAAAGTACAAAAGATTCAAGGTCTTGACTCTTTTTTATCTACCTTCCGATGTTTAATAATTTACCCCAGGAGGGTACTTTATCTATAGATATGGTTTATTTAACTTAAAAACGAGCGAGCCTTACAGTTGTCGCATATGATGAGTAACATCTTGCATCTCACCTTGGTAATTAGCAAGGTTAGCATTATATTAGTTTATAATAACAGCACACTTTATACACAACACTGTAGATAAAGCGCACAGCGGATGCTTTCTCCTTCTCTATTCCTCTTTTGTTTTTTCGTCAAACACATGCACAGGCTGACAGTACCAATCTCTCGGAAAGTGGGTTGGTGCCATCTGACAGCTAACTTTACCACGGCGCGCTCTCACAAATAGCGCGCGCTTCCCCGGCTTCATGTTACAAAATTCCGTCCCATTTCACAAAACCGCTCCCACAGATGGCAGAAAAGCGAGAGTAAAGATGTTACACATCAGACACCTGTGGCTTTTCTTCATTATTGTTACGTTTTTGTCATCGGTTATTGGAAGTTTGGTTTACCCCCAAAACTGGGTTAAAACTTTTTTAGAACAAAGTTCCCTATCGCGGGTTGGCGAAAGGACCTAGCCGAGAAAAAATTAAACGCGTTACGTTACGATAAACCGTAAGAGAAAGAGAGAATGAAAGAGACCAATAACTAGTCTCCCACACATATATATATATATATATATATATCAGTTGTGTTAAGTTTATATATATATATATATATATATATAAACTTAACACACGTGGTAGAAGTAAAACCTTCAAAAATATTAGAACCACGAATATAAGAAATACTGTATAATGCTTCCTATCTCACTTTCTCACGTTAAATCTTATGAATTTATGAGTCTGTCTCTTCATACTGTCGCTTTTTTGTTTCTCCGACTTTCAAATCACAACGCAAAAAACTTTATTTATACTCTCTATTTGCATGCTGCTTACTAAGAAAATAGCAGTACAATATCTTATTTTGACATTAGCTCTGACTTACCTGAAATGCCTGCTATTTACGATCCGGCACAGATCAGGCGACTTCTGGGACTCTTCTCCGTACCACTCCTTTAGAACCTTCTTGGAGATCTCCACAAACTTGTTTTGGACCTCCTTAGTGCACAGCACGTAGTCCGGCGCTATGCAAGTTTGCCCCGCGTTGATGAATTTACCCCACAGTATCCGCTTGGCAGTGACTTCTATGTCGGCTGTGTTGTCTATGTATACAGGGCTGGAAAAAAGTGATTTAGTCAGTAATCACACTATACTTAAACTTACCCTATTAGGGGCTGAACTTTGAAAATTATTTTCTAAATGATCCGTTACGAAGACCCCCGAATGTATCTGATACTCTCCATTTCCTGTCTTACCGAGTTACGACTCATTAATTGACACGGTGGGTTCGACAAACGGTGGGTAAAACATTCAAGAAACTATTTAAAATAATCCCAACTAATATTATAAATGCGAAGGTAACTCTTGTCTGTCTGTCTGAACCGATATTGATGAATTATGGTATAGAGATAGATGGGACCTTGGAGAAGGACATAGGCTACTTTTTATTTAGGTACCACGCGTGCGAAGCCGCGGGCAGCAGCTAGTTAATTATAACTTGATACAAACTCTATCCTCTATAAGTTTGACGACTTTTGTGGCGCTTCGAGAATCTGTAAGTTTGATTCCCGCCGTGCGACAAATGTTTATGGGATCTGCAAATATTTCTTTCGGGTCTGGGTGTTTTTATATGTACAACTAGCTTTTGCTCGCGACTTCGTCCGCATTTTTTTGAAAGGAATTGTATCTTAAACCCATCCCCAGAATGCAATTTATCTCCTTGCCAAATTTTATTGATAAGTTTCAAACCAATCACCTGACCACCCATTAAAAGTTTCCATACAATCATTCACACCTGAAAATGAGATAAATAAAATTTTGAAAAATCCTGTATAACGCGTCCATTTATTTTGCATTTTATTTACTCATATCAAATTTCAAACAAACCGCACGATGCGTTAAAAAGTTTCATACATTCGTTTTCACCCCTTTTCACCCTCTTAGGGGTTGAATTTCAAAAAATCCCGCCTTCAAATTTCAGATTTCTAGCTTCAGCGGTTTCGGCTCGGCGATGAGGAATCAGTCAGTCAGTCAGGTTAAGCTCTTTTATAGGTATAGATTATGTATGTATGTATTTACACATATAATAATATATTTATAAGTAGTATATCAGTCATGTTCCCATAGCACAAGTTCTGCTTACTTTGGGGCTAGATTATGATATGTGATATGTGTTTAGGACCAGGACGAAGGACGAATGTGTTTTTGCCAGGTTTTCTCGGGCATAGGATGAATTGGCACCTAAATTCACGTAGTAAGACTCTTCAAAGTGATCCTTGTGATTGTATTGAATAAAGTATCTTTTGACTTGACTTGTTTATTTATCCTGTCACGTGTTGCACTATAGGATTTTATGCTATATTTAAAATGGGGAAGGAAAATCATGTATGTAAAGGATAATCAGCCTTATTCCTTAGAATCATTGTGTATTTTTAACACCTGTTATTTCCTACTATAACTTAGTCTGAAGCAAAATACTTTAACGGAATTACCAAATCACAAAGGATTCTTAGGATTTATAGGTAACATATAGGTTTTATTTAACAAGGACAGTCTCAGTTTTATTATGATTAAATCATCATTTTTCCAACACATTGTTTGACGAAGTGTGCATTGACCTTCCATTGTATGTAAATAATAAAACAATAAAAGGAACAAATTCTATAGTTCCGTGGCTATATGCTAGTGTTGCAGTAACTAAATACATACTCGTGTTGTTGTATTATGACATATTTTTTTTTTTTTAGATCTAGTTGCTTCCCGCGGCTTTACACTCGTGGTACCTACATAAAAAGTAGCCTATGTCCTTCTCCAAGGTCCCATCTATGTCTTTACCAAAATTCATCAAAATCGGTTCAGCTGTTTAGGCGTGAAAACGTAACAAACAGACAGACAGACAGAGTTAATTTCACATTTATAATATTACTAGCTGACCCGCCACGCGTTTCTGTAGCTAATACGTTGAACCCATATACGCTAACCAATTATAAGTGGTTATCTACTATATTAAGTATGTATTATACATATAAACCATTCTCTTGAAACACTTAGTATAGATGTGTGTTGGTATTGGTAATGTGTCTATGTTTCACGTTCTACTTAATACAACTAACACGTTGTAACAAATTTAACAACGAAAGCAATACAAAAATATATACAGGTGTCTGTAAAAATAAATAATTAAATGCCTGATATTTTACACAGCATTATCTAGCCCTAAGGTAAGCAGAGCTTGTGTTATAGGTAACACATGAATGATATACTACTTACATACTTTTTTTGTAAATATTAAATTATTATACATAGAAACACCCAGTCTCGAAACAAATACTTGCAGATCATACAAACTTTTGTCCCGGGCCGGGAATCGAACACGCAACCTTCTGCGTCTCAGCCGGGCCCACTGCGACACAGACGTCGTTAATGGGCTATATGGACGATGGGCCGTATGCACGTAAGTGCATCTTTTACAAAGATCACACAAATCGGGTCAATATTTTGATCGACAAGAAAAAACTGACCTCTTCCCGCCAAGCTCCAAGGTGACAGGTGTGAGATGCTTGGTGGCCGCTTCGTACACAATCTTGCCGACGTTGGTTCCGCCCGTGTAAAAGATGTAGTCGAACCTTTGTTTGAGAAGTTCGGTGGTTTCTTGCGGACCTCCTTCGACGACTATCACTGCATCCTGGATAGTTATTTATATTTTTAATATAAAACTCCACTATCTTCTTTTCACAACAGGACAAGCAGACGTACCACTCAGTACCATCCATATTCATACCTCAGTAGTTTACCACCCTTACGGACAAAGCGCTTTGCTTCCACTTTATAATGCGTACAGCCAAGGATTGATATACTTAGCCGTCGTGTCTTTCCTAAAAACTACAAAATCTGGGTTTCTTCAATTTAAGAGTGAATAGGTGTCTTTTAGACCTTCATGCCCCATCGTCCGCCGCAGTATAGCTAACCACCAGGCGAGATCGTAGTCAAACGTAGGTTTATCAATAATATGAGATAGAGAAAACCATGCGCTTCTGTCGAACCAAGCGTTCAAGGTTTCAAAACATTGCAGCAATATCACATTAATCAACTCACACTATCCAAGTATTTAGGCAGAGTCTCGGCGACGAAAGTAGCGCAGGCCACAGAGAGTTCGCTCGGCTTGACAATGACGGCGTTGCCGGCAGCCAGGGCGCCCGCCATCGGCAACAGAAGCAGCTGAAGAGGGTAGTTCCAAGCGCCAATGACGAGCACCACTCCGTAAGGGTCGTTGTAAATGACGACATCGTCTAGTATGTTCACGATGCCTTTGGGCGGCTGTGGAGGTAACATCGTGCTTAATAATCAAAGCGACCACAAAAAGCGAGATTTAGATTTCCTACCAGACTCACAATGTTTCGTATCATGAACTATCATCAGCCTTCGTTCATCTGTTGAAGATGATGTAGGTGGCGTCAGTAAAGTTAAAGAGCAGTTAAGTGTAATTGAAAGCTTTCGTTCATGGATCCACTCCAGCAAGCTGAGGTGGGTGAAGTTTCCTCTCCACTGACGTCACTCTGCCTGGGATTCAGTTTGATAGCACAGGCCTTCCCAGGTACCCACACTAACTTCTCGACCTTGCCGAGATGAAAGACAATACCCATACATGGAAGAAAACCTTGATGGCCCTAAGTAATGTCAATATTACATTACTTACACCTATAACTGTAGGATATCTTAGAAATCATGTAAAATCTTTCTTATTTGGTGATATCATCTTAGCACTTGATAAGTATAACATTTATAAAAAAATAAGGGAAAAAATTGAATTACCTAGCTAAGTGAGACCACAATAACAAGCCACAATTATCGCACAACAGGTAAACCCATATAATAGGCAATTAGTTGGAGGTCAAGTCCAGACACGGAATAACTAAATAGATACTATTATACTAGTACAGGACTCAGTAGTTTCCTCATTGAGACAGATTAAGGCACTCCTCAGTGTCTAATGCCTGAACTGTTCCAGACTGACTCTCTGACTTCATGAACGTTATAGAGGTAACTAACCTACTTTACCGTTAGAGAGCACTCAGACAATCATCGCCACGAGTACTCGATAAAACAAAGGAACATTCTCTACATGCCTCGAACCTCATAAAGTGTCTTTGAAGTCATTAACCAGATAGTCCTCCATATCTCAAGCTGCAACGCCCTATCTCGGTATGCCGTTTCAATACAATAGAGGTTATCATTACTAATGTAGCAAGTTTATATCTTACCCTTTCTGGTTTCACCCAGTCATCCAGATTGTGCAATAAGCCCTTCAAGTCATTGATCAGGTAGTCTGTCTCCAGGAGCACTGCTTCCATCTTGCTCCGCCTTAGATCTTTGTTGAGGGCTTCGATCATCGCGTTTTGGTTCTCCTCGTACATACGGAGGAGGCTCTTCAGTTGTTTGCGCCTCCATTCTATAGGCTTGGTAACGCCACGGTTGAATGCTTCACGCGCGCGGTCTACCACCTAGGGATATATTATTATCAAACCATGAACCACTGTTAATGTAGCGAAAACCTAATAGTGGTCGAGGAGTGGCTATAGATACGTCAGTTGGCAAGATAAGAAAGTTTAAAAAATCCCACAATATAGATCAATTTTTCATTGACACCATTTCAACGAGCCCAAACACGATACCTCTGCTGTATGTTGGTGAGGATATCTTACAGATTCCATATGATGCTGGAGTATACCCTGGAATATATTGTAAACCATGTTCTTGCAATATCATTGAAGTAACAGGATATCAAATTTCGAATCGATCAAACCTATGAAAATAGCTCACGTCCCTGCATCTGCATGTAAAACAGACCTTCAAATAGCTGAACAGATTTTCTGGAGTTATAATTATGAACTATCGAATTAAAATCGGTTCTTCCGTTATGGAGCTACTGCCAAACGCACACATACACAGATACACACGTTTATTATAATATGCCTCTTTTTGAATCAACACAGTCACACAAATAAAAACAGTCAAAGTTATAGAGTGTGGATGGTTGATATTGGCGATCGCTGGCACATACCTTGAAGGCATGGGCTATGCTCAGGCTATGGATGACGATACAAATATATGGAATACAGACTATGATGCGACCTCGTACGTGGCGTACTACGTATGTACGTGCTACTAAGTATTTAAAATCTGGTGTTTGATCTAACTTCAGTACAGTGATACTGGAATAACGCGTTAAATACCTACGTTATTGTAACAGAACTCTGTTATACAAGACTTGTCAGTTACGTGGTGAGCGCGAAGTTCAACTCACGAATAATGCTTGTCATTATACTGCAGTTGCTTACAAAACAACGCAGTAGGTATGTGAGAGTATACATAACTAGGCAGTACTTACTTTGGCCCCTACAAAGAGGTTGATCAACCTGACTCAAACACTTATCATTATAAGTACCGTCCAGGCGAATTGCTTTTGTTACGATCCAAATTATCAAATCATGGGTCTTAAAATTGTGTATAAATGACTATATTATTGATAAGAATGCATGGCCGCATGTTGCTCTGCCCTCAGACAGTTAACTGACAGATTTGCAATGTATTAACTACTGTTAATACCTTGTATTAGCTTCTCGTAGATAAGCTAGTTATAAGATGTTTACAAAAAAGCGATTCTTGCTAGTTCGTCTCTGACTTTGGCTAGGAGGAATTGGCACCTAAATTCACCTAGTTTGTATAACGTTTCAAAGTGATACTTGTGATTGTATTGAAAAAAAATATTTGAATTTGAATTGGTGCTGAAGTTGATTGAATATTTATTCCGCTTCAGGAAAATGTTTGTTAATGTAATAGTAAGCCTATTTGTCAACAAATCCCTGGCGCCTCATAATCCATTTGAGGTAGTTAAGGAAACCTAAAGAACGATTACTAGGAGGTATTCTATTGTCCGAGTAACATTGACTCACCTCTGCAACATTCGCTGGCTTCGGTTTCGTTGTTCCTGAAACAAAACCGATATTATACCTGAGTATCTGTGAATACCAAAAATCTCTGTCTGAAGTAACGACTTTAGTATAATTTGGATAAGTAGGTAATGCAGTGAAAGTTTGTTACCGAATCACACCGCGCCGCTGCCGGCCGTAACGGCTGATCGGATTTGGATTAAATTGTGCATGCTCCATGTTTCTTCATAGGGCTCTTTACCTATTTGTGTGTAGGTTGTAGATCCCGGAGATCGGACAGTTAACGGACAGATTTGAAATGTATTAGTTTTTCGTAGTTAAGCTAGTTATAAGATGGATCGTGCAAAAAGCGCTAGGACCAGGACGAGTTTCTTGCCGGTTCTTCTCCAGCTTGGGTTAGTAGGAATTGGCACCTAAATCCACCTAGTATGTAAGACGTTTCAAAGTGATCCTTGTGATTGTATTGAATAAAGTACCTTTTGACTTTGACTATGTCGAAGCCAATTAATTAATAGAGGTATTTAAGGACATTAAAAATATTCGTAATCTGGACAAAAATAAATCGGTAAATCCTTTTATCAGTTGGTGGTTATTTAATCTGTTTTATCTGTAGGATAATGATAAATAGGTAGTGAATTATCTCATTCCCCAACAACAGTAATAATTGCAGGGCAGAATCGTTCCGGTCATGCATGTCGTAAAATTCAGAAGGCAGGGAGTCCTGAGCGAGGTAATTGAACAACATAGCCAATGTTTTTGTACCAAGGTAGATGATTTGAACAACATAGCCAAAGTTTTTGTATAAAGGTAGACGATTTGAATATCATAGTCAATAGCAGACCAATGATTGATATTAACAGTACAGAAACGAGGTAGATGGTACAAACAACTAGTGCAGTGGTGGGTGAAATCTAATGGGTAATTTAGTGGGTAATTTTACTAAAAGTAAATGCTTATCAGTGCTAAGGAGCTTTTGATTTTTGCAAAACAAACTATTATCTGGTCAAGGTAAGAAGGACGGCCTTAATCTAGTAGGTACATTTCAATTTCAAGGCCTTTAATGCCAACAATAAGTAGTTAAAAATATCATGTTTGTTTATAACTATTTTTAAATATCAACAGTCTCTGGTAGCATGGCACAAACACCTCCTCCAGCTCTAATATTTAGTCCTTATAGATTTATCTATTGGTGGCAATATGGTTGGTTAATTTCTAAAATTAGGAATTGTCTAAAATATATTTACTTAGTTAGTCATAGCATTTGTAAAACCTATTTGGTTGGTACAATCTAACTAAATTAGGAATGCTTAATTAAGTTAAATAAAATTCAATTAGAATAAATTGGTAGCAGCAGAATACCAAAGGTTAATTTGACAGTTCAAAACCAAATTTTAGCTGAAATTTGTTAGGTTGGTGCCAACAGAATTGGGGCCATTGAATAAATATTTTATTCTATTCCATTTTAAATCAAATGAGTAACTTTTGGAGAGATATAGGATATGGATATTATACATATCTTACCATTTTTTTCTTAGCTAAGTACTTAGTAGGTACTTACTTATGTTTATAGTCTTTTAAGAACAGTACTGGTGTACCTAATATAGTAATAATGAATAATAATCCCGGACATTTCACATCGCATCACCTGGCCCCAAAGCAAGCAGAGCTTGTGTTATGGCTACCACATAAATGTTTATTTATGTCAATAAAATAAAATAAGTTTAAAGTATTACAGACATCCTATGAAGTCTCTGACTCCTGAGCTAGGTACTAAAGACCTGTGTTACAGAAGTAATACAATGTTTGTAAAACTTGGGTGATAAAAAGATTAATTTGACTTATCTAGGTAAAGTCATTATTTAATCATGACAGTGGACTCAAAGGTCAATTATGAAATCATAAGTTAATGTAGATAATAATATTGAGCCTTGCTAAGCACTTTATTTTATTTAACCTAAAGGTAGATATGTACCTTTTTGTTTGTACTTAGATGTCTAGAGGTGACATACTTATTTATCTATTTAATTGTTCTCTAAAACGGCAGCATTTGGTACTGTTAAAGTGCCGAAGTCGCGATATCGAGCCAGAAACAATAGAAAAACAGTGGTTTTCTACAGTTTAAGGTGGTTTCCTTTACATATGACCATGACGCTCTAATCCCAGTTAAAAAATAAGTAAATTAAGGAATTTAAAAAAAGGTAACTGGGTATAGTATTAGTTAATTTTTGTTCTCTACCATTAGGTAGAGAACAAAAATTAACTAACTATATAAGTTATTTATAGTTATAAGTTAGTTAATTTTTGTTCTCTACCTAATGGTTAGTTAATTTTTGTTTTCTACCTAATGGTAGAGAACAAAAATTAACTAACTTATATACTAACTATAAATAACTTATATAGTTAGTTAATTTAACAAAAATTAACTAATACTATACCCAGTTACCTTTTTTTAAATTCCTTAATTTACTTATTTTTTAACTGGGATTAGAGCGTCATGGTCATATGTAAAGGAAACCACCTTAAATTGTAGAAAACCACTGTTTTTCTATTGTTTCTGGCTTATTGCTAACATTAGTAAGCAATAAGTTAAGCAGCTTTGAGAGAAGATGAAAAGCATTTTATATTTTCAACATTTTCATAATTAAATTTCAGGACTATTAATAATTTTAAAAACAAAATGAGGAAGTTGGAGGCACATTACCATATTGTTTTTATTCCTTCAATGAATGAGGATGTAGCCACTTAATAGCAGTTATAAAGACACATTTTTCTATAAAAAGGTCAGCAAAGGACATTTGCTGAGTGTAGCGTACCTCCAACACAATAATAAAAAGTAAGTAAGTATAGTCAGTTTGTGTTGTGCTTGAAGACACTGAGAAAACATACAAATAAGGATGTCTGCTATGTTGTTGATGCATTTTTTTATTTGTTTGTGCTGTAGACAAATGATCCATTAGATTAGATGCTACATAGTGATTCATCAATAGTCAGATAACTCAATAATAGCTAGCCTATTAATACAGCTTGAATAGTGTATGAAAACAATATTCCCAATCTCAAATTAATTCAATAGAAATTGTTACCTGAATGTTGTAAAATCCCGGGACTCTTGCTATGACACAACAAAAGTGCGATTCAGCTTGCACAAGCGCTTAGTGTCATAATAATCCATATACCTACATAGTGCCTCTCTTTCTATCATTTAGCTCTATCCTGTTTGGTGCATCTCACTTCTTTACGAATTAGTCCACAATGGTAGGTCCGATGATGAACTTGTAGCTTTGTACATATCTAAAGTGTGGAGTATGAAGTGCGTATTGCACACTGGCCTGGTAATTGAGCTATCTTAGGTAGGTAATTCTTGTTTTAATTTATTTAGATATATAGCTAACAAATACAGTTGGGTACTAGGTTCCACTCGAAAAATAATTCTAGAAGTATTCTCTATTCACAATTTTGGCACATGCTGTGTTTGCCTGTATTTTGTTTCACATATAGCTTAGAACACCAGCTGTATATTCGTTTGTGGCCATGAGACGTTATTGGTGGACCTAAATAAATGAATAATAAAGAAAGCCGGCTCAGAAAGTATTGAATATTATAGAAGACGCTGCTTCAAATATCAAAACAATACATGGTTCAGCAATAGTAGGTAATGTAAATGCAAACAACTCACCGAGAGTCATCGTGATAGAACTCTTCTGGCGTAGGGCGTAGGTAGATACACTGATTTACGCAAGCCAGGGAAAACCGGTCCTGATTGGACTTGAAACAACAATTAAATGATTGATGACAATTCACAATTCTTCCTTATATAGTAATGTTTAACGGTAAAATATTTATTAGTATCTTGTGAAACAAGCAGGATAAAATTTACAAAAATGAAATCAAATCCCAAATCACATCACAACACGACCAATCATCTGTGCAGTGTGCAGTACAGCTGGCTGTCTGACGTCTGTGCTGGCTGTGGGTGGGTTGGGTGGACTAGTAGTGTATGTAGGTAGTGTAGGTAGTGTATGTAAATGTAAGTGTAACATTTGACTTTGACACTTGACAGCTGTTGACATGACAGCAGATAAGATATTTGAATGAAACTTAAAGCGTAAAGAACGAATGAAAACGAACGATTGATTGGTCATTGCGCTGAACTTTGACTAACTTCATTGTGCTGCCGATGCCGTGCCGTCTCTAATTATTTATTACAAATAGATGACGCTGTAACATAATATTTTATAAGTAAAAAATAAATGATTGGGTCAAATGACCGACAAAAAAAACTGCCAGTTCTCGAAAAATAAACTACCAGTAAATAATATCAAGAATCTATTCAGAATCTATCCATCTATCAAGAATATCCTTAAATTTAGATGGTTTTTGCACAGGTAGACGTCTTTTTATTAGAGTGCAACCCCGATGTTGACCAACATCCCACCCCACATGTATGCAGGTTTGATTATCACGTGATTTAATTAGGTAGGTATTGGAGTATAGGTAGGTAACTATTATAAGTATCTTTTATTTTGTACCTGTATGTATGTAGCCAGTACGTTCTGCTTATAATAGCACCTTATTTATTGCGCACTCTGGCGCGCCGATTTCATCTGCCATTTTTTTAATTAAAATACCCTTATTATTTATAACAGCTAGGTAGTTATTTAATGTATACCTACGTTTTTATAGGTACAACCGGTTTCTAGGCAAAACCTTGCAAAAACGTAACGTTAAGATGGGATATAGGTAGTTACCTACATTTGTAGATCTTTTGTCAAATAACCAGGTTTTGTTTTGTTTTACAAGTTTTGTACTTACATAGCTTTTTACAAGTTGATACTACCCAATTAAGTACAACAAGTAGATACATTTAACAAAACATCTTATCATTTTAATAAAAACCAAATTCAAACAGTAAAAAAACAGTACGTACCTACTTTGGTAGGTATGGTAAGTACCTATTTGTTTTGTTGTTTGACCTTCCACAGACCGGACTAATAAAAGTGACCGTCAGAAACAAGGTGGGTAACTATTTATTTTTTAACCCGTGAAATTGCCCGTAAAAAATTCGTACAATAAGTAGATACTTACATACTTTAACAACAGAGGTGCTAGGTGAAGGCGATCGATGTTATAATAACTAAGCCCGGAAACATTTACAAAGTGCAGAACCAATCGATTTTTTCAGATGTTAACTTTTAGCATTTTGTTGAGTTGTAAAATGTTAAGTTTTCTTATACATACTCATCAATTTGGCATAGCTTTTGAGCTTTTATTATATGTATAATATGTATGTATTTACAAATAAAAAAGAAAAAAGTATGTAAGTAGTGTATAGTAATGGTAGTGTATATTAAATAACACAAGCTCTGCTTACTTTTGGGCTGTTTGACGTTGTGTGAAATGTCCGGCATTATTTATTTATTTATTTCGTGTTCTATGTCATTCGTCGGGCTCTTACCAGCATCAGACGTTGACCAGCTGTTCTCGAACCGAACGGTCTGATACGTGATAATGGTATGAGTCTTGTCCCTTGGGAGATGGGTAGGCCATTGGTGTGGGATGCTACTTGCGTCGACACCCTGGCCGCATCCCGTCTTTCGGGGACTTCCGTTAGAGCTGGTGCGGCGGCTGAATGTGCCGAGGTCCTCAAAAGGGGCAAATATGCAGGTCTTGATAAGGCCTACATATTTGAGCCTTTTGGAGAGCCCGTGGGGAACAGGAGCCCACCGCGTTTTCAAAATTATTTCAGGGTATCTGGTAGATACATTGCGTGACCCAAGAGCTGGCCCTATCTGGCTCAGCGTATTAGCATTGCCATTCAACGTGGCAATGTCGCCAGTATCTTGGGAACGCTGCCCTCTGGCAGTGATCTGGATCAGTTGAGCTATCTATAGATCGTTTTAAACGTTCCTTAGATAGCTCAACTGTTTCACATGTATTTTATATTACTTATTGTATATTAATCTGTACATTTCTGTAATAACCATAAATTCACAAATATTTTATATACCTAATAATAATAATAAAATAATAATAATACTTCCCGGACATTTCACACAGCATCATCTGGCCCCAAAGTAAGCAGAGCTTGTGTTATGGGTACCACATGACTGATATACTACTTATATACTTTTTTTTTCTAAATACATACATATTATACATAGAAACACCCAGACCCGAGACAAATACTTGCAGATCATACAAACGTTTAACCCGCGGCGGGAATCGAACCCGCAACCTTTTGCGTCTCAGCCGGATCTAAGCCCACTGCACCACAGAGGACGTCAACCTACTTATTTATTTATATATTTTTAAATTTTGATTGAGGGCAATTTAATTTCCGCTGAAATATATGATTTGATTGACGGTAACTTGTGTAACTAGTGTGACCTACCGCTAATTTAGTCAGTTTTTGATTGATTGACGGTAACTTGTGTAACCTACCGTTACTTTAGTCAGTTTTTCAGTCAGACTGAAAGAATCGTCGATTCAAGACCTGAGTTTGAGTTTAGTTCTAAAATACAGCCATATAAATCTTGTGTTTGTTTTTAAAAAAAATACGGCGACGTCAAAGGTGTGAGTTCGGTTCTCACTGCGTACCAGTTACCTACACTGGTATTTAATTACAGCCTGTAGATATTTCATGTACCTACCTATATGTAATATATATATGTACAGTTTATTAGTATTAAATTAAGTATGTATGTAGGATATCAATATAGACTCACCATTTCCATTCATGACTGGATCAACCGGACTGTCGGGCACTTTCTCAACTTGATTGACTGGTTCGACTTCGTCGACAATGTTTATGATATTATCGATATCCGACTCGATATCGATAACGTGCACTTCACTGGGCTCACTCGCGTGTTGATCGGCCGGCGATGACATCTCAACTGTTTCTGTTTACAACTCGCGAGTCACGACTGCTGAGTCCACAAACGGCCTATGATTTAGTTAGTAGTTTTTGAAGGTCAATGTTTATCGGGCTGGTCCCTATAGATGCAGGTGCCATTGTGAATATCGGTGACATCGTTAATCTAAGTTTTAAATCAAATTTCTAGGTGTCTGCAGCCAATACTACCTACTTACCGCAGGGCAAGTTGAAGTTTCGAGTAACTTCAAACGATCGAGGTGACTTATGAATTTGTATATAGATTCAATAAGCGTAGATTCGATTGAAGTGACCTCGATTCACCTCGATTTAAAAACTGTCAAAATCTCTTAATCAACGCTCTGACGCGCTTATATCAGCGCCTATCTTTCCTTGTATATAGGTACAAGATGGTACAATATTTTTAGATAAATATAAAAAGTAAATCTCATATATAAGTAAAAAAACGGGTTAAAACCTTAAAGGATCTTGAACTTGAAAGTAAATTGAGTCTTACATTCAAGTCAAAGTTGTTGCACTTGAACTAAAATATTTGCTCTGTCAGCTTTCATTAAACGTTGAATTTTTGAAGGCGTTATCATGTACCTATAGATTACGTCAGTTAATTATCAAAATATGCAAACTTTTTTAAAGCTGGTGCCTACTTAGTTAAGTATTTCAATTATTCCGTCTAAACACAGATTACCTATGTAATTTAACATGTACCTATATTATAGTATTTAATATGTACACACGCCGTCTAAAAAAATAGGCCAGTATCGTCTAAAAAAATACTGGCAGTCATATAATTTGGTGGAACCCATTACCCTATATCGAAAATCAGTTATCATTACATAGTATAAAACAAAGTCGCTTCCAGCTGTCTGTCTGTCCCTATGTATGCTTAGATCTTCAAAACTAGGCAACGGATTTAGATGCGGTTTTTTTTAATAGATAGAGTAATTCAAGAAGAAGATTTATATGTATAATACATACATAATATAGTAGAAACACTGATCATTTAGAGGTTAGCGTATATTCATTCAACGTATTAGAACTACTGAGCTACAGCAACGCGTGGCCGGGTTAGTATTACAATAAGCATAGATTTTTTGATAACATTTCATTCAATACTATCAGAAAGTCTACGCTTAATTAGCGATTTGAGTTTGAGTTTTTTTCGCTTTGAATACTGGCATTATATTTAGCTAAGCTGATCCAGCTAATGTTTATCTCGATGGCTGAGGATCTCGAAAGACACAAATATACCCGATACGGTCTAGATACCTAAATATGTATTTTATTAGTAATCGATATATCTGTGTTAATAATCTGTGTTCTGTTGAGTGACACCCTGGTTCTATAGAGAACAGAGATCCATTGTGGTTTCAAAATTATTTCGGGGCGTATGGTAGAAACAACATGACATAACATGGTAGAAACTCAAGCTGGCTCCTATCTGGCCCTGCGTATTATAATAATAATAATGCCGGACATTTCACACAGCATCATCTGGCCCCAAAGAAAGCAGAGCTTGTGTTATGGGTACCACATGACTGATATACTTACTTAAATACTTTTTTATTTTTGTCAATACATACATATTGTACATAGAAACACCCAGATCCAAGATAAATACTTGAAGATCATACAAATAATTGTCCGCGGCGAAAATCGAACCGAACGCAAAAGGTTGGGCCTTTTGCGTCTCAGCCGGACCTTAGCCCACTGCGCTACAGAGGTCGGCATTAGCATTGAAAATCAACGTGGCAATGTCATCAGTGTTTGGGACGCTACCCTCTAACAGTGATCTGGATTAGTTGAGTTATCGATGGATCGTTTTAAACGCTCAAATCATTCATCATGTAGTTTTTATTATTCTGTACATTTCTGTTAATAAATATTTTTTTAAACTTGTAACGAATTTAAAGAAAATGTGTCCGTTTATAACGTATCAAACTATCTACTAACTAACTAATTCTCAAACATTCATACATATAGATTCATATATTTTGATAATAGCCCAAATTTTTTACCAGTTGTTTTTTGTTTAGTTTGGATTTAAAACAGGTTTCACAAGATGGTTGACCCTCTATGGTTCACAAGTTTTCGTCTTATTTATTAAATAATATAATACAAGAACAATGTCAATTATGGATCATCATATATTATTTGTTTGAGCACTAAAATACGCAATTCGATTATTTGTTGCAATTAAGAGCTATGCCTATTAACCTTATTTGACGTATGGATTTTTAGTAGGTTAATGTGTTTATTATAATTATATTTACTTTACTTTTATATAGGTGAAATAAATGATTATCTTTTAATAAATTGTTTTGTATATTACTATTTTATTATATAATTATCTGCTTGCAACAATAAAATTAATGTGTAAAACAAGTTTTTATTGTCAATTGATTGAGCGCAGATATCTATTGGAAAGGCTTTTAGAATCTGAGGCTTTTACTTAATAGTTATGTTATTGTTATTACATTTAAAACCAATTTTTAAATAGTTTTAATAACGTATTTTTTTTTAATTGTGCTCAAAAATATATTATTATTAGGAATATATTTATACAAACGTATGTATTTACAACTATTTAATATTCTATCAGTTATCTGGTCACCATAATACCAGCTATGCTTAGTTTGGGGCTAGATGGTGTTGTGTGCATATATTTATTTATTTATAAATAAGGCGGCTGAATGACTGTCATGTCACAGGCAAAACCGCTGGTCGTAGATTAGAGAATGTGTTCTTTACGGTGTGTAAACGCACATTAATAAAAAAAAATAGCAAAATTCAACCCCTAAGAGATTAAAATTGGCATAAAATAAGTGGCGGAATATCTTCGAGCGAGATCGTGATTGTGATTTAGCACAGTCGGACTTTCATCAGTTCCAAAACATCAAAAAAATACTGGGCACAAATGTGACTAGGTATGTGTAGTGGAGGCTTCCGAAGACAGCAAGGATAAGAATGACTAGTTGTCAGGTCCCAAACCAATTCTAAACCATTTTGTAAGCAAAATACAAGAAGTACATATAAAGTTTATATTATCTTTCAGGTATGGATTTCTCTATTGGAAATTACACCTTCAAAGCTTAATATTTTTATCGAAAACCTCCTAATTATTTATGAAAAACTTAAATTGTTGTTATTTTACTTTCCAATGAAACAATACATATATCATTTTACACGATGGATTAGTAAAATAATAATAATATAATAATACCGGACATTTCACACAGCATCTTCTGGCCCCAAAGTAAGCAGAGCTTGTGTTATGGGTCCCGCATGACTGATTATACTACTTATATACTTTTTTTTGTAAAAACTTACATATTATATATAGAGACAAATACTTGTAGATAATACAAACATTTGTCCCGCGGCGGGAATCGAACCCGCAACCTTTTGCGTCTCAGCCGGACCTAAGCCCACTGCGCTACAGAGGTCGTCAAATAAAAAGTAAAATCAACCCACTTTAAATGTCGATGAGGTATCACTAAACAACAATGTTTTTATTTCACAACTTTCTCAAGGTCACTAATTTGTATTTCATTACGATAAGATTAATAGTCTGCGAGCTAGAGCTACAGACAGACAGACGCACAGAGCTAAATCATAAGGGTGATAACACCACAAAAAATATTTTTGCAAGTATGTAATTGTTTTCTTCAGTAGGCCATGAGCTTTTTAATCAAAAAACTCATGGCCTACTGAAGAACTATGAGTCTATCTATCTTCATTACTTATTCATAATAAGGTCAAGAAAAAAACATGACACGCTCATGAGTTTCACACGTCGCGTCAGTTATTACTTAGACATTATTTCCTTGTCTGTAATAAGAATGCTTATTGCGCAGTTATCAGTGAGAAATTATAAGCAGTACACCCACTGACTGGAAAGAAAACTACACAACGTGCTCTATACCTACGATAGTCTTTGAACATACTATCCGAAGTTATATTAATACATCACTATAACCCATAAATTTATAAATTAGAAACTGTCTCGGTCTGTCTTTCTGACAGTCTGCTAATTTGGCTAACTCTGTTTAATTTTTACCCTTTCACTTTGCGACCAACCGAATCTTGATGAAATTTGATAAGGAGATTGTATTTGGGGATAGGCTACTTATTATGAAGGCATCACGTGTGCAAAGCCACAGACATTATAGTTTAGACATTAAACTATGTCTAAACTATAATGTCTGTGGCATAAAAAAACTAAGATTTTCAGATATATTTTTTGGCGTTTCATTCAACGCTACAAAAAAGTAATGCTTTAAGCTTTTGCTTGAGGCCCGTATTCCAAAAGTCAAATTCAGATCAAGAACTTCTTCTAAATTTAAGAACTGTGATCTTGTCGGTGAATGTTGCAGCTCTTCCCACCTGTTCCTCTCCAGCGCAGCCTCCTTGATCTCCTTATATAACAGCTAATTTCTCCCTAATTTGGCTCTTGTAGCTGATTCGTGGCCTTCCTCTTCCTTTGAACCTTCAACTCTTCCATCTATGATGATGTTTAAAAAACTGTGGTACCGTATGAAGTGGCCGTTAATTTCCCTCTTCTTTCTATTATTTTCAATTGCATAAATTTTTCGTTAATTTTACATTGAATTTTCGCATTTGTTACTCTTTCGGTTCTGGATATCCTTCGCCAATACCACATCTCGAATGCTTCCAACAAAGCGTAGGGCTTTTGACAGTATTTCATTTATCAGTATTTCATAAATATTTTATAGGGCAATGTGTACGCTTCTATAACTCTAAATAATATTCTATATATGTTAATCTATAAGGTATTTATTTTCTATTGGCCCTTGTTATTGTATTTCATACACATAATTTTGTTGCCTGAAATAAAATGTAGTTTAATTTTAATTTATAACAAGGTTCCAATCGACGTGTGAGATTTCTCAATTGAAATTTTGCAAATCATAATGCATAAAAACTAATTTTTTTAATTGACAAAAAAGCGTTGGATGAATCTTCTCAAACTCGTCTCTGCAACAAAATTGTCAAGTATTATCCAAAAAAATGTTAAGAACAGACCAGAGTTTCTAGCCGGAATCTTCTTAAACTGGGGTTAGGATTAGGAGGGACCTGCACCTATAACCACCAGCTGCTAGTGAATGATAATGAATGTTTTGATTTTATTTTATTTCATCTCTGTCAGAAAATCAATGCTTAGATCTCGATCTGAGTTTGAATTTTGTTCCATGGTCTTAGACTGTTAAAATAATAGCCAAGATTGGGTTAATGCTCGTATTTATTTATATTCTCGCCAGTGAATCACTGTCCTTATGTGATCCATAACAGTAGCGTAGCATAAGTATGCGGGAAATGAAAACCCTACCTAAGCAGTACCTACCTATTACGCTAGCATTTCGTAATTGAAAACGTAGGTGTTCCATCCGTGCGTACCATGCGTATAAGTAAGTATTAAGTGCTTAGTATATGCTGTATACCTGGATGTTTACTTGATAAAATAAAAAAACTAGTGGTCGCCCACTGGTCGAAATTCAACCATGATTGATTAATAATTACGAGTAATGTATTTTTTAGGCATAATTAAAAAAAAAATTAGCATTCTGCGCTCCTTCTCTATATAAATTGTGATAAATTTCATACTCCTCCGTCCGCGCAATTTTCATAAAAAGGGGTACAAGGTTTTTGCTTCACGTATTAATATTATAATAATTTTATTAGGAAGTAATGCCGGCAGCATACGTATCTGATTAGGTACACGATGTGGTTATTGGATCGAAAACGATTTGTGCGGGGTTCTACGCATGTCGTCGGGCGTCGAAAACATTAACAAACCATCACGAGATGCTGTCAAAGTTGACGTCATCAGGTCGGGGATCCTCAGGACCGTACCTACTTGTCTGTCACGCACTATTTTCATAGCTGGTGGCGGTCGGGGAGGCGGACTAACCGCAGAGAGGTACATCGACATTCTTCTAGGCCATGTGCTCCCATACGCTGAACTATTGCAATAATTCCCTAAATTTAGATAGGAAATTTTAATTTTAAATTTTCTCGATTTGACTTGAAAGCTAAAAAAATTACATTTCAAATGATATACGACAATCCCTAGTTCATTGGACAGAAATTGTTAAAAATTGTCTTGATCAACTCAACTCTTAGAAATAAATTTAAAGAAATAAATATCATGACAGTGCCTTGTATATATACGAAAATTTAATGTATGTGCACAAAAATTTTCATTTATTAATAAAATATGCGTATCGCGCTAAAAGAAGTTTTCACTTCAAAAATTGCGATAATCATAGTATTAACACTAGAAATAAAGATAAACTCGCTGTTCCCACTGTTAGTCTCGCTTAAGTTAATAATTATTTTATAGGGCAAAGTGTACGCATCTATAACAAGTTCCCAAGCGACGTGTTAGATTTGTCGATTGGCAAATTTAAAAACGTAATTAAACAAAAACTATCTATTAAAGCATATTATAAACTATCTGATTATTTAGAAGGCAAAAAAGCTTGGGATGAATCTGCTCCAACTCGACTCGGCATCCGTATCAAAATTGTGAAGGTTCATACAAAAAAGTGTTAAGACCAGACAAGTTTCTTGCCGGATTTTTCTTAAACTGGGGTTAGGAGGAACCGGCACCTAGATTCACTAGCATATAAGAAGACGATTCAAAGTGGTCCTTGTCATTTAATTGAATAAAGAAAGTTTTGTATTTGTATTTGTCGCGATTAACCTATTCCAGTTTAAAGCTCGCGTGTGTACTTATATACTTTTACTTTTACTTATATACTTATATACACATAGAAACACCCAGACCCCAGACAAGTACTTGCAGATCATAGAACCGTTTGTCCCGCGGCGAGAATCGAACCCGCAGCCCTCTGCGTCTCAGCCGAACCTTGGCCCACTGCACCACAGAGGTCGTCAAAATCCACGCTAAACAGCGGCATTTCGGGATGCACTGGACGCTTTTGAATCTCACGTGGATCGGCATCGTCCCAAATTCATCAATTTTGTTTGTCCAGCCATTCAACCAGAAATCGGCCTCATCGCTGAAGTTAATTTTTCGATGAAAATTAGGGTCGTTTTCCAACTGCTCCAGAGCCCATTCACCGAAAACACAGGCAGTTGCAGGCCCAAGTCACGATGCAAAATTTGCCAAGTTGTGGCCTGCGAAAGGCCGAGTTCTTGTGAGCGACGCGAAATTTACCGCTTCGGATTCTCCTGCCCACTCTCACGGACAGGACAGGACAGCGGCGATGTTTTCGGCATATATTGGGTTTCGTCAACGTACGGGTGTTGGTTGATTGTTTTCTGAACCAGTGGAATCAAATTTATCCACCACAACGAATAGTCCTCTCGGTAGGACGATTATGACGACCGTGAAATGAGAGAAGTGCGCGGAACGTTGCCCGAACAGAACACCCATTTTGATAAAACAATTTTGCACGTGTTGTTAAATGATGTATCTGTAGTTTGTGCAACAGACTGAATAAATGTCAGCCACTTTGACAGAAGTAGCTTCAACAACTGTCTAAGTTCAGAAGTCCCTTTATCTATACCTATAAAACAGCTTAACCTGACTGACTTCATCATCGCCGAGCCGAAACCGCTTAAGCTAGAAAGCTGAAATTTGGATGGCAGCTTCCTTTTATACCAAAACCACCTACTAATATGGGATTTTTTAAAATTACACCCCTAAAAGGGTGAAAAGGGGTGACAACTAATGTATGAAACTTTTTAACGCGTGGAGCGATTTGCTTGAAACTTGATTTGAATAATTAAAATGTAAAATAAATGGACACGTGTTTAAGAATTCTTCAAAAGGGTACAATGGGGTGTCAAAGTTTGTATGGGAACTTTTTAACGGGTGGTGTGATTTTTTAGAAACTCTAACCCTAATAAGTAACCCTAATAACTCTAACTCTAATAAGTTTCTAAAAAATCACACCACTTAAAATGCAAAAAAAATGGACACGTGTTTCAGGATTTTTCAAAATAACTCTCATAAAGGAGTAAAATGGGGTGTGAATGTTTGTATGGAAACTTTTTAATGGGTGGTTTGATTGTGTGATTGGTTTGCAACTTATCAATAATATTTGGCAAGGAGATAAATTGCATCCTGGGGAAGGATTTAAGCTGCAACTCCATTAAAAAACACGGCTAGTAGATACAATATAAGAAAAAACTTTCCATATAGGTGTTTTAGGCTTTTAAAAACAAGACGGTAAGTAAATAATTATAATTGATCTTGTAGTTCTTTTGTTTTATACGAGTATCTTTCCTTTCATTAAAGCAGACGTTATTATGACATACGATTAATATTAATTATTAAAACGTTACCGGAAAGACAAGCCCGTGCAGATTTGCACACAAATGTAAACCTTGACCATACAAATTGCGGAAGAATAAATAGGTAGGTACGGAGTAGTTTTTATAACGCCTGATATCCTTGTTGATGTGCAGATAAAACTTGCTTCGTTCAAAAATACTGCTATTAAACCGATATGGTCAACGAAAAACTCGCTCATAAAAAACTCACATAACGTGAGAATGCCTACCTTGATTTTGTTTCAAGCTACTTAAGACCCAACACCCAGCAAATTAAATTTTGGTTTAAAATAAAATGAGTATTTTCCCGGTATTTAATGGTTATCTGCGCGTTAATTGAAGGAGTATTTTTAATAATTTGCCTCCTACTTCTTTATTTCATTTATTTCTAAGAGTTTTACCTGTTTTAACTTGCTAACTAATAGCACAATGTATGTGGTACACTCATAGCGTGTGGTAGTAGCTGCTGAGCTACAAAAGATGGCGCCATGGAATACCAGCGATATAGCAGCCTTCATACTTCTGTATTATATGCTGAGTGGTGCCTTTTTTCGTCACGGTACATAGACTACTTTATGTTATATTCGCACTCTTTTTGTTTTCTATTTTCTATTATATTCTATTTTATTTCAAATTGTTTTTAAATAATTGTTAGTTTTATAATTTACTAGCTGCCGTAATAGCCCGCGGTTTCGCGCGCGTGGCACCTTCATAATAAATAATAGTTTAAAAAAACTAAAAAAACACGCTTTATATAGAAAACCAAACTACTTTTTAGTTTTAGGATAACCGGATATATATTTTTTTTTAATGTTTTTTTTTTATTTTTTTTTCGAATTATTGCATTGTCATCGGTCTTTGAGAGGTGTGCAAAATTTGAATGAAATCTGGCCGTTTAAAGTGGGTCAAAATCGCGTAATAAGGAGTCGGTTACATACAAACATACAAACATACTAACATGCTAACATACAAACATACATACAAGTGAAGCTAATATAAAGCGTATAAAAAAGGATTGTGTGGTTTTATGAAACCACGGTAAAAGTGAAACTTTTTTTCACATTATAGACATTTAACTAAAAATTTTTACTAAAAATTCCATTAAGGGTATAAAAATCGCTTTATCAATCTTAATTTTATACTTGGAAAATTGGAATGATAAAGAGAAATAATAAAAGTAGACTAAGTCTCCAACTAATATTTTTATTGAACTCTGTGTCTTAGTAGAGTACGACATACATAATACTTAACAATTATTTAGATTATATACACATACACATACACAAAAAAACTGAAAACAATATTTTATTATCCGTTTTAACATTTTGATCCGTTTTTCAATTATTTTCAATCATTCTATTATCAATTCCATCTTCATTATGAGTTTCACAGTTTATAAATGTAACCAATATTTTATGGTAACTAAAATACGTGAACAGTGACTTACATTCGATTTTTTCAATGTATCTAGTAAAAACCGCATCGATCGTTGTACCATATCTCGTGGTGGGTATATTTCTATCATATAATTCCCAAATAGTAGGTACGTACGTAATACCTACATACAAGTACCCAACATACTTTAATAATGATTTTAATATCATATGTACCTACTCTTGAAATTACACCACAGATAGATTTTACGAAATGCGTCGCTCCGGCCCAGACAGTGACAGAGTTATATGTAAGAAGCGTATGGCTATGTTATAGAGGATATGCGAGCTGAATTGAACTTTGTTGCGTCGCCGCAAGAGTCGCTATTTATAGTAGCGGGGCCGACCGTCACGCGACATGCAACACACAGATGATAAAGTTTGAGACGATGTAATAAAAGTTTCACTTTAAAAAGTAGCATATATGCTACTTTCATTTCATGTCCTTCTTCGAGGTCCCATCTATCTCTAGGTATACCAAATTTCATCAAAATCAGTACAGTTGTTTAGGCGTGAAAACGTAGTAGGGATGGTGCACCCCGTGCCCGCCGACCGCTGCCAACCGGGATGAAACGTAAGGCCCGCCAATTTCATTAAAATGGATATCTTCTAAGAAATCCATTTTAATGAAATGCTGTTAAGAGCAGTTTTGATGTACATAAAATGTACAACGTATATAATGTACTTAATTGGATAAGGAATAATACTGTATTGTATAAAATAGCTTAGTAAATAACACATATTTTTTTTGTCATATGTAATAGATAAAAATGGTTACTGTGGGCTATCTTTAGGAGATAAATAATTACCATTGCAGATTTTTTTATCAATCTTTTTAAGATATACAATTCCGTAGTACATTAATTTGATCTATCTCATAAGGTTTAGCCAGCGTTCGCGATTGAAGCGCACCAAAATATGTTTGTTACGGACATCACATTACAAATCTTTGAATTTTTCGACTTTTCGGTACTTATAATATGTATGTATTATATATATAAACCTTCCTCTTGAATCACTCTATCTATTGCTGAAACTGCATTAGTAAATCCGTTGAATCCGTTGAGTAGTTTAAAAGATCTAATCGAACAGACAGCGGAAGCTGTTTCATTTTGTACTATGTAAAAGAGGATGAAATAAAGTCATCTTCTCCTAAAGTTGACGTCGTTTTTTCTTACAGCGCATATGCGCAAAGTAAGCTGAATAAAACATTATCCGTTAAACCTTATTCATAACTTTTTAATGTTCATGATAAAAAAAATTAACACGCTTCAATATAGTTTGATCAGGGAGTCACCTTAATCTAAAGATTTTTTGTTTTTATGTTTCGTGGCACGAATAATAGTACCTACTTGTAATTGTATATTGTATACCTAATTGTATATTGTACATAAAAAGTAGCATATCGCTAAGGTCCCATCTAACTCTATACCAAAATGCATCAAAATAGGTTCGGTGGCTTAGGCGTAAAAACGTAACAAACAGACAGACTGATAGACAGAGTTACTTTCTCATTTATAATATTAGTAAGGATAAACAGCTTTTATGTACTTACGCTAATACTTATAACTTACTAGTTGCTGCCCGCCGCTTCGCGCGCCTACCTACATAAACAGTATCTTATGTTCGTCTCCAAGTACAATCTAACTCCGTACCAAATTTTATCAAGATCCGCTTAACCGTGAAAATGTAATAATTAACAGATAGATGCTTTGGAATGTGTATAATTAGTATGGTTGATTTTATTAACTGATTGCTCTTCCCGGATCAAAATGTCTAATAGTTACCCTAGGTGTCTTTGATTAAATAGTGTGCCACAGATAATGAAAAGGTCTAAATCCTTTATTAATAAAAGGATGGGTGCATAAATTTGTGTAGCACAGCGCACTATCACGGTGCGGCGCCGGCGGTCGCGTTCACACTGAATCTGAATACTTAATGTACTTAGATACCTACTTAACTAAACGTCTACCTATAATAAATCCATATTTAATGTGATAGGCGCTAGGTGATTTGAATAATAATGGATATATTATTAATAGAGAAACTACCTAAAGAGCTAAGAATGCGCAGGGTTATAAAGTACTAGCTGCTGCCTGCGCCTTCGCACGCGTGGTACCTACGTAAAAAGTAGCCTATGTCCTTCTCCAAGGTCCCATCTATCTCTATACCAAAATTCTTCAAAATCGGTTTAGCGGTTTAGGAGTGAAAACGTAATAAACAGACAGACACAGTTACTTTCACATTTATAATCTATATATATAAAAATATTATGTTGGTGTTTGTGTACGCTTCAAAAACTCAAAAAGTTCTGCACCGATTGAGCTGAAATTTTAGTATGATATATAATCCGCATCAAGGATTGTTTTTATATATATATATTTTTTGTACCACAGCGAAGCGTGGCACAAAAAATAACTCAAGTACTCGGCAAGTACTCGGTCACGGCATATCTTTAAGTTCAGACGTATTTATCGTATTTAGCCATATGACGACCTCTGTAGCGCAGTCGGCTAAGGTCCGGCTGAGACGCAGAAGGTTGCGGGTTCAGTTCCCGCCGCGAGACAAATGTTTGTATAGTCTGCAAGTATTTGTTTCGGGTCTGGGTGTTTCTATGTATAATAAGTATGTATTTACTAAAAAAAAATGTATATAAGTAGTATATCAGTCATGTGGTACCCATGACACAAGCTCTGCTTACTTTGGGGTCAGATGATGCTGTGTGAAATGTCCGGGATTATTTATTTATTTTATCCAAGACACAGTTTTCGCCGTCCGAAACATTTTTTACTATTACATATTTATATACATTTTGTTTGTAAATACATAGAAACACCCGGTATCATACTCGTATATATGTATAAGATGTTATTAATTTGTTTTTTATTATTGCTTCCGCGATCTTAGTCCATTTTTTTTTCGTTTTTCTGTTTGTCTTGAAAAATATTAAAAAAATGACTTTTTTAAATTCCCTTATATTCTCTTGTTAAAGTCATTACCGTCCTAAACTATTAATTATCATGGTCGGCATCACCAAATTTAGGTTCTAACTCCGACTTCCGTAAAATTTATGATTATGATAATTATTACCCATCGATTATTCCTAGACCTAATTTACTAGCTGACCCGCTAATCAAATGTTTCTAATATTCTATGAACCAAGTTTTAAGTATATTACGAATATTTTCATTCAAACTTTGACCCTTCTTTTGCCTCTTTTAAAGGTTTGAAAGTCTACAAAGAAACCTTATAAGTAGTTCTTTGTAGATATATATATATATATATATATATATATATATATATATATATATATATATATATATATATATATATATGTCTGTCTGTCTATTGTTGGCACGGTCTTTCAAAGATAAGGTTTCTTGGACAATTTTTTAATACAATGAAATGGTAATTTTTAAGTCCAGTGTCCTCTCTCCTAGCAAAACTGTTGTTTGGGGGTTTATAAATAGTAGCATATTGCACAGGAAAATGATCACAGCTAGCTACTAGAAAATGAGTACGGCCTAACTCGCACGAGCGAATTAGTCCGCGCGGTTTCAGCTGCGCTATTCTGAAGTTTTTTCTGAATTATGTAATTTTCTACACGATTTTCCGCTAGTGAGTCCCTACATCTGATTTTAGGAGTATGTTTCACAGAGTAACGCGAAAAACATCGCCTCCAAGTAATCCTAGACAGTTTGTAAACATTAAAATAATAATAATAATAATGCCGGACATTTCGTACAGCATCATCTGGCCCCAAAGTAAGCAAAGCTTGTGTCAAAGGTACATGACTCATATATTTATTAACTTTTTTTCTTATATAGTAGTTTGCTAAGTAGATGATAATGAATTCTTATCATTACTGACTTCGGAAGCCAACACTGTGCGTTCGCTTAGCCTTTTTGTTTTGTACGAGCTTCTGTCCGCGTGTTCGCACGCGTGGTACATACATAAAAGCAGCCTATGTCCTTCATTTTTCAATTTATAATTGACCGAGCGAAGCGAGTGTCTCCGTTACAGCTTAGGCAAAAATGCTTTCGTATGTCCGCCGTCTGTCCGGATGTTCTCCTCTACAGGTCGCATTTCTCAACCGATTCTCATGAAATTTTGTGAGCAGGTTCTATAACTATACAGTTTTTTTGTCGATTCAGTTTTTGGAAGCTTTTTAAAATGGAAAAGATATGTGGGTTAAAAACGTAAAAAAGGTTATATTTCAGTCATTTCGAAAAATGTTCGCGAGGTCTACAGCTCACAGAGCCACTATTATTAGTATGGATAGTTAAGTGTCTTTAGGATTCTGAAGTACACAAGGAACCCTTATAGTTTTCTATGTCCGTCTGTCTGTCAGCCCTTAATCTTGCTCTTGCTCGCAGACAATTAGTTTAAACGTGTTGAAATTTTGCACGGTAATACTTATTAGTGACTACAAAGATATGAAATAAATACAAATAAAATACGGTTGTGAGGCATTCGTCCTTTACATGTAAAGTGGGGTTGATTTTTGTATATTACTACCTCATTGTGTGGCATAGGACTTTTGAAGATACTACTTACTACGTGCTTTCTTATACAGGTATTCGTTTGAGCTTGGAAGCGACCATTTTTGGTAGATGTCATGTCCCTATCGACTAAACTGCTGTTTGGATAAACCCGAAATGTTTGACAAAATTGTTGGATTTTAATTAAATTACAAGGACAATTAGCTATGGTAGTCTTTCTTAGCCTTACTGACTTTGGAAACCTTCAATGTGCGTGATCACATAATAATAATAATAACCAGTGGTCGCCCACTGGTCGAAGTTCGACCATAATAAATTATTGATGTAATGATATATGAACACAATTAATGATTTTTTTATGCATAATTTAAAATAATATTAGCATTATGCATTCCTTCTCTATATAAACTACTAGCTGTTGCTCGCGACTCCGTCCGCCTTTTATATTGAAAGGAATTGTAGTGTAAATCCTTCCACAGGTTGCAATTTATCTCCTTAGCAAATTTTATTGATACGTTTCAAACTAATCACACCCATCACCCATTAAAAGTTTCTATACAAACATTCACACCTCATTTACTCCTTTATGAAAGTTATTTTAAAAAATCCTGAAACACGTGTCCATTTATTTTGCATTTTAAGTATTCAAACCAAGTTTCTAAGAAATCACACCACCCGTTAAAAAGTTCCCATACAAACTTTGTCACCCCATTTTACCCCTTTGTTAAGGTTGTGTACATTTATTTTGCATTTTATTTATTCATATCAAGTTTCAAGCAAATCATACCACGCGTTAAAAAGTTTCATACATTCATTTTCACCCCTTTTCACCCTCTTAGCAGTTGAATTTCAAAAAATATTGCCTTAATGGGTGGTTTTGGTTTAAAAGGAAGATACCTTTCAAATTTCAGCTTATTAGCTTCAGCAGTTTAGGCTCGGCGATGATGAATCAGTCAGTCAGTCAGTCAGTCAGGTAAAGCTCATTTATAGGTATAGATAAATTCACCTAGTATGTAAAACATTTCAAAGTGATCCTTGTGATTGTATTTATAAAGTATCTATTGACTTTGACTTTAACTTTAACTCTTAGCTCTCACTTGCACGCTTGGCTCAGGCGGAACGTGACCATGAGTCATGTCTTTTCGTGCGTGCAGCCGGCGTACATCGATTTATAAGACGTTATCACGTCAAAAAGTATATACGTAGTATATCAGTCACGTGGTACCCATAAAATAAGCTCTGCTTACTTTGTGGCCAGATGATACTGTTTGTAATGTTTTATTATTGATTTATTTATATTCAGTACTTAATAAGAAATAAGATTAATTACGCCCGGACTGGTGTTACTGGCCCTGTAGGTATTATACCTGCGTCATAACATAGGTAAGACTGGTTTGTGCATAAGTTCACCTTGTTCTCAATGTTCTATCGAACTTTACATTAAACGCGCTCCACATTCTTGTTGCGAGGTCTCTGTCTCGGGTCTCACCGAGTCTTAACAAAATCGGGAACGGCTTTCCACATTGTCGATCGTCAGTTGTCCATTCGCTACTCGTACAAGGTGGAGGCAATTAATACGAAAAAAAAACGGGTTTTTTTTTTTTTTTACCCATATTATACTCGTAGTTTTCAGGAAAGATACACGACGGCAAAGCATTCCAATCCTAGGCTCTACGCACTATAAATGTGGAAGCAAAGCGCTTCGTTCGTAAGGGTGGTATACTAACAAGGTATGGATGGTACTGAGCGGTACGTCTGCTTGTCCTGTTGTGGTGAACTAACGGCAGCGGGAATGTGGAGGGAGTGTCTCGTGCAAACACAAAACTACACAGAAGCCCTTTGATTCGGGCACGAAATACCGATACAAATTGGACACCACACGAACATAGGCGAAACTTGCCGAATAGGGCCTCTATACTCTCGTATCTGGCTATTCTCGTAGTTTTTCCGAGATTTGATTTTGGATTTTATCTTTATTTTTTGGAGGATTTTGATGAAATTTGATATGGAAAGGAGAAAGATTCTTGACGGACATAGGCTATTTATGTATTTACCATGCTTGCGAAGCCGCGAGCAGCAGCTAATAGTGATATAAAATCATTCTAGGTTGCTTATTGATAACATTTTTATTGTACTGACGTTGCAGTATGAAAGCCTGCTTAGTATTTGTTCTAAATTAAACTACCTTCTCGTATTAAGAAGAAGCATACATAAAAGGTAGTCTTTTGAAGAAAGCGTATTATAATATGAATTACTATATTATTGATAAGAATGCATGGCCTCATTATGCTCTACTCTCTGACATTTAAATGACAGATTTGAAATGTATAAACCATCGTAATAATGTATTCGTTTTCCGTAGTTAAGGTAGTTATAAGATGGATACATACATCAAAAGCGCTAGGACCAGGACGAGTTTCTTGCCAGTTCTTCTCGGGCTTGGGATAGGAGGAATTGGCACCTAAATTCACCGAGTATGTTTTGAGTAAAAATATTTTTGACTTTGACTTTGTTCTAATCTAGTTGTTTGTAAATCTCTAAAAAATAATCACACAAGCATTTTATTTTGTTTTGAGTTTGCAACGTTATCAGCCGTCCAGGGTTGCGTTGTTGCGATGCGATCTTGTAGGTTTCTACCTAAATAGTTTAAAATTACTTTTTATAATTCCTTAAAAGACCTAATTCTTCCAGGCACTTACTTAAAGCTCTTTGAGTAAGTCTTTAAAACTATAGACTTCAACTTATGCAATTAGTTTAATGGAAAATAACTAAATTACCTCATGTCATAATCTGTCTCTGCCTTGATGGATCAAAGGTATTATATAAGTTCTCTAGGTTGTGCACTTGTGGCACAGAACAACTAGCAGTAACGGCCGGTTCGACCGGTTTCCGCTGTTTTTCTACATGCTAGTTAATGTTTTATAACTAAACTTTGCATAATAATGCAAAAGAGATCTTGAATATATAGGATCAAGTTGTTATATTAGTTTTATGAGGCCTAGCTCGCACTAGCGATTTAATCGCTATTCTGAAATATGCTCTGAACACAACAATTCTAAATATAGAATGTCATTTGTAACGCAGTTTTTTTTTCCGCTAGTACGCCTACGTCTGATTTCATTTTCCATCGAATAGCGCGAAAAACTCTCCGCGGATTAATTCGCAATTAGACCATAAGGTTTTCCAATGGCAAAACACAATATATGTATATATATATACAAATATAAAATTGTTATACACATAAAAATAGAGATGGGTTTCAGCAAAATCTTAAAAGTCATTATTAGGAACAGAAACTAATTATACATCCCAAGGTTTTGACTAGAAAAAGTAAATAAGTCATTTATGGGGAACACGGTGCGCTTCTATAATAAGCTTCCTGAAAATGCTACTAAACCTATTCAGAACTTGAAAGGACTCCAAGTAAGCTTTTAATTTCTTCTTTTCGAAGAAAGCGTATTATAACATAAATTTCTATATTTATACCTATAAAAGAACTTAACCTGACGGACTGACTGACTGATTCATCATCGCCGATCCTAAACTGCTGAAGCTAAAAAGCTGAAATTTGGAAGGTATCTTCCTTTTACACCAAAACCAGCCACCACCCAGGATTTTTTGAAATTGAACTCCTAAGAGGGTGAAAAGGGGTGAAAACGAATGTATTGAAATTGTAATGTATTGATGAAACTTTTTAACGTGTGGTGCGATTTGTTTGAAACTTGATATGAATAAATAAAATGCCAAATAAATTGACGCGTGTTTCAGGATTTTTCTAAATAACCCTAACAAAGGGGTAAAATAGGGTATCAAAGTTTCTATGAGAACTTGTTAACAGGAGGTTTGATTTCTTAGAACTTGGTTTGGAAACTTAAAATGCAAAATAAATGGACATGTGTTTCAGGATTTTTCAAAATAACCCTCATAAAGGAGTAAAATGGGGTGTGAATGTTTCTATGGAAACTTTTAATTGGTGGTGGGTGTGATTGGTTTGAAACTTATCAATACAATTTGGTAAGGAGATAAAAAGCATCCTGGGGAAGGATTTAAGCTACAATTCCTTTAAAAAAATATGCGGACGAAGTCGCGAGCAACAGCTAGTTATTGATAAGAATGCATGGCCTCGTGTTGCTCTGCCTTCAGACAGTTAACTGACATATTTGAAATGTATAAACTTCTTCGGCTTCGCACACGTGGTACGTACTTAAAAAGTAGCCTATGTCCTTCTCCAAGGTACCATCCATCTCTATACCAAAATTCATCAAAATCGGTTCAGCGGTTTAGGCGTGAAAACGTGACAGACAGACAGACAGAGTTACTTTCAAATTTATTATATTAGTAAGGATTGTAATGATGTATTAGTTTTTCGTAATTAAGGTAGTTGTAAGATGGCTCATACAAAAAGCGCTAGGACCAGGACGAGTTTCTTGCCAGTTCTTCTCCAGCTTGGGTTACGAGGAATTGGCACCTAAATTCACCTAGTATGTAAGACGTTTCAAAGTTATCCTTGTGATTGTATTGAATAAAACAATTTTACTTTTGACATTGAAAAGGTTAACGAGTAAACTCGCATACCTACTGCGAATTTATGCAACCTTCCATTGTTTTGGACTAACATATCTACTTCAATTCATTAACTCTATTTTTGTCTCTGAGTCCCATTTTCGTTGAAGACAGTTTTGCATATTAGGTGTACTGGCTTCACATCTCAGTTGGTAGTAGCTTTGCCTTCTGGGCTGTAGGTTGAGGCTTCAATTCCCTCCCAGGAAATATATTTGTGAAATGAACATAGATTTTTAATCTGTGTCTGGGTGTTATAAAAGTATCATAAATAAGTATTTCAAATATTTATTTTGAAATACATATATATGATACTTTTCTAGTAGGTATTCTATCAGTCATCTTGTTCGCATTTTTGTAAATAAATAAATAAATATTCATATAAATAGCTATAATAACAAATTAGTTATGTTTGGCAGCAGTGTTTGGCGAATGGTCCACCAATTTTTTTTCTTCATTTATTTATTCCTATCGTTGATTTGTTGGAAACTATTTTGTGTTGTAGATGGTAGCACCGGAAGTGAATAAGTTCCTAGGATACTCATTAAAATACAACAATGGTTTGTCTAACAATAATATCGCGTGCGACAGTAAAGCCCATACCTACCATAATATAACTAATAGCTAGTGCCTTACCTACATACAATAGCCGGTAACATTTTATCAGAAGATAATAATCACATTACTGAAATAATAAGTCAAACAATACATTAATTCCAAAATTGTATTGAATTGAATTGAAATTACACATAATGGACGGGGCTCACAGCCACTGAACTGACTAAACATTTGTCTGATGAACATAGATGTTTGTTCTATGGATGTGTGTTATAAGGCTGTACCTACCTATTATAAACTCTCTTAAAATACCGAATTTGTAGGGTATGATGGTATATGCACCAAAATAATTAAAAATTGTTCAGCAGAAGTGATAGAAGTCTTAACCTATTTAGTAAATCTATCATTTCAATCAGGAATTTCCGTTAAAACTTAAATATTCAATTGTTAAACGTATTTTAAAAAAAAAATACCCAACTGACATTAACAACTACCGTCCTATAACATTAATACCCATATTTTCAAAAATTTTCCTTCTCAAAACCTTAACAAACATAATATTATAAAAAGTAACCAGAACGGATTCCAGAAAGGTAAATCGACTACATTGGCCGCTTTTAATCTAGTTAAAGCCATACTTGAGAATGTTGACCAAAATAAGTTTGTCTCAGCAGTGTTCTTTGATATGAGGAAGGCGTTCGATTATGTTTTTCATAAAAGACTGTTAGCAAAATGTGAGTTGTATGGTATACGTGGTCTTACTCATGATTGGATCAAAAGTTACCTGGACAAACGGACTCAATGCGTAGAAGTTAGATTAAATTTAAATAAAGTTAGATAAAATTGAATGACAAAAATGAACTTATTGATAGGTGTGCCCCAAGGCAATGTTCTTGGGCCACTGTTGTTTTTATTATACATTAATGATTTACCAGACATCACTAATAACCATTGTACACTTTTTGCTGACGACATCTCTATAGTAGTAACTAATGCCAATGAGCCTGAACACATACAAGACTTAAATAACACAGTCGGAATGTGTATTGATTGGTTAAGCAAAAATAATCTTAAAGTAAATGTAAAAAAACAAAGTTCATTAAATTTTATAATAGAAAACGAAAAGGACGTGCATTTAAGGTGACTTATCAAAATGATGAAATTCAGGAAAGTGATACTGTTGTGTTCCTTGGTCTAAAACTTGACAATGTATGCTCATGGGTACCACACATTGAGCATATTATAATAAATAGTTTCATTTACGCGTTATGGAATATTGCAAACATAACTGATCATAAAACTGCTTTGCTAGCCTATCACGGTTATATAGCATCCCTTCTTAGGTACAGTGTTATAATATGGGGGAACGGAGTTAATGCCAAGGCTTTATTTATAGCGCAAAAAAAGTGCCTTCGTGCAATATTCAACAAGCCACCTTGGGAACCTTGTACACCAATATTTAAAAAAAACAAGATTTTGACCTTGCCGTGTATGTATATTTTAGAGATGTGTAAATTTGTCAGATCACATGCGGAATTATTTGACACTTTCGAACAGGTATACAAATTTAACTCTAGACATAAGGACAGACTGGCAATACCTGTTCATAAAACTGAATTGTTTAGTCGCAACTATTACACCATGGCTATCAGAATTTACAACAAATTGTCAAGTCATGTGAAAGAGCTGAGGGGGCCCTTATTCAATATAAAACTATTAAATTAATTAATTAATAATTGTTTCTATTCTGTTGACATCTATCTTCATTTTAAGTTTTGACCTATTATTAAGTATGTGTTTTATTATATCAGAATGATCAGAATCAGTTGACAATTTTAATTTACTTATAAGTTATTTTAAATTGGTATTAGTAGTGACATTATATTAATGATATGTTATAATTTCAATTGATTTGTATGATAAATGAAATATATTCACGTGCCTGTACTCGGGCTAGATATGCAGCTCTACTATTGACAATTCCACCTAATGTATATTATAACCATCAGATTATAGATTATAGAGATAGATTGTATCTTTTGAAAGGACATAGGCTACATTATGTAGGTACCAAGCGAAGCCGCGGGTAGAAGTTAGTATATTTCGTATACCTATGGCAAAAAAACTTAAACACACGCCATCTACCGACTCTGCAACCAACCATTATCTACAAGGTAAAACTACTTTCCTAGGGTAAACCTTCCTACATATCTACCTCCGTACATATCTTCATCCAGTATCCAGGGTTAGACGCTAGATGTCGCTTGAAAAAAAATGTTATGAAATTAAATGAATGCTTTTATTAACTTTTCCGAAAACTTTTAGAGCTCATCTCGGGTTCCCTTCGCCTTCACGACACCGTCTTCAGCCATTTCAGAGTATTTCGCTATAAAGTTATCCCAAAACTCGCCTCGTTCACCCAAGGGATTGTTCTTCATCTGCAGCTTCTTAGCAATGTGAAGATAGTTCAGGCTACCGTTTTTGCTCATTGGCTCCCACGAGATGCCTTTTAATATTTCATCTCCCGACGGTGTAGGGTTTCTGAAAGAAAATATTGTTAGGAAGTTGTAATCTTGTATTAAGTTACATGATTGAGTTCGCTGGCTCTTATAGAATATTCATTTGTTTCTCTTAAATATGTAAGAAAACACGTTTTATGTTGTTACAGCTTGGAAGTTCCGTGAGGATTTCTAGTGGTATTTGTTAGGCTTTACCCCAAACTAAGCATAGCTTGTATTATGATGACCAGATGACTGATAGAATATATATATATATAAATACTTATGAGCTCTGTGGTGCAGTGGGCCACGGTGCGGCTAAGACGCAGAAGGTTGCGGGTTCGATTCTCGCCACAGGGCAAATGTTACTATGATCTGCAAGTGTTTGTCTCGGGGTGTTTTTATGTATAATATGTATATATAAAAAAAGTATATCAGTCATCTGGTACCCATAACACAAGCTCTGCTTACTTTGGGGCCAGATGGTGCTGTGTGGAATGTTGAATTGACGACCTCTGTAGCGCAGTGGGCTTAGGTCCGGCTGAGACGCAGAAAGTTGCGGGTTCGATTCCCGCCGTGAAACAAATGTTTGTATGATCTGCAAGTGTTTGTCTCTGGTTTGGGTTTTTCTGTGTATAATATGTATGTATTAAACAAAACAAAATAAAAAGGATATGAGTAGTATATCAGTCATGTGGTACCCATAACACAAGCTCTGCTTACTTTGGAGCCAGATGATGTTGTGTGATGTCCGGGATTATTTATATTATTTATTTATATATGTCCGGGATTTTTATTGTTATGACACTTTATAACACCAAGACACAGAACAAACTCCTACATTCAACACATTAATGTTTGTGTAGGGAGGATTTGAACTCACAACTTACAATAGCGCAGAAGGCAGCTGAGCCATATTTTGGCTGAGCTGACAGGCCAGTCAAGATATGGATTGATACACGTATACATAACTACTATATAGGTACATAGCTTGTATATACTATTATTATATTATTAGTGTTCTTATCAAGTGCATGTGAGCACGCAAAGTAAAGGCTTCTGATGTCAGTAAAGTTAAGAATGAGTAGTGGCCAGGCCCCAAGCCGATTCAAATGTATATACATAGTTAGACAAAACAAACAATAAATGGATAGGGTTGTTTTGTTTAGTTTTATGGTTTTCAAATCGGGCTATTAATATTCGAAATCTAAATGCTTACTAACCTAAATCCTTGTGATTCAACCATGAGGGTTACTTATTGCAGTTCAAAATTTCAGTACGATTATAGTTTGCGAGATTATTAGACACTAGCGACCCGCCCCGGCTTCGCACGGGTGCAATGCTCATACTAAATATACTACAGAATGTAATATACAACGTTATCGAAGAGAATAACATAAACTAAGAGTTAGACATATTCCATTGCAGAGTTTTGTGTAGACCTTTTTAGGGTGTACAATACTGTACCTAGTACTTTATTTTGATCTATCTTGTAGGGTTCAGCCAGCGTTTACAATGTAAGCGCAAAAAAATGAGTTTATTTACGACATCACATTAGAAACCTCTAAAGTTATCAGTGTTTTTCTACTATATTATGCATGTATTATACATATAAACCTTCCTCTTGAATTACTCTATCTATTAAAAAAACTGCATTAAAATCCGTTGCGTAGTTTTAAAGATCTAAGCATACATCGGGACAGACAGACAGCGGGAGGCGACTTTGTTTTATACTATGTAGTGATAGTGATATCTATAGACAGACACACAGACGGACATAGCAAAACTATAAAAAAAATAAACCTAATTTTATTTTATTGACGCTCACCAGTAACGAAGATATGTTAAATTTATTCCATGTAACTTTTAAATTGTGTTTAACATACCCAGTCTTAGCAAAATTGCTCCACATCCTAACCATCCGCTTCAATACTTTATGTTCAAGTGGCTCGCTCACTAGTTTCTCCAGCTGCAGATAATCTCTTTTGATTCGATAGCAAACATGTAAATAGCACAGTTCGTCCCCCACCGTCGCTCCCCAAAACTGGCCATTAAATCTTGAGTATCGAGATATGACCTGGCTATTCTCGTTTAGCTGGCCTCTAAAGTCGAACATGTAGAAAAATACAGGGGACTCTAACTTATTAGACAGATATTTTGCAGCTTGATTTAATGAGTAACTTTGTAATAAATCACCACTGTACACTGAATATTCTATAGTAAGACTATAGTCCAATGGCTTATCACCCAAATAAAATTTAGCGATCTCCTGTGTTGCATCTTTAAATATTTCGCTTTCTTGATCAAACCTGTATCCAGTTCTGATTGGAAACTGGAGCATGTTCTCTTGAGCATTATATGTCAGTAATCTAGGATCAGTCAGGAAATGGGAACAAAAATCTAAGCCTTCGCGGGAGTTGAAGCCAATTATTGTGGGGACGTCATTAACAACAGTACCGTTTTCAGGCAAGACCGACAGCACTGCATCAGAATGGTTATGCTCTATTATCGGGTTGAACGGTTGTGCGTTGATCTGGTTGTATGTTATGGTACTAGAATTTGTTAAAACGTAGACTACTTTGTTCAGTAAGCTCACTGCGTCTATTTTCTGTAGCTCTTCTAGAAGGACTGCGCTGTCTTCTGTTTGAATGTTAAATTTTTCTCCGAGCTCAAATGCTCTCAGTCTTGAATCGTCATAGAACCACAGAGTGTCATGGGCGTTCCCACTTTGAATTATTGCACCGGAATATAATCCTTTAGCTTTTTCTGAGTACATTAACATATTTACTAGAGCTCCGCCTCCTACGCTTCCCATCAATGTAACTTTCTCAGGGTTACCCCCAAAGCTGTTGATATTATCTCTAACCCATTCTAGACCAAATATGAAATCTCTCAGACCGTTATTGCCAGGTATAACGTCATCGTTAGTTGTGAGGTATCCGAAGATACCTAGTCGGTAACCAATTGTGACGACTATAATGTCTTCTTCTAAAAAAAAGTCAGGGGAATACGTTTTAGATCCGTTGAAGCCTGTCTTGAAGCTATCGTTATAGTCGAAGATAACAACTGGAAAATTTCCTTGGATGTTAGGTGTGAAGATGTTTATAAAAAGACAGTCTTCGGACCCTGATATGCCAAATGGCTCGCTCATCCGCATACGGGCGCTAAATTGCATACATGTAGGTTTGTTTCGAAATGCTTCTAATGTCTTATTCCAACCATTATGTGGGGTTGGTGGCTGAAAATAAAAAACAAAGGACGTTCCTAGGTATTTTGTTACTATATAATATATGTTATATTGTTTCATCTAAAGAAATGTACTGAATAATATGCAATAATATAAAAAATCTGTTTCACAATTGCCACGTTGAATGCTAATACGCTGGGCCAGATAGGAGCTAGCTTTTGGGTAATGCGATGTTTCTACCAGTCCCTGAAAATAATTTTAAAAACGCAATGGGCTTCTGTTCCTTACGGGCTCAGGGTCTCGACTTTTGAGGTCCTCGGCACATTCAGCCATCGCACCAGCTCTAACGGAAGTCTTTGACAGATGGGATGCTGCCAGAATATAAGTAGTAATGGTATATTTCTTCTTTGATTTCGTAATTAATGGTTTTACTTACCTTGAACCGTAGTTTTTCAATAGGAGCATTGGCGTAAGGGATACCTCTAAACGCATTGTATTCCTGTCTTTTGATTATCGTATTTTCAACTTTACCTAAAACAACACCTTGTCCTAACTTAACCTCTACTGTTTCATAACTTAAACACACTTTAGCTAGTCCTAAAACTATGAAATTTACCAGTAGTGTAGCTATTTTAGCCATTATTAATTTAATTTCAATTCAATAGTAATACATTAGTTTGAACACATTTTCGAGTTAGTTTACTTCTGAATAACGATTGATAACAAAAAATAAGTACACATATACGTGTACTTTACTTATCATGTGTTATCAGCAATTTAATACCTATTATCAGTCATAAAATAATATTATATGTTCAAGTAATTTTCAAAAACGGTAGGTTCTTAATCTGGGATTAGATGATGGAAGTCGCTAACGATTTAGGATTATCATCAGACCCTAATATAAATGGATAGTCACCGTTCACGTAACAAAATAATGTAGGAATTGAAATTTAAGATAAAAAGAATAATAAGAAAATAAATTAAGTTTATTGTTATCATAGCATTATATAAACAAACGGTATTTTTTATCCCAAAATATGGAACATAAATTTGTGATTGCCGTACTTAGTTTTACCGACCTGTACCTACAGGTCGGTAATACTAAAGTACGGCAAGAAAACGAAATACGAATAGTGTAGTTATCTAACTACAGTATTCGCATTTAGTTTTCTTCAATAGTATTATATTTACGAACTTAGTGGCGTGAAAAAACTACAGTTCATCTTTTAAATCTTTGACGACACCATCTACAGCCATTTCTTGATATTTGGCAAGGAAGTCATCCCAGAATTTGATCCTGTCACTGTGTAGATTCGTCTTTATTTCAAGGTCTTCGCTAATGACCATGCATTCTTTATTCTCTTTCGTCGCTGGTAGCCAAATAAAGTCTTCACCTACAGGTGTTGGATTACTGCAAATAAATATGTTTTTTATCATTAGGTATCACTTTAAACAGTTTGCTTAGATATGTCAAAAAATATAAACATAAGAACGTACCCAGTTTTAGCAAAATTAGCCCATAATCTAACCATCCTCCACAGCACCTTCATTTCTTCAGAATCTGGATCTTGCATGGCTTTCTTGTATTCCTTCTTTATCGGCTTGCAGACAAATAAGTAACATAACTCATCACCTATAGTAGCTCCCCATGTGCCATCCATCGTCAAAGCTTCCTTTAATACCTTCTTCTTCCTCATATTTAGTTCTCCACTGTAGTCAAAAGCGTAATAATACACAGGGGTAAACGTATCATTTGTGTATTTCCTAACAGTGTAGTCAATAGCATAAAATGATATGGCATCACCTGTGTACCTTATATACTCTCCAGGTCTACTAATCTTTACATAGCCTTCATCAAAATAAAAGTCCTTAGTTTCTTGGATGGCTTGGCGAAATAAATTGTTATTTATTTTAAAACGATAATCAACTCTAATAGGTAGATTTAAATGGAAATCTCTGTTAGCAAAGGTAAGATACTGCGGCTTTCTCAAAAACCGTTCTGTCATTTCAATGCCTTCATTTGTGTTGTACCCGATCATTACTGGTACACTTATATCAATAGGACCTTCTTCAGGCAGTTTAGAGATGAATGCATCCGGATGTTCGTGTTCTATGACAGGAGAAAAAGCTAATAAGGGCATCTGAATGTTTCTCCCATCATCAACGTGAATCGAGGATATTTCAGCTTCTACTATAGTCTTAGCATCTAATCGGTTCAGTTCTTTGAGTAGTAAAGAGCTGGATGTATGTTGAATCTTTAGAGCTTCTCCTATAGCTTTCGCTCTCAATTTTCCTTTTTCTTTTGAATTGAAGTATGCAGAGCTCCACGATGTTCCACTTTGTAATATTGCTCCACTGAACAATCCCTTCGCCTTCGGAGAGTGTAGCATTAGGTCTACTATCGCTGCTCCAGCATCATTGCCCATTAGAGTTATTCTAAAGTTATTACCACCAAATTTATGTATGTTCGTTTGAACCCAAGTGAGGGCTAATATTACATCTTTCAGGCCGTTGTTCCCAGGAAGCAAATCGTCTTCGTACGACAAAAAACCTAAAGAGCCAACACGGTGACTGATTGTGACAATAATAACACCTTCTTTCATGAAAAAATCTGGGCCGTAGTCCTTCGTCCCATTGTGTGTAATTTTAAAATGTTCTGAACTTAGGAATACTATGACAGGTAAGTTGGGGTTTTGATTTGTGGGCAGTTGTGGGGTGTTGATGCTGAGATGTAGACAGTCTTCCTGGCCACAGAATCCATAATTTTTTAACGGTCTAATTGGGAGGTTGAACTGCGGACAGTGGATTTTCTCTTTTTTTGCTTGCAGCACGCCTTCCCATTTTGGATGGGGTTGTGGTGGCTAAAAAAGATACAAATTATTACTCGTATAGACGAATGTTATTTAATCTTTTGATACTTATTCTTTGTGCAACACAAGTATATACATACATCTATGTCTATATATTTAAAAGTACTGTAACAATGTACATGTAAGAAATTATACTAAAACACTTTAAAAAACATTTTTTGTATACCACATAATATTATTATATCTACCTTAAACCTCAAATCATCAATTGGCGCCTGCGCGTACGGAATGCCCAAAAACGAGTAGTACGTCTCATTCTCAATAATAGAATGTACCTCTACACCTTCCACTGTTCCTGATTCCGTTTCTACTAATAAACTTGCTCCTGCAATATGTATACACAGCACTGCACTAAGATAAAGGCACACTTTACCGGCCATGGTTTATCGTGTAATTGTTTACATCCACTATATGCGTAAAACCTATATTCTCAAAACTGACGTGTCTTTACGATAGTAGACTAATCTATCTGGGTTTCCAATATGAACCTTATCTAACGACTGTATTACGTTACTTTATTGATATCTACGGTACTTAGTTAATCTTATGCTACTAAAAAGCCGATTAGAGTATGTTTTACGCTGGGTATTAGGAATTTTTTAGAAAATCTAAATATGTATAATTTTCACTCAAAACACAAAACGGCACAAATGCATGCGCCATGATCACGAGATAAACTCGTGAGTAATCATAGCGCATGATATGTGAGTTTAACTGTTCGGCAACTGTGCCGAAATATCGGGAAACAGTTAAACTCACATATCATGGCAAATATCCCGTTTTGACTGAAAATTATGGTCAAAACCATGATAGTTTCAAAAGTTATATAGTAAGTAGTCAGGTAATCAATATACCAACTTGATGGGTTTTTATTAACAATATTATATTTATTTCAGGCAATGCAATGTACAACAAAATCAGACCCATAGAAGACATACCTTACAGACACATAAAAAGAAAAAAAAACATTCACATAATGAAATTAAGCTTTATTTACAGAAATGAATTAGGTAGGTTCAGAACTGTAAAAATATATTATGAAAAATGTGAAGGGTTTCTAATTGTTTAGGTCACAATTGCCATGTCTTTTATGAAACACATTCTTTACCTCGAAACTGACATTTCCTATCTAGGAACAAGTAAGTTCAGTGTTGAGTAGGTACCTGTCAAAATTTGTATTTTTTCTCCTATTCACATTATTAACAAAATCAAATCAAAATACCCTATACAGCAAATAAACCGCCCACCTAGTACTTTGCAATACTACTTTAGAATATTTTCTCTGATTCCATTTTCTCAAGAAGTATAAAACTTACAACTATCTATTGGTACACCTACAGAATGTGCGTATCATGATGATTATAATTACGTTTTAAAAACTAAAAAGAAACCGACTTCATTGAATGAAATTTGAGCCTATAATACATTTTTAGTTGCAAGTAGATGTATTATGTATATATATAATATGGGTAGACCAAATAAACGGACCGCTCCAATAAGACAGCGAGGTACCTACGTGAAAACATCGATGTGTAAAATTTTTAGATTTTCGTTGATTTTTCAGCTCGACCGATTTTGATAAAATTTATATGGGACCTCCTATGAAATATACCCTTTCAAACAAAAAAATAATTTTCAAAATCGGTTCAGCCCTTTTCGAGTAATCGGTGAACATACATAACAAAAAGATTCCGACGAATTGAGAAACTCCTCCTTTTTAATAAAGCCGGTTAAAAATCCTTCAAAAACTCTTCCTAATTAGATTAACAATACTTAACAACATCATGTCTGCCTTCTATTTTTAACCGACTTCATCGAAAAGGAGGAGGTTCTCAATTCGTCGGAATCTTTTTTAACCGACTTTATCAAAAAGGAGGAGGTTCTCAAATCGTCGGAATCTTTTTTTTTTTTTTTATGTTTTTTTTTACCGATTACTCGAAAACGGCTGAACCGATTTGAAAAATTATTTTTTGTTTGATAGGGTATACTTCACAGGTGGTCCCATATAAATTTTATCAAAATCGGTCGAGCTGAAAAATCAACGAAAATCTAAAAATTGTATACATCGATGATGTTTTCATGTGTTTTCATACCTCGCTGTCTCATTGGAACAGTGCGTACATTTGGCCTACCCATATTATATATATACAAAATACATCTACTTTCCATTAAAAATGTATTATAGGCTCAAATTTCATTCAATGAAGTCGGTTTCTTTTTAGTTTTTAAAACGTAATTATTTTATGTATGTTCACCGATTACTCAAAAACGCCAGAACCGATTTCAAAAGTTTTTTTTTTGTTAGAAAGTTATACTTCCCAGGTTTTAAAAGTTTTTAAAAAATCAACAAAAATCTAAAAATTGTATACATCGATGATATTTTCGTTACCTGCAGTGCAGTGCGTTTAGTTGGTCTACCCATATTATATATAAACAAAATACATCTACTTTTACTACACTAAAAATTTCAGAATAATATAATTCTGAATATATAATATATTTTATGCTCTCAATGTATCCAATGAAGTCGGTTTTCTTTTTAGTTTTTAAAACGTAATTATATAATTACATTATTAGCTGGCGTGGTGTTGAAATATGCTCTGTCCTTGTCATTCCAATATGAATGAAAAGAGATTTGATCAACTCATTAGCTATATTTGTAAGCCAGTTTCTACGTAGAGGATTTAACCTTAGGTGTTATCATAGTTCATCTTTTTTACTTTTGAGATCTCGAACTATTCCATCTACAGCTCGCTTCTCCCACCTTGCGATAAATTTGTCCCAGAATCGGAATCTCTTTTTGTATATATCCTCCTTTACTTCCATGGACTTGTGGATGTGAAGATACTGTTTCTTTTCGGTGGTAAAAGTAGGCCAGATTAGACCTTCTAGTACATCATCACCCTCCGGTGTCGGGTTACTGAAAATTAATTAAATACAATTAATATATTGTTTGTATAGATCTCCCCTCCTAATTTTTTATTATAGAACTCTCCTCCTAATTTTTTATTATGAAATTGACGGGAAACATATTTAATAGACTTAAAATGGGAACGTGGATAAATTGAATTTAAACCACTTAATATTCCCCACCATTCTGTTGACATACCGACTAAGTGACAAAATAACACTTGTGTTGCTGCCAAGCAAAATGTCCATGTGGGTACGGTAAAAAATAACTACATAAAATTCAAGGAACGTAAGGATATTAAAAAAAAATCTATTGAAAGAATTATTGAGGTGTCGTGTGTCTAGCTGGAGCGGCATGTCGTCGTGAGCGTTTAAAGTCCTCCCAATGCTTCTCCTCCTATTGCAAAAAATAGCTTGTGATAAGATCATAATTGTTAGTGGTGATTTTAATATCAATATTCCGATTGATCCATTATCGGAAAGACTTTTAAACTTATTTAAGTGTTTCAATTTAAGTCCTCTTTTTGATGAACCTACAAGAGTGACACTAACAACAGCCACTTGTCTAGATAACATTTATTGCAGTTGCACACCGGTTCATAAGTGTGTACTAAAACATTTTAGTTCTGACCATTACGGTCACTGCGCCACCTTTTCTTGTGATCGTATAGTTGAAGCTCAGAACTTTACTCACCGACCTATTACAGAGAGCCGCATCAAAACATTTCAAAGTAGAATTGACCACAAAGTTTCCCTTGTACCATGCAAAAAAAACATGCAAAACAAAAAATTGTGCTCGATTTGTCGACTGGGCTACACCGGGTATTTATAGAAGTAGGAATACATTGTATGAATTATATGCTACCAGAGAGACAATGTTAGATGATCCAGTTTTTATCTTATATGTTAGGAATTACTCAAAAGTCTTCAAAAAAGTTTGTCATGCCGTCACTATTTTTGAGAAAAATAATAGAAAATTCAACAAATAAAATAAAAGCAACTTGGAAATTAATTAATAATGAAACAGGTAAATCAAGGGCTCGCAATATACAGTTCAAATTGAATATAAATGGTACAATTTTGACAAAGGTACAGGATGTTGCGAATGCATTTGATAGTTTTTTCTCAGATATACCAAAAATAGTAACCAAATCGTTAAACTCTTCAGCCTCCAGAGCTTCCGTTATATTAGAATCTAGTGTTGCAAAATGTAAGAATGAGTTTAGTTTTAGCTACATTAACGAGGCTAGTATTGTAAAAGCATACAAGTTAATTAATATAAAAAATACAGAAGATCTTTGGGGAATGTTTACAAAGGTGCTGGGTGTCATTATCTTAGATATTGCACCATGTTTAGCTTATATTTTTAATAGATGTATCGACGAGGGAGTTTTTCCCGATCTCATGAAACACAGTAAACTCATTCCCATGTTTAAGTCTGGAAGTAAAAGTGATCTCGCTAATTATAGACCGATATCGATATTACCTGCTTTAAGTAAAATCTTTGAAAAAATAATTCTTAATCAGTTATTATACCACTTTAACGTTAACGGCCTGCTACATAGTAATCAATACGGATTTACTAAAGGTCGATCAACAGCTGATGCAGGTATAGCGCTCTTCAAGCATATATTTGAGGCCTGGGAGAAGTCACAGGATGCAGTTGGGGTATTCTGCAATCTATCTAAGGCCTTTGACTGTGTGAGTCATGCAACCCTAATCACAAAGTTAAAATATTATGGCATTAAAAACCGGGCGATTGACCTCATACAGTCTTATCTATCCAATAGACTCCAGAAAGTAGACGTGGGTGGTGAGAGGTCTTTGGGATCAATTATTGATATAGAGGTACCTCAGGGATCGATACTAGGCCCTTTTTTATTCCTAGTATACGTTAACGATTTACCTTTTTTTGTAAAAAATATTTGTGATATAGTTTTATTTGCAGACGATACGTCTTTAATTTTTAAATTTGATAGAGGTAAAACCAGTATTTGCGATAACGTAAATGAATCCTTATCGTTAGTTCTTAACTGGTTCACTGTAAATAATCTTTTGCTTAATTAAAAAAAAACTAAATGTATCAAATTCACTTTGCCAAATGTTATTCATAGCCCGTCCAACATTGAAATAAATGGAGAGGCAATGAATCTTGTAAGTTCCACGATCTTCCTAGGTCTTAATATTGATGCAAAACTACAGTGGGGACCACAAATTGAAACACTTGCTGGTAGGCTTAGTTCCGCTGCATATGCAGTTCGTGCGATACGGTGGCTTACTGATGAAGCTACAGCTAGACTAGTTTATTTCAGTTACTTCCATAGTGTCATACGGCATCATTCTCTGGGGGAAAGCAGCTGATATTGGTAAAATATTTGTAATTCAAAAAAGGGCAATACGTGCCATTTATAAAATGAAACCACGAGAATCTTTGAGAGAAATATTCAAAGAAATTAATATTCTCACAATAGCTTCACAATATATATATGAAAATTTGTTATATACACATAAAAATAGAGATGGGATTCAGCAAAATAGTGACCTTCATAAAATCAACACTAGGAATAAACATAAATTATACATCCCTAGGTTTCGACTAGAATAAGTTAATAAGTCATTTATGGGGAACACGGTGCGCTTCTATAATAAGCTTCCTGAAAATGCTTCTAAACTACCTATTAAGAAATTTAAAGCATACATTAAAGGTAGTCTTTTGATGAAAGCTTATTATAATATAGATGACAATATTATTGATAAGAATGCATGGCCTCATGTCGCTCTGCCGTCAGACAGTTAACCGACACACTTGAAATGTATAAACTCTCTTGTATTAGTATTTCGTAGTTAAGGTAGTTATAAGATGGATCATTATAAAAAAGCGCTAGGACCAAGACGAGTTTCTTGCCAATTCTTCTCGAGCTTGGGTTAGGATGAATTGGCACCTAAATTCACCTAGTATGTAAGACGTTTCAAAGTGATCCTTGTGACTGTATTGAATAAATCATCTTTTGACTTTGACCTTGACTTTGTACATAGAATGTACTTAAGTATATTATGTATAATTTGATCTATCAAGGAGTTTCGTGAAGTCATCTGACCCATAGATCTACTCAAAGGACGATTATGTAACAATGATTTTGATTAGAACTAAGTGTTGAAAATGGAATCGAATTTGTCTATGTAACACTTTTCCTCACCCATATTTCACGAAGTTAGTCCATAGTTTAACTAATTTCTTTAGCACGATCCTTTCTTCCGAGTCAGCTCCATGTTTTAGATAAGTTTCCACTAAATCTGGGCATTTGAATAAATAGCACATTTCGTCTCCCATCGCCGCTCCCCAGATCACGTCATTTACAGTGGAAAGCTTGATCAAATTGTTTTTATTCTCATTGAAATCACTAGAATAATTAAAATGGTAGTAGTAGACAGGAGCAGTGGATATTTGAGCGTACTTTTTTGCAGCGTAGTCTGTAGGGTAGGCTATAATCACATCACCCATGTAAGTCGCATAGTCTTTGACACTGTTAAGGGTTATTTTACCCTTTAAATAGAACTTCTTAACTTCTTCTATGGCCTCATACATAGGTTTATGGGAAGGGTCAAATGCAAAGTTTAGTCTTGTTGGGAACAGAAGAGGAAAATCTTTTTTGAGGTAAAATATATACCTCGGTTCTAATAAATAATGCAATGAGGTTTCCACACCTACTTGAGAGTTAAAGCCAATCATAACTGGTTTATCTATTCTTAATGTGTTTTCAGGGTAGTCAATAATTAAACCTTCAGGATTCTTCTCTACGATAGGAGCGAAAGCTACTACGTTTCTTTGTGTTTCCTTGAAATAGTCTTGTGGCATAGCATGTACATCTCTCATTGTAATATTCATGGCTGGGATTTCATTTAAGTCCTTAAGAAGACTCTCACTCGTCGACGGATGTTTTTCAAATAGTTTAGCAAGTTCAAAAGCTCTCTTTCTAACGCCCTCTTGCAATATCGCAGGCGTCCATGCGCTTCCACTCTGCAAGATTGCAGATTTAAACAGGTCTTTTTTTGTTGAATGAAGTAAAAGATCAACTACAGAAGCACCTCCGTGGAGCCCCATCAGAGTTATTTGTTCTGGATCTCCACCGAATTGATGAATATTATGTTTAACCCATTCTAATCCAGCTACTACATCTTTTAACCCAGAGTTTCCCCAAAGATGTTCATCCTCTAAAGATAGGAATCCAAAAGCAGACAGCCGGTGACTTATTGTAACCACTATCACATCTTCTTCAATGAAGAAATCCGGTTGATAGTCCTTGGTTTTGTTATAGGAATTCATGAAAAAATCATTGTGTAAGAACATAACGACGGCTCTCTTAGCGTCGTCTGTTGCCGGAGTAAAAATGTCCAAGTACAGACAGTTTTCAGAACCAAATAAACCCAAGGGTTGCCCTTTCTTGATGTTTTGGTTGAATTGCACACATGCTTTCTTATGTTTGGTTGCAACCAGGACATCTTCCCATGGAGCCAAAGGCTGAGGTGGCTGAAATCATTTAATAAAGTACATAGGTATTGTAGCATCAATATCTGTCAATATTCTGTGGTGAGTGACCAAATACTATCAATACTAAAAGATTAGTTTTGACACATAACGTGGCTTTATGCGATATAATTTACACATTTTAACCTACCAAAAATCTAAGATCATTCACAGGTGGTACAGCATATGGTATCCCTAAAAACCCAACGTATTCCTCATTTTTGAACAAACTTTTAAAAACTTTTCCCGAAATTTTCCCATGGGTTGTATCCACTATATTATTTTGACAAGCTAAACAAATAACGCATAGGATAGCGTTAATAAAAATGTATTTAATATAATACATTATTAACGTGCTAATCACTTAAAATTATTAGCAGAATGTTACTTTATCAATCCACGTAGCCGTATCATTTAACAGTGTTAATCGATATATCCGAACTTATCTTATCATAATGATTTTTCCGATTCTTCATTACGAAGAATTAGTTTTTAGATGCAAATAAATTGGCCAATATGCGTGTATAGAGTTATATTATATCTTCTTTAGTTATTACTAAATTATTATTAATAAACTATTAGCTACTCGCATAGTAAGCCGTATGAGAAAAATAAATTAGAACTTAAGATTTGAACTCGGGAGGTGGGTTAAATAATTCAACAATATCAAACATTGATTTCATGTAACCTTTACTGTATCCTCCATTCAGTATAAGTCACGTCATTGCGTTTTAATATCCCGCGAAAACATTGTTTTCAAAACATTTAAATGGTTGTTAAATTCTACTGACGTGTATGTGTAATATATATATTATCCATTGAAATAATCACCAAAAGTTTTCAGTATTCTAGTAAATTGTTCATTTGTCGGTCTTGGAAATTGCTGAGTATCAATTGAAGTCATTATGTCGTGGACCTTCCTCCTATTTGTAACCGTAGAGGGTCTGATAGTTCATAATACAATTTGTAATATCATTGTGCCTTTTGAAGCGAACGGAACTACAATTTTGGGGAGAAAGTTGTACACAGTTTTGGATAACAGGCCGTTTATTGCATTTTATAATATTCCGTTTGCAGAACCACCAATCAACGAATTACGATTTAAGGTAGGTATTTAACAATTATATAATTATAATTCACAAAATGGCAAAAAAGGAGTGGATTGCGGAATATCGAAGGATTCCACATTCCGCAACTCCGATTCGTAGAAAGATGCGACCTTTGCCCAGCTTCATGTACATAGAAAAACAATATAAATAAATGAATTGGTCCAGCGATATGACCAAGCAGAGATATGACCAAGCAGAGATAATGATTTCAAAGTCAATAAAGATAACAATGAATAGTGGTCAGGTCTCAACTCTGAACTCAGTCAAAAATCACGACTTATAATTTTCAAAAGAATATTATGTAACCAAAAACTGTTGCTGAAACCTCGTCATATCTTTAATAGACATAACATACGACAAGCTACATGATTTGGTAAAAATCAACTCCTCTGTTCATGGGCGGAAGATACCCCTATAAAGTAAAATATATATATAAAGTTATATATATAATATAAATATATATAACTTTGAAAAAATGTTTTTATTTTTCAAAGTTTTTATTTTATTACTTTATAGGGGTTACTTATAATTATTACCGTGCACATTTTCATAACGGTAAGACTAATTGGTTACGAGCTCTGATTAAATGCTGACAGACAGACAGACAGACAGTCAGACATGGCGAAACTATAGGGGTTACTTGGTAGACTTCAGAACCCTAAAAATATTATTAAATTAATTTGGTTTCAGCCTCCAGAGGCTTGTCCTTGGCTAAACAAACAGTCTTACAACTACAGCCAACCTCCTGAGGATACTTGTGGGCTAGATTATGACGAAGACGTTTTATACTTGACTGTCTACATGCCCAATGACAAATGGAGAGACAAGGATTACGCAATTGTGGTGTGGCTACATGAATACTCTAGTTACCACGGACCAGACTTTCTCATAGACGAAGATCTCATTGTGGTTACGATCTCTTTTCGAACATCCATTTTCGGTTTCCTCAATACAGAAGATGATTTCGCTAAAGGTAACATGGGAGCTAAAGATATACTTCTAGGTCTCAAATGGATCAGAACAAACATAATTTACTTTAACGGTGACCCAAATAAGGTCACAGTGATTGGGTCCGGAGTTGCTGCGAATGTAGTAGCGTCATTTTTACTGTCACCTTTTGCTGAGGACCTGTTTGCGAGAGCCGTGGTTCAAAGTGGCAGTGCTTTAGATCCAGCAATCTATAAGTCCTATAACTTTGAAATACTAAATAAACTTTATTGGAATTTGTGTGGATGGTCTGATAAGTTTGATAGATCGAGACTCTACGAACTACTGATAAATGCATCTGGAAAAAAACTGGCAGTGATTTCGCAAAATCTTTTTGATAGCACGGAAGTTAGGAATGATCAAAGACTTATCAATGATTTTGGACCTACAATCGAAATATTCAAAAACGGAGCATTTATGGATGAATTGCCTTCAAAATTGTACACCGCGGGGAGTCTCAACAATGACGTACAAGTGATGATGGGGTATACAAGTCTACAGTCGTTGTACAAGTTGGAGGGCTTTGCGAATAACAGAAAGCTACTAAAATACTTGAATTACAATTTTCAGTATTTATTACCATTCGAAGGGAATAAAGAAGAATACGGATCAAAGCAATACAAGAAGATTAGACGGAAAATAATGGATTTCTATTTCGTTAATGGGACGATAGGGGAGCGCAGTTTAAGACGTTACGGGAAGTATTTATCCGACCAAGTGATTTACCCAGTGCTCCGCCAAGCCCGAGTACATGCTCAAATGTCGCGTAATCATGTTTATTTGTACAGATTCTCGTTTAAAGGATCTTTAAACATCGTGTGGAACACTGTTCTGGATAATTTGAAGTTGAGTGGCGCGACGGCGGGAGACGAAATCTGCTACCAATTCAAATGCAAATCTTCCAGCGGATACAACAGTGCTGAAGCGTCGGCTGAAAGACACTTCATTAAGAAAATCGCGAGGTTATTGGCGAATTTCGCTAAATACGGGTAAGGTTAAATTATCCTAAAATCCGAGGTAGCGGTTGAGAGGTGCTCGGTTGTTCTCTTGGCAATCTGAATTTTAAGCAATCCTCTCGGGGCACCTCTAATCGGGGATTAACAAACTGTTTGGCCTCACTGAATCAACTGGGTTTTGTTCTTTTAATCTTTCAGAAATCCGACACCGGCGACGTCAGAAGTGAAGGACGACATTTTAGGGGACTTGCGATGGGAATCTCTATCGGATGGAGCTCTGAGAGGAATCAATTTGGGAAGAAAACTTAAAATGGCGATAGTGCCCGAAAAGGAGCGTTTTGAATTTTGGGATGAATTGAGAAAAAAATACTACAGCGATACTAGATTGATAACTAGAGATGAGTTATAAAATAAAAAATTGTTTTGTTTTTGCTTGGAATATATGTTTTTGTTCAATTTTGATAAATAAACTACATACTCGTAGGTTTATTTGACGACCTCTGTGGCCCAGTGAGCTAAGGTTTGGCTGAGACGCAGAAGGTGGCAGGTTCGATTCCCGCCGCGGGACAAATGTTTGTATGATTTGCAAGTATTCGTCTCGGGTCTGGGTGTTTCTATATATAATATTTATGTATTTACAAAAAAAAATATGTAAGTAGTATATCAGTCATGTGGTGCCCATGACACAAGCTCTGCTTACTTTGGGGCCAGATGATGCTGTGTGAAATGTCCGGGATTATTTATTTATTTATTTATATGACTAGTAGTAATATTAAAGTCAAAGTCAAAAGATACTTTATTCAATAAAATCACAAGGATCACTTTGAAACGTCTTACATACTAGGTGAATTTAGGTGCCAATTACTCCTAACCCAAGCCCGAGAAGAATTGGCAAGAAACTCGTCTTGGTTCTAGTGCTTTTTTTATATGATCCATCTTATAACTACCTTAACTACGCAATACTAATACAAGTGAGTTTATACATTTCAAGTGTGTCGGTTAACTGTCTGACAGCAGAGCGACATGAGGCCATGCATTCTTATCAATAATATTGTCATTTATATTCTATTAAGCTTTCTTCAAAAGACTAACTTTTATGTATGCTTTAAACTTCTTAATAGGTAGTTAAGTATAGTTATGTGTGTCTTAACATGACCGCGAGGGTATTCTTCAGAGTCTAGTCTTCCAGTCAGTCCGCGACTAAGGTTATAGCAACATAAGCGAAACGCCAGGAATAAATTAAAAGTTACAACACGATAAAAACCTCTTTACCTACTAAAATAATATAAATTCTGATTACGAAATTTAAAAACATACCTTCCTAAGATGCTAAGTCAGTAAAATGAGAGTACCTAGTCTGCATAGTCAATAAAACGTGTTAACGACGGAAGTCGAGTAGGCAATGCCATTGCCATAATACGGCTGAAATATAGGGCGCCATCGATATTAACTAATGGGTCGCCGATAATAATCTGTAGATAATCACCCATCAAGTCCGTTTAACTAGTTATTACAATGACGCTTCAGTAATGCTTGTTATATAACTTCCCTGATAACATCCAAATGTATGGTGATGGAAGCAATTTGAATTATTAGCAACCTCTTTGAACTTAGGCACTCGTATCATCACGTTACTATTAACATATTACTATTATAAGAATATTAAAATAATATTTTTCAATTATGTTGTTCCAAGTGGCTGTACTTACCTTATCCTCGGAGAGTTTTTTATTTTCTCCAGTTATTTTCCGTTTTGTTAGTAATTTTGGTGTTTTTATTGAAACTAGTGATCGCCCACTGGTCGAAATTCGACCATAATTAATTAATCTATTTTTTATGCATAATTTAAAAAAAATAGCATTCTGCACTCCTTCTCTATATTAAACTATAAGTGTGAGAAATTTCATACTCCTCCGTCCTCGCAATTTTCGTAAAAAGGGGCATTAAGTTTTTGCTTTACGTATTAATATATTATTATTATTTTTATTTATCATAATAAAATAGTTTACAATAAAATTGGTAAATATAGCACAAAAAACCACTAAGATCAGTAAGATTCAATATATAGATATAGCTAGAGTTATTAACTCATATGTGTTCTGTGTAGCAAGGTTTAGTGAAGTTCTGTGACTGCTAAATATTCTATCTTCTATATAATATATATTATTAATCTCTTAGTCAGGTTAATTAAGTATCACGACACGAGATACATATATAGATGTATATATAGAAATTAAAAAACGCAACGATAGCGCTTTCTATTTTTTTCTGTGGCGCCATCTAGTATATTAAAAAAGCGATTGCGGCGCTCGGCTCGGCTGATTCAAATATTTGTATTGTTTTGTTTGTCTTTATACTGCGGCGGTTTACAATCAAATCCATTTTAGGTGGCACGAAGTGCATCTTCGTCGCCTAGTAACTAACACTAGTCTGCCAACTAATAAACTTTGTAATTCGTATTTCCTCTATAATATAGCGATATCTTACAGACATCCTTATTGTACGAGCCAACGCACACATATACAATGATACAATGAACTTTTAGTAATAGATATTTTATATAGCTTGCATTGCCTTACGCTGCAATTATTATTGATCATTGGTGGAAACAATAAAGCAGTTGTACTACTACACTCATCGGGTTCGGTCGTTTAACTCTCTTCGTAGTCACCACCCCTCAGCTAGCTTCCCTTAGTAGTTTAACCACAGCTTTACGTGTAAGGGTTGTGGGGTTCACAACCCTTACACTTATGTCTGTAAGATATCGCTATATGCGATAAGACCGCTGTTTGAAGGACATGTTGTATTGTAAAGTTAAGCTGAATATGTGTATGCTACAGCTTAACTTTACCTATAAAGTTGTCTTTAATAAATTGTGTTTATTAATATTGTACGTTTTTCTAAAGACAGTTGTAGAATATTTGTTTTAAAAACCTCGAAAATACACAAGTACTAAATTGTATTCCCTCTTTTCTTTTTATAAAAGTTTTGTTGCAGAATTAGACCAGAAAGTTCTCGATGTTTATTCAGAAGATTAAAGGACTGGCATAATCAAAGCATTCTCGGAATATTTTAATTACAAATACCTCTTCCCTGAGGGAGATAGAGTGCTTCGAGCTCGAACACAAATAATGCATGCGAAATTTTCGAGAATGTCTCAGTAAACTCATGGCTTTTATGTTAAGAAAGGTTATTTTTCGTTGCATAAAATAACTGTCAAGAACTATAAACTTTAGAACACAATCCAGACCAAACATAAGTACCTACCCACCACTCCTTAATATAGATGAAAGTTATGCTTTGGTATGCAAGCAGTGGAAATCTCTAAAACTGTTGGCTTTATTATTCTTCTTTGTTTACACTAAAACATAAAGGAATGGAAATGTACAGCATACGAGCTGCATGAGCAGGGTAAAACAATAAATTTATGAGCAGATTTTACAACAGTTTCGTAACTATTCTTTAAGATTATTTTTGAAAATGTTTCATTGTTTTTATACTCTTTTATATTTGTCATTTAGGCCATCCTTGAGATACCTTATTTCATCTATCCCTGTCTACATTGACTATTGATAAAACATCCGTTAGTCAACGATAACTGACTCCTACCTCTCGCTTACGTATTTCTTTTAAATTTATAAATGAAAATTATAACTACATTGAGCTTTCAAACAAAATTTATATAAATCACAAAATCAAACTCAAAGTTAAATATTTTTATTCAATACAATCACAAGGATCACTTTGAAACGTTTGTAGATTAATGTAGGTGCCAATTCCTCCTAACCCAAGTCCGAGAAGAACTGGCAAGAAACTCGTTCTGGTCCTAGCGCTTTTTTGTATGATCCATCTTATAACTAGCTTAACTACGAAAAACTAATACATTTCAAATCTGTCAGTTATCTGTCTGTTAAATGTCTGAGGGCAGAGAATATGAGGTGTTGGCAAACTCATTCGGCCCACCTGTTGCTATGTGGTTGGTTACCGTAGCATTGACGGTAATACAAGTAAGAAGCATCACTAGCGAGTGATAATCCTTTAAAAATTTACATTTAAAACCAAGCTCAGCGACATCAGCTCTCGAGTAAAATATTCGAGTGGACGGCTCCCCAGTGACCGGAACTTGTGCCAGCTTTGTCTTAGTTACCAACTTGCTGTTCGCAATTAGTGTTATTAATGTTTCGTACCTAATAAACCTGGTAAATAGTTTAAATTCTAAACATGAGAATTATTAGCCACTAGCTAGGCCCGACAGTATTATGCCCGTATTCTGTTCACGGCTTTGAATGCTAATATATTAATTCCTACTACTATGAGTTATCCATACTAATATATAAATATAAGTGTTTGTGTCTATCTGTATATTTGTCTGGCTGTATTCAACCATTTCACCACGACTAATGTGGCGCAGTGGGCCAAGGACTGGCTGACCATCTCGCAGATGGTTGCGAGACAAATGATTGTATGATCTGCAAGTATTTGTCTCGGGTCTGTGCGTTTCTGTGTAATAAGTATGTATTAAAAAAAATGTATATAAGAAGAATATCAGTCATGTGGTACACATAACACAAGCTTTGCTTACTTTGGATAATGATAATGCTGTGTAAAATGTCTGGCTTTATTCATTAATCGGCTGAACAGATTTTAATTAAATTAGGTAAGCAGATAGATTGTATCTTAAGGCCGGATATAAGTTACTTTTTAAGTAGGTACTGCGCGTTAGAAGCCGCAGGTAGCAGCTAGTATATTATAAAAATGAGAATGTTTCAGTGGATATTTAGATGTTCGTTTGCGACTCAATCGCGACGTAAAGGCTGAACGGATTTAGATGAAACTTAGAGTGGATGTGATCTGTATTCTGAAAAAAACATTAAAGATACTTTTTATCCACGTACCACGCATACCAAGCCACGGGCAGAAGCTTATATAACGAATACTTTTAATTTATGTTCAAAATTTCATATGCATCTGCAAAGTGCATCTGTAATATTTTAGTGACGCATCAACATTACAGTGAAACCATGAGCTCTCCGAAAACCGACCCTCTGCTCGGACCATTCTTTACTTGGCTATTGACCTTACTCTGTTCGGAACGACAAGCCACGCAGCAACTTAATCCAGTGATAAATGAGCCATTGATAAACTGCTCGCAAAACACCGTAAATTTTTGTCTCTAATTCGGGAGACGAGATAAAAAGGGGTAGCTAGTTGTAAATTACGTTGTTGCGCAATTAGGTCGTTGCCGGCGGCGCGCGGCGGTGCGTGTGCCACTTTGTTCAGCTTATAAAGAATGTAACCCGGTATGAAAAGAGCCACACGCAGATATATTCCACAGGGTTCTTAAAAGTAGCAGTAACAACAGCAGTTGCAATGCGATAGCAATATCTACGAAATGGCTACGTCGTAAAAACACTTATAGAAGTTAGGCGCTGCCTATTACTCGCCTGTCGCTCACCTGTCCAAATTTACGCTTGTAGAAGATATATTAGCGTGCATAATATGTACATTTTGATAAATACGGGTTTTACTCACGTAATATTTTGTCGATGGAGGCACCGACACTGTTACGAATCATCTAGATAATCTTTATCAGGGTGAGTTTGATTCGCGGTCCGCTCGTTGCCGCTCGATTTCACGATTCGCACTGAAACTGACACTGGTTTTGAAAGTGAAATACATAATATGTGCTTGATAGAACTGATCACGCATCTTGCTTCTTACTATATAATGTCATGAGTTATCTAATAGGGTAGCGATTCTATAAAAACTAGCAGAGCACTGGTGATGTCGAGGTCTTCCAATTTAAAAATTCTGCGTTCGGACCTGGTCGTGCACTAATTTTTTTTTAGAACGTATTTTAAACTCGTGTAATATTGATGTGTGCAATGACAGTGACAAAACGGTGTAGGAAAACATCGTGTTTTTTAAACTTACGCGATCAGAACACATTATTATAAATACTTACGGGTATTTATCGCGTTTATTTACCTATTTTTCCCGACGTTTCGACAGGATGTCGACAGGATGTCACGGGATGTCATCCCGTGACCACGACAGAGTGTAAACCTGTCGAAACGTCGGGAAAAATAGGTAAATAAACGCGATAAATACCCGTAAGTATTTATAATAATGAAAACATCGTGAATCCACATCCGCTAGAACCTATATTATAAGGTGTTTGTAATCTGTTAGTATTCTTACCAGCTGTGCAGCGATGAGCTTACCAACAGTCACGTTTAGAGTACTATCTTCAGTTCAAAATGGGGACATGTGCCGAATTTAATGTTTAATGTGCCTCTCTGAGGCTAGGGTAGTCTTTAGACAAACTCAAAAAAGATGAAATGAGATTTCTACTGAGCCTGGTGCCGTGATTACAGTCGGATGTATGTTTTTTTGACGTGATAACGTCTTATAAATCGATGAACGCCGGCTGCAAAAAAAAAATGTCACGTTCCGCCTGAGCCGAGCGTGCAAGCGAGAGCGCGGAACGAGCGATAGAGAGGCACGATCGGCCTAAGCGTTCGGCTTGTGACGCATCTTATTATGTTAAAAGTATGCAATTTTTCATCAATGTTTTCTTATGACGTTATCAAGTAAAATTATCGTCCGTGAACCGACTTAACAGGTAACCATTTTTTTTTTCATAAAAACTATACATATGACATCTTTTATTCGGGTTCTAGTCTAGTGGTAACACATGAGACTTTAATCTTTAAAACTTTAACTTTAGATTGAAGCGCGAATGAGAGATCATAAACATTCTACCTGTTCATCACTTTTATTTTACTATGTAACACTAATCTAGAAATAAGAATAACATAACTAACACCGAATTGACTTATAATGTGTCCGATTTCATAAATTATCTAAGTACATTTTTCAAGTTTTGAAATTCTCACAAATGATGCTCAATTTTCTTAATTTTCATTACAGTAAAGTTGGAATCTTATCAGGAAATATAATGTCTGGTAACATGAAAAATTATAGGAGCCAAGAGGATAAGCCGTTTCTGTATCTGAATTGAAATTCCGTATAGTTTCCATAAGGGAAATGTTATTAAAACGCATTACCTACATACAGCTAAGCTATTTTCTTTATCTCTTCCAATTTATTGTAAGGAGCTGATTGTTGTATGACTTGATTCTAATTAAATTAAGACATACAACAATCTTAAATACTTACCTATGAAGTAATGTTTTCTCTTAACTATTTTATTATATTCTTTGCTTTTGGTATGCAAATGCTACTTACCTGGATAAAAATATTAGTCTAGAGGTCTAACTTATAATTAATGTGTTGTTCAATCTTTTGCCAAATTAATTTATTTTATTTTACTGGTCTATCAGTTCAGTTGGCAGTAGCTTTGTCTTCTGAGTTCTGCGCTGCGCTGTCCTTCGTTCAGCTGTAATTAAATGATGAAATAAGGTATAAAATAAATAATCACCATCTTCTCCTAACTTGCAGCTTAAACAAACAATAAGAGATAAAATAATCAAAAATTTCCGTTCAACTTTTTTAAATTCTTTATTTGTATTTTTTCTGATAACAAAATCGTGATTAGAGGATCGTCAATACGCGTCGAGATCATTTGCTCAAGTTACCGGCTTAATAACTTTAGTAAAGTAATTTCGGCAAAACACAAAACAGGGTAACACACGAAATACAGCGGCAATTATGAGAAAACCACATGTTAAGGTGGCGATCATTCACGGCAGTTTCACTTCATAATGAGGATTCCTGAGTTTAATAATATGCTTATTAGCAGCTCGTTTCTTGTTTCATTGTATTTCGTTCCCGTTACGAGTGGTGGAAGGAATGAGGCAATAAGCACTTCTCTGTCATGCATGGCTTGTTTTGTCATATTATTGCGGTCTGGGGGAGGAAGCACTTCACTGCCATGTATGGGCTGCTTAGGAACATTGCGGTGTGTTTCTGATGGCTATATAAGAACGTACAGTTGACGTTATTAAGTGGTTACCCCCGAGCGACCCAATCACGTAAGTTGCGACAATTAGCTAAAGATGAGAATCGCGCGTGCACTCCTGCCAAACACATTTTTGAATGCTAATATCTCATTTATTTCTTTATTTATTTTTTCAAACATTACATCTATCATTACAGGTTAGACCTAATACAATAGAGTAGTCACACACAATATATAATTAATACAAGTCATACCTAGGGCATAAAATAAAATATAAATTCAATCACACAATAATAACAAATAAAAATAAGAATATACAATCACACAATAACTAAATAATTAAATTCAAATCTTCATAATGTCATAATCATAAATAATTAAAATACAAAATAAAATAATAATAATTACCTATATACAATAACTCACATTAAATAACGTCGCTTCTACGAACTCGCCCTCGAGGAAGGTTAGTCCTTCCTCGAGGCACTGCGAACAGAGTGGGCCGCCTGCGACGCCCAACATACTCGTCCGGTACGCACAGTGTCATCATCTCCAAGATGGTCGGATTGGATATCATCCTTCGGAACACCCGAACCACATACAGTGCTAGCGCCATATCCCTCCTAATTTTCAGCTTGTTGTATCCAACCATACCTAAAACGAATAAGGTTGGATACATCAGGGGATAGAAAGGATAGACGTCATATGTCTTCCAATAAAGATATCTTGTAAATTTGTTCTGTATGCGCTCCAACATGAGGCTATATTTAGCTTCATGCGGAGCCCATACAGAAGCTGCACTTTCCATTTGGCTTCTGACCAGGGCATTATACATAGTCGTCAGAGCCCTTAAGTTTGTGAAACCGTTTGCTCGGCGTAAAATGAATCCTAAAATTCTGAACGCCTTCTTACAAACGGTCACAACATGGACTCTGAACCTCAACTCGGTGTCCAGACGAACTCCAAGATCTCTCACCGATTCCACTCGCTTCAACTGCGCTTCCTCAATCTGGTAGTTGTAGTGAAGTGGGGCTGTTGCTCTACTAAATGTTATTATGGAACATTTGTTCACGTTAAACTGCAACTTGTTTCGTCGGCCAAACTCCACTACCCTATCCACGTCTTGTTGAAGACGGGCGCAATCTCCTTCCTCCTTTATTGGCAAGATCAGCTTGAGGTCGTCAGCGAACAGAAGACATTTGGCCGCTGTTACAACTTTGGGCAGGTCGTTAATCATTACGATAAATTCCAGCGGCCCTAAGTTGCTGCCCTGACTCACACCTGTTCTCGTGAAGTAAGGTTCGGATTTGTGTCCCGCGTATTCCACATACTGTTGCCTGTCCTTCATGTAGCTAGTGAAGAACTGGAGCAGTTTGGGGGTGCACCCGATTGTCGCCAGCTTAGTCAATAAGATGTCATTATCGACCATATCAAAAGCTTTTTTAAAATCAAAGTAGGCGACATCGACTTGCACCCCTGCGTCCACGTTCGGGAGAATGTACGACATCGAGTTGAGGAGGTTGCTGGTCGTGCTGCGGCCTGGCCTGAAGCCATGCTGAGCATCTGAGAGATGAGCCGATACTTGCTGCTGTATGCTGCGCTGCACCGCTGACTCGAACACTTTTGCTGGTGTTGAAAGGATCGCAATGGGTCTGAATCCGCTTACCTCCGAGCCAACATCACCTTTGGGTATAGGGATCACCCGGGTAACCCTCCACCGTTCCGAGAAATATGAGCCTTCCAAGCACAAGTTAAATATATGGCTGAGTGGCTCCGCTAGAACCCTACGACAGTCCCTCATTACAAACACGGGTATCCCGTCTGGGCCTGCAGAATGTTTTGGTTTAAGTCGTCGCCCATATCTCTGCCACTGACAGGCGCGGCACGTGAACGCGCGAGCTCCCGGCACTGCTCAAAGCCTCCGCTTTGCTCACGTTGAGGGCCGCCGTAGCGGTGCCGTATACCGAAACAAAATACTTAGCAAATTCCTCTGCACAATCTGCCTCTGGAAGTGTACTACTATCTGTAGTAATTTCTTTCGGTTCACTGCACCCCTTTTCCCTCTAACATAATCCCAGAATGCCTTCGGGTCCTCCACTAGTCGGCTCTGCACTCGCTCCTGGTGTTGTTGATGCTCCGAGTGTATCATTTCCTTGACCCTCGCTCTACATTCTGAGAAGGCTTGGTAGTTCTCCTTGGACCCTCTCGTCTTGTACAATTTATGCAGCCTTGCCTTATGTTCTATTTCTCGAATGATCTCTACATTATACCACCTTGGGTAACTATATCTTGAATGTACCTTACCTGTACGTTTTTTAGGTACACATTTGTCAAAAATATCATTCAGGATACCATAAAAACAGTCTAAAGCGTCTTCTGGCTTTTGGACCCGATAAATAGCGCACCAATTAGTTGCCGCTATTGATGAATACAAAGCTTGGTAATCCGCCTTATCAAAGTTCCAGCTCGGTAAAGTGATCGGAGGTTGCGGCTGCGAGTCCGGTTCCGCGCGCGCACAGCGCCGCATCGTCACCGCGAGCGGCGGGTGCAGCTTGTCCACCGGCACCAGTGCCTCATCGGCCATGCCCACGTGCGCTTCATCCATTTCTGAAGAGACCAGCACCAAATCTAGTAACCTGTCATTACAATTTCTCACCTCGTTCTTCTGAGCGAATCCGCAAAACGCTCAAAACAAAATATTCTAAATAGTTTTGAACGGTAACATTACATGAATTTAAATTAAAATCCCCTATAACTATACATGACTTATAGTTAGGACACCATTTTTCTAAAATTTGGAACAATACTAAATAATCATCTTCAGTACTACTGGGTGGAATATAGACCACACAACAAAAAGTAAATATATGGACAAATATTTAGTACTATTCCGCCAATCTATTCTCAAAGAGTTAGACACGATGTAGACGCATGCACCTCCCTCCCGCCCGCAATTGAAAAGCCATGAAAAGCGATAGTAAAAGGCAAGCACACACAATCCACACATGCAAACTCCCAAAGAAATTCGACACGTGTTTCACCTCTCCACGAGGCATCCTCAGGAATACTTGACTCACTCCACACCGCTAAGTTTACTTTCTACAAGTTTGTAGAAAGTAAGCAGACTCGGAGACTAGTTTGGGAGATTTTGAATTTGTTTTTGGGTCCAAATAATTTTTGAAATTTTGGGGTGTGCACTCAATGCTTGCAGTATACCTAACACAATTTAGCTTTATCCGAATAGTAAGCAATGATTTTTTTCCTAAATCTTTCTGTACATGAAGTACACTATAAGGGAAAATTAGTAAATGTCCCCATGCTTGCTTCGTATTTTTAGTTACAACATTCCTAAAGGCCTGAGATAGAACAGTAGCGACAGAGATGCGAGCACCGCGAGGAATACGTTTCAAAATAGGGGTTGTAGTTTTACACTGGCTTAATCACTTTCCAAAAGGGCCGTAAATCAGACGTAGAATTAGAATTTACTAACGAAATATCTACCGCTCCTGCAACCGGGGCAGACAGCGGGATAGTAGAGTTGTGTATTATTTTTTGGTGAATTCTGAGGCCTCTCTGTCCCTTGAAGAAGCGAGGCTGGGAACATATCAAGTGTGTAGTCGAAAGATACCTCATTAATACGAAACATTAAATAGATGGACAAATATTTAGTACTATTCCGCCAATCTATTCTCAAAGAGTTAGACACGGTGTAGACGCATGCACCACCCTCCCGCCCGCAATTGAAAAGCCATACAAAGCGTTAGTAGAAGGCAAGCACACACAATCCACACATGCAACCTCCCAAAGAAATTCGACACGTGTTTCACCTCTCCACGAGGCATCCTCAGGAACACTTGACTCACTCTGCACCCCGACGAAAAAACACTCTGCTCTGCAGACTTGTTGCTTCGTCCCAACAACCAAACCCAAGTCTGCAGAGCAGAGTGTTTTTTCGTCAAGAGTCAAGTGTTCCTGAGGATGCCACGTGGAGAGGTGAAACACGTGTCGAATTTCTTTGGGAGGTTGCATGTGTGGATTGTGTGTGCTTGCCTTTTACTAACGCTTTGCGTGGCTTTTCAATTGCGAGCGGGAGGGAGGTGCGTGCGTCTGCATCGTGTTTAACTCTTTGAGAATAGATTGGCGGAATAGTACTAAATATTTGTCCATATTAAATTTAATGTTTTGTAATGGATTTCCGCAAAGTCACGCCTGAATCAATTATCTGCTAATATCTCGCTATTTCGTCTATTTCCGCGTATTTTTGCCTGTAGTTGTGCAACAGGCGAGTAATATGTACGGACTAGTTTCTTCTTATTTTTAACTACTCACGATTGATTTTGAGGTAAATATTGATGTCGCTTCTGCTATAGGTATTACATTATCTCTGCTGTTCTCATATTGCCAGGGATTAAACAATTGACGATTACTGAACGTGGATGTAATAATGTAATATTCTTATTAAAAATAAGTGTAAGCACATACTAAAATGATGTCTAACGTCTACGCACACACACAATCATAACCACAAATTCAGAAACCGACGAGCACTTACACTTTATCTTTGTAATGCTTCATATTCAACGGCGAACTTCACTTTGCATTAGCCGGTTTCTAAAATATTATGGCCGGTAAATAACTGCGATAAAGGTATTATATTTTAAGAAATCATAGTATACCAGGATAAATTGCACAAAAACAAGAAGAAAATTCGCTTCACTGCAGTACAGTGCCAATCGACACAAATCTATAATACGCAATGCAAAAAAATAATATCAAATTGGCTTTAGTCTTTGAATTACCAAACATTCACCATCACAAACTATTACATTTATAATATTAATATGATTCACTCGTTGTCCAAACACGCTGTACCATGTAACTCACCCCATGTCAATATACATTTAGCCGTTTGAGCTACATAGAACGACTGCTAAATAAACTAACATACATAAATACCATACACCCTTAAACATCCATCCTCCACAAAAACGTGCACCTAGTCAAAACATAAAATATTATTCAAGTTAAAGTCAAAGTCAAACAAGGATCACTTTGAAACGTCTTACTTACTGTGTAAATTTAGGTGCCAATAGTGTTTTTTACATGATCCATCTTATAACTACCTTAACTACGAAAAACGAATACAAGAGAGTTTATACATTTCAAATGTGTCTGTTAATATCTGAGGGCAGAGCGACATGAGGCCATGCATTCTTACCAATAACAACAATAAACTAAGTATTTTATATAACTTCTAAAACTATCAAGATTTTGAACATAATTTTCACTCAAAACGAGAGTTTTTCTCCGAGACTGAGAAAGAGGGTTTTGTCTTTGTCTACCAATAACATCCACCCGCAAAGACTTCAGTTTATCTCGTGATCATGGCGCTTGCAACTGTGCCGAAATATCGGGAAGCAGAAAAACTCATATATCATGGTAAATATCCCGTTTTTAGTGAAAATTATAAGTATTTTATATCAAAAAATCAAGTTTCTGAACTCCTGTACCTAAATCGTCTTTAAAATAATAACTCCACTCCTACCAAGAACTCCTACAAACAAAGTTACACAAACATTTCTACATAAACACTTACTTGTGAAGAAGTATAAACTAGTCTTTTGTAACCTTGTCTACTTCTTCTTGCGTGTCAATTATCCAACTAAATTAGGTTTGAATAGAATACTGCCACCCTCACTCCATCATGCATCCATTAGGTCATTCCTTGTGCAGTGTAAGGACACAAGAGGTAGACGAGTAGATGTGACATCGTTTGCATGGGAGCTCCGCAGTCGTATTGGGCACAAGCAGAGTCGCAATAGCCCCATTTGCACATGCTTTCTCTATACTGCCTATACTGCCTATAGGCCTATACCTGCCTATACCTGCCTATAACAAGAAAAGTCTATCATACAATCATACAATGTCTAATGAGTTGATTAAATCTATTGTCAACTTAATTCAGTCAGTCAGTCAGTCAGTCTCAGTCACATCGTTTCCATCAGCTTGAAAGGTCGCTTTGTAGTGGCTACCTCAATGTTGACCTAGATTATACGCGTGAGTCAACGCGACGTAAAATGGCTAGTCCAAAAAGATCAGACACTATTGTGATTGACACTGTTCTTGCATTTATACAATGCAAGCTGGACGTTATGGACCAGGTCAGTCTGACCCAAATCCTGACTTCCAGCTACACTGAAACCCAGATCGCAGACGCCAAAAGGGTACTACACGATACAGCGGCGATCACCATCCGCCTGATAACCAGGCAAAGGGAAGGGCGTGGCAAAAAGGACATCGAGGATATCTTCAAGGTGTTCCTGGAGACCGATCCTGATGACGTCCCGACGTTTGTTTGTCGAGACCTCACCTCTCTTCCGCCGCTGACTTGGGAATACGTGGATGTTACGTGTGTCCTTAAACAGATAACACAGATGAAGGCAGATGTCTCCAGCATCCAGGCGCAACTTCAACTTTCGGAGCAAACTGTATCCGAGTTGAAGCTCGAAATTGTGGCATTGCGCAATGTAAATGCAGTGCCAGCTATTTCGCCGCAATCAGCGCAAAATGTAAATATACGACGCGGTGCAATCCGATGCCGGACTTCACCTGTCAGCAGTTATGAAGACGCGACGTTTTACACCGATACGCAGGTAAATGACCGACCGGCTTCGCTGACCTCGGCCCCCGGAACGTCAGCCCCGCAGTCTGCGATTTCTGCGCCCCCTCCTGCTCCCCGAGCCCCCCCGGCTCCCGCGCCGCCAGCCGCCAGCCGCCAGCTCGCCAGCAGAAGAAGAGTTACGCGCAGGTGTCCCGCCATCCTCAGCCGGCACGCCTGGCGCCCAACGCCGAGACGCACCGAATGAGTCAGGCACGGCTGAAGAAGCCTAGCGGTGGCTTGCATAAGGTCGACGATGAAGGCTTCACTATCGTGGAGAAGAAACGTCGACCGAAATCGTCCCGAAATCGGTGAGGTACCGCTCCGCTATCTACTGGGCTCACTCTGCAGACGGTAGAGCCTACCGTGTCGATTTATGTGTCTCGGTTAGACCCGACTACTACGAGGGAGAGTATTCTCGGGTACGTGGACGAGAGAGGCCGATGCCGGATCAGGGAGCCGCCCGCTGTACTTGTGCATGGCTTGAAGCGGTTAGAATCAAATAGAGAGACCAACTTCAAGTCGTATGTGTTACGGGTAGCTGCTAAGTACAAAGACGTATTTCTCGCACCCGACTTCTGGTCAGCAGGAGTTGTCTACCGACGGTATAGGGAAGCACCGTTTACGAAGAAAGTGCCCTGACTTTTTGCGTAGTTTATAAGTTTATATGTATATATATGTTAGTCTATAAGGTATTTATTTTCTATGGGCCTTTGTTATTGTATTTCTTACATTTAATGTTGTTGCCTGAAATAAAATTTAATTAATTTATTTATTTAATTCACCTACTTGTACACTTACCAACTTTACTTTGTACTTTTATAGAAAACTTACTTTGTGAATAATAATTATCCTGTACCTAACTTTAAAAAAAAAGTTAAATACTACTTATTTAAATTGCTGTTAAGCTTTTTAGATACCTACATATTTAGTTAGATACCAACCAAGTACCTATACTAGATAAAAACTAATAATACCTAATTCTAAATACAGAACAGAGGGGACTCTTCTAACACAGGTGTAAGCTTAAAAGAAGAAATCCCATAAGTATATGTAACTAAAATAAAAATAATTTTGTTTTTTTGCTTTGATAACTAGGACATTGTTACAAAATCTCATTTTACCCCTTAAAAGGGTATGATTTAAGCTGTCGCCAATTTTATTGGTTTTAAATTTCTTAAATAAGAAAAATTAAATAATAATAAATAAAGGGTTTGTCTGAAAAATAGTAGATTTGTCGCCAAACTAACCAAAAACAATTTCATAATAAATTACATATAATCATAGGGATTATATGTAATTTATTAATTTATTTTGGGATATTAAATCTATCTAAATATATCTAGTCAAATCTACCAGATGGACAGATCTACCATTCGGAATATAAATTATATATATATATTATATATATGCCTGACATTTCACCCAGCATCATCTGGCCCCAAAGAAAGCAGAGCTTGTGTAATGGGTACCACATGACTCTTATAATACTACTTATATACTTTTTTTTGTAAATACATACATACTATACATAGAAACACCCAGACTCGAGACATACTTGCAGATCATACAAACATTTGTCTTTGCGGAATCGAACCCGCAACCTTCCATGTCTTAGCCGGACCTTAGTCCACTGCGCCACAGAGGTCGTCAAATAAATAAATAATATATATTAATAAATAAATATTAATTCATTACTTAGATCTAAGTGATACGATAGGAAAAATAATATTTAACTTACTATTTTGAAAACGAAGTTTTTATTAATGAATGAACTACTGATGCACTATGACATTCATTTGGTAAATAAGAAAGAAAGAAAGAAAACAAAGAAAGAAAAACATTTATTCAGCACACACGAAAACATACAAGAACACAAGACCGGAAAACAGACTAAAACTAAGCTTCAAGGGGAAATTGATACAAACACATTAAAACAAACAGAAATCAAACTATGAAACTATGCATAAAAAATAATAATAATAATAATAAAAAACTGCCCTTCCCTCGAACCAAACAACATTTAAGTGTGGCTGAAATGGTTCCATCTTAGCATGTGCTACTTCCGGGCACGGAAATAGCGCTGGTTTTCAGATTGAACCAATTTCGGAGCGACCTCACGAGGCGAAAACAACACGAAAAAATAAAATATAATAAATAAATATTTTCCGACAGTGTAGGTACCTAAATATTATTTACAGACATAATTACAAAAATATACAGAACAATATACAATTATATAAAATATTAGTAAAACAGTTGAGCTACTAAGGACTGTTCAAAACGATTTACAGAATATTATTAAATAATAATTAAATACATTTATTAAAACCGTACGTTTAAACTTAATGCTTTATGGTAGTGTCAGTGTCAGTTTGACTTGTAAGTAGGAAAAAACTATTTTTTGTCAATATCAGTGTCAGTGACCAAAATCTGTACTGTAATGTAAGTAAGCTGCCACTGCCACCATGCAGTATTACTCAGACTAAAAATGTGTAAGGTAGGTAAATCATACCTGGCGACACTTTTTATTTTCTGAAAATGAAAATATTTCGTTGTGATAAATTAATTAGATAATACAAGTTGATGATAAATATAAGCTTTGCTAAGAAAAAATATAATTCCCAATTTAAAACGCTACTTTACCATAATTACCATTATCCAAAAAGTTTGATTTCTAAATCTATATTTTATCCACACTTGTGTAATAAATTTGTAAGTGCCTGTCTGAAAGGGTTTTTTGTTTGTTACTAAACATTTGAAAGGTTCCGTATTGAAAAGGAAAATATGAACCCTTATACCCTTCCTTATAACCTTCACTTCGTTGACCGTCTGTATATCTGTCTACCTGTTACCTATGTCAAAAAAAAATGATTCTGTCTGTAATCTGTAAATACAGTTTACGGACGATAATTTTACGTAATAACGTCATAATAATACATTGAACCGATCGTGCCTCTCTATCGCTTGTTCCGCGCTCTCGCGTGCACACGCGGCTCAGGCGGAACGTGACAATGAGTCATGCTTTTTAGTGCGTACAGCCGGTGTTCATCGATTTATAAGATGTTATCACGTCAAAAATAATAATCTTCTAAGAAAAAATACTTCGACTTATTCTGTATATTTCGTCACAGCTAAACTCAAAACAAATGGGGTACTTCCCGTTGACTTAGAATCATGAAATTTAGCAATAAGCAAAGTCGCACAATACAAGTAAAGGCCGAAAGGTAAAAAACAAAAACAGGTAATTAGTAGTTATTCACATCAAGGAATAGACCGTGATGATCTATCAGTCGATTTTTTTTTATATTAAACATTAATTATAGTGGCCGATAGCCAGAGACGACGCGGCAGACCCAGGAAAAGATGGCGAGACGATCTAGATGCATTCGAACCGAATTGGTTAACTGTGGCCTTGGAGCGCAAAGAGTGGAAGATAAAGGGGGACACCTTTGCCCAGCAGTGGGTTAAAGAAAAAAAAAATAACTTTAATTGAAATTGGTCTAGATATCACATGTACCATAAAAAACCCCTGATTCTATAATATATGTAACCTTTCACACACGGAATTTGCACTTGACGGTTTTTGATGTAAGTACTACGCATGTGAAGCCAGTATAAACAAGAGATAATTAACAAATAGGGTAATTATCCACTCTACATCATCGATTCAAACTGCTCTCAATGTTATGTTCACGTATAGATGAACCAATTAGGATTTTGCGATGCAGATCACGTTAAGAGGCAGGTAGCTGCGTTAGAACAATGAACCTGTTCTGTGATCTAATTGTCAATTAATGTTGGAATAGGATTAGTGTTCTCAATAATCTATACCTATAGAAGAGCTTAACCTACTGAATGACTGATTCATCATCGCCGAGCCGAAACCGCTGAAGCTAGAAAGCTGAAATTTGGAAGGTAGCTTCCTTTTATAGCAAAACCACTAAGGCGGGGTTTTTTGAAATTCAACCCAAGAACACAAGGGGTGAAAACGAATGTATGAAACTTTTAACGCGGGATGCAATTTGTTTGAAACTTGATATAAATAAGTAAAATGCAAAATAAATTAACACGTACTTCAGAATTTTTCAAAATAACTCTAACCAAGGGGTAAAATGGGGTGTCAAAGTTATAGTATAATATAAATGACTATATTATTGATTATTTATTGATTCAACATGAGGCATGCATTGTAGCATGCCTCATGTTGCTCTTCCCTCAGACAGTTAACGGACAGTTGTATAAACTAATTGTAAAACTACAGCAATCTTGTATTCGCTTGTCGTAGTTAAGGTACTTAGTTATAAGATGGATCATGCAAAAAAGCGCTAGGACCAGGACGACTTTTTTGCCAGTTCTTCCCGGACCGGTTTGGAGGAATTGGCACCTAAACTCACCTAGTATTGAATAAAATTATATTTGACTTTGACTTTGAATGTTAATATTATAGAATACTAGCTTATGTGAAGTGCGGACACACGCACGTGTACCACACCTGGAATAATAATGATAATAATAATCATCCCGGACTTTTCACACAGCATCATCCTGCCCCAAAGTAAGCAGAGCTTGTGTTATGGGTACCACATGACTGACATACTACTTACATTCTTATTTTTTTATTTATGTAAATACATACATATTATACATAGGAAATACCCAGACCCGAGACATATACTTGCAGATCATACAAACATTTGTCCCATGGCGGGAATCGAACCCGCAACCGACAATACTCGACAATCGGAATCTCGGAATCAAAACTCGGAATCGACATAAACTTTGATCGCTACGCGGACTCTCACTAAGTCATCGAATCTGACGCATGTCATGGGTCCGACTGTACAATAAGTTCCTAGAAAATGTCAAAGAGGCCCCAAGTATGACCATTTCTTATAATAGGCTATAACGCTAGCTTTTCGAGCAAACTTTTTATAGCTTTAGCTATGGCGAGTTTTAAAGTAGAAGTTTAGTTTTTAAATTAACTAAAATATTATGGACCTAAGCTAATTAATTTGAAATTATTACAAATTGATTTATTTAATTATTATTTAGGTACTAGTTACTGTCCGCGGCTTCGCACGCATAGTATATACATAAAAAGTAGCCTATGTCCTACAATCTATATCCATTAATTGATGCAAAGTTCTCAAGATCCATTAATAGTTCTGTTGATCCGATCACTACCAAACATCACAGAAGGCCAATCTGTGAGAATTCCTAATAATTTCATCAAAATCGGTCGGAGCCGTTTCGGAGTCTGTAAGGAACATACATACACACATCGCCTTTTATAAATATAGATAGATATATAAAATGGAATATGGATATGGATAGGATAGATTAGTGCAAGGAGCATAAGCGTAGCGCTCCTTGCAAGGAGCGTAAAGAACTATTGAGGTGTCGTGTATCGAGCTAGAGCGGCATGTCGTCGTAAGCGTTTACCGTCCCCCTGATGCTGATTTTGCGTTATATGAATGCACTATGGAAGAAGTATTGCAAAAAATAGCTTGTGATAAAATCTTAATAGTTTGTGGTGATTTTAATAAAGATATTCCGATTCATCCATTCTCTGAAAGACTTTTAAACTTATTTAAATGTTTCAATTTAAGCCCTCTTTTTGATGAACCAACAAGAGTAACGCTAACAACAGCCACTTGTCTAGATAACATCTATTGCAGTTGCATACCACTTCATAAGTGTGTACTAAAACATTTTAGTTCTGACCATTACGGTCACAGCGCCACCTTTTCCTGTAATCGTATAGTTGAAACTCAGAACTTTTCTCAGCGACCTATTACAGAGAGCCACATCAAAACATTTCAAAGTAGAATTGAACACAAAGTTTCCCTCGTACCATGCATCGATGATCCAAATGATCTTTTCACCACATTGTCTAATTTAATAATCAAGGAGCATGCTGATATATTTACAGTAAAAACATGCAAAGCAAAAAATTGTGCTAGATTTGCCGACTTGTCTACACCGGGTATCTATAGAAGTAGGAATACATTGTACGAATTATATGCTTCCAGGAAGACAATGTTAGATGATCCAGTTTTTATCTTACATGTTAAGAATTACTCAAAAGACTTCAAAAAAGTTTGTCAAGCGACTAAGTCACAGTTTTTGAAAAAAAAATATGATTATTAAATTCAACAAATTAAATAAAAGCAACATGGAAATTTATTAATAATGAAACTGGTAAATCAAGGGCTCGCAATATACAGTTCAAATTAAATATAAATGGTACAATTTTGATAAAGGAACAGGATGTTGCGAATGCATTTGATAGATTTTTCTCAGATATACCAAAAATTGTGACCAAATCGTTAAACTCTTCAGCCTCCAGAGCTTCCGTTCTATTACAATCTAGTGTTGCAAAATGTAGGAATGAGTTTAGTTTTAGCTATATTAACGAGGCTAGTATTGTAAAAGCATTCAAGTTAATTAATATAAAAAATACAGAAGATCTTTGGGGAATGTCTACAAAGGTGCTGGGTGTCATTATCTTAGATATTGCACCATGTTTAGCTTATATTTTTAATAGATGTATCGACGAGGGAGTTTTTCCCGATCTCATGAAACACAGTAAACTCATTCCCATGTTTAAGTCTGGAAGTGAAAGTGATCTCGCTAATTATATACCGATATCGATATTACCTGCTTTAAGTAAAATTTTTGAAAAAATAATTCTTAATCAGTTATTATACCACTTTAACGTTAACGGCCTGCTACATAGTAATCAATACGGATTTGCTAAAGGTGGATCAACAGCCGATAAAGGTATAGCGCTCTTAAAGCATATATTTGAGGCCTGGGAGAAGTCACAGGATGCAGTTGGGGTATTCTGCGATCTATCTAAGGCCTTTGACTGTGTGAGTCATGCAACCCTAATCACAAAGTTAAAATATTATGGCATTAAAAAACGGGCGATTGACCTTATACAGTCTTATCTATCCAATAGAGTCCAGAAAGAAGACGTGGGTGGTGAGAGGTCTTCAGGATCAATTTTGATATAGAGGTACCCCAGGGTTCGATACTAGGCCTTTTTTTATTCCTAGTATACGTTAACGATTTACCTTTTTTTGTAAGAAATGTTTGTGATATAGTTTTATTTGCAGACGATACGTCTTTAATTTTTAAAGTAGATAGAAGTAAAACCAGTATTTGCGATAACGTAAATGAATCCGTATCGTTAGTTCTTAACTGGTTCACTGTAAATAATCTTTTGCTTAATAAAAAAAAAAATGTGTCAAATTTACTTTGCCAAATATTATTCATAGCCCGACCAACATTGAAATGAATGGAGAGGCAATGAATCTTGTAGATTTCACGATCTTCATAGGTCTTAATATTGATGCAAAACTACAGTGGAGACCACAAATTGAAACACTTGCTGGTAGGCTTAGTTCCACTGCATATGCAGTTCGTGCGATACGGTGGCATACTGATGAAGCTACAGCTAGACTAGTTTATTTCAGTTACTTCCATAGTGTTATGTCATACGGCATCGTTCTCTGGGGGAAAGCAGCTGATATTGGTAAATTATTTGTTATTCAAATAAGGGCAATACGTGCCATTTATAGAATGAAACCACGAGAATCTTTAAGAGAAATAATCAAAGAAATTAATATTCTCACAATAGCTTCACAATACATATATTAGGTTGGGGAAGAAGTCTTTTCGCATTATGGTATGTATGAACTTGTAATTAAATCTCTAAAATATCGTAAATTTGTATTTGGCTGGTTATGGTATCATTAAAAGTTTAAATTTTAAAGAACATAACTCCAAATTCAAATTAGAAAAATATGTGATTTTTATTTACTACTGTACTGTCAAGATGAGTGAATCTAATGAAGAAATTTGATACATCTTAAAATTTTACTACAAAAAAGATAAGAATGCAACGCAAGCCTCGAAATTTGCGAAAATTTGCGATGTTTATGAACCTAGTGCAGTGTCTGTGAGAGTAGCACAAATGTGGTTTAAACGTTTTCAATCCGGAAATTTTGATGTCAAAGATGCACGCCGCTCTGGTCACCCTATTACGGATAAAATGGATGCCATTTTTGAAAAAGTGGAGTAAGTCGGCATATCAATAGTTACGACAAAGCTGAAGAACTGGGAATTGACCACAAAACAGTTTTGGCGCATTTGAAAAAAACTAGGTACACAAAAAAGCTCGATATTTAGGTACGATGAAACGTGGATCACGTAGAACGTGCGAAAAAGGTCGTGGTCAAAGGCCGGTCAGGCTTCACAGACTGTGGCGAAACCCGGGTTAACTCGCAACAAGGTGATGCTGTGTGTGTGGTGGGATTGGAAGGGCATTATTCATTATGAGCTGTTACCACCAGGCAGGAGCGTCGATTCTGAACTCTACTGCGAACAATTGATGAGATTAAAGAAAGAAGTTGAGAGAAAGCGGCAGGAATTAATCAACAGAAGGGGTGTGGTTTTTCATCATGATAACGCTAGACCTCACACATCTTTAGCCACTCAGCAAAAATTAAGAGAGTTGCAATGAGATCATGTCCCTACCTACAAGATGGCAAAAAGTTATTGAACAAAATAGTACCTACATACTTTACTTTAGTTAAATAAAATAGTTCCCCAACCTATTATATGAAAATTAGTTATACACACATAAAAATAGAGATGGGATTCAGCAAAATAGTGACCTTCATAGAATCAACACTAGGAATAGACATAAATTATACATCCCTAGGTTTCGACTAGAAAAAGTAAATAAGTCCTTTATGGGGAACACGGTGCGCTTCTATAATAAGCTTCCTGAAAATGCTACTAAACTACCTATTAAGAAATTTAAAGCAGTCTTTTTAAGAAAGCTTATTATAATATAAATGACTATATTATTGATAAGAATGCATGGCCTCATGTCGCTCTGCCGTCAGACAGTTAACCGACACACTTGAAATGTATAAACTCTTTTGTATTAGTATTTCGTAGTTAAGGTAGTTATAAGATGGATCATATAAAAAAGCGCTAGGACCAAGACGAGTTTCTTGCCAATTCTTCTCGAGCTTGGGTTAGGATGAATTGGCACCTAAATTCACCTAGTATGTAAGACGTTTCAAAGTGATCCCTGTGATTGTATTGAATTAAGTATCTTTAGACTTGACTTGACTTGAGTGCAGTCTTAACTATTTTTTATGCGTGTTTACTTTTGGATATACTTTTAACATTTGACTTATAATGATATTTTCAATAAATAACTATTATGACTTTTATTATGGCTGTTGCCCGCGGCTATGCAAGCATGACACCTTACCTACATAAAACTCTACAATGATTATTCTACCAGTATCTGTTTCGTGAGATGATACACTTTTTCTATCCTATATAATATTGTGGTTTATTTTGATTCTGTGATTTCACTTTGTGTTCTTGGTTCCAACGGAAGATCAGCGTTGTGTTGCTATAACACAACTAATGCTGAGTTGGATGCTAACTTGCAATAATGTTGGTATAAATAGTCGATGCCGGGAGATACACATTTGGGTAATAAAATAAGTGCGTGTACTTCTTTTGTTGTTTTAGTTAAGTTGTTTTTTTTAAATCAGTAATTATGTATTTTCCTGTCTTCTTCTACTTCGTTAATGGCATGTGTTATATGATGAATATTTTGCCAATGTCAAGTGTTTAGATTGTTTAAAGTATAGTAACACGTCACAAAGTCGTATATTGTCGTTTGTTCTTTTATAAAAACTGGTGTCTCTTTATAAAATAACGAGCTGCTGCCCGCGGCTTTGCACGCGTGGTATCTACATAAAAAATAGCCTATGTCCTTTTCCAAGGTCCCATCTTTCTCTATACCAAAATTCATGAAAATCAGTTCAGCGGTTTAAGCGTGAAAACGTAACAAACAAACATACAGAGTTACTTTCGCATTTATAATATTAGTAAGGATTATGCGGATTATTTTTGCTCGAATCACAAAGGAACACAAAACTTTCATTCCAATTATTCACACCCGAGTCAATAACTCTAGCTTTATTTTATAAAATCACCAAAATTACAAATAAAACCAAAAATAACTCAAGAAAAATTAATTATATAAGAGCACAATGTTTACTACGCTAAATGGACACAAATAATCTGTTTTCCTGTCTGTATCTCTCATATGCCTTTGTAATTACGTATTTTTGTTAACTGCCTACACATTCACTGTCGTAAATAAATGTATTTTCTTTATTTCTTTCTCCTTTTTAGAAAACCTGTCCAACACAAGATATAATCTATTTCGATACCAAATTGTGCAATTAATAAAAATGTATTTAGATAAATAGCTGTCTAATTTTATAAGTATTTTTGTTCTGACTGACTGAGTGATTCACAGCCTAAACCGCTGGTCGAGAGTTGAAATTTATAGGACATAATTATCTGTCCTGATGCGTGGGTGAACTATAGGGATTTGTCAAAATGTTAACCTTAAGGGGATGATTTACAAACTAGAAACATTTGCCTGAATATTCTTCAATTACAAATGCAATTAAATATTCTTCAGAGAACTAAGGTCACCGACATAGCTCAGTGAATTAGCAAGCTGAAGTGGCAGTAGGCAAGTCACATATGCCGCAAAACCGGTAGCTGTTTTCGTTATGCAGCGGGAAGAGGATGGAGGAGGAGAGCTGAAGATTGAGATTAAGTGGCGTGCCCTGGGAGAGGCCTGTATTTAACTGTGGACTGACATGTGTTAATGATAATGATGATGATATTAATACATATATGGTAAAAGTTTATAAAAATATTTTCAAAACTATTCATCATCATCATCATCATCATCATAACAGCCTTTATAAAGTCCACTGCTGAACATAGGCCTCCCCAATAGATTTTCAAGAAGAACGATTTTGAGCCCTCTCCATCCACCGACTTCCTGCGATCTTTACAATGTCGTCAGTCCATCGGGTGGGGGGTCGTCCTACGCTTCGTTTTCTTGTCCTTGGTCGCCATTCGAGAACTTTTATTCCCCAACGGTTATCAGTTTTGCGAGCTATATGGCCTGCCCATTGCCAATTCAACTTGCAAATTTTGAGTGCTATGTCGGTGACTTTGGTTCTTCTACGGATTTCCTCGTTGCGGATTTTATCACGTAGTGAAACACCCAACATAGCTCTCTCCATAGCACGTTGCGCGACTCTGAGCTTGTGTATGAGGCCAATAGTTAGCGACCAAGTCTCAGTTCCATATGTCATCACTGGCAACACGCACTGATTATAGACTTTCGTCTTGAGGCTCTGCGGTATCTGTGACGAGAAGATGTGCCGTAATTTCCCGAACGCTGCCCATCCGAGTTGGATTCGTCGGCTGACCTCTTTGTCAAAGTTGGACTTGCCTAGTTGAATCGATTGACCCAAATAGACATAATGGTCTACAACTTCGATTATATCGTTCCCAATATTTACCGGTACGGGTGCAACATGAGCATTTGACATGATTTTTGTCTTGCTCATGTTCATTATAAGACCCACCTGTTGGGACACGATATTAAGGTCGCTGAGCATTGTGCCAAGGTCTTCCAGAGATTCTGCCATGAGGAGTATATCGTCGGCAAATCGAAGGTGAGTGATGTGTTCGCCATTGATGTTGATACCATGTCTATGCCAGTACAAGAGCTTGAAAATATCCTCCAATGCAGAGGTGAACAGTTTCGGAGAAATTACATCGGCCTGTCTCACCCCTTTATGCAATGGGATTGGATTCGTGCTCTGGTCCTGGAGTCGGATAGACATGGTGGCGTTACTATACAGACATTTCAACACTTCGATATACCGATAGTCGATTTGGCACCGCTGGAGTGACCGCAATACTGCCCAGGTTTCGACAGAATCAAAGGCTTTCTCATAGTCCACAATCGCTAAACAAAGTGGCTGGTTATACTCTTCGGTCTTCTGTATAACCTGCCGGAGCGCATGGATGTGGTTTATGGTGTTAAAGCCTTTTCGGAACCCGGCTTGTTCGGGAGGCTGGAAGTTGTCAAACCTACGAGCGAGACGATTAGTAACTACTCTCGAAAACAGCTTATAGACATGGCTCAACAGCGAGATGGGCCTGTAATTCTTTAAGAGGGCGTTATCCCTTTTCTTAAAGAACAGTACCACCACTCGAGGATGTCGTAGTTGAACAGCTTCTGGAGGACCTTAAGTACCGGTGTTCCACCCGCTCTCAGTAGCTCTGTCTTTATTCCGTCTTCCCCCGGTGCCTTGTTGTTCTTAAGCTGCTTGAGAGCCGTTCGAATCTCATATAGGCTGACGTCCGGAATGTCTTCAGTGTAGTGTCGGGTTAGGCGGGCTCTTGCATCGCTATTCGTGCTTGTAGTAGGACTTTGCGATGAAGTGTATAGTTGTCCATAGAACTTCTCGAGCTCTCGTAAAATTTCTGGCTTCGAGGAAACGACACTGCCGCTATCGGTCTTCAGCTTCGTCAACAGACTTTGCCCAATAGACAGGTCTCTCGCGAACACTTTGGGACCTTGGTTGCGCTCTATTCCGTTCTTAGTACTACACGTATTAAAGAGACGCAAATCGCGTCGCATAGACTTAGAGATCTGTTTATTGAGCGAGCTGTATTTCGACATGTCCACTGAAGACTGCAGTTTCAGTTCGCTACGTTCTGCCATGAGTTTAAGAGTGTGCTCTGAGAGTTTTTGGGTTCTACCTTTGCGCTGGGTTTTACAGAACTTTGACCCAACGGCATGGAAAATTTCCACCAGACCGTCATTTATTTCGTCCACGGATCCGCATTCGGCGAGGCATTGGAAGCGATTTTGGAGTTCCAACTGAAAGCTCTCGGGGTTTTGGATTTGGGCAGGACTTGGGCGAAGAGTAGATTTCATCAATACAATACAATACAATACAATCATTTATTAATAACACCAGGTTACAGGTCAGTTTTTGTACAATAGGTAGGTATATTAAAATATACTTTCATTTGTAAACTAATTACATTCAATTAACTACATTCAACTTTGTAACAGTCATTCTATGTCAATATAATAATATAACTAATATAAAATAAATAAATCACGGTTTTAAATTACAAAATATTAATCATAAATGTATTAATTAAATTAGTGGCAATTCATAGAACTCATTTACTGAGTAGAATGAGTTGTGAAGTAGCCACTTGCGTAATCTTATTTTGAATACCGCTGTGGAAGTTGCATCTTTTTTTATGGTATCCGGCAGCCTATTATACACTGAGGGACCCATTATGTACACGGACCTCTCGGATTTGGTCAGTTTATGTGCGGGCGTGACAAGTTGGTGAGCCCGATTGTTACTGCGCAGGGCCCGAGCGGTAACACCTCGGCACCGGAAAGCCTCTATGTTGTTGTGCGTGAAAAAAGCTATCTGGAAAATGAGTTCACAAGGAAGTGGCAAGATGTTTAATTCCTTGAATAGCTCTCTGCACGAGATATCATCAGGCACGCCTACGATGGTGCGCATTGCTCGCTTCTGCATGACGAAGACTCGCTCGACGTCCGCGGCTCGCGCCCACAGCTCTGTACCGTACGTAAGGATACTGTGGACGGTTGCAAAGTAGCAGCTTAACACAACGTTTCGAGACGCGGTGCTAGCGAGTCTACGCAATGCGAAGCATGTGCGACCAAGCCGTGAGCATATCCCGTCAACATGGGTTTCCCAGGTCAAGCCGCTGTCTATATGGAAACCCAATAGTTTCGTCGTTTGGACCATCTGAAGTGCTGTGTTGCCAGCGGTGACTTTAAACGGTGGTGGTGTAGAGCCGTTAAGTTGAAAACTCATAAAGTTGGTTTTATCCCTATTTAAAGCTAGACCATTAGCTCTGAACCATCCCTCCAGCCTTTGAACCACTGAGTTCAGCCTATTTTCTAGTTCACCTGTTGTCGGTGCGGTGACTATGGCTGCCACGTCGTCTGCATACATGTACACCTCTGCATCACCGACGGCACCAGGCAAGTCGTTCAGCAGTAGGCTGAAAAGTGTGTTGGATAGGCAGGAGCCTTGCGGGACACCCATAGTGTTCGTCATTTCCTTTGACCTCACACGCCCACTTTCGCCTACTACAGTCTGTGTGCGATCAGACATGAATGAAATCAGTAATGACAGGACTGGGCCACGTATGCCGTAGAAGTCAAGTTTCTTAGCGATGAGGTGGTGGTCGGCGGTGTCAAATGCGCGCGACAGGTCGCAGCACAGCAGAGCGACGCGCTGGCCCGCCTCGCGCGCGCTCAGCACACGCCACACCACTTCTCGCACCATCAGACGGGACCTTTCTAGCTTTACGTTAAGATTTAATGAGCCTCTAACCATTCGGTGATCACTGCCGGTTTTGACCCTGTTGATCACTGAGACATCATTAAATATTTGCTTTTTTGTAGTCATGATGAAATCTATCTCGCGTTTGTGTCCACCGGGGTGAAGCCACGTCCATTTCCTGGACGACCGCTTCTTGAAAAAGGAGTTAATCATAAAGAGTCCCTCCTTTTCCATGAAGTCGGCTAATCGCTGACCCCGTTGGTTCCGCTGTCCAAATCCAAATTGCCCCACTCTCAGTTCATCGCCATTCCTCACACCTAGCCGCGCGTTGAAGTCCCCCATCACAACCGTAAAGTGTGTTTTCAAGGCTTGCATGGCATTTGAAATGTCATCATACATAGTCTCCACTTCATCGTCTGGACGTTTCGAGTGAGGTGCGTACACCTGTATGACTTTAAGCGAATACCGTTTGGTTATTCTGAGTATAAGGTATACCACCCTGATCGACACGCTTTCGATCTTTACTATGTTGTTAACGAAGGATTTGTGGACGAGAAATCCGACACCGTGCTGAGAATGTTGATCGCCCTCCCGGTAGTAGAATAAGTTGCCGGAATTTAGGATTATCGTGTCCTGTCCCTCTCTTCGGACTTTTGATAACCCCATAATATCCCAGTGCAACTTATTTACTACTTCTTCCAGCTCTATCAACTTCTCGTCGGTCCTCAGTGTGCGTGCGTTGTATGTTGCCAGGGCCAGGGGTCGCGGGGATTGGTAGCTGGACCTCTGCCGGAGATTCTTCGCACCCCCTGTTCCGCCGTTACCGTGGCCGCCACCTATGCCAGGAATAGCGGAACTGCGGGAACTGGGGGCCGTTTTCTAGTTGTATTCATCATATGGGGGGTTCTGCCATAGTCACCACGCTTGGCAGACGGATTGGTGACCGCAGATTCAGTATTTTGTGCTCGAGGGGTGCTGCTGCCCAATCCCCCGGTGTGTGTTCCCTTAGTCGCCTTTTACGACATCCACGGGAGGAGATGGAGGGGTCCTATTCTATGCCGGAACCACCACGGTCAAAACTATTACTATCGTAAAATAGGGTGCTAAAGTAGGATGCTAAAGGAGGGTGCTAAAATAGGGTGTTAAAGTTTGTATGTGAACATTAAAACGATTGCCTTGAAATATGGTCTTTGAAATAGAAGAACTTGTCGAGTCTGCGAAATAAAAATAGCAGATATGGGTCTGAATGTGCAAGTGTAAAATATTAAGCTGAAGAGGTTAGTAGTTTGTGAGCATCTCATCAGTTTCTGTGAGGCCAAAAGTTCACGGTCACGTGGATTTCGTCTTCCACTATGTTTTATTAGGTTCGATGAGGTTTACTAGAGCGATAATGGAACTTTTCGGGCACAACAATATAATACTTTGTTTTGGTTAATTCTATTTGTCTTTGTATCAATCTGAACATATGGTGATCAGGATCAGATTATGAAGGCAGAAAGAGCTTAACAAAACAACCCAACGAATAACAATAAGATATATGTGTTCTTATAAATTAGGATCTTATAAATTATTAGCGACCCGCTCCGGCTTCGCACGGGTGCAACGCTGATACTAAATATACTACAGAATATCTAACGTGATAAGAAACCTCTAATATTATCAGTGTTTCTCTACTATATTATGCATGTTTTATACATATAAACCTTTCTTTTGAATCTCTCTATCTATTAAAAAAACCGCATTAAAATCAGTTGCGTAGTTTTAAAGATCTAAGCATACATAGGGACAGACTGACAGCGGGAAGCGACTTTGTTTTATACGATGTAGTGATAATTACAAAGAGCTGATTCAGTCGTTTATAATTTATACAATAACATAAAATACATGTGAAACAGTCGAGCTTTCTAAGGACTTTAAATAGATCTATAGATAGTTCAACTGATCCAGTGTCCCCAATACTTTGGCGCTATTGCCACGTTGAATGACAGTTATAATACGCTGGGCCAGATAAGAGCCAGATATTTACATTTTGAAAACATGATAAGCTCCTGTTCCCTACGAGTGTAAGGTCTTATCTCAAAAAGGCTCAAAAATGTAGGTCCTATCAATATCGGCATATTTGCGCCTTTCGAGGTCCTCTGCACAATCAGCCGCAGCACCGCTTTCAATGTATTTAGTCGAAGTTAGATGTTCTGTATAGGTAGGTTGACTTAGGACAGACGCGCGGATGAAGTCGCAAGAGTTCCGTCTGTATTAGTATAAGTATAAACAATTTTCTAGACCGTTTTATATGCAATTTATGGAAAAGTTATTGGACTTTATTGCCAATAAAATGTTACGCAGTTCGACAAAATTACGGGTATGATTCAATTCTAACCGAGCGCTGCGAGCAAACCTTTTAACGTATTAAATTGGTTCAGTAGTGGGTACTACGTCACAGAGTAGATATTGTTTGAAGGTGTTACAATTATATGGATTACTAGCTGACCCGGCAAACGTTGTTTTGCCATGTATGTTATTTTTAGGAAACATTTTTATAGGTAAATATGATGTTTAAAAAATAAGGGTTGATCGTAGAGGGGTGAAAATTTAGGGTTGCATGTATTTTTGTATGATGTATCATAAAAAAATAAAAACAAAAAAATTTGTCTGAAAGATAAAAAATAAAAATTAAGGGGTGGACCACCCTTAACATTTAGGGGGATGAAAAATAGATGTTGTTCGATTCTCCCCCCTGACTAATATCCTCGCTAAGGATCACGAAAATCGGTCGAGCCGTTTCGGAGGAGTTCGATTACGCACCCCGTGACAGAAGAATTTTATATATTAGAAGATATATTATTATGGAAATATGTATTATGATACAATTTTGTGCCCAACAAAATTAAAACATAATCAGAATTCTGCAGATAGACTACGCCGTAGACTCTAAGGCATAGATGAATATAGGAGCCCACGTAGCATGCTGGCTACTAGCGAGTAATTCCTTCTTAGTTATAGATAGCTAGAGACACGATTAGAAGAAGAAGGACTTACCTAATACATTTAGATGCGGGACCTCGAAATAGGAAATGAAAATAAATAATGCTCATGATCGAATCAAAACACGGAAGTCAATATCATCAATACTAATAATTGTATAGTTTAGTTTTAGAGGGTAACCTCTTGTACCAACAACTGTACCATTTCCGTAAATGTTTGTTCTGATAGATAGTTAGACTATTACAAAACCTAAAAACTCTTAGGAACATCTCTGTAGAATTAATGAAGGGAAAATTTATTAAAAAATACTTTTTGGTGTATTAATGAGTAAACAAAGCAAGGGTCCCGTGGAATTTGGGGCCTTTTGAGCAGGAATGCCGCTTAACGGCCGGATCAGAATAAAAAATTAGACAAGGTTCAATGGCTAGCTAATAGGGTGTGCAAAAAAAGCATTATATTTGAAATAAAACAACATGTTTGCAATTCACACGTGGTAGAAGTGAAACCTTCAAAAATTTTAGAACCACGAATATAAGAAATACTGTATAATGCTTCCTATCTCATTTTTTCCCACGTTAAATCTTATGGATTTATGTGTCTGTCTCTTTTTACTGTCGCTTTTTCGTTTCATCGACTTTCAAATCCCAACGATGCTAAAGAAGTTTTCACATCAAAAACTAATTAAATATGTGTCAATACAGGCTTGAAAGCGCACGCCGTCTCTACGCGTATAAAATGTTTTAAAAATGCAATGCTGTTGTTTTTAAACATTTTGAAAACTAAACTAATGAGAAACGCTCGTTTTAGATAAAATCACAGAGCATTTCCGCACAGCGAGTTAAATTAATGTTTTTCAAGCGTTCTGGCGGAGTTTGCATTAATTTGTTGTTTTGAACTCATAGTTTAGTGAACTGTGAACTAAACAAGCACTCGAAGAAACTTTATCGATGCTATTTAACAGGTTTCATTTATGTAAAGTACTAGATGTTACCAGCGACGCTGTCTGCGTAGGTAAGTAGACAGAGTATCCTCTCTATTTACACAGACAATGTGATTATTATAACGATGTTATTCCGATCTTTTTTATGATCCCATCCTATGTGCCTACAAGAGAAGATCTGACTAAATTTGCAAAACCCTATCGCGCTGTTTTAATGAGGCAAATCGTCATTTTTCTCACATTAGTTCAACTCCATACAATAGAACCAATAAGCAATAGAACCAAATGTCTCGAGTGGCTGAACACCTTATACTATGATGACATTAAGGAGCTATTAAGAGTTTAAGAATGAACTCCTTATTTTAGCCCTGTTATTATCTCACATCCGGATCCGGATGTAATGAATACAGAAGTAATCCTTACTAATATTATAAAGGTGATAGTTTGTATATAATGTTTGTTACTATTTCACGCAAAATTACTGAATGTATTTTAATTAAACTTTACAATAATATAGCTTATACATCAGAATAACACATAGACTATAATTTATAAAGATATTGTGTGAATTGTCGAAAGTACAACGATAAATGTAAAGTAGAAAAAAAAATCTGCCATTGCGAGCTATTCTGGCGTGCGCTGCAAAATCCGTTAGAATTACACGAAGTACGAATCCTGCGCAGACGAAGTCGCGGGCACCAGCTAGTAATAAATAATAATACAATTCAATATATCTTTATTCAATAAAATCACAAGGACCACTTAGAATCATCTTCTTACATGCTAGTGAATCTAGGTGCCGGTTCCTCCTAACCCAGTTCAAAAAGAATCCGGCAAGAAACTTATCTGGTCTTAACACTTTTTTGTATAATCCTTGACAATTTTGTTACGGATGCCGAGTCGAGTTGGAGCAAATTCATCCCAAGCTTTTTTGTCATCTAAATAATCAGATAATATTTTATAATATGATTTAATAGACAGTTTCTGTTTAATTACGTTTTTAAATTTGCAATCGACAAATCTAACACGTCGCTTGGGACCTTGTTATAGAAGCGTACACATTGCCCTATAAAAGACTTATTAACTTTAGCGAGCCTAACAGTGGGAACAGTGAGTTTATCTTTATTTCTAGTGTTAATACTATGATTATCACATTTTTTTTTGAATAAATGAACATATTTGTGCACATACATAAATTTTCGAATATACATGGGGCGCACTAAAAGTTTTGCACTTCTAGCTTATCGGAACTATGTATTTGAATTTCGAATGTTATATTTTTTTAAACGTTGCAACCTTCGTAGTAATAAAAAAAAACAATTGGCGGGAAATAATTTGTCAATTGTTTTTTACCACACATCAAAGTTCTACGTACGCAACGAAAATGGAATTAAGTCGAAAAGATTTTAGAGCGATGATTTTTTATGATTTTAAAAGTTCTCTCTCTCAGAGAGAGAAGCACCTTGTTTGAGCACCGTGAGGCGATGGTTTGCTGAATTTGAGAGAGGTCGAGTTTCTTTACATGACGAATTTCGTGAAGGGCGGCCTTCAACTGCCGTCAACGAAAATAATGTGGCTACTGTTAAGCGGCTAATTGAAGAAAACCCGCGGATTACCATTGAGACAATTCGAGGACTATTGGGGATTGGTATGAGACAAATCCAGAAAACTTTACACGAAGAATTGAAAGTTCGGAAACTTTGTTGTCGTTGGATCCCTCATGAACTGACAGCGGAGCAGAAGCGGCCTCGCGTGGAATGGTGCTCACAGATGCTACTGAAGTACCACCACGGACATTCTAATGCTGTTTATGACATTGTCACAGGAGACGAAACGAGGATTTATTGTTTTGAACCCGAAAAAAAACAGCAATCTTGTGAATGGGTTTTTGAAAATGAGAATAGGCCAAACAAAAGTGAGGCAGGCGAGAAACGTTGGTAAAAAAATGATTGCGTTTTTTTTCTCAGCTACGGGTCCCATCTGTACAATTTAACTTGAAGATCAACAGAGTGTTAATGCCGAGTGGTATTCTACCATTTGTTTACCCAGGGTGTTAGAAAAAGTTCGCGAAAGACGACCCAAAAGCCGCATTCTCCATGACAACGCTTCTTCACACACGGCCAACAAAACAAAGCCATTTTTAGCTTCCGAAAAAGTACAACTCGTCACCCATCCTACGCATAGCCGACCTAGCACCCTGTGATTTCTGTATTTTCCCCAAAATCAAAGATTTGATGAGAGGTTTCACTTTTACCAACTCCGAAGAGGCAGTGATAGCGTTCAATCAGCACGTAGAAAACATGCCTTCAGATCTGTGGTCCTCCCGTTTTAAAAAATGGTTCGATCGCATGAAAAAAGCATTATTATTACACAATATTTCGAAAAGCAATAAACATAATATTTTGGTTTTACACATGTTGTTTTTTTTTGTTACGCAAAACTTATTGTGTGACCTACGTATACTGATAAGGCACTGTCATAATATTATTCTTTTAACTTATTTCTAGTGATTCTCTAGGGTCCATGTTATAAATTGCACGAACAGCCCTCTTCTGCAACACAAATATTGTGTTTACATCAGCAGCACTCTCCCACAACGGAATACCATAAGACATATGCCATGCTATGAAAGTAGCTGAGGTAAACTGAAGTCTAGCGGTATCTACGTCGGTAAAATTACGGATCTTTTTAATAGCGTATGCCGCAGAGCTAGTCTCTTCGACAATTTATCTATGTGCGGGCCCCATTACAACTTAATATCTAAAGTAATGCCTAAGAACACTGTGGTGTCGACGAGATCTATCTTTTCGTTTTTAATTTTTACATTAGCTTTCACCTGTTTAACATTGGGCAGTATAAAACGAATGCATTTTGTTTTTTTCTCGTTAAGTAATAAGTTGTTTACATTAAACCATGTTACAACTTTAGATATTGCATTGTTTACATCATCAAGATTAGCGAGTGTGGGTAGATACAACTATATCTACCCACACTTAATCTTTAACGACACTCATACAAATCCTTACCTCTCGTTTTCTAATTGTTTTGTAAGCAAATGTTACTTGTACCAGCTTCTACAGCTTATTACGTACTTCGAAAGGCAAGCAACTTTACGATGGTGCTCGAGACTCTGGAATTTAGTCTCAGCGTTAAGCTGTTCACCCATCATCCTCAATGCTCTACGCTCGATCGAGTCAAGGCAGCCAGCTGGTGTTTAGCTGAACCATCCCCTAGATGGCAGCAATACTCCATACCCGACCGGACTTGAGCTTTATATAAAGTGGAAAGCTGTCCAGGTGTGAAGTACCGCCTCAACTTGTTGAGTATGCCAAGCTTCATGGCAGCAGTTTTAGCCTTGGACTAGATATAGGAGCCAAAATTGAGAGTCCGTGTAAGTGAAACTCCCAAGAGTTCGAGAAGATTTTCTATAGTTACCGCTACATTTCGGAAAACGGGGACTTGGAGAAACTCACTTTTTTTCGCCGAAAAGAGACAAGCTTGCGTTTTGGATGCGTTGAACTTAACAAGATTGGAATCGCCCCAATAGGACACGATCTGGAGAGTCAAATCCAGACGCATAAGCATCTCGTCTCTGAGTTTCTGAATTTCTGTTTTACTGGCTCGTGCGTTTGCAAAGTATCTCTCCACAACTGTACTGTCGTCAGCATATACAATGATTCCGGGTATAAGCAGATCGTTTATGTGCAGTAAAAACAGTGTGGTAGAGAGCACTGACCCTTGAGGTACCCCGGCATTAATTGCCAATCGATCAGACGAGCATAACACTTAGAACTGAACTGGCAATCCGTAAGCTGGAAGCTTACCAATAAGGCTAGCGTGCCAGACCCTGTCAAAGGCCTTTGAGATGTCAAGTGAAACAGCTAATGCTTCACCATGTTTCTCTATGGCCTCACTCCAAATGTGCGTGACATACGCAAGAAGATCCCCAGTAGACCGCTTTTGGCGAAAACCATATTGTCGATCACTGAGGATGTCGTTGTCTTCAAGGTATGTAAGGAGTTTCGTATTCAGGACACGTTCCATGTACTTTGTAGATTTATTTGAGACGTACTTTGTAGATTTATCCTTCTTTATAGCATATAAACTACAAGTAGCGCAATTTTTATATTCTTATCCATAAATACTTTTTGTATGATCTGGTTTATAATTTTTGAAAATATTAATTCTGCACTCTCAACTTCTTTCTGCCGTTAATCTAATCTAAGCGCTGTTCGCAGGTAGGTACGTCTATCCTATATCAATAGATATATATAGAGCTTAATGTATTTGCTATTATATTTAGAAATACAGAATCAGAACTACCTATTTTAAACCGCTAGCTTCTGCATCGTCTGTATGTATTTCGGCTATTTAAAGCCCTAAAAAATAAAACACAAATAAAAAAAAAGGAGTTACTTACCTCCTTTTTAAAAAAAGAAGTTACCTAGTTTCTAACAAAACAGGAGTATTCAATCAAGTCTTTCCCAGTAATGGGCGTTTTTCCACTCGCCGGCACAACACAGGCACGGCACTGGTGCTGGGGCTCCTTATTTCCACTGACTGATGACGTTGTCGGTAAAAATGGTCGCGTTAAGTTGACATATATATTGTATGTAAAGAGGAGTCATCTAGGAGTTTAACATTCCAGATCTTAATTTCTTTTAAGAACAATGTTTCCGTGCCTGGTCACCAATCCACACCCTGATATCCGGACAATCGAAGGCGTCGGTCGCTACTTACAAATAGTTGTAAACACCGATAAAAAATGTTTGGGACTAGATGGTGTTTAAGTCCGTTATAGAGGGGGGGCGTTCTGTATGTAGAACTAATTCTGTGGCACGGCTCCAGTGAACGAAGAGCGCACTCTCCTCAGTCAACAAAGAGCAAGTCTGGCACTGTCACCCAGTGTTAGATTACTTTAAAAGCTTTCCTTTTATAAATTGAGAAGCATAATTTACCAGGTAAACGAATGCCTTTCATATTAAAAAATATACAATGTAATCATCATCATCAATGGAAGCAAGAAGAAGTAAGGCTTATGTTTCATGAAGCTATTAGATTTTTAAATGATAATAAACGTTTTATTATAAATACTTACGGGTATTTATCGCGTTTATTTACCTATTTTTCCCGACGTTTCGACAGGTTTACACTCTGTCGTGGTCACGGGATGTCATCCCTATTTATAATAATGTGTTCTGATCGCGTAAGTTTAAAAAACTTTAATAAACGTTTTTAACTCTACTTTTTGATAACTAACTTTTAATTAAAAAAAAAAATTCCACAAATTAATAAGGAAGCAGTATATACGAGTATTTCATTTATAATTTTACTACAACGGTGAGGGGTAATTGCATAATCACATACTAAATTAATTTCATAAATGATTTGACAACCCCTATGGCGCAGTTGGCGAAAAACCACCTGAGACGCAGTACGTTACGGGTTCGATTCCTGAAACGGGACAAATGTTTGTAGGCCTTCGCTCATCTGTTGAAGATGGTTTAGGTGGCGTCAGTCAAGTTATAGAGCAGTTATTTGTAATTGAAAACATTGGTACGTGGATCCACTCAAGCAAGCTGAGGTGGGTGAAGTTTCCTCTTCACTGACTCCACTCTGCCTGGGATTCTGTTTGATAACGCAGGCCTTCCCTCCTGTGACCCACACTAACCTCTCGACCACCTTGCCGACAGGATTCACATGAAGGACGAATCAGTACGTGCGGTTTCGGTTCGGTTGTAAGTGCATAACGGCTGGCACCGAGCCGGGTTTGTTTCAAGTTATCTTTCTCTTTTGCTAGCTCTTCTGTTAGTCAGCATTTTAATTATTAATTATAAATATTTTTAGTCAGATTAACCCCCAATAATTTGAAGACTATTGCAGTCGTCTCCATCATCAGTCTCCAAGCAGCACTGATCAGTTCAGTTTCACGTGGAAATCCTCACTCGAAGTGTTATGTTACAGCGAAAAATACCAACGTCATAATGCACACAACACCATCTAGCTCCAAACTAAGCATAGCTTGTATTATGTTATATGCTTAGTTTGGGTTATCTGATAATATACTTCATAATCATCATCATATCAGCCTTTAGGAAGTCCACTGCTGAACATAGGCCTCCTCAATAGATTTCTAGGAAGAACGATTTTGAGCCCTCTCCATCCACCGACTTCCTGCGATCTTTACAATGTCGTCAGTCCATCGGGTGGGGGGTCGTCCTACGCTTCGTTTTCCTATCGTTTGGTCGCCATGCGAGAACTTTTACTCACCAATGGTTATCAGTTCTGCGAGCTATATAGCCTGCCCATTGCCACTTCAACTTACAAATATTGAGCGCTATGGTGACTTTGGTTCTTCTACGGATTTCCTCGTTGCGGATTTTATCACATAGTTAACACCCAACATAGCTCTCTCCTTTGCACGTTGCGCGACGCTAAATAAAGTGGCCTGTTATACTCTTCGGTCTTCTGTATAACCTGCCGAAGCGTATGGATGTGGTCTATGGTGTTAAAGCCTTTTGGGAACCCGGCTTGTTAATGGATAAAATACTTATTTATATATGTTTAAATACATACATAAGATACGTTATAGCACCCTGACAACAAAACAAACATCTCTGTTCGTCACAAATGTGTGTACTGTGGGAGAATCGAACCCTCAACCTACAGCGCAGAAGGCAGAGCAACTACCAACTGAGCTGACAGGCTAGGTTAAATAATATAAAACATTTAATTTGACAAATACTCGTAAATTATATAGCAATACCAATTAGCCCTCATCGGATGAAGCTATTAATTTTGTGTTATTATATCTCGATATTTACAAAATTAAATACTAACTGGATCTCGACGTTTAAAATATAAATAATTGGTGTCCAGAAAGCATACGAGCTCAATGAACAAAATGCCAAAAGCATGCTAGGACGCTGAAATAGACAGAAAGCTTACAAGCTCGACGAACGCTATTTCGAAAGTTTATTCAACCTATGAACTTTTCGTATAATGTTTTATAATATTGTATTTTTGATGTACTAACTAATTAAATAGATTAACAAAATGGGTATTGTAATAAAGGTACCCCCCTATATATATTACGGTACAACTACAGACAAAATACGTTCTGTGGCGAGCAAGCGACAATTTCAGTAAGTTGTGTAAGCGTTTTGACTTAGATCTATTCTGCACTAGTGTAGGCTCAGCTAGACTACGGCTGAATAGGAAATTTTTGGCGACAATTTCACAAAGTTAGATACTTACTTGGTTACTAATACTTTATCCTTAGATACTTAGATTAGATAAACATTTGTGTGACTGACATACGTGTTTATTCTGTGTCTAAGTGTTATAAAGTATCATAAGTATGTATTTAAAAATTTATAAGTATTCTATCAGTCATTTAGTCACCATAATACAAGCTATGCTTAGTTTGGGACTAGATGGTGTTGTGTGCATTGTCCACCAATATTTATTTATATTTATTTATTTATTTAGATACTTATTTCTAGTTGTTTTCAGCTGTAACATTTTATATTGTGTTTTTTATACGTGATAACCTGTAATTGGCTTTTTTATTCTATTCGACTGTTATATTATGTTTAAACAAGCCGTTGGTTTTCCAAAAAATAAATAAAACTAAATAAAATAAGTCGGTATTTTAAAGCTTTGAGTGAGTGCACAACGGTTTAAACATTTTTCTGTAATCTTAACCCGAGAGGACGATAGATCTTCCCTTCACCTCCCTGGAGAACTATTTTGATTTCGCGTGAATTCAGTTTTAATTTAAAGTTGAGAGTGATTTATACAAGTCGAAGATAAATACTTAAGTCATTTATACATACTTATATTACTGAAAATCTACTTTATAATCACATATTTGCTAATGTCAGCTAATGCTAATGCTAATGCAGAGGTTGTGTTATGGATACCACACTGATATACTACTTATATACATACTATTTTTTATTGTACGTATGTACATATTATACATAGAAATACCCAGACCCTTGACAAATACTTGCAAAGCATAAAACAGTTGTCCCGCGGCGGGGATCGAACCCGCGTCTCAGGCGGGCCTTGGCCCACTGCGCAATCTTTAACAATTGACATTATAATTTCACACAACACCGTTTAGCCCCAAACTAAGCACAGCTTATATTATGGTGACCAGACGACTAAGAGAATACTTACATATTTTCAAATAAAACCATAAGAGACTTTAAAGCACCCAGACACAGAACAAACACGTATGTTCATCATACAAGTGTTTGTCCAGGGAGGGAATCGAACCCCCAGCCTACAGCGCAGAAGGCAGACCTAGAACCAACTGAGCTGACTGGCCATTCAATAACAAAGCCAGACTATACTTCAAAGTCACGCCAGCTAATTGTGTAATTATAAAAAAACTAGCAGCTGCCCGCGGTTCGCACGTGTGGTACATAAAAAGTAGCCTACATCCTCTCCCAAGTTACCATCTACTTCCTTAACAAATTTCACAAAGATATGTTCAGGTTCAGCCGTGAAAACGTAACAAATAAAAAACAAACCGACTGGACTCCCTATCCATACTAATATTATAATATTGACGGGCCTGTCAGCTTCTTTGGTAGTAGCGCTGTAGGTTGAGGGTTCGATTCCCTCTCAGGATAAACATTTGTGTGATGAACTTAGGTGTTTTTCTGTGTCTGGGTGTTATAAAGTATCATGTATGTGTTTAAAATAACTAAGTATTCTATCATCATCTGGTCACCATAATACAAGCTACGCTTAGTTTGGGGCTAGATGGTGTTGTCTGCATTGTCTACCAATCTACACTTATAATATTATAACGAAGAAAGATTTGTATTTAGTATGTAACGAGTAAACATAAAAACTACTGGACCGATTTAAAAAAATATTTTATCGTTGGAAAACACTATCCCCGGGTGACATAGGCTAATTTTATCCCGGGACAAACCAATTTTCCCAAAAATCTTCAACGCGGGCGAAGCTGCGCGCGTACAGCTAGTATTTATTATGTTTATTTATTCAATATTATTATTTTAATTACAGTCTCTGTAGTATACCAAGCAGTAGGTAATCCATTATTATTAGGCCTTCGGGCTTTGGGTGACTTAATAACTGCGTCACCAGGGTTGGCCTCTGACTCATACGGAGGAGTGTATATATAGTGTATATAGTGTGGTAGAAAAAATGCTCGTATTACTATTAATAATTTAGGCTACCAGATAGGAACTCCTGGCTACCAGGAACGGACTCAATTATTTATCGTCACTTTGGGAAGCTTTTCCAATCTCAGTCTTACAGATAAAACTAGAATCGTTCTCCAACGTTCTATTGTAATAAATCATTTGGGTTTGCGCTACAGAATCCCACTGTGGGAACAATAGAAAGCGGATGTCCCGGGGTCTACTCGGCAAAACAATAAGCGATAAATGTCGGGACTATAATCGTGCAAAACCTAATCTAAGTTCCATTATCATCGTTTCGAAAAATACGAACAACAGTGCCATAATTGACAGGATTTGTATACTCTAACACCCCAAAAGCTGTTAAAATAATTACGTTTAAAAAACGTAACAAGAAAACCAACTTCATATATATAAAAATACGAAATTTTGTTTACATGGTTAAAATATTTTTTCCATATATTTTGATTTAAAAACCAAAATATCGTTGGGACCAATCGGTAAGTATATCCATATCCTTTCACTTCAAAAGGTATATTTTATATCATTTGATGAATGACGAACTTATAAAGTAACAAACAAAAAAAAAACAACAGAATTGAGAACCTCCTCCTTGTTTTGAAGTCGGTTAATAATTGGAATTTGGAAACGAGACAAACGTGAGTTCAACTGAATTCGACGAACAATTCAACGACCGACGTTGTCGCTCCGATATATTATCTACTCGTAAATCAGTTTGATGAGTAGAAGCCCTGTATGTCCTGGATGTGTCAAATAACCAGAAGGAAATAAAGTAATTAAGAATTTAGGTTATTATTGTATTGTGTAGGTAGGAAAACAAATATCAGACATTTTTATTCTTCTTTTTTTCCTATAATGGCATCTGTCTTGTCGACAATTTTAAAGTCTTAGGTCAATTGTAAATTCTAAACGTCATCTTGGAATGGCCGTCTAGGATTTTCTCGGGATTTCTCGTCGTTAAAATCACATTGCACCATAGTACACTTATTATTCAATTGTCCATACTTGTCCTATGTAGTCACAATTTATTAATTAAAATTCCGTTAAGATTATTGAATAAAACTTGCAATAAAATAAAAAAGAATATTAATTTAGCAGTGCTATGTTACTTAATGAAATGACAAACGAAGAATCGACATTTTTATTACAAATTGACAAACTTAATAACTATATATATATTTATAATATATATATATATATATATATATATATATATATATATATATATATATATATATATATATAATTAACTAATTGTAAATCTATACCATTCTCGAATCAACTTGAAAACACACAAAAAAATATCAAAATCGGTTCAGCCGTTTAGGAGAAGTTTTATTACAAACACGCACATTTATTCTTAGAAATAGTAGGTATAAAGATATGTCTGCCAAAACACAATTACTTCTAGAAATCAGGCTTTATCGCTAGGAAGTAATGAGGACAATGTAGGAGGATGCCATCAAATGAATGGTTGCCAATTACGAAGCCTCATCTCGCATCCGAGATTAGAATGAAACTTCTCAACTCCTAGGACGCTTTGTAACTGAATTGGAAAGTTCTTGCAATTTTATACTTCCCTAATTAAATTTTCGGTAAAGTTTATGAATAACTTGAATCGTGAAGTATGATTTTATGGCTAATTATAATAGACGTAAAAGCCTTATGAGATGATTAGGGAAAGAACCGGGAAATTGCCCGCTTTTTACATTATTAAGCCCACATAGCAGGTACTATTGGGATCCTCTGTGCTCACATCACAAATCAATAATGCTGGTCATATAACACAGCGTCAATTACCCGTTAATTAGGCAAAGGTTGTGTTATGGGTACCATATGACTGATATACTTATATTCTTATTTTTTCCTGACCCGAAAAAAATACTTGCAGATCTCAGGTAGGCCTTCGCCCACTGCGTCACAGAGGTCGTCAAAAATGGTAATCTAACCTAAGTTTTGAACTTTATGTTAACTTATAAACAGTTTTTAAGGTTAAAGTTTTATTAAATTATTTACATTAATATGTACCTAAATATAAAACACTAGCTACTGCCCGCGGCTTCGCACGCATGGTACCTACATAAAAAGTAGCCTATGTCCTTTCAAAGATTCAAAGATTCAAAGATATTTATTTGCCAGAAAACATGTGTACAGAAGATGACAAAAATATAACAATGTGAAACAACATGCTTGACCGGTTTACGGTATGCAAATTAGGTAGAGAGATGGCATGCAAGTTTAAAAATAATTACAATTTATCAATAAAAAATTCGTCAAGATTATAATAACTCTTTTCAATTAACAATTTCTTTAGTTTTAGTTTAAACATTTGGATGTTCAGGTCTCTATATAGTGTAGGTAATTTGTTATAAATTTTTGGAGCAACACCAACAACACTTTTTTGCATTAGTGCTGTTTTTACAGGGTGTAATTTTAACCTAGTGTTATCCCGTCTGCTTCGAATTACAAAATCAGATAACCGGGGGAACAGATGGGGATTGTTTTTTACAAAAAAGAGCTACTTCTAATATGTAGAGCGACGGAAGTGTCAGAATTTTGTGCTTCGAAAATAATTAATAACAGCTATCAGTAATTTTTATTTTAAACATGGCTCTCACACATCTTTTTTGTAGCCTAAAAATGATATCTTTATTAGTAGAGTTGCCCCAAAATATTAGCCCATATCTCAGAACAGACTCTACCATACCGTGATATGCAATCAATAAGGCATCAGTATTGACTGTTGAAGACAGTTTATGCAGGGCATAGGCAAGACTACTAACACGCTTACTCAGTCCTTCTAAATGAGTTTTCCAATTAAGTTTTTTGTCAATTATAAGTCCTAAGAATCGTGTAGCATCAATTTGATTGATTAAATTGTTATTAAAAGTTATATTTATGTTAGATGGGGTTTGGGATCTTTGGTCAAAATGCATTATCATGGTCTTACTTAAATTAATTTTTAAATTATTATTGTCAAGCCATTTTATTATTGATTGAATTGATTCATTTATGTCGGTTTCATAAGATTTAATGTCATTGCAAGAAATTGTTATTGTGCTATCATCAGCAAATAATGTCATGGGATTAGTTGTTGCTCTTGGCAGGTCGTTAATATATATAATAAATAGCAGCGGTCCCAGCACACTGCCTTGGGGTACGCCGTATTTAGGATATCGTATTTTTGATCTGTGTACAACTTCTAGTTTGGTTTTTGTCTCTATTCTTGATATCTCTGTGATTTGCTTTCTGTCACTAAGATAGAATTTAATTAAGTCCAATACGTTTCCTCTAATTCCATAAAACTCAAGTTTTTTTAGTATGATGTTATGGTCCACATAGTCAAACGCCTGTGTCATGTCACAAAATATACTACAGATAGGTGTTTTTTTTATCAACTTTAGAAATAACATTATAGAAGAAATCATATATTGCCATGTTTACTGTTTTCTTTTCACGAAAACCTTTTTGTTCTTCGCAAAGTAAATTGTTTTTTTTCCAGGTATGTGTTTATATATATATATATAAACACATACCTTATATATATATATATTTTTCAAATATTTTCAAAAATATGGAAATGAGAGCAATGGGTCTATAAAATTCCACCAGTTCTCTATTTTCTTTCTTAAATACTGGTTTGACAATAGTAGTTTTCAGCTCATCTGGGTATTGTCCTGTTTCAATACTGAGATTTATCAAGAAGCTAAGATGGGGACTTATAGCTTCATTCACTGCTTTAATAATATTAGTACTAATACCATCAAATCCTGAGCTATTTGTATTTTTAAGGGATTTTATTATTTTATATACATGATGCGGCAGACAGGGAGCTAAGAACATGGATTTTTCTTGTCTATTTATATTTGCTGTTACGTTCTTACCTATCCCTGGTATCGGTTTTATCTTATCTATAAAATAGTCATTAAAGATGTTAGCAATGACTTGTGGGTTTGTTATGTATACATTATTATTCTTTATTTTAGATATTGGTTCTTTCGGTATATTCGGTCGACATTTATTGATAAGTTGCCATGTTGTTTTAGATTTGTTGCTTGAGGTCAATATCCTATGATTATTTTGAGCTAGTTTTGTAAGTGAAATGATTTTTTTAAATCTTTTTGTATAATTGATATAAATTAATTTATTTGTTTTACTGGGCTTAGACCTGTAACTCCAGAGAAGATCCCTTTTTCGTTTACTGCAGCTTCGAATACCACGTGATACCCATTTAGGTTTTCTAAATACTTTAATTAAAATATACTTTTTAGGGAAGCATAACTCATAAAACAACCCAAATGTTCCGATAAATTCCCGGTATGCTACAGAAGAGCCTTCAGCGCTGTACATATCAGAAAAAGAGAGACCTTCTAAACATAACCTGAACTTTTTTATATTATCCGTATTATAATCTCGAATTTCTTTACGCCAATATGTAAGTTTAAGAATTTTTTTAGCTGGGAGTTTAATAATTTGAGCTGTATGATCTGATAGGCCAAATTCTAACACTTCAGTCTTACAAGTCGTTTTGTAGTTATGTGCGATGTTATCAATGCACGATTTGCTGATTAAACGAGTTGGCTGTCTTAATGTTAATTTTAAGTTATAATTTAACAATAAGCATTCAAACTCTTGCGCTATATTGTTACATTTTAGCATGTCTATGTTAAAATCACCGGTTATAATAATATTATTTATATTTAGGTTTGTTACATATGTCAGCAATTTTTCCAATTTATTGAAGAAAATATTTAAATTACTTTGCTTAGGTACTCTATAAATACATATTATTAAAATTTTAAATTCAATTAACTGAACAGCACAACATTCAAATACATTTGTAACAGATAACTTTTTTACCTCTAATATTTCTGTCCATTTGTGCTTTTTACTTACTAATATACATGCCCAGCCCCTTTTACTATCACATCTACAAAAGCATGTAGCTAAGGAGTAATTATCTATGTCTAAGAATGATTCAGATCCCTGCTTCATAAAATGCTCAGTGATGCATAAAACATCTATGTACATTTTTTTTTGATCGATGAGTTCTTGTAGATTAATAATTAGGGCGTCGCTCTTGTTAAGTAGACCCGCTATATTTTGGTGCATTATATGTAGATGTTTAGTCTCGAAAAAACGTAGAATCCTCCGTGTCGTCAGGGGTAAATTGCAGTGTTTGAAGATCAGTCACACATTGTTTCTGAAAAGTTTTCATGTAACTTCCCAAATTATTGAAAATCGAACGCATTCCATAGTTATTTATTTTTCCAGAGTGCCTATTAAACATAGTGTAGTCGTATCTTAAGTTTTCATTTGAGTCAAATAGATATGCATGCTCATGTGTACTAATATCGAGGTAGAGTAGGTTGTTGAAGTTTTCTATCCTCCAGTTATACATATCTTTCATCTCTCCATATTGATATGTAGGGAGACATACAATTATGTTGGTATGTTTAATTTTATTTAGTATTTCCCTCATGAGAGTTATTGTACTAAAGTAGTCATGGGTCGATCTGATCTCTTCTTCTCCAATTAAGATTATGCAGAAATCATTCATCGTGAAGTCTACCAGTTTTATACTTAGACCAGCCAGTAGGCCACTTACTGTGCTGCCAGGCTTCAAAAAATGGCATATTTTTGAGTTTTTGCCGAGACAGTTCTTTGCGAGACCCAGGATATTATTCTCTTTATTTGTACTAAGAAGACAGACTTTTATATCTTGTTTTGGTTTAATAATTTCTTGTTTCGATGTAATTTTTTTCACTAGGTCTTGTTTCGATTTTGCTGTTTTTTTTTAATTAATTATTCAAATATATATATTATTAATTATTCAAATATATATTAATTATTCAAATATATATATTATATTATTCAAATATATTATTTCCCTTTCAGCTTTTTGAAGTTTTTTACTCAATTCGGTTATCCTTGATTGCAGTGACTGGAAAACCGCATATTCGTCTGCTTTTGGGCCAGTCTTCGTCAAAGATTGAGGTCCAGGCGACGTGAACAGTGCTCTTTTGATTTCTGGAAATTGTACTGAGCACCTTCGATTTTTCTTCATTGTATTGGTGTCAATATTTATATCCGGCAGAGGTCTCTGACATAGTGTCTTTAAAAGTTCGTTTTCTTTGGTCAGTTTATTTATTTGTCTATGTAAGTCATTATTATCAAGTATTGTGTTCTCCAGCTCTATCTGTGTGCTAGCCAGCTGGGATGATAGCATTGTGATAGACTCTTTCATTTCATGCACAAAGTTGGTATCAGACAGAGTATTGTCAACACTTCTAGAGAGGTGTAGCGGTAAATCGCAAAACGGATTTTCCGCATGAATGTGTGTATCATCCATCTGCGAAATTTCACTCGCAGGAGTAGAAAATTTAATTGAGTCACTACTGTCGTTCAGGAAGGGGGAGCTAAGTTTTTTTTTTCTGTTCGTGATATTACTAGCATCTCTACTAGTAATCATCACTTTAGGCTTCCGTACACAGAACTTACATCTCCAATTTTCCCTCGATTCAGGTTCCATTAAACGGTATACTTCTTCTGATAACCCACCGCATTCAAATTCAAATTTATGATCGCATTCAGAGCAAATAATCGTATTTTTTGCATTGACTGTTTTCTTGCATTTGAAACAAGTGACATGTAACGCTATCTTGCGGCCACTAGTGGCAGCTTTAGCTGAGCCTTTTGACATCTTGGGTTTATAAGGCGCGGGCGCCGCCACAGCCGATGTAAACAAGGACGCAGTGGCGCCTTCTCCAAGGGACCATCTATCTCTATACCAAAATTCATCAATATCGGTTCAGCGGTTTAGGCGTGAAAACGTAACAAACAGACAGAAGGATAGAGTTACTTTCACATTTATAATAATAGTAAGGATTTTATACTGGTACTACTCGTAGCTTTACATTAAAATAACCAGTTTAATACAACAGTAATTTCTTAATCATCTTAATATGAATATTAATGACTGGGTAATACTATAACCCGCTCAATTTCATCGATTTTAATTATGTCTGATCGTAGAGTAAAGTTATTCCACGGTGGTTATGTAAGTAGCTGGCCGTGCTGGACCTGTGTTTTTAGGCCCACAAAATACTGGTATACTTAGACTTTAGGAAATAATCCTTCAGTCTGTAGCCCTTTATTGGTTTTTGCCAGTACTACCAGGTTCAATAAATATAATCCCCTTTTTAGGGTTCCGTACCTCGAAAGGAAAAAAATCACTTTGTTGTCCGTCCGTCTGTCAGTCTGTCTCTCAAGACACTTTTTCTCAGGAACGCGTGGAGGTATCAAGCTGAAATTTATATCAAATACTCAGGTCTACTGTCTCTTATAGCTGTGAAAAAATCAAACTTCTAAGCCAACGCAATCAAAAGATACAGCCGTTTATGCCGCAAATTTTCGACACTGGCAAGGGAATCAAAACCTACAGGGTACTTCCCGTGAACTCAGAATCTTGAAATTTGGTACGAAGCAACGACTTATAGCACAGATAAAGGATAAATTGCGATAACCGTACATTTTTAGTTACATCGTATAATAAAAATATTTTTAATAATTTTAAACTTACTACCCTTTTTCTCATGAACGCGAAGAGGTATTAAATTGAAATTCATAAAATATTCAAGTCTATAATACCTTTAAGCTGTAATAAAATCAAACTTCTATGTCAACGCAATTAAGAGAAACAGCAATTTAAGTCACATATATTCAAACTCGCAACTCGCACGGGAATCAAAACCTACAGGGTACTTCCCGTGAACTCAGAATCTTGAAATTTGGTACGAAGCAACGTCTTATAGCATAGATAAAGGATAAATTGCGATAACCGTACATTTTTAGTTACATCATATAATAAAAATATTTTTAATAATTTTAAACTTACTACCCTTTTTCTCATGAACGCATAAAGGTATTAAATTGAAATTCATTTAAAATACTCAAGTCTTTAATACCTTTAAGCTGTAACAAAATCAAACTTCTATTATAACGCAATCAAGAGAAACAGCAATTTAAGTCAAATATATTCAAACTCGCAACTCGCAAGGGAATCAAAACCTACAGGGTACTTCCCGTGAACTCAGAATCTTGAAATTTGGTACGAAGCAACGTCTTATAATCAGAAAGATACAGGATAAAGGAAAAATTGGAAAACTGATAAGGAAAACTTGGAACTTGGCACAGATAAAGGAAAAATTGGAAAACTGTAATTTTTTTGTTATATCATCCAACTATACATGTCTCGATTGTCGTGATGGGTGAAATTTTACTTATATACATAGGTTTGTACGGAACCCTCGGAGCGCGAGTCCGACTCGCACTTGGCTGGTTTTTTTTTATAAACGTCTCTAAACTTTTGTCAAATATTAACCACTGTTCAATAGTGGCATCCTTTTTTTTACAGACTTCAAAAAGGAGAAAGTTCTTAATTCAACTTTTTATTAAATAATTACGTTTTAAAAACTACAATGACAACCGACTTCATGTATATACACAAGGTAGCTACTGTAAAACGTTGTAGAGTTCCCTTGTGTGTCCTTCGTCTTCATCATCAGACCCCTAATGACAGTCAGAACCCATATAGGTGTAAAGTTCTCATCAATACAAATTAATCAAGCCCAAACACCAGGTAATTGTTGTAAATCGTTGAGGAGACTTGACTTGGAGCCGAAAGACAGTCAAGGGCCCTTCCCTTGACTGTCTTTCGGCTCCATCGTCAGATCACCTCCAGACCTTCAATAAATAGTAGTGCTTTAAAATACTTAATGAAAATGAAAAAAAATAACAAACGCACTAGTAGCACTACGATTTTCAAAGGTTCCCCTCGATTTCTCTCGGATGCCATCATGAGATCCTGGTTTCTTATCATGGAATATCTCCTTTCCAACAAAAAAAGAATCATCAAAAACACAAAAAAATATATACGTTCGAATTTATATTTAGAGTAAAGTTATTCCACGGTGGTTATGTAAATAGCTGGCCGTGCTTGACCTGTGTTTTTAGGTCCACAAAATACTGGTATACTTAGACTTTAGGAAACAATCCTTCAGTCTGTAGCCCTTTATTGGTTTTTGCCAGTACTACCAGGTTCAATAAATATAATCCCCTTTTTTTATAAACGTCTCTAAACTTTTGTCAAATATTAACCACTGTTCAATAGTGGCATCCTTTTTTTAACAGTCTTCAAAAAGGATATAGTATATATATATAATACAGACCCATATCACTAGCTACTATAATAGCTAAGGTGCTAGATGGTGTGAGTGATAAGTATCTTAGTGTACATTTAAACTTACACGATGCCCAGTTCGGGTTCAGGCCCGGGTTGTCCACTGAATCGGCCATACTGAGCCTCAAACACACCGTCCAGTACTATACTAGCAGGAACACACCTGTTTACGCCTGCTTCTTAGACCTTTCGAAAGCTTTTGATCTGGTGGCGCACGACAGGTTGTGGCAGAAGCTGTCGGGTGATACTGGGCTCCCGTCTGAATTGGTGGAGCTCTTTAAATATTGGTATGGCAATCAATGTAACAATGTAAGGTGGTCAGGGTCGCTATCGGACACTTACAGGCTGGAGTGTGGAGTGCGGCAGGGTGGAATCACTTCGCCGCGACTCTTCAACCTGTACGTGGATCGTTTGATTCGTGAGCTCAGTGGCGCTAATATTGGATGCTCTGTTGACGGAGTAACTGTCAATAACATAAGTTACGCTGATGATATGGTGTTGCTGAGCCCATTGATCAGTGCCCTACGAAGAAAGAATTGTTGGAATATGTGAGCGTTATGCGAAGGCTCATGGGCTCAGATATAACGCTGGCAAGAGTGAGGTGATGGTTTTTAAAGCCCGGTCGAAAACTTATTCCACAGTCCCATCAATCTTGCTGGCGGGCAGTGAACTCAAGCGGGTGTCCGAGTTCAAGTATCTGGGCCACTGGGTCACTGAGACTCTCTCAGATAACACCGATATTGATAGGGCATTATCAGTCAAAGCCAACATGTTGGCCCGTAGATTTGCACTGTGCAGTACGGCTGTAAAAACAAGTTTGTTTAAGGCGTACTGCCAGTCTTTTTACACGTGCAGTCTATGGGTTAACTTTACTAAGTGCTGCTGGAATGCCCTTCGAGTCCAGTACAATAATAGCTTCAGGCTGCTGTTGAGGCTGCCATACTTCTGTAGCGCATCGTGGATGTTCGCGAACGCACGCGTCGATGACTTTTATGCGATCATCCGCAAGAGAACGTCGTCCCTGATGCGTCACGTGAGGGACAGCAACAATAGATACCTTCAACTTATAGCTGCAGGAAGGCTGGATACTGACTGCATCTTCATGAAGCACTGCACAGAGGTGCACCATTCGCACCGGTGATGTAATGATGTGGTGCATGCAGTCTATATTTTAATTTCTTTGTTTTATTTATGTTCTCTATGTTTTAAATTATTATTATGATAAATATGGCTCGAATTTGTACATATACTTATGAAGGCTGAAATAAATGAAATTGAATTGAATTGAATTGAATTGAGTAACCTCCTTTTTTTAAGTCGGTTAATAAAAAATGTAAATGTCTGTTACCTCATAACACCGGCATTTATAAACGGATTTGAAAAAATCTGTGAATGGTTTTTATGTGAATGGTATACTTCCCGATTGGTACCATCGATAAAATAAAACTGAATCGCTGAATGTGTTGCTGAGCGCAAATCTCGAGAGCAGCTGAACCGATTTCGCTAATTCTTTTTTTAGAATATTCCTTGAAGTACGAGGATAGTTTTTACGGAGAGAAAAATTTAAAAATTTGCTTAAAAAAGTCTAAAAACAACACTTTTCCATACTCCCATACAATCGATTCGTAATAATGCTTAAAAGTCAATTTGAACTTTAATACCATACCATAAAGTTTAAGTGTTAGTGGAGAGGTTCCGGGAAGGCAAAACAATTGAGTGGCGTTAGTATCGTATAAATAAATGTCAATATTTATCAATATTTATACGATGGTAAATATAAATCTTCTGTGCGAGTGTTTGTAATTAAACTCCTCCTAAACGGCTGGACCGATTTTGATTAACTTTTTTGTGTGTTCAAGTGGTTTCGAGAATGGTTAAGATTTACAATTAGTTTTTTTTTAATGGTATTTATTTTTAAAACGAACGGACGAAGTCGTGAACGGGACAGCTCATCATCATAAAAATCAGTTCACCAAAACCAAAAAAACTGAAAAAAATATGTCATCCACTTGGCTGAATAAAACTGTAGGTAGGAAAATAAATATCAGACATTTTTATTATAAATCGCCATATGTAGGTACATAATAACCATCTACCACTACTAACCAACCATCCAATTATTGACACTATTACCACATGTTCATTTAAACAGATACATACTTATTTTAACTTTTATATAACTTGTTTGTAAATTATTGTGTTTTGTTGACGTATTTCGTAACTCAGGAATTTAGATCAGGAAATTAACTTCTCTCGATTTTTAACTAGGTAAAATTAACTAACATCTCGATGTACCAACTTATCCACATAGCAATTATACCTATTCAGCAACGCCCGCACAGGGTACAATGTTACTATACCAACAGCATTTTTTGTTAGACCTAAGCTGAATGTACATTGAAGCATAAATAAATGAAATGAAACGAAATTTTGATATTTTGCTATCCTGTGACTTTCCACTGGTGTTTATAAATTTCGAAAAATGATAATGTACTAAAAAGCGTAAAAAAAAATCTTTTTTTACTGGCTTCAAAAAAAGTACCTCCTACTTTACATTCGGTTGTATTTTATGGGGTCAAATTTCATTCAATGAAGTCGGTTTTCTTTTTAATTTTTAAAACGTAATTATGTTATATACTGACGAATAGTGAGAGGGCGATCTTAAACAGTGTTTAGGCAGTGAGAGGGAGTAGTTCTAGTTGAGAGGCATTTTTATCTGAGGTCATATATTGACCGTATCACGGCGCATTCGTTATGCGTTCGCTGTGACGCCATAGCGCGTATAATTCATTAAGAACCTTTATATATTACTAGTTGTTGTACATGGCTTCGCACGTGACGTAAAATTGAAATTATACTAATAGATTCCAATATAAAACCACCTATTTCATTCATCAACCTACAAAAGTCACCGACATAGCACTCAAAATTTGCAAGTTGAAGTGGCAATTGCCATATAGCTTTTAAAAAAAAATTATGTACTCTCTTAGAATATAACGAGTAATTGGTAGGGCACTAGGTTTGCGCTATTATTATCGACTGCTATTATTAAGCAATGCCATTCTCCATAGTCAAAATCTCCTCTGTTACTTCTGCCGGAAACCCACCACCCTAGCAAATATATTTTTCACAGGAAATTCACAAACCAAACAATTCACCGGAAATAAAATAAAACATCCGGCTGTTTCTAAACAGGAAGTCAAAATACAACACAAACCTATTTAGTACTTTACCTATTTATTTTTATTTTTGCCTATTTATTTAATTTTTAGTACCTATTTATATTCAAAAATAATCCATATAAATAATTGATAATAAACAAGTACATAACAAATAAGAATCTAATTATTATCATAAATGGACTGAAGCTTACACCACCGAATTTCATCAAGGTTTTTTAAGTCCTTTTACCGTGAAAACATAGAGACAGGCAGACAGAGATACATTCAAATTTATATGGACATACGGACGTAGATACGTACAGAATATATTTCTGTGTATATGTAGAGATATAAAACATTATGATATCATATTTCCTTTCGTATTTCCGAAACGTTCCTACAATCTACAAGTGATTTAAATCTTCCGTTATGGTGTAGTCAGTCCCAAATAAACATTTGAATAGAAAAACTCTATTGTGTACTAAAGAGCCACATTTGTGAAATTTTTCAATATTTTCAAGAAATTACGATGAACTAGGCAAAATTAAAAAACCGCCAAGTAATATACATAAAAGTGAGAAATTCATTTTACTCTAAAAGAAACCGATTGATAAAGTAAAGTACTCCTTCCAATCAGCCATTAAAGCGATTTCAGCTCTGGAAGATTTATTGCAAGCTCATACGTATTACTAGAGGTTTGTTTGCACGATCCGTTTTCCACTGGACTGGTAAGCAATTCGATTCACTTACTTCCGATCTCGTGAGAAAGTCGTTATTTTCTCTTATAGAATAAAAAATAAAGTGTGAAAGTCGCGCTTGAGACAGTTACCGTACCTACCTACCTACCTACCTAATTTTTCACCATCATGGGTTTTTACTATCAGTCTAATTCAGGGCAACGACACCGTCACAATTATTAAAACACCGAAAATAGCTCGAACGAAAAAATAACCTGGATCGAAGGATAATTAACTTTGTAGTTGAAAAAATGTTATATACATTGTTATATACTCGTTACCTATATATATCGTTATATTGTTACTGACATGTCAGTTTTTTATCGCAATCATTTTTTTTCAACAGGAAGTATCTTCTAGGGCTTGAATTAACTGGCGATCATCAACATAAATATGTGGCATAAATAGTAATAAATGAACTTTATTGAGAACATAACATAACATTTTGTTATCTTTGCGTTTTATATGATTATATTACATTAATGGGTTGTGCCGTTCTAGTTAATAAAAAAATCAATTTACGTAAATATATATTTATGCTATGGTACGGTATAATATGTCCTACGGTGGTCTTATCGAGAGACAGAGAACGAAGTGATCCTTCCAACTGATTGGTCTGTCAGCTTAGTTGGTAGTAGCTCTGCCTTCTACGCTGTACGTTGAGGGTTCGATTACCTTCCAGGATAAACACTTGTTTGATGAACACAGGTGTTTATTGTATGGGTGCTATAAAGTATCATAAGTATATATTTAAAATATATATAAGTATTTATTAGTCACCTGGTTACAAGCTATGCTTAGTTTAGGGCGTTGCGTGCTTTGTCTACCAATATTAATTAGTTTATTATTTTTCACCGTTTTCCCTGTTAGATACGAAACACTAGAAACGATATGCTGTCATTATTCGAATACGCAGTTACTAGTAGCAGGAAATTGTAAAGGTAAAATATTTGTTTCTTCAGATTTACAAATGTGTGCAGACAGACCCTTAAACGATTGCTCAGACGAAGATCAAATCAATGGGAATCAAATCACTGAGGGATGAACAGAGATTCCAAATGATGGACAAAAACGAATTAATAATATTTAATCTGTTGAGTTGTGTGAGTTCATTTTTTTGATTATTATATTTAAATGTTTTATTTAAATAGACTTGCTTTGTTTTCAAATATTATTGCCTATGTATAATACCGTATCGCATAATATATTATTATGTCAACCATGATGCCGTGTTATTATTATAACCTGCGTGTTATTATATCTTTACGTGGCAGGTAAAAACATTTTCTAAGTCATACACTTATTACTGCTAATATGTTATAATTACTTTTTAAAACTAAAAAGAAACCGACTTCATTGAATGAAATTTGAGCCTATAATACATTTTTAGTGGAAAATATATGTATTTTGTATATATATAATATGGGTAGGCCAAATAAACGCACCGCTTCAATGAGACAGCGAGGTATCGAAGTACACGAAAACATCATCGATGTATACAATTTTTAGATTTTCGTTGATATTTAAGCTCGACCGATTTTGATAAAATTTATATGGTGGTCCCTTTCAAACAAAAAAATATTCCGACGAATTCAGAACCTCCTCCTTTTTGATAAAGTCGGTTAAAAAATGGCTCATTATCATTAAATGACTACATTATTGATAACAATGCATGGTCTCATGTCGCTCTGCCAGGTGACAGTGAACTGATTTGAAATGTATAAACTCTCTTGTATTCGTACATTTTGATAAACACGTGCTTTACCCACTTATTATTTTGTCGATTTTGACTCTTGTATTCGTTTTTCGTAGTTATGCTAGTTTTAAGATGGATCATACAAAAAAGCGCTAGGACAAGGACAAGTTTCTAGCCAGTTGTTCACGGGCTTGGGCTAGGAGGAATCGACACCTAAATTCACCTAGTATATAAAATGTTTCATAGTGATTGTATTGAATAAATATATTCTAGACTTTGACTTTTACATCAGCCTCAGCATCTCCCATGGCACGTCACTGAACTCCATCGTCAGCTTTCCTCTTCCAGTCTGGCTCTGGCTGCTGCCTTATGAATGTTGAAAGTTGAAATAGCTGAACAGATTTTGAATCATAGCATAGCATACACTCTCGATCAAGTCGCCTCAAACAAAACAAATAAATCTTAAAGTCATGTAGCATCGAAGCTTACGGATACGCGTGTCAGCGGCATAAACTCGTTAGTGGGCGCAGCTAAAATGCATGCTATTTCACCTAGCTTAGTGTGAGAAAAGGAAAAGAAGAGAAGAGAAAAGAAAAGAGATGAGCAGTAAGGAGATAGCGTGATTATAATTTCGAGTCATTATGATCAGATTAATCTATGATTTCTAAATAAAACGATTGCGTAAAAATAATGAACAGACCTTTGGCTCAAGGGTTCTCATGAAAAAACTACTGAATGTATTTATCAAGAAAAAAAGTTATTTGAGCTCTTGAATAAATAATCTATGCTTGTATCGGAGTATTTTTTAGTTTGCGTACTTCGTTTGTTATTAATTTACACCTAAAGTTGCGCTAAAATCAGTGATAAAAAACGTTTTTTTGAGTCTTGTACCTTTCAAACCCATATTATTTTTACAATTCTGTATTGATACAAGCATAGATTATGACAAGACAAATTTATATCACTTTAAGTTTTGGTTGTTCATCATTAGACGGTGGCGTGATCACCCTTCGACGTTTGTATGGATAGGTAATCGACTTGTTCACTCTTAAGAACTACGATGCTACAGATACACAGGTACAAAGGCACGTTACACGTTAAACTTATAACACACCTCTGTTTTCTTCGGAGGTTAAAAACGAGATAAGTGAAGCAACGAGATAGCTTAGCGCTAACGCTAGAACCAATTAATTTCCAATTCAAGCAGCTATCCTTCAAGAGGCGCCTAGACATAACATCTCCATTAGTAATTTCAGTCAGTTCTATATCTTTCACAGATATATAGTCCGTACTCCATCAATCTTGAGGGGTTAGTTCCAAGGGTGGAGAGATATAGCTGTCTAAGTAAACATTTTTATTTGATTATATCGTGACATGACTGAGAGTATAATTACTGTTTTGATAAAGCTAATAATAATACATATAAATATTGGTGGACAATGCACACAACACCATCTAGCCCCAAACTAAGCATAGCTTGACCTCTGTGGCGCAGTGGATCATCCGGCTGAGACACAGAAGGTTGCGGGTCTGTGTTTTTTTCTATGTATAATATGTATGAAGTTATTTTGAATTTTGAATTTGTATCTAGTTAAAAAATAAAAAATAAAAGTATATAAGTAGTATATCAGTCATGTGGTACCCATTACACAAGCTGTCCGGTATTATTATTGTTATTAATATTACTATGGTGATCAGATGACTGATAAAATACCACCTACTTATAATGTTTTAATATAAATACATACTTATGATACGTAATAACACCCAGACACAAAACAAGCACCTATGTTCTTTACACAATTGTTTATCCTGGGAGGGAATCCAAGCCTTGAGGGTTGGGTTCCCTCCCTACAGCGCAGAAGGTAGAGCTACTACCAACTGAGCTGACAGGGCAATACCTGTACTGTATTATTATCTTATGTTAAGAATGCATGGCCTCATGTCGTTCTGCTTTTAGACAGTTAACCGACACATCTGAAACTCTCTTGTATAGTTTTTCGTAGTTAAGGTAGTTATAAGATGGATCATGCAAAAATGAGCTAGGACCAGGACAAGTTTCTTGCCGGTTCTTCTTGGGTTTGGGTTAGGAGGAATTGGCACCTAAATTCACCTAGTATGTTAGACGTTTCAAAGTGATCTTTGTAATTGTATTGAATAAAGTATCCTTTGACTTTGACTATGACTTTTTATCGAGTCACTAGTTATTTAGAACCAGTGTGGTGAACGGGTTAAAGTGCGCCTCACAGGCTCCTTTCGTGCACTTTGCATAATGTCTTCGAACTTGTTTTCCCTCACAGTTTGTGAGTATAGTTCACATACATTTTACGATCAGAAAATTTCGTTGGTGCATGACTGTATTCGAACCCACTACCTTAGGATCCGATAGACAAATAGTGCGCCTGTTCGGTAATTCAACCAGTAGGAATACGCCTTTAGATTGGAACCAGGACTGATTATTTAGTAGTTGATAAATAGATTTTGAAAAGATATGGATCCCTCAAAATTATCAGTGTTTCTCTACTATATTATGCATGTATTTTACATATAAACCTTTCTTTTGAATCACTCTGTCTATTAAAAATAACCGCATCATTGTGTAGTTTTAAAGATCTAAGCATACATAGGGACAGACAGACAGCGGGAAGCGACTTTGTTTTATACTATGTAGAGATGATGAAGTGTAACGTAATATTACCTTTACAATATACATTTACATTAAAATATGTTTTTTTTTACTAAAGCATTAATACATAAATATATAAATAAATAACATTGCGTCGGGCCGACCCTTCGTATCACAAATCAGACATTGCGTTGTCTGAACACTGTTGTAACCATCCTTTTTCAAAACTACTCGCATTTTGAGAAAAAAATAAATGACGAGCATAAAAGAAAATGACTGACATTGTTCAATCTCATACTAGCCCTGCCATTGGTTCTAGCCGCACGTCCTAAGTACCTCCTCTCGTCAGAGGTCATCAGGGTACCTACTCGAGGCTAGGCCCACATAAATTTTCGGCTCATTTGCGGCACAGTATTTTTTTACATAGCACAAATCCAATTCTAAGTGTAAAATTACAATACAGTAGGCACCTATCTACCTACTCAATTGCTGAGGTGTTTCTCTCGAAAACAGTATGTAATCTGTTCGACTTGTTATACTCACGATATCAGTGTAATTTATACCTCATTATTGTAATATTATTTTCAATATTATTAATGGTAATATTGTATGCAGGTACCAGCCTACCTATTTCCACGAATGTCTTCTACAGTTATTATGATAGATGGCTTCCACTGTTGGAATGCAGACATACATATGCCTAGATATATGTAGGTATATATAGTTTCCTATCCAAACCTATCTAGATGTATCTACTTGCATACTTTTTTCTCATACCTTCATTATGTAAGCTCGCTCTGATTTCTCCAGGCCACCTCACTACATACGTTTAGGCATTTCGCTAACTAGCGGTATCTCCTGAGGTGGTCACTCTCATGTTGGAAATCAGTGGTTAATCCGGACTTAATTTCCAGGGTTTCAGGTTACCAGTTCTGCATATATCAATACATGCTCCCCTCATGAGGTTGGACAGCACCGCCTACCTATCCACTGGCTGAACACCTGCCGAGGAGCCCTGAGTTGATGATTGACCTCTCGTCTCTTCACGTCGCGCTAAAATTCAGGGAAGTGCCGTGCGTACCCAAGCAAACGTTAGGCGGGCCATATAATCCACCCTTGAGTTTCTCAAAGAAAATAAATGTTTGTTGTCGACCTACGGTTTTTATCTACGAGGACCCGTAGCCGGCACAGAAGTCGGTTTGCTTTTCAGCTTTTAGAACCTAATTATAATTCGTATAATTAAGTAAAATTTTATTTTGTTTGCACCACAGTCCGATTTAGAGTAACATTTCTAAATAGCAGTATTATAGCAAATTTTAGTTGCCATGTAAATTGTGCTGAATAAAATAAAATCCTAGGAGAAAATATTCAATAAAATAAAAAAAAATATAACTTAACCTATTGTAAAACTGTATGTAATAAAAGAAATGATACTCCAATTTAGACTTTACCAATGCCAAAATTTACCAATTTTCGAAAATTTTGCTCATACAAAAAAATACCTACAATTTTTGACCGAGTTAGAAAAGTCATTTTATAGCTAATCATAAAATGTTGACGAATAGCAGCTTACACAAGAGAAGTCACGAGTAGAAGCTAATAAGTAACTAAAGTAGTTTTATTCCCTGCTTCAACATTTCAGCAAGTTTCATATCTCTCGTAAATGTATTTCTTCCCGCGCTCCATCAATCTTTGGGACTTAGTTGAGGAGCGGAGGAATTGCGGCTGTCTTCGTGCACATTCGTGAGATCCACTTTTGCTGGTTTCAAGGGTGTTTATACACGACTGGCGACTGGCTAAAAGTAGGGCAATAAATAAATAAATATTGGTCAACAACACAACACCATCTAGCCCCAAATAAAATATAGCTATTATGGGAACCTGATGACTAATAGAATCACTACATAGTATAAAACATAGTCGCCTCCCGCTGTCTGTCTGTCCCTATGTATGCTTAGATCTTTAATACTACGCAACGGATTTTGACGCGGTTTTATTAATAGATAGAGTAATTCAAGAGGAAGGTTTATATGTATACTACATGCCTAATATAGTAGAGAACCACTGATAATTTAAGAGGTTTCTAATGTGATGTCGTAAATAAACATTTTTTTTTGGCCTTACGAGTAAATTGCAAACGCTGGCTGAACCCTACGAGATAGATCAAAATAATGTACTACAGTATTATACAATTTAAAAAGGTCTATACAAATATTTATAGATCTATCTCTTAGGCTATGTTATTCTCTTAGATAACGTATCTAAATACATTCTGTAGTATATTTAGTATCAGCATTGCACCCGTGCGAAGCCGGGGCGGGTCGCTAGTATTTATATAAATTTAAATACATACTTATGATACAGATTAAACATCTATATTAATCATACACATAAATAAATAAATAATGCATTTCACACTGCATTACCTGGCCCCAAAGTTATCTGATTATGTTATGACTGAAATAAATAAATAAACAATCCTGCACATTTCACACAGCATCATCTAGTCCCAAAGTAAGCAGAGCTTGTGTTATGGGTACCAAATGACTGTTATACTACTTATATACTTTTTTTTGTAAATACATTGAAAAACACCCAGGCCCCAGACAAATACTTGCAGATCATACAAACATTTATCCCGCGACGGGAATCAAACGTGTAACCTGCGTTTCGGCCGGACCTTAGTCCACTGGACTACAGAGGTTGTCATACTATTTATATATACTATTACTATTTATATCTAAAACCTTTAAACGAGCAATTCTTGTATATACTTATAAATATAATCTGAATCTCGGAAACGGCTCCAACGATTTTCATTAAATTTAGTATGCAGGGGGTTTCGGGGGCAATAAATCGATCTAGTTAGGTAACATTTTTAGGAAACGGCTTTTGTCCGTGTTTTATACCGAGCAAAGCTCTGTCATCCAGGTTCTACTATTTATATATGAAATACTATTTATATACTTTTTTTGTCCAATGTTTGTCCACAGCTTACAATGCAGAAGGCTTCTACCAACTAAATTAAAAGATCTTTTTATAAGGCATTTTTAACCGACTTCATCGAAAAGGAGGAGGTTCTCAATTCGTCGGAAGCCTTTTCTTTATTCACCTATTCACCTTCACCTATTACTCGAAAACGCCTGAACCGAGTTGGAAAATCTTTTATTGATTGAAATTTAAAATACGTCCCAGGTAGTCCATTTAAATTTTATCGATATCGGTCGAGCTGAAATATCAACAAAATTCTAAAAATTGTATACATCGATGATATTTTCGTTTATTACCTATACCTCGCTGTCTCATTGGAGCAGTGCGTCTATTTGGCCTACGAATTTTATATATAATACAAAATCACTAAAAATGTATTATAGGCTCAAATTTTATTCAATGAAGTCGGTTTTCTTTTTAGTTTTTAAAACGTAATTATTGATAAGATTTTTATAAAAAACAATCGACGAGTGTGATTTTAATTAATAAGTGAATATGTTGTACCCTACATATTCGACAAAATTTCCCAATAGAAACAGTTGTTTTTTAATATTTAGATTGTGCATTTGCATCGCCACCCACAGCCAACCACATATTACCTTTTAGTACCACAGAATGCGTAGCAGTTACAAAGTGAACACAGAAAGGGTTAACGTTTCAGTATTCATGAATTAATTAAATCGACACTGTTAAATTGCACTTCACTTTACGAACTCACCAAAGGGAAATTCATTGCCACTTAGTTACCGAAACATTTAATTTTATTACTCTACCTTCTATCTACGTTATATATTATATAAACAAAGTCATGAATTCTCAAGTATCAGACTAACTTAAAATATGCCTACGTGCCATGAACCTTTGTACTGTAGACAACGAGTACTCTCTCCCCGAGAGAGAGTAGTCAAAAGTATGATGACCTCTGTGTCGCAGTAGGTGAAGACCCGCATGAGACGCAGAAGGTTGTGGGAACGATTCCCGCCGCGGGACATATTCTTATATATTTGCAATATTTTTGTCTCGGGTCGGGGTGTTTTACTATGTATATTTTTATATTTTTATAAAATTAGTTTCTCGCTTTAGTGAGTTGAAAAGTTGTGTGTTTCGCTCGACAGCTACAGCGACAAAAGTTATTCTGCGTCTCGTAAACGATTACAAAACCCTCGCTATGCTCAGTTTTCAATACAAGTACTCGCGCCAAAAACAACTTTACAGCCATTTACATAACAAATAACTATTAATTGAAATTTATATTAAAGCTCGTCGTCTTTGACAACAACCTATTAAAGCATATTGTTTGAATTATTATAAATTCTATCGATTAATCATGATACCTATGATTTTATATTGGTGATAAATAAATTGTATATCAAGAAGTCAACAACCTTTGATGCTGACAGTATCTACATCGATACTAATATTACAAATTCGAAAGTACCTCTTGTCTGTTTTGTTATCTTTTAACTTCTAAACGGCTAAATTTCTTAAGAAGATGGATTATATCTTCGGGAAGGACATATGCTTTTTATGTCCTTAGATGCCATACGTGCGAAGCCTCGGGTAAAAGCTAGTAATCAAATAAATCACGTTAACTGACTCGTGTTAAAAATATGCCAGGGTCAAACCTGTAAAAACGTTTTCCATGTTCAAGCTGGGAGTGGTGTGTTAGTGGATGCAGACATCTAACTAAACACCGCTACCTACTGCCTTTATTATAACAACACAATTAGATAACGTGCTGTTAATGAATGGTGTCTTTGGGGTCCAATTATACGGCACGCCTAGTTTCCTTCACACTAAAGCGCATTCCTGCCAAAACTCCACATTCCTACCAAAACTACACGAGAATAGCCAAATACGAGAGTATAGAAGCCCTAGTATAGACGACCTAGTACCACGACGAAGGTCGCGGGTTCGGGTTCGAAAAATGTTTGTTTATATGTATGTATTTACAACAAAAAAGAATATAAGTGGTATATCAGTCATGTGGTACCCATAACACAAACTCTCCTTACTTTGGGGTTAGATGACGCTGTGTTAAATATCCGGCGTTATTTATTTATTTATTTATACGGCAAGTCTAGCTTATGTTCGTGTTGTTTCGGTATTCGCGTAGTTTTGTGTTTGCGGACGACACTCCCTTCACAATCCCAACACCGTCAGTCCGTCACGTCGATTTTATCAATAAAAATATGTACAAATTGCCACTATCGTGTACCAGTACAGAATGGAGGACAACTGCGCGAGCGAGAATGTGGAGTGCCGCTCTCGATCTCATCCAGTCTCGGCGAGACCCCTCGATGAGACTTTTAATGCCTTTGCGAAAAGATCCAATAGTATGGAAAAGACAGTAACAGTCGTGTTTCAGTCACGCGACTCATTAGTAAGTTATTGTCATGTCCAGAGTATAAGGTGTGACTGATTATTCCATGTTCTATTGACTGGCCTCTCAACTCAGTTGGTAGTAGCTCTGCCTTCTGCGCTGTAGGTTGAGGGTTCGCTTGGAAATACATTTGTGTAGAACTGGTGTTTGTTATCTGGGTGTTATAAAGTATCATTAGTATGTTTTATGTATAATTTTATTTAATGTGTTTGTTACAACACGTTCTTATCAATTTTATAAGTATCTATAATTTTCACTCAAAACGGGATATTTACCATGATATATGAGTTTTTCTGCTGCTTGAGTTTATCTCGTGATCATGGCGCATGCAACTGTGCCGAAATATCGAGAAGCAGAAAAACTCATATATCATGGTAAATATCCCGTTTTGAGTGAAAATTATGTGCAAAACCATGATAGTTTTAAAAGTTTTATAAGTATCTATGTTTGTAACTTGTAATTTTCAAAACTTATACATCAATTAATTACTATATGAATAAGTCAAACTATAGGTATGTATATGTATGTACATATCCATTTACAAACAAATAAATAAGATTTGTTGTTGTGTTGTTGATGTTTAAAAATATATAAGTATTCATCTGGTCGCCGTTATGAAAGCTATGCTTAGTCGCGGGCTAGATGGTGTTGTGTGCTATATTCACCAATATTATTATTATTATTGTTGTGTAGGAAAGTGAATAATAAGGAGGTTTTTGGACACTATTAAACAGTTTATTAAAATAATTATGATTACATTCTATCACTGTGTATTACGACGTGGTACGAGCAAGCGACTGCCGTAGGTAGGTATTTACTTACTACTAGGTAGGTAGGCGCGGCTCACTGTTTCGATTCCTAACATTATTCAATTTGATCTTTTCGCAGGCTTGAACAGGAACTTATAAAACAGCAACAACAATCTTGTCTAAACCCTTCATTCATTCTAACGTCACTAAATAGAGATAGTCACAGATTTTAATGCCACATTAGATAAACCGCCAGTAAATAAATACGAGATGAAAGACAAATATGCTTACAGTTACCTACAGTTTTGCAATTTATATGGTACTTAGATTATTATTTATTATTATTAAGTTTATTTATTTTGAACGTAATACATAGGTACATAATACAGAAGTGAACACTGAAAAATGCAAAAGTATGACACTGTGACGCAGTTTCCAGTGCCCAACCTAAGGACAGGAGGTCAGATAATTCAAAAAATAAACAATACAAAACTAGGTAAACTAAAAATTAAAAAAAAAACAAACAGGTGTGTGTGAAAAAAATTAGGAAAAAACAGGTAATTACATTTTAAATTAAACTAAAACTTAAGTATTTCACTTCGCAAAACTATGTGTATGTAAAAGTGTCTGTGTGTGTGTGTGTGTGTGTGTGTGTCTGTGTGTGGGTGGGTGTGTGTGTGGGTGTATGTACGTGTATGTGTATGCATTATAACTTATAAGTTTTTGATTACAATCAAAGCTTCAGCTTCGTCGTAGATAAGAGCCAGTAGACAAGTTTTAGTAATTTTTTTACAGTTGTGGTGTGTTAATGGGAATATGTTGAGTTGTTTATTTAATCTATTATATACTATTGGGCTTAAAAAATAAAAATTACGGAAGGCAAGGACAGTACGGCACGGCCTACCCGCGCATGCTATCATTGTTCTACGACTGGATGTTGTGATCGGTTGGTATGGGAGATTTCTGTGTGTACGGAGGATGACACTCAAGACGAACAATTCACGAACTGTTAATACTTCGCTCAACGTATAAAGTTCCTGAGTAGGGAAGAGTCTAGGTTTGTGATACATAACCTTGAGAATAGCTCGTTGGGCTCTCTCTAGCCCAAGCATTGTAGTCTTAGGTGCACCTCCCCAAGTAACTATACAATAGGACAGTATGGATTGAGTTAGCGCGAAGTAGACTGACTTTAATGTGGATGAGTTAGCACTGGATCTTAGTTTTTTAAAAATGTTTAGAAGCTTTCTAATTTTGGATGTAGTTGCTGAGATTTGTGGTTTCCAGCTTACTTCTAGATACTCTACTAGATACTCTTTATTACTACTTTTGTACATACTGTTGTGCAATGATTTTATGTTTTTATATGTTGATTATTATACCTATTATGTATTGTATGTATGTATTTATTTATATCAGTATTATATTAAGTTTATTTATAGATTATGTAAGTATAGAATTATATTTACCGAAACACCACACCAACATGCCCCTTCTCTGTTTATTTATAGTACAATCCATTCAAAGGTTGCCAGGCAGAGATCTCTGTTAGCGATAAGGCCGCCTATATGTATTATAAGAATAAAGAGTTATCTATCTATCTATCTATTATTGAAACGATATGTACCGAATTATTTTAGAGCCGTTATGTCGCGTAACGTTAGGTCAGAGTACAATAAAACAAATAATTTATACAACAAATAAATATTTTTATATATTCCATTAAGTTCCATGTATAAATTTTAAAATAACATTTATGACAACAATATTCAGTAAGTTATTTTACAATAATTTTAGAAGTGGAAAACTGGAAATCACAATGTTCTATAAATTTTAGTGTTTAGTTTCCCATTTATATATCTTATATTATATTCAAATTCATAAATGTATACAGTATACAATATTTTCAATAGTTATTATATAGTTTCATCTGACTACATCAATGTACTAGACATATAATATTATTTTATATACATAAAAGATAGTAATTTAAAGAAAAACGTATTCAGTTTTATAATATTACTAAAAAACTTTGAATCAATGGTCCACATGAAATTACAACTTACAGTAAAGCTTTTAAAGTGTATTTTAGATTACACAATAAAGGCTAAACACAAAAGATACGCTCGACACCAAAAGCGCTAAAGTAACATTACGTGACTCCAAGTTGAGGTAATACAAATACATCAAAACATAATTTAAATATATGATATCTAATAGACATTTCAATGTAAATATGCTTACCTGAAATTGGCGACCAACTTTTTTACACTCCTTACTGCAAAATGTCTTTTCAAAATAAGGAATAAAGTACTTTCGTCAACACTCAGTTCTAGTTTCAACCCGTGTGCTACTTTTTAATTAAGTAAGTACCTAAACTATTAATTAATGTATAGGCTACTGGCTTAAGTGCTGACGACTGAACGAATACCTTAAAATATTAATAATTAATAATATTTATATTTTACGCCGCTATTTTTCATAAAAAAGCGTATACATCTTTAAAATCTGCACTATTTTAAAATGGCAATCACAAAGTTAGGGGAACATTTTGCTATTTTTATATATCTAAGTTTTACTTTTAAAATATTGGTTAAGGGTTGTGCGTTTTATTCATTAAAAAACATATTATATAAAATTAAAGAAAAATTCTGACCTAAAATTTGGCAATAATACAATTACATTAATACACATATATATATATATATATATAGTTTATAACTTTCTTTCAGCTAACTATAAAATAAAATTATAGTAGGTACAACAATAATTATAATGGAAGGATAACAACATCAATAACCAAAGTTATTTTATAATATTTTATTAAAATAAATATTTATGGAAATTCTAACAAACAACATTTACTTCCAACTTTAGAGCTTTAAGCTCCTCAATAAATTAAATTCTGATTACAACTGCAATATTGTTGTTAATTGTACTTTAAATAACAGTAACAAAAAAGAAAATTATATATTAACTTAGTATATAAACATTTTGATAATCACTGGTTTTACTCTCGACGTATTATATTGTCGATGGAAGCACCCAATGTTTTTTCATCAGCGTGAGTATGATCCGCGGTCCGCTCGTTGCCGCTCGAGTTCACGGTTCACACTCGAACCAGTGTTTATCAAAATATATAGTACAATTCACGAAAGCTTTGAAAGCTTAGTATTTCTTTTTAATTCCTCAAAAAAAGGGAAGTTGCTATATATTTATTTATATTAAAATCTTGTTGGCACATTTTTTAGTTGCATAAAAATCTGTTTACATAAAAAAATCCTAATAAATATAAATATATTTTACGACATTCAATGGCTAAGTTTAGTACATAATAAATAAAGTACTTATCTAATGTTTAATTATGTATATAACATATACACGTGACTCAAATAGGTACGAATACATCAAAACTTAGCAGGGATAAATAACATTAACTTCACAAATCACAACATCAAAAGAACATAATTATTCTTAATAAATATCTTTAGGTTTTGGTTAGTAGGAGGAAATAAGTAAAACAAGTACCTATGTACTTACATAATATAAATTGGAACACTTTTCTACATAACAGTAGGCATTAACGTTCTTCAGTCGTTTAAAACGTTTACGGATTAGTTTCAACTCGAAAGTAAACTAAAAACTGTACTCTTTTCTTTGAGAGTTTGTATGAGTCCCAATTAGTACTTATTGGTTTAAATTGTGTTATGATTGAGTAACTACGGCAGTTGTCAAAATGTTTGGTCATGAAGAATTATGATTACAAGTTAACGTAACACATAGTAAGCATGAACAAGTCAAAAACTAATATTGTTTTAACTGTAAGACACACTCTATTATATTGAAGACTTTCAGTGTTCTAGTTCCCAATTCGAGGAAAATTATTAAGTTTCGAGTTGTTACGAAAAGACAATAAATAAGTAAGTACATAAAAGTAGATTTAATAATTTGCAATCACAATAGCTAATGTTGACCCTGTGTCAGTCGTGGACTGCGGCCGAGCGGCCAGCCTCGGGATCAATTCTATCTACGTAATTTAGAATCTACGCTCTACGCACGTAGCGCCAGGCCCGTGCGCCTGACCCGCCACACGCGGCGCTCTACACTAGGTCCCTAGTATCTAGTCCTTAGTACAAGACAAATATATATGATCCGTTTAGAAATTTGGCAGCTACTACTATGTATTTACGGGTAAAAGACTAGTCTAGAATAATGTAAGTATAGAAAAATTCGATCTCTTCCTCACTAGACTAATCGGGCGAGTCCATTTCACCGAGCTACATAATCATAGACTAATACTAATAGTGCACACCGGATGAAGCGGGCTGTCGCGTCTGATCGTCGGCGAACCGTTCGTCGGCGAACCGTTCGTCGAGTCGAGGAGAGCTTTCGGGGTCGAGGTGCAGGCCTACGGCGCTCGGCCGCGGCGGCGACAAGGCACAGGAAGGGGCGCGCGGGGGCAAGCGCGCCGCGCCGCGTCACAGCGGGAAACAACGCGTCTCGCGCCGCGCCCGCGCCGGGGGCTCGCTCGCGACGCGCCGTCGGCGGCTTTCCGACTCCGCGCACAGCTGCTCCGGCTCTATCGGCTCCAGCTTGTGCATCGAAGGCCGGCTCGATAGGCGCGCACTGCTGCCGCCCGGCGTGGACGCGAGCCGCTCCGAGCCCAAGTCGTCCAGCTCGATGCGGCCGAGTCGCAGCGCCAGCGCGTACTCCGCGCGCTCGATCACGCTCGGCTGCTCCTCCTCGGCGAGCGTCGCGTCGGGCGCGCTCGAGTCGCCGAGCCGCCGCGTGCCGCTCGACGAGGGCGAGGCTTCCGGCGCGGGAGTCGCGAACACCGAGTCGGAGGCCCAGCTGCGCGACTCGGAGTTCCAGCGCAGCGTCTCGTCGCAGCTGCGCTGGGAGGTTCGGCGCGAGGCACGCGGGCTCTCGTCGTCGATCGGGCGGAAGTCGAGCGCGCTCAGGTCGACCGCGCCGGCGCCGCGCCTGCGAGAGCCGTCGCGCCACGCTGACAATCGGCGGGCTGAGAACGCGCAGTCGTACAGGTCGCAGACGCTCGTGCGGTCCGAGTGCGGCTCCTCGTACAGCGTCAGGTTGCGCGTCTCGGTCGCGTCGGACGGCGTCTCGTCGCGGTTCGAGGTGACCTCGCTGCGCTCCGAGATGTCGAACGTGAAGCGCGCCTCGAACCGGTCGGGACTCAGCATCGGCGCCGAGCGCGAGCGGTCCTCCGGCGCGTCCGCGTCCTCGTCCGCCGGCAGAGGGCGCGGCGAAGCGTCCTCCGAGTCCGTGGACCGGTCCGAGGGCGGCGCGGTGCCGGCGGCGGGACGGCGGCGGCCGAGCGCGGGCTGCGAGCCGCAGGCGCCGCGCCGGCAGCAGCGCTCCCCGCGCACGTCGGAGCCGCTGCTGCCGGTCGACTTGGAGTGCGGGGGTCGCCGCCGCCGCGGGTCCGAGCACCCGTACAGCGAGGTGAACTCCTCCGAGCAGAACTTCTCGAAGAGCTCCTGCGAGCTGAGCCGCGTGGAGCCGGTCGCGTTGTAGAACGCCTCCGTCGGCGAGCGCTCCTCGTCGCGGGCGAGCAGCGCGCTGGAGCTGGCGCCCGCGGCGCGGTCGGCGAGACCGAGCCGGCGCGTGCGCGGCGGGCGTCGCTCGAACACGCCCTGCGAGTGCGCGCGCGGCGCTGGCGCCGGGCGCCGGGCGGGGAGCGGCGGGGGAGAGACGAGCTCCGGTTCGTAGTCCTCATCGTCGTCGTCGTCGGGCGTCTCGCCGGAGGGCGAAGAGCGCTCGAGCGACGCGCGGATGCACTCGCACTCGTCGCGCTCGTCGCTCGCGTCGCCCTCGTCGAAGGAGGGCGCGCGAGGTCCGCGTCCGAAGGCGCGGCGCCGCTCGTCGGCGGCGGCGGCGTCGTCCTCGAGGCGGATCGAGCGGCGGAGCGGGGGTCGCGGGCGACGCGGCGCGTCCACCGTGGCGGCGTGTGCCAGCGCGGGCCGGACGGCGGGCAGCAGACGGTCGAGCGACAGACCGCGCCGAGGCCGCAGAGGCCGGGCGCGCTCCACCGCGGTGGGACTCGTCTCCTCCGGCGTGGTGGGCAGCGCCGCGCCGCGACCGAACTCGATGAACCAGAGCTCGTCCTTGAGTTCGCACTCTCACTTCTTTTCGTTCATGTCCTTATTTAAATAGTGCAATACGTAGTGGAGAACTAGATCGTAACAGTACTTGTACTCGGTCTGTGAACAAAATTGCATTATATTCGTTTTTAAAAATCCATTAAAATTCCATTTTCAAGACCTCGACGGCTCGGTTCTTACCATGTTCTCCACCAGCTGCGGCCGATGCCTGCGGACGGTCTTCACGGCTTGGAACACGTCCACCTCTCCGTGTTGGATGACTTGTTCGATGCACGCGTTGGCGGCACAATAAACTCCAGCTCTACTTCGACCATCACTGGTGAAAAGCATTTTATTTACACATCAAAAAGCAAATAACGGGTCATTTTACCGTTCGTGTAACACAATTATTTCTGTGATTATTTCAATCTCACCCCGATGTACTTACGGAGAGACCACGCATACAGGTCCATAATCAGTTCGCTGCCTCCACCGTTCGACCATGTTCATCAGTTCGACGAGCGAGTTTGTAGAGGAAGGCACCTTGTGACCCATTGGCCAGCATGTTAACTGGAAGAGCTGAACGGTCTTTGTGGGAGCTTTAACCCCCGCCATCAGCTCCGTAAGCGAAATGATCTAATAACATAGATGCGTGTCATGACACATAATTTTATTGAAAGGCTAAGTTCTAGTGTAGTCTGGGTCTTACTTTTTTATTGATTCTGAAGATCCATGTCTTGATATTGGTGTAGTGGTTGTGAGAAACGTGATCTATCGTAAACACTGGTCCGTACTTCTTCGAATGCCGGCTTTCTGGCCAGAATGGAGGAAATTGTTGCTGTAAAATATGCATTATTATAACAATTTTCCAGTACTTTGGAACAAAAAACATCGTTTAAAATAAACTTACAGAGTTTTTAGGCGGAACACACAACACGACAACCGCAGCACATTCATAGTCGTACACTAAGGACCAGAATTCTCCCTGAGTTGGGGCTAAAGGCCATTCGGTGACGATATACTCTCGTGGTTTCGTGTAACCCTGGAACAGAACGTCATATCAAAAATTCGTTATAAAAGACCACCGAGGTTCTCCGTTTTGATAATCATGTTCAGCAGTGAACATGAACATGAATTAGCAGTGAATTACAGAGATCTTGGATGATAATAAAACCAGATACTTACATCCACAAACACAGCATTTATGTAATCTGTAAAACTGTTCCCTTGGAAAGACGTCAGGTATGGGCGGAAGTTGTCGGCTAAAAAATTACAAAATATGCTCATTATTTTGGAAGAACGTTGGCAACTTATTATTTTTGATGATGATAACATACGTGGAACAACCAAAACATCGCGATTCTTCTCCCTATTGTCACCCCTGTGACCTCCAGCGCAGTCTCCTATCGTGAACCTTGGTGTCTGCTTACATATCTGTTGGTATTCTTTCTGGTACTCATTGAGCTTGGACACAGGGTCTCTCTGTGACTTCTGCTTCAGTCTTTGCGACAGCTCTGAAACGGGGAACCAGGATACTCCACATACAACGTGCTCTTCCAAAGTGTCGTAGACAAATTTGTACTGCTCCTGTTGAGTATTGAAAGAGTTATTAACTGTGATTTTATACAGTCTATTTTTTGTTTACTTAGTCGTTTTTTTTTTATTAAATGTATACTGACCTCGTTTTCAATAAGGCCTTTTCTTGATTGCCTCAGCTTTTTCAAGAATCCAAAAACGTCGAAACAGTCTTCTTCTTCAGCCAGTTCAAGATTTGCATCGATAGCCAAGTATACACCCGACCGCCCTCCTCCATCACTAAAAAAAAAATCGATATTTGAAGATTTAAATATCGGAAGTAATAGATGAAGTTGACCGTCTCTCTCTATTAATTCCATAGATTGGCCATTCGTTGATAGCCCCTTTGGGTAGATCTACTCGTAATTTAGTGTGTAAAACTTTGTGAATTCTGATCCAAAAAATATCAAGCGCAGTGCATCTTCTTATTGTGTCACTAGTTATTCCGAACAAGTGTGATGAAAGGAATAAAGTACGCCTCAACGGCTCCTGTTTTTAAACTTTTTAGGTTCTTCGACATGCTGGTTTCCTCACGATATTTTCCTTCACCGATTCAACAACAATGTTTCGATTAAAAACCACACTTGTTAAGATAATAAGCTTGTTCATGATAGTTTAACGACAGTTTTTAATTATTACCTAGACCAAACCGGCTCCTCGCAGATTACCAAGAGGGTAGAAGCATATCTAACATACACAAGATATACCTTATAAATGTACTACTTTTTATAAAGCATTTTATCCAACTACACACTCACTTGCAATGGACCACCATCGGGCCAGCTGCAGGGTTCGTGGCCAGCCTCCGTCCAACCACGGCTCGAACCCGTCTCCTGAACTCTAAGAGCGCGTTGCTGAATGGGCAAGTGTGTGAGTGCCACTGAGTGTAATGGAACTGGAGCAGAAACCGCTCTTCTACTACTACCTGCTATAAAAGGAAGAGCAGACGTTAGTTAAAATTGAAAGTGCACGAGAAAAACCTCTGCGACGAGTCAAATTTGCAAAATTCTATCTCCACAGAGGATGAAAACATTTAGTATTCAAATTTATTTCGATTGTCCGGGGAAGTACTGCTACCATCATGCTTATTTCAGACGTCAGAAATTTTAAGTATTTGTGCAGATTCGTCTCAATGCATCCTTACTAATATTATAAATACTAATACTCATACTTATATTATGCGAAAGTAACTCTGTCTGTCTGTCTGTTTGTTATGTTTTCACGCCTAAACCGCTGAACCGATTTTGGTGTTTTTGGTATAGAGATAGATGGCACCTTGGAAAAGGACATAGGCAAATTTTTATGTAGGTACCACGCATGCGAAGCGGGCAGCAGCTAGTATTTCGTAATTTTATATCAGGTCATTTTGATGGGCTTGGTGCCTTTGCTAATTGAAACGTGATAATTGTTCGTGCTCTACGACCCGAGATGATATTTTAATTAGTATACTAATGAAAATGGGTCTAGGGTTACGTGAAGTTAACCACGATCGAAGTCTGTCTCACTATTTTGTTCGTAATGCGTGTTTGCTGTCTCCAACGAATTTTCGGAGAGCTTGTTTCACATTAGCATCGATTTTATTGTCTGTGTACTGTGTTGCTTGCCATCAGACAGACATTATCTGGCAGTTCTGTCATGTTTTTAAATTCGCTTGGAATCTTGGAATACAATATTAAGTAACTTACGTCTTTCTCAGTCTTGTAGAGTCTGAACGTGCGTATGTGGAAGTTAGCCAGTTCCTCTTCTTGAACGATGCCAACGCTTATGTCTCCGTACGTCTCGTCCTTTTCCTTATTTGGAGGCCAGTATTGGACGCACATTACCTGGTGGAGCAATTACATGGTTCATCAGCAAGTGAGCGATCCTGGTCATCCTTTGCTCGGCGTCATTTAGTAAATAACGTAGCACGGACTCGGGTACATAATACCCGTAGTACAAAACAAAGTTAAATAGATTTTCTCGGAATTACCTTGCTATAAAATACAAATACAAACAGTCTTCTTCCCTAGGGCCTGAAACTAAGTTTGGAGGAGTCACTGTTTGCTTAGCAAATCTTATAAAGTGTGGAATAGAACTACAGCTCTTTACAACTGTAATAGGGCTGTAGATCCTTTACAATTGCAATAGGGAGCAGAGAGATTGGAAGAGGTTTACAACGTCTCGTATTTTTCTGCTGATTAAATTCATTGCAGATTGTTTCGCCGCTTCATTGCCTCGACCAATTACTGTTTTGTCGCTGTGGGAATCTGAAAGTGTCTTTATTGGCACAGACTGACTGTTATAAAGTTAACCGACCTTGGTCACCAATTAGAACTTCGGACTTTGATCGAATTTAGTTTCGTTCCTAACAAAGACGGCTTAGTTTACCTTGATAAATTGATTTAACTTGATAAATAATATTTACTTTACACAATAAATACAATTCTTAGACGAACAAAACAAGTCAAGACATCAGATCTTTTACCAGAAGTTTTAGATGTTTTAAGATATTGTTTTTGGGAAAGCAACCAAAAATTTACAGCGATTTCCTATGATTTTATTAGTGAATATTGTTAAACAAACTGTGGCATGATTTATATACTAACTAGTCTTTATAGTATGTTCTTTATGTAATACATCTACAGTTACCGAGTAACCAGTTAACTCAATCATTGTTTCAATAAAAGTAACATTCAATTTATTAAAGTGTTATAGTTTCCAGAAAGGTCAGCCACCATTCGGTATTGAGTTAGGAGTTACGACTAGGAGTACGTTTGAGGGACCGTTTCACACTCTTTTATCAAGTGATCGAGAAGTGGATAGAGCATTCGGCCCAAGGCCGAAATAGAAAAGAACCATTTTTGCACTCAAGAAACGAAGTTGGGTTAAAAGGATTCAATTGTTGTGTCCGCACGCCTTTCTAATTTTGTGGCAAATTTTAGTTTGCTATAAGTTTATTTACACCATATTACTTATGTATTTAATTAAAATAACAAATTAGATGGTGAGTAGTTGGCAGCTAAATTCTGTTACCTAATATTTTTGATTGTTTGTTAATTTTTTGCCATACTGCTAAAATCAATTAAACGTCAATCCCTACTATAATATTATAAATGCGAAAGTAACTCTGTCTGCCTGTTTGTTACGTTTTCACGCCTAAACCGCTGAACCGATTTTGATGAACTTTGTTATAGAGATAGATGGAATCTTGGAGAAGGACATAGGCTACTTTTTATGTGGTTACCATGCGTGCAAAGCCGCGGGCATCAGCTAGTATAAAAATAAGAACTGTTTTTTTTTGTAATACGAGCACTTGATGCTTACGGAACACTATTTATGTAGTTGCACTATTGTCGATATTATTTCTGTTTTCACTCGTGGGATACCGGTAGTGGAAAATCTAGCCAGTCGGCAAATATGCTCAGGGGTATTGAACAATTTCCACTTCGCCTCAGTGAACAAGGAACGGTCCACTGTTCTAGAAAATATTAGTTATCAGACTGGTTCTTTTCGTAGCTATTGCTTTGAAAAATGTTAGTATGTATACCAATATAATCTAATCAACTAATGATAGTTGAAACATGTAATTTATAGTAAATTTTTGAAGTGAAAACTTCTTTTAGCGCGGTACGCATATTTTTAGATGAGGTAAAACCTCTGGATTCGCGACACCGTTACCGTCTGGGGCGAGACGCAGCCGGCTGCCGCACTCGCCCTATTTTATTATAAACCTTAATTCACATGTTTACAGTCTACTTTTGTATGGAGAAGTTTACTGAGTTAAGTTCTTTGATATATTATCTACATTCTGAACAAAAAATATTACATCTTCTGTGTTCGTTCAGTATTTGATTGGCAGTCGCCATAATTACTGATTTTGAAGTGATTTATTACTAAACTCTAACGCGCCAAAATAAGTTTTCACTTCTGCCGGAACTCCCGGAGTGAAACCCGATTATTTTTATCGTCGTGGTATTATAATTACTTGTATATTTACAACTTTGATGAATAAGTGAGCAATGTTTCATCCCAAATAATTTTTATATGAGTACTTAAATAAAGTATTTTTAATATGCGTATTAGAGTCGTGAATCATTGCATTTTATATCATAATGACATTGACATAAATGTCACTACAGCACTCTTTTCTTAGTTAAACAGACTATAGGGACCTAAAGTACTAGAGCGAAGTGAGACTGGAGCATTCAAGAACTTTTCTGAACGATCAGAAAATCTATTTTCAAACATTTTTGTTCTAGATTACAAGCTTGATATTTTCTTGGGCAAAAATACCTACTTGCCACTATAAAGTGTTGGCAACATTTGTACCTAAGTCAGGTACATGTGTTGCCAACACTTTCACTATTCAACTTCAGAAGTTATCTAAATAGTGAAAGCCTCCACCTTCTGTGACTCAGCGTCAAGGCTAATTTCCAATATGTACGGGGGTGAATTTTAAGCCGGATTACAGTGAAGGATAAGCCGTATCACGGGAATTGTTTTGTATACAGAGCCCGATGGATCTGTTCCAGGGGATTAGCACTGCTCTAAACGTTTTCGCTAGCGAATCGATAGCGATTAATCGATGATTTTTTCACCCTCACGTTGTAAGTTTAATTTCATCCGTGCTCTTATGATTTTTTCAGTAACTACTCGTACCTACTTACGTAGTTACTGAAAAAATCATAAGTGCACGGATGAAATTTAAACTTACAACTTGAGGGTGATCTATAGATGATGATGATGATGATGACCTACTTATAATAAGTTAACCTATTTAAGAATTCGACCAGTTTTTTTTTATATGAAAATTTTTGTTGTAAAGAAATATTCAACAAAAAAGTTTGACAATAAACATTGAGGTGCCCCTAATAGGGTCCAATGAAATCTTTATGAAACGCCAGCGTCCACGTAGTAGCCTTAGTCCATAAAAACGTATTGCCCAGACTAGGATATAAAATACTTCATGACCTGCACGATATTGCAATGTTTTATTGCTCTCAAACAAGGTTACATTTACGCAGAAAGCTGGTTACACTGGTCAGGCCAGGCTGGGTCTACTTTAGAGTACTTTAATGCACTGCGAATTTTTTCGCGCTATTCTGTGGAACATGGAATTAGACTTACGCACTAGCGGAAAAAAACACGTTAAAAATTACATACTTCAAAATAAATAGACAGAATAGAAATAAATTCGACGAGAATAAGATAATTCCCAGCGCGCGTAGGTCATCTAGACGCACTTAATGCACGACTGTTATTAAAATATCCTACAGTTGTTGTTGAATCGATCGGTAATATCAAATGGTTGCCCAATGTAAAGAAGTTTGGCTTGAACTGATTTTATGTAAGTACCTACGCGGAAATCTGTTTACAAAGTAAGTAAATAGATATAAACCAGAAGCCATTATTTTTGTTGTTTATCTGCAATTTGCATTTAATGTTCTTCCAAATAGTTAAATGGACGGTCTGTGTCTTTATAAATCTACCATCAGCCGGCAGTAACATCCTGCGTGTTATTATTTTATGACCATAGAACAAACAATCCAGTGGACGTACCGTGTACCTATAATAAGTATAATAATAATAATAATAATAATACCAGACATTTCACACAGCATCATCTGGCCCCAAAGTAAGCAGAGCTTGTGTTATGGGTACCAAATGACTGATATACTACTTATATACTTTTTTTTTTTTTTTGTAAATACATACATATTATACATAGAAACACCCAGACCCGAGACAAATACTTGCAGATCATACAAACATTTGTCCCGCGGCGGGAATCGAACCCGCAACCTTTTGCGTCTCAGCCGGACCTAAGCCCACTGCGCCACAGAGGTGTCAATGTTTATTATAGCGGTGATAGGTACAATCCGAACTAGGTTTTCTTACTAGTGATAAATGGACTGGTCTTGTCATTATAGTAGAGATAATAAAGTTAAAAAAATGTAATCAAATAAATATAAATCTAGGTGAACAATGCACACAATACCATCTACCCCCAAACTAAGCATAGCATGTACGTTATTTAAATGTTTTTTTTCTATTATGTACCTACTTTTATAATAATCTTTATATTAATACGTGAAACTTTGTAACCCTTTTTACGAAAATTGCGCGGACGGAGGAGTATGAAAATTCGCACACTTATAGTTAATATAGAGAAGAAATGCAGAATGCTAATATTTTTTTAAAATTATGCATGAAGAATTAATGAATTATAAATTAATTATAGTTGAATTTCGACCAGTGGGCGACCACTAGTAAATAGTATATTTGTAAATTAAATTTTAACAATTTTTAATACAGGATGCACATACAACCTTAACTTCTTAAAATAAAATAATCAATAAATAATCCCGCACATTTCACTCGGCATCATCTGGCCCCAAAGTAAGCAGAGCTTGTGTTATGGGTACCACATGACTGATATACTACTTATAAACTCTATTTTTTTTGTTTTTTTAAATATACATACATTTTCAAAACTTTCGTGAGTTTTACTATACATTTTGATAAACACGACTAAATAATACGTGAGTAAGGCCCGTGTATATCAAAATGTAAATTTTATACACAGAAACACCGAAAAGTGTTTTTTTTTTACTTAATACATACTTATTATATATAGAATACAAAATGTATCTAAATGTATCCTACCTTCATACAACAATTACCTTCTGTCATCCTATACTGTTAATCTATCTACTTACTAGGACGACGTGACTGTTACCTGTACCTACTGTTTATTATTTTATATTAGATTAGTTCTCAAGTAAGTGACTCCAGTCGTTTTTGAGAATAAATATCTTTGAACTGAACTGAACTATTTAAGTATTTTATAATTATGATCTTTTGTTTTGTTAAATTCTCTTTTAGACCACGGAAAGAAGGGACTTCTAACACAGATTAGTTTTAACTTAACAGATGAGATCTCAACTCAAGTACTACTTTTATTTAAAGAAATAATTACAGAAATGTACAGAATAATATACATTAATATAAAATACACGTGAAACAGTTGAGCTAGATAGCTCAACTGATCCAAATGTACTACTTGTTTTTAATAATTAAAATATTTTCGATTTTTGAAAACTCTAGGCCAGATACGAGCCAGCTTTTCGATCACGCGACGTGTCTACCAGACACCCCGAAATAGTTTTAAAAATGCTGTGAATCTTATTGACGTAAATGTCTCCACGACAGGGAACCCTGTGGTTTCTGGGCTATGTATGAATAAATAAATATATGTGGTTGACATTGACATCCAGGACATAATATTGTGTGAAGAACTTAGACGTTTGTTTTGTATCTCGGTGCTATAAAGTATCATAAGTATGTATTTAATGGTACTAGTGGTACCCATTGTTCTTAATTCGACATAATTAAATTAAATTTATAATTTAAAAAAAGATTATAATATAATAATAATAATCCCGGACATTTCACACAACATCATCTGGCCCCAAAGTAAGCAGAGCTTGTGTTATGGGTACCACATGACTGATATACTATTTATATAATTTTTTTTGTAAATACCTACATATTATACATAGAAACACCCAGACCCGAGACAAATACTAGCAGATTAGAATTCTGCACTATATAAACTCCGCGTCCGCGCAATTTTCGTAAATAGGGTTACATACAAATATTTGCTTCATGTATTAATATAGATAGGTATATATATACATATGTGTATATATACACATACACATATGTATATATATATATATATATATAAGTATGTAAGTATCTATCAGTCATCTGGTTACATTACTACCATTTAATGTTGATGCCTCAGAAAATTCCTTCTTCATCTGAAACTCGAACGCTTGATAGTGATATTTATCTAGAGCTGTTAGCAGTGATTTATGTATTTTTTTGTGTGTTCGTGAAATTTATATAATAATTTGGAAAATAAAATAAAAACTGCTCAATCTTTAAATCCAACCGCGTCAACAATATATTTTCTATAAGTTAACTTTCTTGAATTTTTTTTATGACACTGACAGAAATGAAAATTACCTACCAAGTTTGTTATCGCGATTTTATCAAAACTGTCAAGTGCCAGTCTAGATTTCAACTCTGATCTACAATTTTTTTCGATTCTTCGTCTGTCATTTCATGGAGCAACATGGCTCTGCTAATTTAATATTTTTTACCCGTTTTATTGCATGTATTATTCAGTAATCTTGGCGGAATTTTAATGAATAAATTGTGGCTGCGGGGCGGGTATGGATAATTGGATTGCATGTGTATTGTGGTGCAGTGTGATTTGAACGACGAGGAGTCCCAAGAAATCTTAGTCGATGGTCAGTTGTCAATTCTAGACGACACGCGGAATGGCGTCTAGAATTGACAACTGACCATCGGCTAAGACTTATAACAAACAAACTGAATATAAACTACAAACAATTGACATACTAATGTCAATTCTGCCAATGTCAAGTGGCCATTAACGAAGAAAAGAAGAAGAATTTTTTTTGTCTTTCTCTTTTAATAATATATGTCAGTAATTCGGTCACTATAATACAAGCTATGCTTCGTATGGGGCTAGATTATATAGCAGAAGGCACAGTTTCAACCAACTGTGTCTCAATAAGCTGTGAGCCCAGCTTTGTATATAATGTATAATTATTAATCATAGTTGAATTCATTTCAAGCAATACCGGTACAAAACATAGTTTGTTCTTAAAACATTGGCGATGGCTTGTTTCAGTACATAATGTTCAGACAGGATCGACACTAAATCATGGAGACATGTGTTGTTATGTGACTATGAGTGTGATTGTTTTGAGCTTACTTTGATGAAGTCGAAAGTCTTGGTGAGCATGACAATGGCAGCGGCCCGCTCCTGCCAGATCATTCGCCAGAAGCTGACCACCGTGTCCTCAGTTGGCCCCTGAGTTACGATATACGCGTTTGGTTTTAATATACTCTGTAACAAAATCACTTAATTAGTTCCTTTTAGAGTGCATACATAGAAGAAAAAATATACTTTATTGCACAATATAAATACATTGGACTAGGAACAATGTTTTGCTGGTCGGTAGTCGGGCGGTCTTATCGCTATATAGCGGTCTCTGTCAGACAACCTTGGGATGGATAGAACTGAATGTAGCTGAAGAAAGGGTGATGATAATAATAATACGTGATTTATGATGAAAATTAAGTTTACAGGACAAGAAAAATATATATTCTTCGATACTAATACAAAAAGTATATATAATACATACATTATAATTTATTAAATTCAACCTTATAAAATTAAATAAAAAAACTATTTCTTCTCAGTCGGGCACTCTTGGCAGAATGGTCGTGGTTATGATTGGGTCCTGATGAATGGCGGCTCTTGCTTCTTCTTTCGGCTCTATTGGAGACGTTGTTTGTTTTGTTAGATTTTAAACCAATAAACCAATACATACGTAAATCTAAAATTACATAAAGAATCAAGCAACAGTGAACGATATATTTCATTTGTATCCTCAAACCCTAGTGCTGTACGAAAATATTTGTACTCGCTGAAACTAACGTAGTTTTATGCTGTTTAATCCTAACTGCCACATCATTAGGTTATATCATTACCATTCGATCATTAGATTACATCATTAGATAGGATTAGATAGATAGATAGATCATTGATTAGATTACTTAAAGAGCTAGAATCTCGAAGAGCTATTTAGACGCAAGCCAGGCGCTTAAATTAAAATTGAAATTATGTTGCAGAAGCCTTGTTCTGTTAATTACTTTCATTAACTTTCTCGTCAGGGAAAGAAGGGTGGTATAAGCTTGTGTGTGTATCTGTGTACCTGTCTGTGGCATATTATATTGGCCATATTAGTCATCATATTGGTCGAGAGTGTTCTTAGCAAATATAAGAAAAATTGTTCAGCCATTTGAAGATCACTAGCTCATTTCTTGTTGATGAAATGTGAGTAAATTCCACAGGTTTGATAGATTCCAAATTTGGTGTTCTGTATTAAATAAATAAATTAAATAAATATTTCAAGTACATGGTAACCTTGATCTGATGTTACAGCATCACCTGGAATCTGCATGACACCTTAATCAACTCATTGGAATCATCTCAATGAATTATATAGATGTATTTATTTTTGTGTGTTTGTTATTTTTTTTTGCTAAAAAGTTATTTAACTGTAGTACAAAGAACGCGCAAAAAATACTAGTGATCGTGTAGACTGTAGACCAACCATGGATGATATATGTACATTATATATGTTCAATCAGTTTTAATGAAGCAAATGCAAAATTAAAAATAAAGATAAATCGACACAAGAACTTGTTATCGTACTTACCTATCCCCTACTGACGACTATATATTCTTCTAAGACGGTATAACTACTAAAAAACTCCCATACTCACAACTATTTGAGCCATACTCAAACTATAAAAGCCATACTCAAAGTGGCCACTTCCCGCCCATTCATTTTTCCTACTAGCCTTCTCTATCAATCTTGTAGCGTACTAACAGTTCGTCAGTTATTTATAATGAGCATAGTACTAAAGCAGCACACAGCCCTTCCATATAGCACTGCACTTACTAACAAAAGACGGAACGATATGGTTTGCCCTCAACAAACAGGCTCTAAACAGGCTTTTACATCTAAATTTTATATGTTCCTTGGTCCGCTTCTCTATAATAGACTGAATGCATTGGTCAACATCTATGCTTAAATATTCTCTTCAAAGTATGTTTTACGATGATACAGAGAAGTTGTTGTGTGTAAATAAATTTTAATTGTAATTAATTTACTTTTTAGAGTTGGTTATTTTTTCTGATTTTTCACTATAACTTATGTCTACCTTGTTTACATTATGTAACTATGCATTTAATTGTTTTCAGTTTTATAATTAACTAGTAAGTGATTATTTTAGATCATATTTTAGCTCTTATCGCCTGAAACACAGGATTACCTAGTTCAGGCTCGTGTTAAGCATTTACCTTTGTCTAATTAAGATTATGTTTTTTTATATTGTTGTACTATTGGAATTTTGAATAAATATTTTTTATTATTATTATTATTTTTATTTATTTACAACAACATGTTTACAATTATTTAATGACATAAACAAATTGTTAGATTATGAAGTTACTGTGGTGATTATGAATAAGGGCATCAATTAATTACCTACTTGTTCCTTATTGCTTTATTTTATTAAGTACGTATCTATTAAGATAGGTATATAATTTAATTCCAAAACCAACAAAACAATGGCGACCAAGACAAGCTAATTCACAAACGCTTAAAATTAACTTGTGCGAAGTTATTATCATTGAAATTGTCTAACAGCTAAGTGAGGGGTGATTTCGCCCCGAAACACCCCCAAGAATCTGGCAACTGCCATAAAGTCAGAACAGTGGCTGGATTTTATTAACTCCTTTATGGACCCATAAAATGTAATGACCTCAACGTGGATCGCAAAAGAGTAGTAATACAGAATGGTATGTCGTAAAAAATTGATCAAGGAATAAAAAACAAAATGAAACTCATTGTAAAATATGAAATAGGTACTCAATCTGCGTAAGCTAAGTAAACCTATCTTATGGGTTTTAAATATGAAATTGCCGTTCTAATGTACTGACAATTTGAATTCAAATGAAGACTGCATGGTGTGGAATGTTAGAGTGAAACCTTTTTCACACTATAACTACAATATTCTAAGTTTAAAATCCGTCAATTGACTCTAGATTCAGCTTTATAGGTAAAGACTGGTAAAGACAAACGTTTAGATTCTCATGGGTAAAGATGGAATTTTTACCTAATGTCGATCTGCGTTTAATAATTAAACAAAAAAGTTATAATAATTATTATTTATTTATTCATTCAGATGGCATAGATCTATAGAGGGCTAGTAATATGTGGGTAGATATTGATTTTTAATTTTAATACCTTTTTATATTTCACATTTTATATCTACTTGTATCTAGATACGAAGATACAAGTATACTTGAGTTCATAAGCATATTAAATATCAAATTTCATTTTTATGATAAAGTAAATTGACTGCGAAAAAACTAAATTTCGATTAACTTGGATGGGATTTTTAAATAAACTCATAAAAATGTTTTAAGTACGTATAATTTAATATAGGATAATAGATATTTATTAAAGTGTTTGGCCACGACGAAGGCTTTTGGGGGGGCTTCTGACTCTGACTCCCATTCTGACAATGGGAAATAGTTAAAGCCACTGGTTAACCATGGCATGTGTAAACGTGGACCTACACCGTGACTTAGACCTCAAAACCATAGCCGAATACCTGAAGCGTGCCTCCCGGCGACATTATGATCCAGCTCCTCATCATTCGAACCCACTGGTTTCCAGGATCCCAGACGATTCGATTGATCTACTGATAGAACGGTCACTCCGTAGACCGAGACACGTTCTTGGTGCTCCCGATGACCTGATCACCCAGTCAGCCAGTTCGGACAGACTACAAACAGATACACCGACCTCGCCGACGAAGACGAAGACGTTCTCGACCGAGTTGAGCCGTCCCTCCGCGCAACAGTCTAAGCCGAGGTCCTATGTAGTGTCCTTATATATTTAGGTATTTAATATATTTAGGTCGAGCGCCATCTGCGCTTATCAAAAGCCTGTGTGACGCTGTCACAGGTTGTCCGACAACATAACAGCATAATATTATCAACTCTGAAAAATAGTTTTTTTTACTACCCTTTAATTTATCATCTAATCAATCTTTCATTTAATGACGTCATGAAGATTATAACAATTTTGAACCGACTTCTAAAAAGGTGAAGGTTCTCAATTCGGTTGTATTTTATCAATTTCTCAGGGCTCAAATTTTATTCAATGAAGTCGGTTTTTTATTTAGTTTTTAAAACGTAATTATTTTTACACTGCTGTGCTTGAGCTTAATTTACTATGACGGGTAAGAAACGACACCCTTAGACACAAAGGAAGATAAGTTCTGAGAATTAGTTGGTGATATCTGTCTCTGTACTTACTCGTGCGTACACAGAGACAACATAATCTTGAACGAGGTCGCATACTCGACACATAGTGGATCACTACTTAAGAGCGACCTATTACGAACCCTTGTACAACTCAACATGAATGGGATAAACATTTTATTCTCATTAATAGGGGTGGATTTGGGCAAATAGTGAGGCACAAAGGCGAGAGAAAGTGCAAATTTGTTCTACTTTGCCCATTACGGAGACTTTTTATTTATTTATCTCAAAACACATTACAATCACTAAAAAACTGAAATCTCACAATATTACAAGTTTTGAACTGTATTGAAACGTAAATATTTGCGCGTAGGGCTCAATTATGTACCAACAAGTAAGTAGGCGATTATAATTAAACACAGTAATGAGGTTAAACAAGGACTAATCAAAAATGAGCAAAAAAGGCAATAAGTATTCAATAACAATTGACATAAAAGCATATTAATATAAAAATGATAATTATAATGCAATAAAACAAAAAACATGAGAAATATAAATATAAAATACACCAAATTATGTTATAATAAGTACTTAGTGAGTGAGTGGTAGGTAGTGGTGGCCGCGTGACGTTTTGGAGACAATATTTTCGAACACTTGACCGAAATAACATGTTCAATATTAATTTAATTTTAAGCGACTTATCGGACACCATCAAAAAATTTTAGCTGTTTTGTACAATCAGTGAGTAAAGTTTTAACTTATATTAGATTAGACACTGGTGGCAATTCGGTTGGTTCATTTCTATAATTAGGAATTGTCTAAAATATATTTTAGTTAGTCATAGCATTTGTAAAACCTATTCAGTTGGTACCATCTAACTAAACGAGGAACGCTTAATTAAATTAGGATAAGTTGGTAACAGCAGAATACCAAAGTTTCATTTGACAGTTCAAAACCTAATTTTACCTACAATTAGTTAGGTTAGTGCCAACAGAATTGAGGCTACTAAGAAAAAGTTCGTTACCAAATCTGAATATTTTATAGTAAGAAATATCGCCATTTTTCGGAATCATAGCTGTGTATGTACCATACCAATTAATGCTTCTGTCAATTAAAAACGTGTAATGTAACTAATTATGTAATAAATTATTAAAATGTAAGCAATTAGGTGTTCAACCCAATTGCTTACCCTCCTTCGGATAAATTCGGAGATCTTCAAACGTAGCTAATTAACTTTGTTGAGAGCACTAGTGGTTGTAATGAAACCGGCATATCGTAGAACATCAACAGTTCGAAGATATGTACCAAGTGTACGAAAGGAGCCTCTAAATCTAATCTAAAAGCCTAGAAATTACTAGTGACACAATAAGAAGAAATAAGTCATCGTCATCAGTCAATGACCATGACTCAACATAATGTCAATGTCAACTGCCTGTCGTGCTTGTTTTTAAATAAAATAAATAAAATATTAGTGGATAATGCACACAACACCACCTAGCCCCGAACTAAGCATATCTTGTATTATGATGACCAGACGACTGATAGAATACTAATATAATATAAATACATACGTAAATACGTACGTATGACACTTTGTAACACCCAGACATTATAGCGATTAATTTACCTGCACTTACAACGTAAAAATCCATGCTCAGATATCTTTAAAAAGTCTATTAACTTTGTCAGTAAAATGTGCCACTAGCTTGTACGATCATGCTCTACTAAGTAGGTTAAAAAGAGGATTTATTTACAAATATAATAAATGAGAGCTATAGTAGGAAGAGCATTAGTTCCAGTAGAAGGCTCTCAGTACTGCGAAATACTTCGGAAAAAAGACGATTGAAAGATTCCCGGAAAAGGCGAGTTTTATAAAGAATTTACCCGCTCTCGATTAGTTTACTAGCTGGAAGATCTTTGCGCGGCAAATTCACTTTATTTGTAGAGCTTTGGTGTCCTAAGAAGTAGTGTCAGTTATTCAAATGAATAAATCAGACAGTTATTTGGATTCCTTGTATCATCGAACTCAAATACTATGAGAACTTAAAATTTTAACATTTAAATGTTTATAGATCGACTAGCTGTACCCGGCATGAGCTGCAATGCCACAAATTTTCTCACCGTTTAAACCTTCCCTGGACTACGATAAACATTTCAACATAAAATTTAGCCAAATCAGTCCAGCCGTTCTCGAGTTTTAGCGAGACTAACGAACAGCAATTGATTTTTATTATATAGAATAAGATAGATAGATTACCGCTTTATTGTACACAGAGAGAACATACAAAAACCATTTGCAATAAAGTTGTGCAATAGGCAGCCTTATCGCTAAAAGCTATCTCTTCCAGGCAAACTTTGTATGGGCAGGATAGACAAAAAACTAAAATATGGCGTAATGTATATTTTATTAACGTGTTTTTAATAATATATACTTACGTAGAGTAGGTAGTACAATCGATTACAATCGGTGCACACATATGAAATTCATTCATAATTTAAAGCTGTTACAAAAACTGCCATGCGACTTGCCAGCATCATAAAAGCTTGCATTTTAAAAAATAATGGCCATCTTAAAATCGCTGCATTTAATTCAGTTAAAAATGCAACGTTTTAGTTCCAGTGTGATATACCGCCAACGTGTAGAGATCGGAATTTATAGCAACTAAAACTGATTCTCAGATCTGTATAAATGGGTTTTGTCTTTTGGCAATGTTTCTGAGGAATATGTCAATATTCGTAGTAGAAAGGTAGGAAACGTTGAGTTCACCATCATGGAGATAATGAGAGAGAGAAACGGCATAGATTTTTAAATGAATTCACAGTATTTATCATTATAATCTTATCCTACCGCTACACGCATATTAGGCATATAATTATGCGTCTATTGTTCTCTCGCATTAGACCTAAGCATCTGATGGTATCTGAAATATAGGTATAAGTAGATGTCTTTGTAATATGAATATTAACTCAAGATAATCAGCAATTGCTGTTGAGGTTAATATCCTTATTGCCATATATCTTTTATTGTTGCCAATCAAAAGCTACATTCTTATAACAACTTCCCTTTAGTGAGTGCCCATTTTTCCTTTCAATAAAGCTAAGTTACCTTGGTTCCGGACTCTACCGAGCGACATTTCTCAGAGTCATTACACCCGAACGTGACACGATTGGGAATCCCCGAACGCTTTTACAGTGCGTAACTGAGTTTACACAATAAAATTGTTAAAGCATTACGTGCGTACGTCGGCATAATAGAAAAGGGTTCGGTGAAAAACTTTTCAAAAGTCACACAAAATCCAATTGTTGGGAGTTTTTAGTTAATTTACCGACACATTTGTACCCTTCGAAGGCATTTTGTTCTTATATAAAGCTGATGCCCACCAATGCTGCGCGTGCCTTAGAAATATACAGTAGATAAAAACATTGTTTTTAGGTAACATTAACATTAGATCTTAAGTAATGTTTTTCATATGTACTGAAAATACTGAAAAAATATGAATTTAATTCACCTATTCTACGGCAAAATTAAAGAGTTTTATACTTACATCTATATAGGAAGCGTTAATGTAATCAGAGTCTGGTTCGCGGTCCATTGACTCCAGCACTACTCTGTTGTAGTCATCTGTGAACAGAATATGTGATGAGCAATCATTTCAACTTACTTTGATACTATACCCATAATTGTATTATCCTCGTGGTACCCTAGTTGAGATTGATACTCAAGCATTGAATCTCTGACTTGAAAACTGTCACATAAATTGTATTGGAATTTGGAATATGTAATTTTCTAGGGCACTTTTTAAACAAGTTAGGAAGCACTTATAAACAGTACGTTTTATTTGCTCAAAAATGTCTGGTTATTAAAATACCGCTGACTGACAATTCAGCTTTACCAACACTGCTGTTTTATTCATTACAGATTATTGTTCAAGCCTGGGTGTGAAAATTAAACGAAAATGCGGCTGTAATTTTAAACCCTGTATTATTGTCTCGTTTTAAATTTGAATTTTATATAATCGTTATGATTTTAATCAACAATTAGGTTTACTTTATTTGGGTCATATGTTGAATTTAAAGTTGCGTTACATATAAATATTTTGCCCAGTTCTCCACATAAAATTGCTACACATTTATAATAATAATACTGCCAGACATTTCACACAGCATCATCTGGCCCCAAAGTAAACCTCATGACTGATATGGGTTTTGGTACCTCATGACTGATATACTACTCAAATAATATTTTTTTGTAAATACGTACGTAGATATTATATATAGAAACACCCAGACCCGAGACAAATAGTTACAGAACATACAAACATTTGCCACAAAAGCGTAATAAATCATTGATTATAAATAAATCCTTGTCTCGACATGCTGTATATAAAACAAAAATATACTTAGCAATAATAATGTGTAAAAATTTAATAAAAACATCTTTAGCCAATCTGTTTATCTCTTATTCATATAATTAGCTGGCGGAGCGTTAAAATATGGTCTGTCAATATCAATGAAAAAGATGGAAACATATTTTACCGCCTCATTAACAAATGTGTGAGCTACACATCTTGTAGGTTAGCTCGCTCATGCGGAGCACGTCGCACATTCCGATGCCATTACACTCCCGAGCCTCCAATTAGAAGTTGTCCAAACAATCTGCCACCTGATACTGTTCTAGCTTACACCACCAGGTCTATGCATCAAATCTCAGGATGACATTACTTGAAATTATCGGGATCGTGCAAGAAAGCACATGTGGTGTGTATAATTAGTAGTTTTATAGTTTAAGAAATATGTCATTGTATGTGAATTTAATTTGTTATATATATTGTATTTATTGTACGAGTATGATGTTATACATAAACAAAAAACATAACATGTTGAGAAATTGTATTGTACAAAGAATGACCTGAATCCTATTTACCAATAAATAACTTTGAACTATGAACACTGTGTTTTAATATACACACAAGTTTAACAATATATATATATAATAGGAGTCTACTGTCGAACACTCTCTGAACTGAGAATGTGGTAACTGTTATGTATTTTATCAGACATTTGTGTGAGAAAACGCGTGAACCAGATTCACGTCACGTCACGGTTGAATGTTTTTTTCCAATATCAATTCAATTGAATTTCATTTATCAATGAGTTTCTCATAAACTTTTTAAGGTGTGCGTGCGTCAAGTTTACCCGTACAAGTTAAATATATTGCTATATTTATTTGATTAATAAATTATGTTATTGTTATAAAAAATATCGACGATAAACAAAAAATATAGGAGTGCGCGTGTTTCGGGTGTAATCAGAACTTGCGAGCCCAGCTTCCGCACGATTTAGGAGATTACAAAGTTTGTAACTTTAGGAGAAAGTTTTAAGGTGTATAGACTTTTAAGCTTATTCTTTCAGAACAAAATTAACGTTTAGAATAACAATTTAACTTAGATAAATACGTCAGTTTTACTTTTAAGTCAGTCGTCCGTATAACTAAAGTCATTGTAAAATTGGTATCGAACAAAACCAATTAGACTTTTACGAACGTCCTCTCGCCAGCCTAAAATAACACCACTGGAATTTCCCACAGGTTGAATTCACACCGACAAAAACCGGGATGCCTGCTATTTCCATTTAGGGAGATGGAACGGTAGAGCCCTTTGACAAAGTTTCACACATCATGCGGTTGAAAGCTCACCGCAAATACGTACGAGTACGTAGCAAATCCATAACAAGCGTAGAAGGCTACAGAAGGATATAAGCAATAATAATTTAGAGATATAAGTCAGAGCATCATCGTTTATACCGCAAAAACGTCTAGTATCAATATATCAAATCCGTATCAGATGCGTATGACCAAATTCAAAAGCAGGGTAATTATCTATGTCTGCCCCCGAGGATTAATACGAGCGATGAATAAAAAAGCAAAATGTCTGTTGGCGTGCAGTCCGTGGTCGGATATGTTTACTTTGTTTTAATATAGCCCCGGGGAACATTCGGAATTTTGTTATTTAACCAACAAAATATTCAGAGTAATTATTTTGCACTGTAGAAAACCGTACGATCTGTTTGTTTTCTAACCTTACCGAAAAGGGGCATTGTTTCGTTAGTTAAAATGAAAAAGGCAAAACGTTTATACTTACAAGGTATCACTTTTTGGTTTTGGTTCTTGTGCGAGTTTGACTTTTTCGTCGCGTGCCGACACGAATGTGTTTCAACTTTGACCGCCGTCTGCAACACAAAGCATACATTTTAAATTGAAAGCAATATCCAAGAATAGCGTGCAGCTGCAGCTGCCTCACACAGACTTTTCAAAGAAATAAAAATATATATAAATTCTCTAGACAAAGCTTTGACAAAAGCTTCTCAATTCTAAAACCGGCGTTTATATTGAAATCAATTCACCGAACCAGCGCAGCCCACACTTCGCTACAACCACCAGGTCAGAAATTTGACATTTAAAAGCCCTACAATAGCTCATTCGGTTGCTGTCGGAATTTTGATGGACATTGAAGAATCGGCCTTGCATTTACAGGGTTTAAAACCAAACAGTGACGTCTAAAAAGAGATACGAATATAACCCTCTGTAGTATACAAACTCTGCTTACTTTGGTACTAGATGATGCGGTGTGTAATGTCTGACATTATTATTTATTTAACTATAGGCTAGGCTTGAATCTCTTGCTGTTCTACTGAGAGATCACTATACCGGGTGTATTGCTAACAGATATATCAAATAACTATTTCAGCATGAGCACGGTCCTGATGACGAACAATCAGCAACTCGCGCTTTAGGTCACATAGAAAAAATGGACAGCGGCTGTGCTTGGAACCTGACTTTTATGAATTTAAAAATGTTTGATTTGTAACAGCTTTTCTCTCGCATTCCTGCAATCTATGGGAGTGATTTAAAAAAGGGAAAGAAGTGAGTAACAGGAAGCCGGGGAAGCGCGCGCTATTTGATTTAAGCAAAAATTTATTACTAAAGAATTACCTATTTGCAACAATAATTAATGTAATTTTATGTGTAATGCATAATGGGGGATCGCAGACGTCTATCGGACAGGCTTTTAGCCTAGTTTAGGCGTCTGAGGCCATTAGATAATAGTTATGTTATTGTTATTACATTTAAAACCAGTTTTTAAATAGTTATAATAACTTATGTTTAAATTGTGCTGAATAAATATTATTATTATTATTATTATTATTATTATAAAAAGCGCGCGCGGTAGTTGAGTTGGCTGTCAGATGGTACCAACCTATTTTCCAAGAGGTTGGTACTGTCAGGCAACAGTGTGTGCGTGTGTGTAACGAGAAACAAAATGGGAAATGGAGAATTTTGTCTCTTTTTCCTTTGCGTTCTCCTGAACGCATCAGCAGTACGCTTAATCTATAGTATTGTGTGTAAAGTGTGTTGTTATATAAACTAATTGAGGGTGTAATATTAATGTTGCTTATTACCTAGCTGAGATGTCAGATGTTACACATCATATATGAGACTACTTTAAGGCTCGCTTGATTTTCATTTACGTTTTTTAGATGATTTCAATTTTGTTTTTCGTTGATGTACTTTCGTTGAGGTTTCATTCATTGTACGTTGATGTTTTTTGACTTAAAAGTAAGATTTATTTCAAAACACGTTTTGTAAATACCCTAATCTTAATTTCATCTGAATGCTAGCAAGAAAAACTGGTGCAATGTATTACAGTAAAAGGAGAGATAGCCATCATTTAATCCAATATTTAAAAGGTTATCGCCGAGAAGCACGCTAAATAGACCCGATAAGTAGGTCGCGTCAGGTAAAGCTTAACCTAGATAATTTATACTCCTGCCTCTCGCTAACTCGACAGAGTACAAGTCTGTCTAGAGCAGAAGGAAGCGACGGTATTTACTAGATAAGTAAATTGTGTCACCGTCTTATTCTACAATAACATATTAATATTGGTGCACTGGTAACCTATCGGTAGAGGCCCTGTCTTCTGATTCTAAGGTCATGGGTTCGAATATGATTTTTTTTTGTTCTAAAAATGTTATATACCAGTTATCAAACGGCGACGGAAAACATTGTGAGAAAATTGGCATGTCTCGTAGAACCTATAAAGATCGAAGACATTTGTGTCAAGTGCACGAAAGTAGCCTCTCCTTTCGTGACACAACACTTGTTTTGGTAGAAGAAGGAGACTGCGTAATAAGTAAGTATATACCTACTATTTTCGAATTTAATTTCGATAAAAAAAAAATGTGATATATTATGCTATAATAACATAAAAATTAGATGCTACGTGCACCAACGTTGAGTTTTATTTAGTTTTCAAAGGTAGAAAATAACACCACGAGACCTCGTCAAAGGAAACTGGTTAGGAGTAAGAAATATTAGCTCACTCCCGCCACGCTCCGGCAGTGGGGACTAACAAGAAAATACTAAGGTGCTACAAACTTCGTGTTATAAATTTACAGATATAATTTTAGGTATATTTTTTTAGTAGTAAGATTAAAGTTGAATATCAATGCAGCTCAACCTGAGGGTTATGTTTATGCTACGAAATTCGTTTGAATGGAAAAATCGAGTTTGTTACAACGTCATGTTATATGACATTTTGTGCAACGAGGCGAGCGCTCCAATATAATCTTGACAAAATGACGTGATGCGGTCGAACACCCAATAGAATAGCTTGTGAATGACGTGTGCAGAGCTTCACCGCACCCCTCATAGCGCTGCTTTCAAAATTGCGGCTAGATTTTCATATAAACAATAATTTATTTACAGTTGTCCCAATATTATTTAACGTGCATTTCTATTTTTGAATATTCCATGCCAATATGTTGTGTGAAATGTACGGCATTATTATTATTACTAATTACCAGCTGTGGTATTCACCATGGTATATGAACCTCAAAGTAGGTACGTACCTACGGCTCAGAGAATCCTAGAGCAGAAATAAGTAATATGTGACTGTTCTGTCGTTTAATCAATCATTTACCCAATCATCTCTAATGTTTCAATAAAATGGGACATTTCACTTGATTACGGCGTGCTATCAGATCCAAGGCCATTAATGTGAATTATTATTTGAACATAATCGGGATTTTCTTGGCTCTGAACCAAGCGGCGGGGATACACTACACTTAAGTACACTTAAGTACTGGTGATTATCTTAGTCGATGGATTAGCGTAGCTCTTTTTATTTATCATTCTTTGATGGAGTTTTATCAAGGTTTGCTTTTGTTTTAGACACTAGGTTCAACAAAACCTGTCTAAATTATTTATTTAATATATTTTTTATATATGGGGAATTATTCTAGTATTTAAATAAATAAATAAAACAAATAAATATTGGTAGACAATCCACACAACACCATCTTGCCCCAAACAAAGCATAGCTTATAACTTGAGAACTAATGACAAAACAGTGTCACCTGCTTGCGTTCAATTAACCCTATAGGCAATGTTATCTTGAGAAAATAAATGCCATTTGGGTATATAAAAGACCCTTTAAAAGGATATTAACATATAGAAGTTCAATTTAATTTTGATGATTTGATTGATCAATTTGATTGAAAAATATAATAATAACATATAAAGTAATAACAGTTTGGGGAATGCATCCCAAATTAACAATGTTCTTGTTTGTCAGAAAAGGTCACAGCGAATTATATACGGGCTACATAGGTTAACATAAGTGAGAGCTTATTAAAACACTGTTGTATCTCTCGTTATTATGAATTAGAAGCCTCTTAGAAATACATTCAAAAAAAGCTGAATTCCCAATGAAAAGGTACATTCACAATTTCAACACTCGTAATAAAGAAACTACATGTATGGAGGACTAGATTAGTAAAATATTTAAACAAGGTGAATGTCTAAAGCTCGTACTCTATTATAAGTTGCCTTTAGCAATAACACGACTACCCTTATATGACTTCAAAAGGAAAATAAAAATATTTTTCGAGTGTCACCCATTCTACAACATCAGCGAATACATGAGCTGTTAATTTTCTGATTTGAATTCATAGAGCCTTGCCAACTACCAATGGCCTTTAAAATATAGCTGTTACCTATACTTCTCTGCACATAGTTTTTATATTGGGAGTCTTGTTATTGATTGTATTTTTGAATTTTTTATGTGACATTGTATTTTTTTCTTTGACATGCCAATGTTGTGCAATGTAACGATTGTGGTGAAAGTTGTTTCTTTTCAGAAGAATGTTTGATAATTCGTTGTTGCAAATTTTAGACGACACACTAAAAAACAACGATAGTTACAGAAGTTCCCAAGACTACGGGTGTTTATGTGATTATAAAATAGAGGGTACAAATATAAATTCTGGATTTCCGCCTGAGACGCAGAATGTTGCGGGTTCGATTCCCGACGTGGGACAAATAAATAAATAATGCTGGATACTTCACGCAACATCATCAGGCCCCAAATAATAATAATATAAATAAATAAATAAATAATGCCGGACATATCACTCACAATCATCTGGCCCCAAAGTAAGCAGAGCTTGTGTTATGGGTACCAACATGACTGATATACTACTTATATACTTTTTTTTTGTAAATACATTCATATAATAAAACCATCCAGACCCGAGACAAATACTAGCAGATCATACAAACATTAGTCCTAATGTTAGTATGATGTGCAAATATTTGTCTCGGGGTGTTTTTCTCGGTATAATATCTTAAGTATTTATATTAAGTAGTACATCAGTAGGGCGATTATCGAACTCTAAATACAATCAATGTCTATCAGTAATGATTGAAATTACGCCGAAAACTGATAGACATTGATTGTAATAAGAGTTCCATAATCGCCCTACTATGATATGATATGGTTATATTATGAGTTATGATGTGATATGGTTACCACAAACTGCTAATTTTGGGGCAAGATCAAGCTGTGGGAAATGTCCAGCATTTTTTATATATATTTTTTTTATTTCAGAATCTGTGGTATAAAATAATATTCAAAGTTTTAATTATAGTCAACACTAAATCAGTTTTCAACCAATATAATAACATAACTTTTCACAACTAGACATCTGATAACAAATTCATTTTCATTGTGAAATGAACAATGCTTGTTTCCCTGATGGAAAACAGTTGCATGTTTTTGGACAAAGCATGTTATGTTTTAAACATAAATTTCACGAATCATAGATCCCGCAGAGCGTGGAGGTATTTTTGGTATATAAAATAAACAAAATAATAATGGCGAACACAGCGCGAATTTTTGAAAGCAGGATAAATGTCGTGGTCCAAAGATTGACGACCAAAATTACTGTATAAAAAAATGAACGCGCAAGCGAACTGTCGAAAAATCCTTCAAACTGTATGGCACAAGTTTTTTTTTTTTATAAAAAATTCCTAAATAACCTAACCTATTGTTTCCCACTGCTGGGCAAAGGTCTCCCCCTTTATCTTCCATTATTTGCGCTCCAAGGTCATAGTTTGCCAGTATGGTTCGAATGTATCCGGATCGTCTCGCCATCTTTTCCTGGGTCTGCCGCATCGTGTCCGACTATCGGGCACCCACTGAGTGACGAGCTTCGCCCAACGTTCTGGATGCATTCGAGTCACATGACCTGCCCAGTCCCATTATAAACGTGCAGTCCTCGTACCTACCACTTTATTTTACAAAATAAAATACTTTATAACTAATTCAAATGTTTGGGACTCACTTAACTGTGTAAATAGAAGTAGTGTTAATAACAACACTACTTCTATTTCTATTTCAATAAATGAGACAAATAAAAAAAGGTTAATTTGTTCCAAACTGGATTATTCAAATTCAAATTCAAATATATTTATTTTGGACAACTTAGATCCATAGCACATAATAATATGACAAAAGAGAGTTAGTAATATAATGATATAAAAGATACAAAGTAAAAAAAAGAAGCTGACGTTGGTTCACAGAGCGATCACTAGAGTAACGAGCAGTTTTCTTGGATCACCCTGCATACCAACTTTGCCCACATCGGCGACGAACCTATCCGGTATAGTTTTTATTAGATTATGACTCAACTGATAACCTATTAGCTGCCTTAATATTAATAGTTTTATCATTTACATTAAAACATACTTAATTTGCCTACAATGTTATTATACTGTTACAATGTAATAATGATGGTATTATTAGATCATTTAGATGACTAAAGAGCTTGGGATGATTCTGCTCCAACTCGACTCGGCATCCGTAACAAAATTGTCAAGGATCATACAAAAAAGTGTTAAGACCAGACAAGTTTCTTGTCGGATTCTTCTTGAACTGGAGTTATGAGGAACCGGCACCTAGATTCACTAGCATGTAAGAAAACTATTCAAAGTGGTCCTTGTGATATTATTAGGTAAATAATGTTTTGATTTGATCTGATTCGATTTGTTTGAAATTATTATTATTTTATGAAATCAATTCCTTTTAGTTAAATTTTAAATTTTGCTATCAATTTTATTTTAATTTCTTATTCCTATTTTTATATATTACAATGAATCAAACAAAAAATAAATATATATGAACAAACTTAAAGTCTTAAAATTTTGTATTTATAAAATTTAAATATATCTAATCTTAGCAATAAGCAATACTAGCTTCTATCAAATCTGCGATCGGTGGACATTGGTATACCATATCACAGGACACCGATCCCAGTTTATAGAAATATTATATATTATAATAATCTATTAATATAATTATAGAAATATATTAATATATTAATGCGTGACCCAAAAGCTGGCTCTTTAGCGTATTAGCATTGCCATTCAACGTGGCAATGCCACCAGTATCTTGGGAACGCTGCCCTGGAAGTAATCTGGATCAGTTGAACTATCTATAGATCGTTTTAAACGTTCCATAGATAGCTCAACTGTTTCACGTGTATTTTATATTATTGTATATTATTCTGTACATTTCTGTAATCATTTTGGTAAACAAAAATGTTAATTAAGTTATATTACGATGCCCTCTGGCAGTGATCTGGATCAGTTGAGCTATCTATAGATCGTTTCAAACGGTTCTTAGATAGCTCAACTGTTTCACGTGTTATTCTTGTTACTATTCTGTAGTGTTATTGTTCTGTACATTTCGGTAATTATTTCTGCAAATAAATGTTATGATTGTACGTTAATTACGAATGTTTGTTTCAATAAGTTTAATTTAACTTAATTTCATTTGGCTGCCATTTCTAGAAAAAAACTGTCTGAAAAAGTGTCAGACCTGAAAAGTATAGTTTGTCCTATTACCAACTTAGCTCTTGCTTGTATAGCATTATGTACTAGGTACGCAGAACCGCCAAGAGATTCACTAGTGTTCGCTAAGAGAAGTTGTGATATTATCTCAATAAATGGCATACAAATGCAATTATTCTTTAGATAAGAAAACCAGGTTATTATTTATATAAGACAAACATTTTTAGTTGGATTTTTTTTTTTAAATGTGTAGTTAAAATTTTAACTGAAGCTGTTTTCAAAAACCGAGTTTTTGATAAGATCATGACTTTTGTACTTAGGACGTCCTCATAGTTCAACTTTACTGACGAAGCAACTGGCTCCATCTTACTACTACTCAACATAGTACAGTCAAAGGCGTGGTCTCTGATACTACGACGAGAAGGCCAAGAGAAAATAATAAGGATAAACTAAAGAACAATGTACCGCACACAGCGGAACTAAACAGTAAAATGAGTTTGCACTTACTTGGAACTCCAGTTTGTACAGTACTGGAAATTTTCTGCGTTGTTCACAGAGTTTTGGAAAGTTCTTCAGCTCCACTGGCCGGTCTGGGATGGTTTCTGATATAGACCCGTTCTCGTCCGCTGCAGAACACACACGGTTAGTACCACTTTAAAATAATTAAAATGAAAAAAAATTGCTGGACAATTCACACGGCACTATCTTATTCTCAACTAAGCGAAGCTAGTATTATGGGAACCAAATGATTGATAGAAAACAAATATAGTTGTAAATACATACTTATGATACCTTATAACACCCAGACACAGAATAAACATCAATGTTCATCACACAAATGTTTGTCCTGGGAGGGAATTGAACCCGTAACCTACAGCGCAAAAGGCAGAGAGCGGTAGAAAGACTTACTACGAGAAAGACTAACTACCGACTGAGCAGAGAGTCCCCAAATTTTGAAGCCAGACTTTGCATCTAGGATATGGGGAAAATACGGTTAGAACTAGGGACTAAATTTAGACTCGGAACAAAAGTTTGGAAACACTTTTGCGGTTTTAAACGTAGAACTTATTTAGACATGACATTGTCTGGGATTTTCTAACATGGCACCGCTACTACTAGCGCTTTTGGTGTACTTGCGCTAATGTTTTATGATAAGGTAAATTCACCCGTATGTGTGCTGTTTTTCTTCAAACATTCTACACGATACGCCAGGCCATAGCTGGACATACTTATTGGTAACAATGAATATACTTTTGAAAGTGAATAACTTATATGACACAAAGTTAATTATTATAATATCGCTTTGTACCCAGTTTCTAAAGAATGAGTTTGTGCTATGAAGCTTTCTTAGCTTTCTTGACGTATCAAAGCATTGTTGCACTCAAATTCTCAAACGTCAATTTAGAGAAAAGCAGCCAGGATACGTAACTTTAAAAAACTGGCCACGTCATGTAATTTACATAGCTCTGGCGTAGACATGTGCGTAGCATGGTGCGTAGCATACCTCTACGCTGCTCTACATACTGTTCTATAATAGAAGTCATGGGTGTGACAATTATATCACAATGGTAGAAAAAGCAAGAACCCAAAACTCTTCTCATATAGAACAGACTTAAGTAGATGAACATAACAATGCATTACATATATATTCTAACATTATAAAGCAAACTCTATAACGATTAAGTATTTGTAAGAACCTTGCAAAGTTTGATAGACATCCATGATAACATCTAATTTCTAAGCATCATGTTCCAAAGTTGCGACTTTAAGTTTAACAAGCCGTCAAGATGTAACTACGCTTCGAACGCTCTTAATTATTGTAGAAGTTTACGCTAAGTTTAACACAGGCCTAGTTATCTAAAATTAGTAGTTGAAAGCATAAGCGTGACTAGGAAGTTAGGAACTCATCGCCTCGCAACTTCTACACTGTCGTAGTTTGTCGCTAATAAACTTTGCTACACGTAGCATTGGAGCTCGAATAAGATAGTACTTCCTGTTTGAACTACCGGTACCATCATCATCATTAACATATATAACCATCGTGTTTACCCATCATATGGAATAGAATATAATATCAGCTGAGCTATGTTTAATGGGACAATGTTATGTTTAACGTTTTTATTTATTTTTTTGTAATGTTATTGTTTTTATATACCAACTTAAATTCCGTCTTTTTCTTTTGTTATTCGATGTATAGTCAAAGGGGGGAATTGCAATAGCGGGGTAAAAGTAATGGAGATGTGTCGATGGTTTATTTTTTAAGGAAAACTTGTATAAAAACTGAATAGTTGTGTAGTCTGTAAGAAAAAGTTCTAATTTAAATCATCGTAAGTTTTCACGTGATCTCCTTGAAATAAAAACTAAAAGTTAATTCCTTTTTTTGCATTATTTTACCCCTGATGTAAGACTATCTACAGTCCTAAGTAATTGGGCAACATTATTACATTTGCCCCGTATAAGTGTAATAAGTGAGCCATATTTTTTAAATCTTTATTTATCTACCGCTATCAGAGTGATTTTAATATACAAATTACTTAAAACTTTGGCCTACTAAATGGGTAGTACACATGGGAATCCAGATACACATGGGAATTATGTATTTTAAATTACAACAAATAAAAAGTTGTGTATGGTTGAATATGTAATTCTAGTTATGGTACTCGCATTTACCCCACTCTACCCTATCTGTGTGTTTGTAGCTGCAAATAAATGCTTTCTATCTATCTAGCATGCCATTTTCTTGCATCAATCGATTCTGCGTCTATATCACTCACCAACCATATTTTAAAATGACAGCAAAATATATTTTTCCAAGAATTCAAAACATCTGGCTTGCAGAACTTGATTGATGTATTCAAGTGTAATTGAGATTGCAAGAGGTCATTGAAATATCGAGTGTCTGACGCGACCCATTTTATACGGAATCGAAATGGTTTGTAAGCTCTTTTAAATTGAATATTCCTTTAGAAAAATACGTGTAGGAACCTTAACATTCAGTTCTCAAAGGAATCACCGAAGTAAAAATGTTACTTTGTCAGCAATATTTGAATATTGAGTCTCACCATTGATCTGGACATTATCGAAATCTATGTACACAATTTTCAGGTAGGTGGGTAGATGATAAATGATACAGCATGCTAAAAATAGAACTGGTACACTCGATGTGTAAGCTAGAAAGTTGCTGTCCGTGGAACGTTCACACGAACTTCAAATGCATGTTCGCAGAGCTCGCCAGCTAAGCGACTTTGCAGAAATACATGCCAAGTGCATTTTAAATGTAACAGAAATATAGTAGCTTCATGCATATTTTGTGATAAACACTGAACATAGATTTTTCTGCGTCGGGGTGTTAAAAGTAACGTATGATATTGATATGATAAGATTCCATGATATATAGTATAATATTGGCTTTGGGGTTATATGGTACTGTGTTCAATTAGTCAACTAATGATTATTTATTATTGATGTGTACATCTTCCCGCTCGCTTTCCTGCCATTTGTAGGAGTAATTTCGTGAAAAGGGATGGAAGTGTGTAACAGGAAGCCAAGAAAGGACGCGCTATTTGATTTGAGTAAGAGCGCGCGTGGTGGTAGAGTTGGCCGTCAGATGGTACCAACATAAAATGCAACCCATTTTAGATGTCAGCTGTTACACATAATATGCGATGACTATAAGACTTGCTAGTTTTAATTTAATTGACTCCTCTTCCTTCTTTACCAAAAACATGCATGAAAAAAGGCTCGTTGACCGATGGTTCAAATACGTTCAGATTTGCAAGCTTTCACATTTATTACAAAGGTACTTCTTGATTTCAAAAATGCTTTCAGTTTCATTCTTGTTAAGACCTCAATATCGGCATATTAATGTTTCGTTAGGTACGCTGTTCATAAACACGGACCGAGCATAATACCAGAACAATAACCTAACAGAAAAAAGGCTAAAAAGAAATCGGCTAGAAAATAAGGTTAAAAAATTCCAACAAGCAAGACACCGTCCAAAGGTTCCAGATGCACTGAACCGCCAAGAGTTGAGAAGAGCTCCTGATGGTGGCTTTTTGATAATAATTGCGAAGTATAACGGACATTAGGGGTTGAACACTTTTCAGGGAGTTTTTATGAGGGTGCCGGAAAAGGAAGTTGATAGGATGATTTAATTTTGATTATGATGAAAAAATACAAGGGTGCTTTATTAAATAAGTTTGGTTTTTTTCATTGTATCTAAGTAAGTTTAATACTGGTGACAGAGTTATGGACCGCCCGAGGGTTTCCGTCATGAGTCAAAAACTTTTTAACTTTTCAGTTGACTGATAATAGGGTCATGAACGTAAGATTGGCTTCGCGTATCTTTTGCTTATGATACTTACCTTCACAATAACTTCACGTTTATCAGCTATTGGTGTATTAAATAAACTTGGCTGATATCTTTTCTGTTTCCAAAACTTTCATAAGCAAAATATTGTATGTCCGTCTGTCCGGACGGCGTCTCTCTAGATGTTCTCCTCTACAGGTCGCATTTCTAAAACGATACTCGTGAAATTTTGTGAGCAGGTTCTCTAAGTATATATTTATAATTTTTTTGTCGATTAAATTTTTGAAAATTATTCAAAATGGCGGAGTTATGGGGGTTGAAAACGTAAAAAGTTAGATTTTAGTCATTTCTAAAAACGTTCCCGAGGTTACAGCTTACAGAGCCAAAATATTATTTTACATTTTAAATTAATACATATTTAAAGCGTTGAACTGTAATTGTGACGCGAAATTGTTAAAGCTCGACGGGGACTTTAGATGAGCCAAGTACAAAACACTGCCTAGAGCTCTATGTAAACCTACGAGTATCGACTATTAATTGATATTTAGTGCATTCTAACATGACGTCACATGTCTCAAGTGTCCAGAACTTTGCTGACTTATTGGCCAACAACTCAAACTTGAGTATACTTCACATGCTGAACTACTTGTGGTTCGGGCAACTTTCAAAAGGTTTCGATAAGTAGGAATTCAAAGAGAATCCATATACTAGACTAGATACATAAAAAAACAGTCATGTGTACTAAGGCTTGAGATGCTACACATTAACTTTTTACAGTGTATTTCAAATCTAATTAAAATAATTTTATGCTTTGAGCCAGTATTAGGTATTGCTGGTTACCAAGACAGACTCATACAGATATCTTTACGTTTTTTCTATGCTGAAGAGTAGGAAATAAAGTGAAAGCCATTTTGCGAAACCTTGTCTGCCACTATCTGTAATTAAAATCCACTAATGCTCGCACCGGCTAATGCTTGTCCAAATATTTCACAGAGGTGTAAATAGCAACAAGCGACTATCGGGTTTCCGCTAAATGGGCTTGACCGGTGATGCTCGGTGTCAAATTGTATTTACAAAGAGTAAACCTATTATTTATGGGATTGTCTGTATTTACTATGACGCTTACTTCCTGGTGACTTGATTTTGTTAGCGACACCGCTGGCTATATATTGATATATGAAGTAAATCAACAGCCATTTTATTTATATAGGACAGTGACCAAATTTTATGATGTTGAAAGGCCGATAACAAGGTATATTTTGACGTGATAATGTCTTATAAATCGATGAACGCCGGTTAATTGTAACACACGAAAAATTGTCACGTTCCTCATGAGCCGAGCGTGCAAGCGAGAGTGCGGAACAAGCGATTGAGAGGCACGATCGGCCTAAGCGTTCGGCTTGTGACGCATATTACTAGGTTAAAAGTATGCAATTTTTCATCAATGTTTTCTTATGACGTTATCACGTAAAATTATCGCCCGTAAACCGACTTTATAAGCTTTGATTGCGATAAGGCAAGACGCAGATGATTGATCAACTATTGAACTATGATCACTTTGCGATTATTGCGTCTCGCTCTGTTTGTTGCCATGTAGAACTCCAGGCTTGCGGTGTGTCGTCGGTTTAAGGCATTCTGTGTCTGCGGTGGAATACTGAGTACCAACATACACAATCTATAGGTGTCTGGATCGATATTCTCGCATGCGGTAGGTAACAGTGGGTATTGAAGTGTGGGATTTGAGTGACAATGCTTATCAGAGGTTTATATCTACCTACTTGTGATCCTTTATCACGTTTTAACTATCTGCTTATTGATCGACTGAACGTATTATTTTAAAAATACAGCTAGGTTTTAGACATTTAGCTCTTTATGCTTGGAAACACTTTTTATTTAAGATCATATAAGTCAATGGCCAAATCGCATTTAGTAGGCCGCGTTAAGGGCTCTGTCGTGGCTTACATTTTTCTAATTTGAGTATTTTTTTTAATTTTGCATATTTGAGGTACTCCTCAATAGGAAATAATTAGCCCAAAAGCGTCAGCCATCAGCCCGTGCATAGTGAAACCATCCGAAGTCGGTGAGGACATGAATGACTAGTTGTCAGGTCTACCGTATATCTGTATCAAAATACTGTTTTAAAAGAACCGATATACCATCGGGTGGTAAAATAAAAACAACCAGACTATGCATGTATAGTGTACGAGTACGTACTCTACGTATTGCTGTTTTCATCGTAATAAGAATAGCAGTCTACGAGCATGAGTTCTGATTAGGGGCGGACATACAGACAGATAGACAGACGGACATAGCTAAACTATATGGCTTTCTTGTGGACTTTGGAACTCTTGTACGATTACTTCTTCAGCTTGTCCGTTATGTCGCATATTTCAACACTCGCCAGTTAATCAAAACCTATGGAATACTTCTCGTCTACCAACAAACATGTAATTTGGCAAGAAGCACACAGGACAAAATAAAGAAAACCATTTTAGAAACGCTAAAAACCGTTTGTATGTAATAATTCGCAAAATACTATGTATTTGCGATAAGAAACTTAAAGAATCATGACTTACGAGTGTAGTATCGATGCTTGGTAATATATTTTCAATTAGGTGCAATGTTAAGTTTATACTTCAACCCGACTTGTACTTCAACCCGACCGATCTTTTCATTAGAAATGTTCATGTGCAATGTTCGGTCAGTGGCCTTGTATTGGACTAGTCATTGTTACCGATGGTTAAAGAATCATGATGGTGAAAAAAGTATGCTCATTCATAGGTAGGGTCCCTCTCATGTGAGACTTTCGCACTTAACCGTTTTATCTCTATCAAATTATAAATAAATTATTTTAATTTAATAAATAAGTTCAACTCTCCGCAAATTATAACTGATGCAATTACAATTAAGTACAATTAAAACATTCTACATGTATTCGTATTCATAAAATGTATTCGTAAGCTTGCTTCATTTAAGAGGAAGTGTTTCAATTTGTCGCTGGAGCGCGGTTAAATTGCATCTAGTTGCAATATACAAATGCACCCGTATAATATGTATGTATCTAAAGCATCTCGTATGTGACTGTTTGTGAGGTCGTTGTTCGGAATTCCGAGCACGTTATTTCATATAACGAATTGCTTTCATGAGTTTGATATTGCACTTGTATTATTGACATAAAGATATTCTATTTTATCCTATACTAGCTGTTGCTCGCGACTTCGTCCGCATTTTTTTTTTAATGGAGTTTTAGCTTAAATTCTTCCCCAGGACGCAATGTATCTCCTTGCCAAATTATATTGATAATTTTCAAACCAATCACACTCACCACCCATTAAAAAGTTTCCATACAAACATTCACACCCCATTTTACTCCTTTATGAGGGTCCTTTAATCCTGAAACACGTGTCCATTTATTTTGTATTTTAAGTATCCAAACCAAGTTTCAAGGGACCACACCACCCGTTAAAAAGTTCCCATACAAACTTTGACACCCTATTTTACCCCTTTGTTAACGTTATTTTGAAAAATCCTGAAACACGTATCCATTTTTTTTGCATTTTATTTATTCATATAAATTTTCAAGCAAATCGCACTAAGCGTCAAAAAGTTTCATACATTTGTTTTCTACCCTTTTCACCCTCTTAGGGGTTGAATTTCTAAAAACCCCGCCATATTAGGTGGTTTTGCTGTAAAAGAAAGCTACCTCCCAAATTTCAGGTTTCTAGCTTTAGCGGTTTTGGCTCGGCGATGATGAATCAGCCAGTCAGTCAGGTTAAGCTCTGTTATAGGTATAGAATACTTCTAAAAAGGAATGGCACTATTACAAACAGTTATTAACTTTTGACAGAAGTTGAGAGACATTTAAGCTACTTCTTCTTCGTCTATGGCATGTGTCAAATGATGACAATTTTGCCAATGTCAAGTGTTTAGATTGTTTATAATAAGACGTCGAATCTACATGTGTTATTGCATGAAGTACGAGTAATGTAGCTCTGCTAATTTAATATTTTTTACTCGTTTTATCACATGTTTTATTCACTAATCTTAGCGGAATTTTAATCAATAAATTGTGACTACATAGGACAAGTATGGACAATTGAACTATATGTGTATTATGGTGCAATGTGATTTGAACGACGAGGAATCCCTGAGGAAAATTCTAGACGGCCATTCCGCGATGATGTTTAGAACTGACAATTGACCATCGACTAAGAGTTATTACTTGACACTGGCAAAATTGTCGACAAGACAGATGCCATTATAGGAAGAAAAGAAGAAGAAGAAGTAGTAAGACGTCATAAAGTCGTCTGTTGTCGTTCGTGGTTTGTTATTTTATAAAAATTGGTACGGATTATTTTTCGAATCACGAATCAAGAAACACGAAACTTTCACTGCAATTATTCACACCCGAGTCAATAACTCTAAACGCAAAAACACCAAAAATAATCTAAAGTAAAGATAACGTGGCGCTTAGGTATAGTCTGTCTTTGTCAGCTTATAAGCGTGCCACTAATTCTAGCTGTTTTTCTGTTTGTCATAGACATGTTAAGATATTTAGGATATTTTAATAACTTCGTTTTATGATCGAAATTGATATTGAACGGTGCTGTTCTCAATAATCAATGTTCTTTATTTAATTTAGAATGTCGCCATCCAGCCCTCATAAATACCTTAATATAATAATGCCATCACAATGTTCCTATTTTCCTTTATCTTTATCATATTTCCCGATACGGAAGTCGTTCAATATTGATTATTCCTCATTCAATGCGCCTTAACAATACCAGATTTTTGGTCAGCAGCCAAGGAAAGCTGGGGCGATTATTTAGCTCAAGCCATTATTGGAAAATATGCTTTTAAAGAAGTCTTAGGCTGAATTTTCTTTTACTTTTTCCTCATAATTAATAACGACAAGACGGTTTAAACATGCGGGAATATTCAAATAATTAAGTGTTGTTGCTTACATAATCTATTAACTAGAACATGTACTGTGCATGGCTTGGCTAGACTATATAAATTGTTCCTACATAACCAGCGTGTGTTATATTTACTTTACTATTTTTTTACTGTTGTGCAAAAAATATAATAAATATACTTATGCGAATCAATAACTAGCTATTTCACGCAGCTTTGCCCGTGTGTTAGATAAAAAGTAGCGTGATAATAATTGAACGAATTAATGTGTCGGAAATATTACAAAAGCATAATCACGGTTTCATAGGTAACGGTAACCATCCGGTGGGCCGTATGCTTGTTTTCCTAATTAAGACTGTACCTTATTATGTTCACAATAAATATATTAGATTTCCGGCTAGTTTATATAAATAAGGACAAAAACAAATAGCCAGTATGTAAAGCGAAATCCAAAAGTTACAGTTGGCGTGGTCAGCGCAGCTCATCACGAATCCGCTTAAACGTATTGCAATTATGGCACCGACACAGTCTGCTTAACAAGCTGTATTAAATATTCTGTTGGAATGGAAATTTATAATTAAGCAGATGTTGTGTACTGCACTTGGTGGCAATATTTTGTTTAACGAACTGACTAGCAATACACGGTTAGTAATCCTTGACTTCTTGAATTGCAAACTTTAAATTTGTGATGAGCTCAGCCATCCACTGCTGCCATCTTTGATATACTCAATTTGCAATAAAAAATAACCCCATATAAAACAACCACTATCAGTGATTGGGGCATGAAAAATGTATCTTATACTAGCACCACACAAAAAAATAGAACGTTGTGTCGTCGTTGCGTTTTGGAATTTCTATAATTATCTAGCGATACGTAACCTGTTTAAGAGATTTATAGTATGAGTAGGATACTTAGTTATTACTTGTATCTAGTGTCTGTCTACGTGATTTTATTTGCTAAGAATTCAAAGGTGCGGTAAAACCCTGTTTGCAATTAACGAACGAAATAAAAAGAAACAGCAAAAATATTCAAGTTTGCACCCGATACGGGATCGAAGATACGACAGGCTCCAATTACGGAGCCTGCTGCTATCTCAACTTGATTAGCTCTCGCTGCTGAAACAATGAAACGTGGCCCGAGGGCATCGGATCCGCAAGTGTCAAGACAGCTCGTTCTTAGTTTATTCCAATTACACCGTTCTTTGATAGAGAAGATAAAATCGATCGACAGAAAGAGAATACTCAATGCTCAAAAGTCTAACCTACAGTAGTGATCAAACATTGAAACAGCGAAAAGGAGATATTAGCTTTAGATAATTACAAAATTGCGAAGCATTTCTCTGACAAGCGCATAATGTAGCTAGGTACATATGTATAATGAAGACTTCTGTGGCGCAGTAGGCCAAGGTCCGACTGAGACGCGGGACAAATGTTTGTATGATCTGCAAGTGTTTGTCTCGGGTCTGGGTGATCCTATCTATAATATCCTATACAGTATGTATGTATTTACAAAAAAAAAGTATATAAGTAGTATATATCAGACACCAGATGTACCCATAACACAAGCTCTGCTAACTTTGGGGCCAGAATGTTGTGTGAAAAATCAGGCATTATTATTATTATATTTACTAAATATGCTAACAGTATTTGTAGGTAGAACCTACACCTATAAAAGAGCTTAACCATACTAACTGACTGACTGACTGATTCATCATATCCGAGCCGAAACCGCTGAGGCTAGAAAGCTGAAATTTGGAATCCTGTTATAGCAAAATCATCTACTAAGGCGGCATTGTTTTAAATTCAACCCTAAAGAAGGTGAAAGAGAGTGAAAACTAATGTGTGAAACTTAATGGTTTCTCGTACAAATGCGCAGGCAAAGTCGCGGGGGCGAGCTAGTAGATAATATGCAAACTTGAATAATGTATTATGCAACTTGTAATACATTCCGTTACATTCCGTTACACTAGGAGTAATGTCAGTGATGCTGCCTTCTGCATCACGTGCCTGTTAGCGATAACACAGTGGGATGCGAATTACTGGACATGTTTATATACAGCATGTTTCACTGCTCATCCAGTTAGTTGAATTTACTTCTGTCACCATTATCAAACCATTTCACCAAGAACTCGTAAGAACTAGTGTCATTATAAGAAACACCTGCCCCCCGGACGTGATCTTCCATAGTCAGTTTGGAAGTCCATACACCGACAGCGGACCCAAGTCGGCCGCTGTAGAGAAAGCGTGTGCAAATGGGGCTATTGCGACTCTGCTTGTGCTCAATGCGACTGCGAAGCTCTCATCCAAACGATGTCACATCTAATCGTCTGTCCTTGTGCCCTTACACCTGCACAAGGGATGACCTAATGGACGCCACGGACGATGGAGTTAAGATGGCAGTTTTATATTCAACACTAGTTTACTTGTATCATTGATACGCAAGAAGATAAAGATTATAAGAAAAATAATTATCCTAGAATAGAACTATTTACATGATAATAGAATAGTTGATTCAGGTTTGACTTTGCAAAAATCTATAACAAAATATTGTGTAAGTAGACACAATTTTTGTTGCTGAGGATTAATTAAATACTTGTCACGAGAGAGAGAGAGGCAAAGCACGAGTAAATTTTGTTTTTAACCGACTTTATCAAAAAGGAGGAGGTTCTCAATTCGTTTTTTTTATATCTAATTATTTGTATCTTATATTTGTCCACTTATTCAACAAAATACCAAACAGCAACTTAATGATTGTGAATTTAAAAACAAATTTAAGAAACTATTCATTGAAAAATTTTATTATAAGATTGACGATTTTTTTACTGATAAATTTTAATTTTCTAATGAAAATGTATAGAGTTGTTATTATAAAATTAATTATCGCACTTGACATTACTTCCTTCGAATACCTCAATTATTATTTTAGTTACTGTTGCATGCCATCTCTCACAATTTGTACACCGCAATCGGTAAAACATGTTGATACACACCTGTTTGTAAAATCTTATATCTACACATGTTTATGCAAATAAATGATCTTTATCTTATCTTTATCTTTATAGAACATGTCTTGGGCATGACATTGGGGTCTATTGCAAGGGACAGAGTCACTTTTATGTTTAGAGAAGACACGCCTGTCTACTCTCAAACACTTTGCTACTAAATAGCATTTCTATTTCAAGCTTCTCACATAGCAAAACGCATTCGAAGCTGGAACTTTGAAATGGGACTCTCTCGTAGATGGGGAGATGGGGAGTTGATGTCGCTACATGTCGAGGAAGTAACATGAAGTAACGTCTGTGCTGCGACGGTGTTAACATTTCCCGACGACGGTATAGCTTTGACAGGTTCTAGAATATTAAACAGGGACTAGGAAGCAGCTAGGAGTTGTGGTCATTTTATTAATGCTTTTTGCAACATCATATCTAATAGCAAGCTGCAAAGTTAAAAGCTAGTATATTGCAGTTGTTATCACATAAAAAGATCAAGGGCAAAAGTTGCGCCGGAAATGGTAAGTAGGTGCGAAACCTACGTAGGTACCTACGTAGGTTTTTTTCACCATCAGGCTTTTTTACCATCGGACACACATACTAGTCCAATTCAGGGTTACCAATAACGTCATAAACTATGAAAGCACCGAACAATATAAGTCAGGACATTTAGGATTGAAGGACAAATTTAACTTTTTAGTTGAAATATTCCCATACATACGGATATACGTGTAAAATCTACAAATTATTAGTTAATAATAATATAATAAAATTATATATATAATAATAATGTCGGACATTTTACACAGCATCTTCTGACCCCAAGGTAAGCAGAGCTTGCTTGCGGCAATTTGTCTCGCGGCGGGAATCGAACCCGCAACCTTCTACATCTCAGCCAGACCTTAGTCCACTGCTTCTCAGAGATCGTCAATGTTTGTATGATCTGCAAGTAATTGTCTCGGGTCTGGGTGTTTCTAATATGTATATTATGCACAAAAAAGTATTTATGTAGTATATCAGTCATGTGGTACCCATAACACAAGCTCTGCTTACTTTGGGGCCAGATGATGTTGTGAAATATCCGTAATTATTAATTATTTGATTCATTTTATTATTTATCTCGCGGCGGGAATCGAACCCTCAACCTTTTGCTCCTCCACAGGACCATGGCCCTTGGCTTAGCCATATAAATATTCCATTACTTGTCCTGTTAGACATTGCTTCCTGCCAAATATCATGAATTCATGATATTAGGTCAAAGGGAAGAATTTAGTTTTTTTACCAAATGTACAGTGTAGGTAGTCGTTTTTAGGTCGTATTTTTTCATGGTTTAGAAGCTTTATTTACAGCTCCATGGGAATGTAGACCTAAGTTCATTTCAACTTGATACTTCAACGCGTTATTAGGAAAAAGAGACAGACTAAGAGTTCCATTTTACCTTTTGAGGTACGGAACCCTAAAAATAAAGCTAGCGAAATGACGGACAAATGCTTAGGATTATAAATTGAATTACGATAGAGTTCATCCGGCTTTTATTTTCGCTTGCAGAAGAGGAGAAGAGTGCTGTGACTTTTATGTCAAGACATCAAAACACAAAACGCAATGGTACTTAATTTATTGAACTGTCTTCACCTAGGTACTACTACTTTCTTATGACTCAGTGACCAACAATCACAGATTGTTTTCGACAATCAAGTTTTACACAATCTAGCTTGCTAATATCCCTAGATTTAGCAGATAAAATAAATAAATAATGCCGGAGATTTCACACAGCATTATCTGGCCCCAAAGTAAGCAGAGCTTGTTTTATGACGGATGTACTACTTATATACCCTTTTTTTTGTTTATTTTTTAACACATACATATTATACATAGAAACACCCATGCCCATGACAAAAAATTGATCACACAAACGTTTGTCCGGTGGCGGTAATCGGACCCGCAATCTTCTGCGTATCAGCTAGGCCTACGTCCACTGCGCCACAAAGATTATCAAAGATAAAAACGATTTAACATAATTTTCAAAATCTAAAACATAGTCGACGTAAACATAATTTTAGCGTTTGTAAGATAAATAGTTATGCATTTATGTTTAAATTTACCATCATTAACCATGTTAACCAGGCTTCTCATCAAGGTGACGAGAAACTTGTAATTACTTTCAGAGGTCACAGGACCAAGGTTTGTGTTGACGATCCATATTAATTCAGTTAGTTGAGTAAACTTCTAGTTCGGAGGTGTTGTTGTGTATTTAGAATAACTAACGAGAAGGTATAGGTAGTCATTTGAAGTACTCGTAAGCAGGTTGTCGTCTGCTCATGAATATATAGCTTGTGAAAATAGTTTTGTATAAATTAAGTGATGGCTCGTGTAATAAAACTGGTTTCCAATTGCATAAATATTTCAACGGTAAACTGAGCGCGATGTTTTCAAAAATACTAAAATCGTACATTTTCTATCCACGTAATACCTATACCTGATCAGAAACAAAGTTATCTATTCAATAAATAAATATATAATCAAGGATATTTCACACAGCATCATCTGGCCCCAAAGTAAGTGTGACATGGGTACCACATGACTGATATACTACTTATATGCTGTTTTTTTCGTTAATACACGTCATACACATCATACCTAAAAACACCTAGACCCGAAACAAATATTTGTAGATCTGCGCCACAGAGGTCGTCAAATATAGGAGAACAATGCATGTAACACCATTTAGCCTTTTTAAACAAAGCATATTATGGTTACCAAATGACTGATAGAATACTTATATTTTTAAATACAAACTTATAATTTATTAGTTAAATTTTGAGATATCAAGAACAAATCAGCAATCGAAGCAAAAAGTTTTCATCATTTCATAACACCGACACGTAACAAACTCATATGTCTATGACACAATTAATTGTTCTGAGAGGGAATCGTACCCCCAAACCTACAGCGCAAAAGGCAGAGCTACTAAACTGACTACTTCTACTTTTTATTTTATTATTATTCACGTACTCATTTATGGCAATAACATGATTATGCACCAGTGCACGTCCCGGATAATGGCTGCATGGCTATAACAGGATTAGGTTAGTAGCCGGTTCTGTTAACCTCGATATTTCGGACATTGGTAACTCAATCATAAGTACACCGCCGCCGTTCGACTAGGATACGCTGGAGCTATTGACATAAGCAAATACATAATGTTTTTTGAAATTTGGTTTACATACTTTATTCTGAGGATTATTTATTAGATGATGCTCGCGGCTTCGCACGCGTGGTACCTCCATAAACAGGTATTCTTCTCCAAGGTCCCATCTATCTCTATACCAAAATTCATCAAAATCGTATCGGCGGTTTAGGCGTGAAAACGTAACATACAGACAGACAGAGTTACTTTCGCATTTATGATATTAGTACAGATATTATCGGACAATCCACACCACACCATCTTGCCCCAAACTAAGCATAGCTTGTACTATGGGAATCAGATGAATGATAGAATACTTACCTATATATTTTCAAATACATACTTATGATACTTGTATGATACTTTGTTTTTCACACAAACGTTTGTTCTGGGAGGGAACCAAACCCACAACCTACAGTGCAGAAGGCAGAACTGCTTTCAACTGAGCTGAGAGAGGAATTTGAAATTTGCAATGAAGATCATAATATTATTTTTCAAATTTATTCGACGGACATGATATCATTTGTCTGACACATATATCAATAAATTGGGCAAAAGGGTCTATTACATGAAGCAAGTATAGTGTCGAGACAGTGTACTAGATCGAGAGGGAGAGAGGTAGGCGAGTAGGTGTTTTCGCGCTCAGACGCCGAGCTCTCGTCTAAGTGTTCGTACTACTAAGCACTCGTCCGAGGACACTTTACTCGTTATGTGTAATCGACCTACAAGTTCGAGAGGTCAACACTAGTGAAAGGGTTCATAGGCCAACCGAAAGCGTTCGTTATGGTCGATTGGCTTCGATGAAGCCGGTACTGACAGCCGGAAGTACGTAGGCCAAAGCTCAGGTGTAAAGTTGTCATCCATACGAGTAATGATGCCGTTGAACGTTGTTCTAAGACTTGCAAGCTTCGTAACGAGTACGTATTTAGTAGAAGCGTAGAATATAGAATAGAATACCTTGACGACTTGTTAAATTAAAGGCACATGCGGCATTTTACGGCGTTTAAATATCATTGCCATTTAATATAAAAGCTGAGACAAAACTGAAGGTCTAATATGAGACTTATTTATCTGGAGCTAGCAGCTAGACATAATTTCCGTAGATGTAACTGAAAGCACATGAGTACTAGGTACAAGTCATTGTACATATGTAGTATATAAGTGTACACTCAACTGCGTTGCTAAGGCTTTCAGTTTTGTCTGAACTGCACTTAAAAGTTGACTAATAGAGTTTAAAAGTTCACTTAAATACTATTTTGACCGAAGTCCTACGCTTAGTACTCTACCCACAAAACAAATAGTAATCTATTTATTATTAATTTAGCTACCTATCATGCTTATGCATCAATTGCGTCTCACTCAACTAACTTACATACATAAACACATTTGAAGTAGTTAGTTGCTCTTCTAATGTTCGAAGCCTTAATTAAATAATGTCAACTAGCGAATTATAATCACTAATATTAAATACTTTACTATGTTATGTTGCCTTCGTCATGCCATATCAATATTCAATATACTCGTACCCAATCCTAACTGACTCACTGACAATATGCAACGCCAGTATAAGTTGATCACTTGAGCTTTATAAGGTGTGTTCTTTAGAAATCACTAACCAAGTAGATAAACTATAACCAGACGAATCGATAATAGTAGAGACATGGGGTAATGTTTATGTCATAGACATTAGGGTACAAAATTGAATTATTCACGACTCTACTCTTAGAATAGAACACTCATAGAAGAATAGTATTTTTACCGTATGGTTTTTTCAGTTTACCCACTTTATTTTTCTGCATTGAATTTTTACATTTGACCATATTTGAATTGGGGATTCTGAATTGACATTTGAAATTTTATGTATCAATTTAAAAATTGCTCACCATACATATATTGTTTCTGGATTAAGGGCACAATAATATTCCACCATTAACTACATATATATCACGCAATAAAATTACTTTACTTTACTTTACCAAGGTTTTTTCAAGGTGATAGTTCCATACAGAGTAGGTACTAAATGTTGGTTGGTACGAGTTCGAAGGCAACAATGAAGCGTTAGTTACTACTCTAGTTCTAAAGCGCAGGCTTTTTCTATTTCTAAAATATTCGTGATCTATACCTATCTAACTATTCACCTAGTTTCTAAACAGCCACAAATTCTCAAACTATTTACTTTATCTAAGATACAAGTTATACAAAATGCAAGGGGTTTGCTATGGTTCCTAAGAATTCACCTGAGACAGAGTTTTGTCATTTTTCTAACCAATCAAAGAACATAATAAAAAAAATATCATAGTATAATAGGAATAACAATTTTATTATTTTTAATGATCACAAAAGCTTAATACATTATTAGGACAAATAGTAGACCTAGTAGCGTCACCTATTCAAAAAACGGAAACTTTTCAAATGTACATGAGTACACTTTCTATGTAGGCTTGATTTACAAAACAAAACGCACACTCATATTGAAAATGATTCTTTAACAGAACTGCTCTGAATGGAATGCTGTCAAAAAACCTATGATTAGTTCATAATCTGAGTTTGTGTTCTGTTCTAGGACAAGGCCCTAAGTATTTATTGAAATCTAAAACTTTTGATCACGAATATTTGTGTTATTTTTGCAGAATAAGCCAGCCGATCTCTAAACACAAAAATCTTTACAAAACGAACTTACTCTCTGGTCTAAACGTCACTCGGTCTGAAATAATAAAATGAGATATTAATCCCATGTCTTTACTCCCTCCGCGGGATCCTTTTCAAAGCTATACCCTTTAAAGCTGATCTTATTTAAGTTCTAAGCTCCTTTAGCTTATTCATATTAAAGGTTATTTGTACCCTCGTCCATGTTTTATGATTGTAGTGATGTGTAGGGTACTCGTTTATCAGTGCTTCTGACATCGTTTAAAACTAAAGTTTTCAAACAAACACTCATAAAACATAACAACATGACACGTTATTGAATTAAAAACATTGTACATCACTACTTCTAAGGCATTGGAATCTAAATATATACAATTAAAATATTCCTTAGTAAAGGGAATGATTAACTAGGTACTTACCGGTCTATCACCAGTAATCTAGCTAGAAGAAACAAAAATCTAGTGCAAACGTTTTAAGATTAGAAATCGATCGTCAAAGTTATAACTTTGATCAACGATGGACTTGCTAGACATCCATTTGCATCTAAACAGTAGTTCTTTCTCTCCTCGTTCACGGTAAAATAAACCCAGACCATTTAACACGGCCTCTGCTGTTCAAACGGATATATAATGGTTTTTCTCGAGTTCCTGTTTAACATTAATTATTTCTAATGTATTTGCTTACCTTCTTTGCAGAATACCGCAGGAGAAACAACATGAAACAAAAAGAAAACATAACTAAATTAAAGTTGTATAAACACCTTATATACATAAACACCCATCGCGCGAATTCCTGTGCATAATTTTCTTATAAGCATCAAAATCCAATAATTCATCGGCCTGCGTGAAATAAAATAACTCCATCGTTGGAAAGTTGATAGTCCATGAATAGAAACCTAGAAAATGGCAATGATCACGTGACCTTTAGTAAAAAGTAAAATACCACACAGTTTCTAAAGATATAGGTTTATATTCGGATTGTAAATTGATTACTTGGCTGATGGCCCTTAAAAAGCACCAAAAAGAGCTTATCTGGCTCAGCATATTAGCATTGTCTTTCAACATCAGTAACATGGGGGCACTGCCCTTTAGTGGTAATCTGGATCAGTTGACCTATCTATAGATTGTTTTTAACGATTCTTAGGTAGCTCAACGGTTTCATGTTTTGATATTATTATGTAAATCTCTGTAATAAAAATAACACTTTTAGTAAAAACGCATAACGCATAACGTGGAACATTCTATGATATGTTGTACGATATGCATAGCAAGGTTGTCTGGCAGAGTTCGCTACATAGCGATATGGCCGCCCATTGTACTACTGACTAGCAAAACATTGTAATTTTTTTCTACTTAACCAATGTTTTTTTTGTGTAATAAAGTATTCTCTATTCTATTTAATTATACATTTTCCTTGAAAGCAGAATTCTGTGCCCGCAGAAGTAAAATGTACAAAGATTAGAAAGTATTCAATTATGACCTAGATATTCGTAGATACTGCGGTTCTATATACGAATCATAACAAACTTAAGGCTCTTGAGTTTTCAACTATTAAAGAGCCCCGGGGGTTCATTTTACCTGTTCGAAACTACCCCTAACTATGTAATGTTAGCGGTAATTGGATGGAAGAAAAGTAGGCATACATATAATATATTTATTTATATAGACGAACTATAGCATAGCTTGTATTATTGTGACCAGATAAATGATAAAATACTTATATATTTTTAAAAATATACTTAAAATACATTATTTAAAGACCAAATAATAAGATTTACAATATTTGATTTACTATTGTATTTGAATACAATAGTAAATCAAATATTTCTGCCACATATCAAAACATTCAAGTGCTCTGAACTTTCAGAAGAAAGGTTTTTCATCACCCCAGGGGAATGAAAGTTCTATTTAAACCTGTACTACTCGTAAACTACCCCTAGGCCAAGATCGTAAAACTTGCACTTACAATGCCAATCTTTTATGTTCACGGTATAATACATGTTGTGAATTTTAGGTCAACACAAACAACTTTGTTTATGTTCAAGCAAGATTAAAGTAGGTATTAAATAACATTATACTTTTACAAATAAGTATAACGTTATAATTTAACAACAACCCGTCGTTCAAGAGATAAAATTCACAATTCAAGACATTGCAACAGTAGGTACTACAAGATTGTAATCATACTTAGGTAGACCGATGATTTGTATAAAACGCTTGAACCCTTGAAACTCAATACTTGTTTTTTGTCGACGGACGTCGCGTCGAGGCGGCGCCAACCTTCCCCCATCTACCTCCTGCGTAGCGCAAGGCTCAGGTGACATCGATTTAAATTTTGAAATATGATGTATTAAATGTATTTTTTTTGAAATAAGGCTATAATATCCAGCACTCAATGGCAAACAATGTGTCGTATGTTTGTTTAATCGCAAAACCATGAACGAGCTTGGTCTAAATTACTTCATTTTGTTTAATTCACACATCAACGAATACATCAAACTGGCTTTTAATTAAATTTATATAGGTATTGAAAAGATGATCAAGCTATATCACTTTTGAAACTATCATGGTTTTTAATATTTTTTCACTCAAAACGGGATATTTGCCATGATATTATGAGTTTTTCTACGTCCCGATATTTGCTAATAGAAAAACTCACAAATCACGGTATATATCCCGTTTTGTGTGATAATTATGATCAAGGTAGCTTTAATTAAATTTGTTTTAAATTGAAAATGTAATTAAAACGTATCTATGACAAAGGTGGTAAAAAAATTACCAAGATTCTTGATGTCCGTTCCATATAATGAATTATGCCTTCTCATCAACTTTGTTAAAATCGCGTACGGTACATCGCTTGGGCTACACGACCCTCGCAACGAAGGCTGCAGCCTCCTAGTATAAACACTCAGTTACTATGTAAATTGTGTCGCGAACTACGGCTGTGGCCGACAAGTAACCTTATATTGAGCCATTTGACACCGAGCGACCCATTATGTCAAACTCATCTGCTAGAGGTTGATAGAGTCTAGATTATGTAGGCCACTTTATGAGTACATTTTATGTAGAAGGTATATTACTTACCATCACTGTGAGTGGTGCCAGCCTACAGATGCGAGAGATAAATATACACAACAGATGATCAGGTGACCTTTGTACCACTTGAAATTAATTTGAATGTAAAACAACATGGTACTGAAAGAAACAGAACAATAAAAATATGTTAATCGATCGAGCAATTTTCGAGTTTTGACAAGACGATTTAACTGCACGGCAATAGATTTATATATAATAGACCTCCAAGCCGATTACTATTACGGCGACAAAGTTTTTGCTTGTTTTCTTTGATGCGCACTGAGAGGACTTGAGTAATCAATGTTGGCTTTAATTGTTTTAGCACATAAAGTGCATGTCAGAGTGCCATTGACTTGCGGTTTATGTTTTAGTTGAACACGTTTGATATCTATTTCATGCCTTCGCTCAACTTCAAAGGTAGACACTACTCTGGACTAGACTTCTCCACTCTGGCCGGTTTTCTGTCCGTGACTCTGAACAAGAGGGCTCAATTAGGTATTTTTTCATGAGTCTATTCTGAGCATCTTTATATCGAAGGAGTTGGCTGCCAACTTTTTCGCTTGCCTAGATATTCTAGCTCTTATTATTATTGTTATTCTTTGGTGCTTAATGTAGAATGTCGCCTAATATTCAAACAACGTAATTTCTATAGATAACTTTCTATTTAAAGCTTCGGCTTCGAACACGGTATGTAACGTGTGTGATAAAATGCCTGATAACATTATCGGAAAATGTAATCTTATTCGCGATGTAACCAAGCAGTAATATCATTTACCGAGGCCCAATCCTGTAGGTTAATTGCTTATTTCTATAATAAATTTTGCGGAAACCTCGCGTCGTAATGTAAAGTGAAACGCTGTTACTATAATAACGTGTTTACGTTTTATGCGGGTTTTACAGGGTTTTAATGGATCATTTAAGTGAGTTATCATCATGGAAAATACCATCAAGTTCTAGTATATATTTATTGAGGTCTACTAACTGTTATTATAATTATACAACCATACTTAACGTAATAAATTAGAGAATGACCTTGATTATGTTGTTTCGACTAACTAAAATATCGTAAAATATGAACGATCTTGTATTGTTTGCACCAAGGTCTGAATTAAATAAATAAATATTTGTGAACAATGCACAGAGCACCATCTAGCCCCAAACTAACCACGGCTTTAATTATGGTGACAAGATGGCTGATAGAATACATATACATTTTTAAATACATACATATGATACTTTTTAACACCTGTCTGGGTGTTATAAAGTATCAAACAAACAACTATGTTGATCACACAAATGTGTGTCCTCGGAGGGATCGAGCCCTCAACCTACATCGCTGAAGGCAAAGCAATTATCCACTGAGCTGACAGGCAAATTAGAGTAATCCTTTTTAATTCAATTTATTAAGTTTTATAAATTGACGTGAATACTTTATATTAGACGCCATGTAATTTGGTGTACATTGAAACTGCGGACAACTATAGGATCCTAAAAATCCATTCTATAATTGAACAAAATGTAAATTTAAACTGATAAAGAATATTGATAGTTCTAATTGTATGATATTTTAACTAATCAGCCGAAACAACAGAATCAGGGTCAAATTAACTTTACAAGAAAGAGTAACATTAGGTAAGTAGTAACAAGGTTCATAAACACAGTAGTAATCTATAAGTGCTTATACGGCAAATTGGACTAACCATACGCTCTTTCGAATTTAGTTTATTTTGTTTAAACACTCAGTTACTTTTTTATAAAAACGCTTTTTTGAATTTAGTTTTATTTTGGTATCTAAGAATATTCTAGACTTTTCACTTAATTAGAGTGCTTAGAGTGCTTAATAGAGTGCTAATAATAATTAAGGGATGATAGATGATGTCCAAAGAAACGGTCAATTCAATTCAATTCAATAAATCTTTATTTAATAAAATCACAAGGACCACTTTGAATCGTCTTCTTACATGCTAGTGAATCTAGGTGCCGGTTCCTCCTAACCCCAGTTCAAGAAGAATCCAGCAAGAAACTTATCTGGTCTTAATAATTTTTTGTATGATCCTTGACAATTTTGTTACGGATGCCGAGTCGAGTTGGAGCAGATTCATCCCAAGCTTTTTTGTCATCTAAATAATCAAATATTTTATAATATGCTTGAATAGACAGTTTCTGTTTAATTACGTTTTTAAATTTGGCAATCGTCAAATCTAACACGTCGCTTGGGACCTTGGGTCAAATATGCGAACGTCGCGCCTGAGTGAGTTACCGTACCTATCTACTATACCATCGGTCTAATTAAGGGCATATACACTATCAAATTATTAAAGCACGGAATATTGCTGTAACAAAAAGATAAGTTCGATTGAAGGAAAAATAAAACGCGTGATCTACTAAGTTCAAATGTATGTTCTACATGTTAGCATTCATTTATTTCATGTAAGTATTTACGTCAATTTGTATCTTTATTACAAAATAAAATAATAAATAGTATATTTTCTGTATAAATACAAAACATACTATAACTGAATAAGCATAAAAGGAATAGTTTTTCCAGTGTTATACAGGGGCTATTGTTATCCAGTTGAATTTATGTCTACTGATCTCCACACTAGGCATAATTGTATTATTAATACCATGTGCCTGGTTCTTTTCCTGTATTCTGAGTGTTGTGCCCTAAGAAGCAAAGAAATGTCTGTCTATGTCTGTCCTTAATGTTCTAATGTATTAATATCATAGATTTCGTATTTTTTTCCTCTACTTATACTGTGAAATCTTCCTTCTCGTAAAAATGTTCTGTCTTGAGAACACTCTTCGGAATACTCTCACCATTTCCGTTTGAGGATGTTTAGATCATCCCGCCAACGCATCTCCGGACGACCCGATCCGAGGTCGTCAAGCGTGGGTTTAATTATTGAAATAGCATGTCAAGAATTTGCTTTAAATTTACAATAAATAATTTCTCAATAGAATTTAAAACCCTTCGCAGACCAACTATTTACCAACTAAACCCAGTTAAGTACTTACAGGTTACAGTTGCTCTAGACAGACTAAACATAATTACAAGGGTACGTGACAAATGATCAAAGGACTGGTGCTTACCTCGGACAAAGGATTGGCATGGCTATCCAACGTAGCCAACATTGCCAGCCTTTTGGACATTTTAATGATTGCTATATTACCTACTGGCTAGAACTCTGTTTTCCATCCATAATCCATCTTAATACGGCTAGAGCTTAATAATTTAGTATTGTTTTTTATATTCGTTTATAAATAGTTTTTCAGGAATGTTCTTTATTTTAATCTACCATGTTAAAAAGAATCATCACTTGTTTACTTGTCTTAGATTTGACTTAGATGCAATTTGCAGTCCAGTCACAGGTTGTTTTAGTTGAAAAACATATATAGTCTTGATACTATTTGTAATTTACGAGCCGTATTCAGAGCCATCCTAGCTAGCACTTCGTGGTTAATTCTAAATTTACGCGTCACTGAGCATAAGAGGGCTTAGCTACAAGTTCTCACTCTGCGTTGGAGAAGTGGCCGTAAGGAAGTAACGTCCTGTTTTCTTATGAAAGGCCACAATCAAGCCGGCAGTAGGCTTTTGGACGGATATGCGGCTAACTGGAGTTTGAACTCTGTTTAAATAGACTGATAACTATATTATAAAAATTATTCGGAATTTAGAATCGTATGGTATTTTTACTTTTTACTTTTAAAATCTAAACTTTTCGTGATCCATTTTTGCAAGCATAAAAGCAACAAGCAACACTCGACCTCGTGCGCAACTACAAATACTCTCTATCCTATAAACAAATAATTAGTTTACGTTGCGTTTAAGTATGTTTTGTCCTTGTCATTCTAATGAATACAGATGGCAACAGATTTAAACAACTCATTAGCTAGAGTGTGTTTATAAGATAAGCCCTTAAGGTACATCGATTCAAATTCACCTCAACTTAATGAGTGCATAATGTCGTGCAAACGACGATGCAATGTTGAAAATGTATACAGTGAACATTTTGTAAAACTATGATACAATCAGAGGAGTCATCATTTCATTAAACAGGTGAAAGCTAATGTAAAAATTAATAACGAAGAGATAAATCTCGTCGACACCACAGTGTTCCTAGGCATTACTTTAGATAATAAGCTGCAATGGGGCCCGCACATAGATAAATTGTCGAAGAGACTCAGCTCTGCCGCATACGCTGTCAAAAAGATCCGTCATTTTACCGACGTAGATACCGCTAGACTCGTTTACTTCAGCTACTTTCATAGCATTATGTCTTATGGCATTTTGTTGTGGGGGAGTGCTGCTGATATTAACACCATATTTGTGTTGCAGAAGAGGGCTGTTCGTGCAATTTATAACATGGGCCCCAGAGAATCACTTAGAGATATGTTTAAAGAAATTAATATTATGACAGTGCCTTGTCAGTATATATACGAAAATTTAATGTATGTGCACAAAAATGTTCATTTATTCAAAAAAAAATGCGATAATCATAGTATTAACACTAGAAATAAAGATAAACTCGCTGTTCCCACTGTTAGGCTCGCTAAAGTTAATAAGTCTTTTATAGGGCAATGTGTACGCTTCTATAACAAGGTCCCAAGTGACGTGTTAGATTTGTCTATTGGCAAATTTAAAAACGTAATTAAACATAAACTGTCTATTAAAGCATATTATAAAATATCTGATTATTTAGAAGACAAAAAAGCTTGGGATGAATCTGCTCCAACTCGACTCGGCATCCGTAACAAAATTGTCAAGGATCATACAAAAAAGTGTTAAGACCAGACAAGTTTCTTGCCGGATTCTTCTTGAACTGGGGTTAGGAGGAACCGGCACCTAGATTCACTAGCATGTAAGAAGACGATTCAAAGTGGTCCTTGTGATTGTAATGAATAAAGTTATTTTGAATTTTGAATTTTGAATTTTTCAATGCATCAACAGAAAAGTCAGCCTGGTATTTAGAATTTTATTTCTTCACAAACAGTTTAAAATTGGTTCTATGATTGCAACTTTCAATCAATGAAAGATGAAGTTTCATATTACTTGAGAGTTAGGTGCAATGAAAGAACTTGTTTAAATCCAAATATAGCAAAGTAAAGAACCCGTAAGAATTCGATTTGTATTCCTGTAAGCAACGATGAGCTTGCAATCGGTTATGTAAGAAAAATTGAGTAATGCGTCAGCATATTCCAAATCTAGTGTTTGGACATGCCTCTGAACACCCCCTATGACACTCTCAAAGATCTTGGAAATAGTGAGGGTTACATTGAGCCTAAGCACATATCATTTCATTTTACAAAACCAATAACAAAAAGGCGAAGCCACGATGCGCTTTTCCATAAACTTATAGATGGAAACTCAACACCGTTATTTCACTTTCAAAACATTCGAGAGTTGTACTATACATTTTGATAAACACGAATTTTACTCACGTATTATTTGGTCGATAGAGGCACCGACACTTTTTGGATTCATCCAGCTAGAGAATCTTCATCGGGGTGAGTTTGAGTGGGAACAGTGAACTCGAGCGACAACGAGCGAACCGCGGATCAAACTCACCCTGATGAATCGAAATAGCGTCGGTGCCTCCATCAACAAAATAATACGTGAGTAAAACCCGTGTTTATCAAAATGTTCAACACCGTTAGTTTCGTTATGAGAAAAGGAATGTAAGATAAGATAAGATTCCTTATTAACTTTACTTCGCATGCGCTAGCTTCACAACTGAAGTGAACATTATTGCACGTACATATTATGTATTTGCAAGCACAACATTGCATCTAAACTCAATACCATTTACATTTTACAGCTTACGTAGTAGTTATCAAATAATGTGATAAACCACAAGTTTATCACATTGTATAGTCCGCAGCATCGTGCAGCGAAGGTTTCTAAAATTCGTAAGGACAAGCATGACTGGCGGTAGGTCCCAAACTAATTAAACATCATTTAGTTAAGAACATATTATAATTTATTATGGAACTTTTATTATTATTTAACGTTACAAATCCATGAGTTTTCCTTGTAAGTTTTATCGTATAGGATATGATTTTGAAAACTTTCAGATACCAAGCCAGCGGTTCAGCCGGATGATACTGAACTCTATTACGAATGACCACTTCAAAACTTAATATTTGTCATACGACTATCGAAAAACTGTTCAAGAAAGTTCAAGTAACTGTGTCTCAAGAATCTTGAGACCTATCCAACGACCTATTACACTAACGATAGTGAGTAGTAATATAAAAAAAACCCACTATATCTACAATCTCCTTCCCCTTATTGTAGTGGAGGTATCTGTCAAACCATTATTTCAATGTTTTTATTTAATAACTTTTTAAGCTAATAAAATACTATTATTATTGACGACCTCTGAGGCGCAGTAGGCCAAGGTCCGGCTGAGAAGCAGAAGGTAGCGGGCTCGATTCCCGCCGCGGAACAAATGTTTGTATGATCTGCAAGTATTTGTCTAATGTCTGGGTGTTTCTATGTAAAATATGTAACCATTAAAAAAAAAGTACATAGGTATAAGTAGTATATCAGTCAGTAACCCATAACAGAAGCTCTGCTTACTTTGGGGCCAGATGATACTGTGTCAAATGTCCGGCATTATTATTATTATTATTAATTTACCGTGCAAACTTCTATCACGATAATACGAGTTGAAAAGCTGTAGTTCTGGATAGGAGCGAACAGAAACAGACGGATAGGAAGACGAACATAGCGAATGGGTTCTATGTGGACTTCGGAACACTAAAAATGATATTGGTCTATCAAGCGCGAATCCACCGTTGTGGGCACGATGGGCATGCCCACAACCCTAATAGACAATATATAACGTCACACTTTCACGGTCCATTGAGGTCGATAGGCTAATGATATTATATCCAATCTTTCTATATACTTTCTATTATAAACGCGAAAGTTTGTGTGTATGTTTGTTACTTTTTAACGCAAAAACTAAAGAATGGATTTTTATGAAACTTTACAATAATATAGCTCAGAAATACATCAGAAGCATAGCATCAGAATAACACATAGGCTATAATTTATAATGATATTGAGTGAATTGTCCAAAATATATCGATAAGTGTCAAGTAAGTAAGAAAAAATCTGCCATCTGCGAGCTATTCTGGCGTGCGCTGTAAAAACCGTAATTACATGAAATACTAATTCTGCGCAGACGAAGTCGCGGGCACCAGCTAGTGCCTTAATAAAATATAAAAAACAATTAATCGTGCGTGATTCGGAACGCAGCGAAGTGCTTAGTCATCATAGACGATATGCTGACACGTTAAGTCACATTTTTGCTAACATATTATTTGATTCTTTCTGGCACATTTATACTTGTATTGAAAAAAATATGACTATTCGCTTCGCTGGGTGCGCAGACATCTATTTTGAAAGTAAGTGTTGCATGCACTTCAAATTGCCGCCAAAATTTCCGAGCCGCCTTCGTTTTTATTAGCGTGGCGTGGCGTCTTGGCGTGGCGCTGACGTTAGTAGTTTGTACTGTTTGTAAACATAGGTAACATAACATGAATTAAAAAAAAGTTTACTCCATAAAGTTTTTTGTTATTGTCAGTCAGTGTAAGTTGCTCTGATTGTTCCCTCGACATAATATACCTATATTGTTAAGAGTAGGTTATTTAATATTTTTATAATTTTCTTACACATACTGGCAACTCTCCCGGTCAGCGAAGCTACCGCAGAGAAATTGTTTTCTACTTGAAAATCTTGGTTGCGTGTCTCAATGGCACAAAAAATAAAAACAAATTCATTTATTTACCAAGAAATAAAAATGATTAATGATAATTAATGATTATCCGGGCTAGCTCTCCTAAACATTCGTAAACACAAAAAAATAAAAAAAATATCCACGTTTTCCCAAAAAAGAGAAGCGTAAGCTAGAATTTATAATTTAAATAACTACCTTATTCAAATTATTTCGACCTCTGTGGCACAGTGGGCTAAGGTCTGGCTGAGACGCAGCAGGGTTGCGGGTTCGATTCCCGCCGCGAGACAAATTTTTGTATGATCTGCAAGTATTTGCCTCGGGTCTGGGTGTTTCTATGTATAATATGTATGTATTTACAAAAAAAAAGTATATAAGTAGTATATCAGTCATGTTGGTACCCATAACATAAGCTATGCTTACTTTGGTGCCAGATGATGCTGTGTGAGATGTCCGGTATTATTTAATTATTTATTATGTTTAAAAATACTAGAGATCCCTACGGAATAGCAATAATATAACCTGTGCTAAGCCGGGCGGATCACTAGTTCATTATAAGTAATTTAAACTATAAACGGGTTAATTATAACGGGAAGATGGAAGAACCATTTGTCTGCCAATAACTCTTACGACCTACTCGCTGTACTCTACTTCAGCCGGTCAAGGCAACTATGCCGAAATATCTGGAAACAACAAAACATATCAAACTGTATAAAACAATTTAGACATGTGATTTTATTATGAGAAAGAGTGGACATTGAAAAGGTCAAAAAGTTTTGATTCCAGGCCTTAAAAAATAGTGTAAATTAGGATTTATATCGTTGTAGTTGTAGAGTTTCGCAGATTAAAGATTGGTAATACGATCTTTCAAGTTCGCCCACGTTATTTTTTTATTTACCCAGTTACAAATAAAACCGTGTAAATTTCGTACACTGAATCACAGTTTAAGATATTTTATAAGAAACCTTCATGTATAATCTCAAGGTAGAAATAAATAATTTATTTACAGAAATAATTACAGAAATGTACAGAATAATATACAATAATATAATATAAACGTGAAACAGTTGAGCTATCTAAGGACCGTTTAAAACGATCTATAGATAGCTCAACTGATCCAGATCACTGCCAGAGGGCAGCATTCCCAAGATACTGGCGGCATTACCGCGTTGAATGGCAATGCTAATAGGCTGGGCCAGATAGGAGCCAGCTCTTGGGTCACGCAATGTATTGAAATATAAATAAATGGGGAAAACACATAAACGTATCAAAGTTAAAGGCACTTGAAAAAAAATAAAAAAAATACCTGAATGTAAGTAGATCAGGGAATAAATGCATCCAGTTATTGACCTAAATTAAAATTTGAATTCCAATTATTCGAGTAACAAAGAGCCAATAAAGTTCATCAATGAGTCACGCTTTGAATGTTTTCACGTGAAATTATTTTAATAAGGTTTTGTGAAAAATAAATGTGGTTTGGCAAAGTGCAAACAACCGAGTAGCCCGGTTAGTGGTTTATTGTCATTAAAGTCTGAATTTAAGTGATATAATTTATCTACCTAGTTACCTAGTTTATCGGCTATTTTAAATATTACAGCAAATCTGAGTTCTGCCCGGAACCCATATTACGTATCTCGCATGAGCAAGACCGATAAGCAGTTAGGTTACTACACCTAACTGCTGGATTGGGAAAATTACCGAAATGAAATGAAATTAATTTATTTGCTCGAAGTATGGTAGGTATAATACGGTCCTCACACACTTCGTCGCTGACCGACGTGCAAACATCAACATGGCAACCCCGAGATAAATAGATTATAAATCAAAAGTATACATAAAAAAAAATGACAACATTAGTATATAAGTAAGCAGGTTTATCTAGAATATCAATAACTATGAAACCATTTCATCAATATCGTAAAAACCTTTCTCGCTGAGCCACATATACTTTTTAAATTAAATTATCAGCAACTTTCTACTCGCTTTTGGTATTAGATTAATAATATTACTGCTTTTATGCGCCAATGCAGTCTTGCGCAATGGCATTATGAGTTTAGTAGGATCCCTAGAACTGCATTTAGAATTCAAGTAAACCCAAAGGCTAAAATACAACTATAAATTAGGTTTAAAGGCTAATTTATAGAAGTAAAATTATAAGAAACGTAAACAATAACTAGGTCAATATTCGAACATTGACTGGTGCGATCTGCTTACAACTTGTTTTATATATTGACGACCTCTGTGACGCAGTGGGCCAAGACCCGGCTGAGACGCAAAAGGTTGCGGGTTCGATTCCCGCCGCGGGACAAATGTTTGTATGATCTGCAAGTACTTGTTTCGGGTCTAGGTGTTTCTATGTATAATATGTATGTATTTACAAAAAAAGAGTATATAAGTAGTATATCAGTCATGTGGTACCCATAACACAAGCTCTGCTTACTTTGGGGCCAGATGATGTTAAAAAAAATATCATTCGGACTATTGACTCCATCGAACTAGTACTATAAAATCATAGATTGGCTCTGATACAAGCAACAGGGGTGAATTTCACGATAACTTGTGCCTAATAGACTTTTTGTACGCTAATATTTCCGCTAAACGCGTATTTTTGATTGTAGGTTGATAGACGAAAACCATAGGCAGCGACTTGCTTCCGTAATAAAAGAATTTTATATGACTTGAGATTGATATCGTCGATATTACTGTCGCTACTACTATTTTTATGTAATAACCCTATGCTTGTCATAAAAGTAAAAAAAATATATTAAAAACAGGTCTTTGCATCTCGTTTAGTCGTAGTTAATTATTTACTCCGCGTCGAGTGGAATTTTAACTAACAGGACGTTGTTTTGGAAAAGATAAATAAAGTTATTTCGTTATGTACTATAGCTTCTGCCGTTTTCATATTGGAACGATATTGATTTATGGAAATATTATCAATTTTGAAGACTGGAACGTTTATTATTTTGCATACCATCGAAGAGTTTCACAATATTCTCATACATTGCATTGCATACATAAGTATCTAAAACAAGTATTTTTATCTTTAAAAGTCAAAGTCAAAGGATACTTTATTCAATACAATCATAAGGATAACTTTGAATAGTCTTAAAAGTATTGAAGGTATAAGGTATATAAGGTATTAAATAGTCTCCCTACCCTTGCCTCATTATTCCTATAATTTATCAGTGACATCTCGGTCGGCATTTCACCACTTGCCCGACAAAGAACCCTTTTTTAACTACGTTTTTTACCTATTTATTTTCCAGCAAAAATGTAGTTTTTGATGTTTTAGTAGACTTTGGTTATGTTTGTTTAAAATAAAAGCCTTGCTTACTAAGCTTACTAATATCTTACTAAACAGACCTTAAGAATATATAATGCAATAAATAATAACACAATCACGATAAGCGCTTATCCTAGTTTAAATACTTTAGGATATATAAACATTCTAAAGTTCGATAATTAAATACATACAATGTTCTTTATGTTACAGATTTACAAAGAAAACGTTAGATTCTTACGTAAAAAGTTTGTAAGAAAGAAAATAGAGCAAGCTGCTTGAGTGTGCGCATTGATTTTATATAAATTCTTTTTAAGCTTCATTTAAATAATTGCAGTTTCCAGGCCGCGCTGGATACTGCAGCGCTCGAATCACATTAGCTAAGTATACTAGCTAACTCTACTATTATTCGATTAAAAATGGAAAACGCTGTGGCAGGTGTCACGTTTCTGACGTTTGTTCATAAAAGCGAGCTCCCAAGCGGAGAGGAGACAAAAGGGGTTTTGTTTTTCATGTGGCTCATTTCATACAGATCTTACAAAAGTTGTCCGTCAAAGAGTGCCATGACTAACGGCCTTATCATAACTTAGCGGAAGAGCAAAATTCAAACTCATATCTCATACCTAAGCATGAATTTTCTGAAAGTTCTGCTATCAAAACCTTTGTTTATAACAGATTTTACTAATGAATTGCTGTTTTATAGTACTGGCAATTTGAAATGTAGTTTTTCTATGCTTGGCTAACTATAGTAATTTTAAATGAATGTACATTATGTCAAAATTATTTCACGGCGTCTGGTAGAAACACCGCGTGACCCAAGAGCTAGCTGCTATCTAGCCCTGCGTAGCATTACTATTTAATGTAGCAATGCTGACAGTGTATTGAAGACGCTGCTTTGTGGCAGTGATCTCGGCCAGCTGAGCTATCTATAGATCGTTTTATCTAAGGGACATCCCCTTAGATAGCTCAACTGTTTCACATTTTTTTTATATATTCCATACATGTAAATAATGAATGAAATGTAAAAAATATGGTATACTATTTTCCAATTCAGTATTTTTTTTATAAATTGTTTTGTTGTGAATCTTTGAATCTTTTTCGCCTCCGTCAGTAGTTTAATGTGAAATTTAAATTCATTTGTAAATTAAACACAACAACTAGCCCCTAAATAAGCATAGCTGGTACTATCGGAATTTATATATAGATACTTATGATACTTTATTACACCCAGACAGAAAAAGATCTATGTTCATCACATAAATATTTGCCCTAAGAGGGAATCGAACTAACGACCCCATAATTTCTGCCAGTTTATGAGTTTAGATAGAGCCATGGAATGTTTTTTTGCAGCTAATTCTTAAATGTTTGTATAATCAGGTCACCATAATACGAGCTATGCTTAGATTGGAGCTAGTTGGTGGTTTGTGTATTGTCCAATATTTATTTATTAACTTATTATTTGGGTACCGATTTAGCAGTCTTTTAGGATATTAGCAGTAAACCCTAAAAATACACGGTGATAAAAGAGCTGTTAGCTAGAGATTCTTCTCGTAGCAAAAGGATCAATCTATGCCACGCACGACCAGCGGATATTACAATGTCCGGTGCCGACGTCGCCTTATTGCCTTCCACCGCTTCTACTGCACCATTCTGATCGTGTTGTTTTAACTTTGATAGACTGCTTTACCAAATAGCCCAAACCTATATATAACCTATCTAGTAATATATAGGTTTGGGCTATTTGAAAAAGCAGTCTATCTATTGGTCACATACACATATATACGAACATATATACAGAAAAAAATAGAGCGCGTTACCATTTTTTTTGGATTTTACTATATTTTCGAGTCTGATTTAGAGGCTTATAATGTTAGTAAGAAAGAAAACGTTCATTTGCCAATAAAAGACAGTGAGTTAATGCTCAGAAAGTGAGATGAATATCTTACGACGTTGCTAATGTACTGACACTTAAAACTGAATTAACATTAAGCCTGCATGGTGTTGAATTACAAAGTGAAACTTGATCACACGATAACTTATTCTAAATTTAAAATAAACGTTACATTTATTTATTTGGTTTTCAACAGTTTCTAAATTCAGATACATATAAAAATAAAGTTATTTTTAAATACGAGTACCGAGTGAAACTAACGCCGCAGATTCAGAAACCAACATCAATGCTGTGTATGTAGAGGGCACGGCTAATGAAGTCAAAGTCAAAAGATGCTTTATTCAATACAATCATAAGGATCACTTTGAAACGTCTTACATACTAGGTGAATTTAGGTGCCGATTCATCCTAACCTTCTAAGCCCGAGAAGAATTGGCAAGAAACTCGTCTTGGTCCTAGCGCTTTTTTATATGATCCATCTTTTAACTACCTTAACTACGAAATACTAATACAACAGAGTTTATACATTTCAAGTGTGACGGTTAACTGTCTGAGGGCAGAGCGACATGAGGCCATGCATTCTTATCAATAATATAGTCATTTATATTATAATAAGCTTTCTTCAAAAGACTACCTTTTATGTATGCTTTAAACGCACTGTGCATTTGTTTAATAGCTTTCGTAGTGGCAACTTCGACTTGAAGATTGAATCACGAGAAAGGTCAGCCACTAAAATTAATAACGATGAATTGAAAGTGATAGTGGAAGCTGATCCATACTAAACTACCAATGAATTAGCGGCATACTTTGACGTTAGCTTATCTACAATATTGTCTTTTATTATATTCACCAATATTGTGACCAAGATTGTGATGCCAAATCGATAAAAAAGCATGAAAAATGCTTCATGATTTGAATGACCTGCTGAGAGCAGCACACATTAAAACGTGCATTATCTTGTTAAATCAGTAAAGAAATAAACGGATTTCAGACAAGAGTGTAACATGCAACAAAAAACGTATGCTTTACAATAATCGTTAGCGCAATGGCTGATCCCAGGTCAAACGCCGTAACAATGCAATTAAAGCGGAGCTTACCTACATAGAAGCTTGAAGATAATTGTATAGTGGTCACTCCAAAGTGTATATCATAACTTCCTCAGATCCGGTCAAACAATAACAGCAGACATCTACTATGCAGAACTGCGAACAATGATGGCGTTTGCCACTTCTACTTGCAGAGAAACAGCCCCGACTCGTCAACCGATCTACACTATTATTGCAAGATATCGCAAGACCTTATTCTGCTCGAGAAACCGTTTAAACTACAGGACCTGAAGTTAGAAACCATCCATCATCCTCCGTACTCACCGGGCTTGCCCCAACCAGTTTCAATATTTTCCTCAATTTGGAAAATTTATTGCATTAACAAAATGTTCTTTCCAGGAAGCAGTATTTACCTTTATACAGTTTGTTGAATTCAGGCCTCCCAAGTTCTATTGCAAATGTTTTAATAATCTTCTTATGAGATACATAAATAAATAATAAATAAATATTGATGGACAATGTACACCATGAAGCCCCAATTTAAGCATAGCTTGTATTATGGCTGACCTGATGGCTGATAGAATACTTGTATATTTTGAAATACATACTTGAATGCTTTGTAACACCCAGACACAAAATAAACAGCTATATTCATCACACTAATGTTTATCCTGGGAATCGAACCCTTAACCGCAAAAGCCGAGCTACTACCAAATGACCGGGAGGCAAGTAATGTATAAATAAAGAGGGTAATAAATATATAGATCCTATATAACTAAATCTTAGAAAAACAAACTGTTAATTAAAATTGGTATAGATATAGATATAGAACTAGAATAATATTAAAGATTACTTATTATAAATGTACCACGTGGACAAACCCGCGGGCAGTGTATGTAGTCTAAGGTGTAGGCACGAGCTTAGTTCTACGTGTATACGCACGTACGTACCGGGCTTTCTAAATTGGCCATAACATGAACAGTATAATAGTGATAGATAAATGATGATGTGTCAGTGGCTATAAAACACTGGGCAGAAAAAAACATCCGTAAAGAATTCTGATAGTGAATTCTATCTAAGCTTAACTAATAGTTAATTAGTTCTAATAATTAAGGAGTTGAGTTCTAGCACGCAACCACAACGTTACTTCGAGATAATTTACTCTTCGTAGCACGTTTTTTATGGTTTACGTAGCTTTGTTAAGCACAAACATTTTCACAGTTTTGCTGTTATGATATGGTATGGTTGTTATAGTAGCGTCGTTGCTACGAGAGCTTTCGTAGCTTTGTTGCTACGAAGTTTACGTAGCCTTATTGCTACGGTTTACTTACGTTGCCTTATTGCTACAACATCACTATCGCTTACTTGCGTGTTCAATTCAATTAATGTTTTAAAAAGGCCTATGTTTTTTGACTATAAATTATACATATGTATGAAAACTGATGGACACTGATAATAACCCGTAATAATACTTTTAACTAAGAATAACGCAGTAAAGATCCGCCGTTTATAGGGAAATAAATCAGTCAATAAATAAATCACGTTCGTTGAACAATATCCATAAAAGTTCAAATAAAATTACACTTTACCACGTTAATTTAGAACTCAAAATTACAAATGACTTCCGGGATGTGTAAAGTTATCTATTTTCTACCGATTAAATCCTTGTTTCAAACGAAAATAAACTTAACCCGGCTAAGTTAGAGTTTCAAATAATAATCAATGACTGTCCCATAATATCTTGCAGGGAATCAACATTACGTTCCTCGGCTTCTAAGATAAAATGACCTTTAATACAACTAGTCAAAGATCACAATGTCTTGACTTCTTTGAAATACCGATGGTTTTCGATTTCGGGACCCGCGTATACAACTGGAATAGTAGCCCTTTTCACAGCGGGTCAAAGTTCAAATTCGCAAATTGACAAGTCATTTTCTGTGTAAATAAAAGTATTAGTCATGTCTGTAATTTACGAGATAGTCATAAAAACGCTGTGTTGTTTACACGTCGGATCTATAAGAATAAATAAACGGTGTCGCGGGAATTTCCTCGTTCGAGCACAAACATTAATAACCTGCTCTGGAAACAGCACTTTCCAATCTGACCCTTTGTCAAATCAAATTGTTTAGATAAGGGTTGCCAGCATAACATTTAAAAAGGTGCGCTTCTTTTGCAGGTGATTCGAGAGTAGGATTGAAGGGCGAGTATCCATGTTGCTTAGAAGGATGGTAATATTATTGACGGTGCATTTATATGTTTTGGTATTTTTAGTAAAATTATTAAAATTATTAATGCATGGCACAAAAAGTTAGGAATTTAGGGAACAAGTCTACCAAAGTAGAGTGGATATATATTATGTGTCAAACCATTACCATTACAAAATAATTAAAAATTCGTAAATAATTTACTGTTCAACTAACAAACAGGCTGTTAACAAACAACTGTTCTATATAGCATAATAGATTTGCATGTAAATACACGCATAAATCTTAGCACGGATTTACAAATCCAGCTATGTGACTCGCTTATTCTATCTAAGCTTAACTATGCTGATAATGTTATTGGAGAATGTTTACTGGTACGCACTAAAAAGCTGATTCAACGCGTACAAAATGCGTGTGTTCGTTTTTGTTTTCCCATTCCGCGTCGGGCTCACGTCTCGCCAATCGTCAATAATAATCGTCAATAATAATGGACTGCTCAATATGTGCTCAGTATGCTCGTAGAACACTCCACTTTGCTACTTTACTGTTTGGGATTGTGATAAGCCTGCAGCCAGTATATCTATACAAAAAACTCGAATTTTCAGATCGCCTCATGCGGTTTGCTATAAGACTAAACTAAACACAGAACAGCTGCCTGTCGTGGCAGCTTTAAATATGCTGCCACGAAATGCTGGAACAATATGCCCCCGCCTATCAGAAAATCATTGTCAATTTGGTCTTTTAAAAGATCGTTAAAAAAACACCTGTTAATATCTCAAAAAATTTGCATATAGGTAGTTGTTCTGGACTTCAGTTTGATTTAAGTGCTTAGTCGTTAGATTTTTGTAGGTATGTATAAGTATTTTCTTTTGTTATCCTTAAATAATTTTGTTTTATTTTCTGTTGTATTATATACGTTTAATTTGAATTTGAATTTTGTATCTTAGTTAACATTACATATTTATATTAGTTTTTACTGTACTTATTACGTTAATTGCAATTATGATGGTACACGAGGACAATGCGCCACCACTGTGCCGATGCGCATACCAACGCGGCGTCACTGAAGACCAGCGTTATAGAAGCGTTCTAAACGTTATTTATAACATATGCTGAGTGACGACCAATTTTGTTGTCAATTTAATTAGTTTATAAGTTCTAACATGATATCATAAGACACAAAATAAACTTTTCTTTCTTTCTTTCTTTCTTTCTTTCTTTCTTTCTTTCTTTCTTTCTTTCTTTCATAAGTAGAAAAAACCGCGATGAAATCACAGCATAATAACGCAGCTCTTACTTGCACGAGAACAATCGCTGCAACCTCGCGGTAGCACAAAGAATTCCTCACTCCATCGCAAGCACTCTACTTATAAACAAACGAAGAATTTAATAATACAGTGTACAGTACAACACAACCAATTAAGTCAACGAGTCGTCTATTCAGAGAAGCATAATGTTTGCGACAGAACAGCTTTAGCGGCGGCGACGGAAGCCGGTGACGGACCGGTTCCGGAGCCTGCGCGCTTGCAATTACCCAGGGCTGTCAGGACTAGTTTATGCTTGAGAGATTTTAGTATTTTAGTAACTTTGCCAAAAATTATGTTTAAAACCTGGATACGTTAATTTTGATATTTTTGTAGTAAAATGCCGAACTTACGAGTAAATTAAAGGATTTGCTCTAATAATGTCAAAAAAGAAAAATGTCCAGTAGTAAAAATGTCCAATAGATAGATAGATAGATACAACATTTATATGATAAACCAGCACACACGTACAATCAGTGCTACCATTGTACATAATGGTAAATACATAAAACTTTAGGTTAGACACTAGATACTTAAAACTAAAAGTGCGTGTGTGTTGCAATTTCAAAAGGGTCATAGCTCAGCGATAATATTGCTTAAGAAGCAAACACAGATTTTCAGCTATTACCCACGAGATGAGGAGCTGAAAACGAATGCAATACAACATTCAGTGTACCTATAGTTCGAGTGTGTATGAGTGAAAATAGGCGTGCAAAAAGTGTGTGTGTGTATGTATATGAGTGGGAGAATGAATTTGTATTCGTGTTGTGTAGTGTGGTCTCTTCTGATAGCAGCAGTCTCTTAAGAATCCGGCTAACGTGCATGTGGAAGTTAAGGGCGAGTGTATTAAGTAATGTGTAAGTTTTGCAATAGAACTTAGACGGCACTATTACCTATAGTCGGCGAACGAAGTGTTTTGGAATGCCTTGTGTTTGTTTTTCTAGAAGATACATTTTGAATTTAGATTTCAAGGTGTACTTTGTATTGAGATTTCTTATGGGTGGGGGTAAAAATGTGCAATCATTCTGGCATTTCGGCGGCCGCTGCCGCGGCACGCTCGCTTAGCTAGCTCGCCTTGCGCGTTGTTTTCTATATACTAACATACCTAACCAACTAGTTTCGATCTGATTAATTTGCTGATGAAAGTGTTGGTTAATTAGAATATAAAAGGCTTCTAATTCCGAGTTTTGTCTAAATTGGACATTCTTATGAATGGTAATTTTTATGAATGCACATCTTTATAAATGGGCATTTTTATGAATGCACATCTTTATAAATAGACATTTTTATGAATGCACATTTTTATGAATGGACATTTTTAGACTATTTGTCATTTTTCATAATTAAGCATCAGTCGTGCAATGTTATTAAAGTACTTGACTTGGACAAAATAAAACATAAACAAAAGCAGGTTTTCTGAAATGTAGGACGTCCGTCCGTCCGGATAATATCACGTTTCGATTGTGCCTGGTACCGATGAAATAAATTTGGTACCAATATTTTAAGCGGTATTGTAGCTTTTGAGAAAGGAAAGTGTTTGATTGAGTTATCCTTATTGAATGACTTCGTTATATTATTTTATTTCACGTTTTGTTTTCTTTAACGTAATTATTTTATACTCATATACCATTCAGTTTGACAAAGGAAGGTTACAGATTAAACGAATTTGTAATAGAGTCTTTTGATATTTTATTTTCGCGTAAACGTAAATAAAATATTTTCTTTGAGATGTCTGTGAGTTTTTGATGCATTAACTTTTATATGTACGGGTTCACTTAGATATTTTATTTATAAATGAAAAACGGCTGTAATATTCATTCAAATGATTGTTTGTGCAAGCAAGCGTTATGTTCACTGAACTGCAAAAGGTTTCGATTGATCCCGGCCTCGGGTAGACTTGTAGTGACACGGGTCAGTCTGCCCCGCCGCCAATTATGGACCTACTTTATTTTAAGGCCTAGTGCCCTCTGGTTAATGGATATTATGGACCTAGTTGCTGTAATCTGTTCCAGTACCATCAAGCTGATGTTTTTCGGCTAATGGAGCTAAACCTGTGCAATATTCCTACCTGATGTATTTTTGATGACTCACTTTATAAGCATCTTGGCGGGTTAGTTTTCGGGCTGGTGACCTAGTAGGCCCGTAATAACAGTGTTATATTATGTCGTGTTCTGTGTAAACTAGTAACCCTCTTTATTAGTAATATGAGGGTCATGAGAGGCTATTATAGAGGATCCCATGGTTCTTTGATGCGTGTGAAGTTTTAGACATACCTATAAAGGTATCTTGTTAGATATTGTTTAAATAATGAGTAGGCCAGTTTAATAGATTAAATAAAATAAAATAATGCCAGACATTTTACACAGCATCGTCTGACCCCAAAGTAAGCAGAACTTTCTTTATGGGTACCAGGTGATTGATATACTACTTACACACTTCTTTTTTATTATAAATACATGCATATTATACATAGAAACACTCAGACCTGAGACAAATACTTGCAGATCATACAAACATTTGTTCCACGACGGCAATCGAACCCGAAACATTCTGCGTCTCAGCCAGACCTTAGTCCACTGCGCCACAGAGGTCGTCATAGAGTAGAAACATTAGAAGAAAAATCACATCACAAATCAATCACTAAATATCAGAAAAATCTAATAATTGGCTAAGCGCATGCGACCTCATGAACGAAGAATGGCACAGGCTTTCAAAGTCAAGGATAAGAATGACTATTGGTCAGGTTCCAATCCAATTAAAAATCAATCCATTTAAATAAAAACTAATCAGTAAAATAAATGTACTTGGTATTCAACTTTAATATTTTTTGAAGGTTTACAAAAAAGACTGACATACTCTGGACTATTCGAAAATGATAATATTAGGATAATATTTATCAAACAAATACCTTTATCGAAAAACTGTTCCTAAATCCTCGTAGAATTTTGCCAAAATAAAACAACTCTTACTTAGGAGCCCTAAAAAATAAGGTTCAGAGTTGCTGAACAATATAATGATTTATGATCGTTCTTTTTTAGACTAGGATTCGTACATTGTCAAAATCGGTAGAGTCGGTTTTTCTAAAGTGCTAAATATTCATAATTCAGCTAAAGTGTTCCACTTCTTTTTATTTATTTTATAACAATTGCAGAAATGTACAGACTAAAAATAATAATATGAATACATGTGAAACAGTTGAGCAATCTAAAGATCAGTTAAAACGATTTAAAGATAGACATTGGACATAGATAATCATTTATTTGCTTCTTAGCAAATAATGTATGTGTATGTGTATGCTACAGCAGCAAATTGGCCTTGACTCAGCATGATGGTTACTGTTTGCGCAGCAGATGCTGTTATTCCGCCGAGATCATAGCTGTCATAAGACCTTGTGAGAATATATAAATATATGAGAGGTTAAAAATAAGCTCTATACAAAATAACTGCCCAGAAAACAAAACAAAAATTAGCTACAAAAAAGATATAAAAATTGGTCAACTGATCCAGGTCACTGCCGTAGGGCAGCGTCTCCAAGACACTGGCACCATTGCCATGTTGAATGGCAATGCTAATACGCAAGAGCTTTTAGGTCACGTCATTTCTACCAGTAGACACCGTGAAATAACTTTGAAAACGCGATGGTTTCTGTTCCCCTCGCGCCTCGGTCTCAAGTGTTCCAGTTGTTCCACACGACACGAAATTTATTTACTTTCTCAGTAAATATAACCTAATGATAAATATTTAAGAGCAGCGAAATATAATATTTATTGACTATCTGCGAATATCCTTTTTCAGCGAATGACAAAAGGAAGTAGTGGCAGAAAGGTCGCGGGAGAGAATGGAGGGTAGACAGGGTAGGGCGGAACCGGAAGCATGTGTACCGGGGACGTTTTCCTTTTACGCTGTAAAAATAAGCTATATTTTATAGGTACAAACTGAATGAATCTATCATATGTTTACATTAAAGTGGCTGTAAAAATGACATATATATTTTATAGGTAATAAATAGTAAAAAGATGTATAACATTTCACGAATGACGTGATTCTTTGTCAAAACAGCAAGATATCATCTCGGTGAGATTTTCAAGTCTTTTTCGTTTAAATTTCTTTACATTTATGGTTGAAGATACCTACATTATATTCTCATCTTAACTTTATGGTTTACTGATTTTATCGTTTATTTGTGTTAAATTCCGCTAAAATGGCTCCTTTATATAATTTATTTAATATCTATTTTTAACACACTCGTATTACTATCTACCTATTTACGAAGTACTTTAATATAAAATATATCTAATACAATTGTGCCTAACAGTAGAAGCTGACATCCATGCCTCATCGGATAAGATTGAAACAAAAGATCAGTGATTGGTGTCTAATGCTACCCAAAGGCTCTATGAATTTGTGTGACAGCCTTATTTATCTATTCTTTGAATTTTTTTTATGTCCTATTTTATTTTGCCGTCACAAATAAACATATTTTCTGTTTTTATCGATATCAGTTTATGTCAACATTATGTCTCCAATGACAGTGACACGTTGCGCATCGAATTATTTCGAGAACATACGTCATCGCTAGACAGCAACGACGCGTATTGACAGCTCTCATCTCTCCATAAATAGACGTCTATTTGAAATTTTCATACGTCATTGAACCGCATTTGTTTTTCGATTTACCAATTAAGGGCATAGATCAATGATATTGATTGAGCTTGAAATAATTATTAATAGCACATTGAACACGCGCACTTGAACATCTATACCTAGTTTTGATTATTACGTGAGTATAGCGTGAGTATATTGTCTAGCAAGTATATTGCTAGACAATTTGCACAATTAGTCTCAAACTAAACAAGGCGTGTAGGTACTATAAGAACCAAATGATTGGTATGATACTTATCTTTACTAATATTATAAAGAGGAAAGATTTGATTGTTTGTTTGTTGGAATTAAATAAGCTCTGGAACCACTGGACCGATTTGAAAAATTATTTTACCGTTGGAATATACACTATCCCCGGGTCACATAGGCTTCTTTTTATCCCGGGAAAATTGGTTTGTCTCGGGAAAAATCTTCAACGCGCGCGAAGCTGCGCGCGGACAGCTAGTATACTAATAAATTCATACTTACAATACTTTACAAGACACAGAACAAACACTGATGTTTATCGCACAATTGTTTGTCCTGGGTGTTATTTATTTTATAAATAAATAATGCCGGACATTTTCAAATAGCATCATGTAGTCCCAAAGTAAGCAGAGCTTGTGTTATAGATACCACATGACTGATATACTAATTATATACTTTTTTGTAAATACATACATATTATACATAGAAGCACCCAGACCCGAGACATATACTTGCAGATCATACAAACATTTGTCCCGCGGTAAGCGAACCTGCAACCTTCTGCGTCTAAGCCAGGCCTTGGCCCACTGCGTCATAGAGGTCGTCGATAAATAAATAAATAATTTAAATTATTCATTATTTTATAATATATACAAAGTGTTGTTAAGTTATAAAAATATGTTTAAACCTAATTGCATTATAAGCCTATGATGTGTAAGCGACCATTAGGCGGTTTTTCGCTTATTTGCACAAAAAACACTTATTTACTACTATTTACTAAACAGCGTTTGCAATGTAAGTGCAAAAATATGAGTTTATTTACGACACCACATTAGAAACCTCTAAAATTATCAGTGTTTCTCTACTATTTTATGCATGTTTTATACTTATAAACCTTCCTCTTGAATTACTCTATCTATTAAAAAAAAACGCATCAAAATCCGTTGCATAGTTTTAAAGATCTAAGCATACATCGGGACAGACAGACAGCGAGAGGCGACTTTGTTTTATAATATGTAATGATAATGATTAAACCATTCATGTTATCTAGATTTAGACGACATTTCAGATGACAGGGGTTTAGACCGGCCCCCTGTCACGACCGGCTTTCCGTGTAGCTAAGGACTCCCCAAATGATGTATTATAGTAGAGAAAACATACCGAGGAACATGATACCCCAACACTATGACGAACACGGACTTAATGGACTTATCGATAAATGTCAACACTATCTCCTCTGGGAGAGATCCCGCAGAAATCTGAGCGCAACGTACAAATGGCGTGCTTTATTAATAACCGTCAGGATCAAAGACCAACTACAATTTTAAACCGACATTGCAACAATTTGATTAATCATTTTCTACGTCCCGTCCGTAAAATCTCTAGTTAATAGTTAAAAAGTTATATGACTTTATACGTGGATCCTTCATCTTAACGTCAGAGATTAAGGAGCCACATAAAAAAACTTAAGTCTCGTTTGGCAAACCCTGATATCTAAAGGATTTATATAGATGGTAAAGTATGCGATTGGCTATGGTATCTGTCATCGGTTTCTATCTTAAACTTTTTAATAAACTTGTGTTATCTCATTAAGTATACAGTAAAATTAAACGTATTTTTTTAAAATAAATAATTTCTGAATTCATTCAATTAAATTAAATAGTTTTTCTGTTTCCCGATGTTTCGGCACAGTTGTATGCGCAATCACGAGATAAACTCGAACTTGAGTGAAAATTAATTTCAAAACCATGATTGTTTTAGAAGTTATATAAATAAAAGAGTTTTTAACTTATATCTCTTAGATGATTAATTCTCGATCAAGTATTGAGTTTTGTGCTAAAATATGGCTCTCAATTTCGTCGATGTGAGCTCGCTACACAAAGAACTATTGACAAAAGTAGATGAAACTTCGCCACGTGATTGGCAGCCATGGCTGTTGTTTGACTAATTAACTAAACTGACTAAAAGTCGTAAAAAACTAAAGATCTTATTCTGTTTACAGCAAAGTCTGAATTACATTAAAATGTTAAAATAAGACATTAAATTTACTAAATTGACATGTTTCAGAATCAGATTATGTTGGTAATCATAATTTATGGTTGTAAGTGTACTAGTATTATAAATGTGGAAGTTTCTGTAGATGTTTTCAAAAATTTCAAAATGATTTATTTGGAAACAATAACATGGGTAGTATAATAATATTAATGTTCGATAATAACTACAGTAGTCTACAAGAGTGACTGTGATGCAGCTATTAACGCCCATCTCCAGAGATCTGAGTACAATGTTCCAATTTAACATGATATAAATAATATTTAGATAAATATAGCCAATCAAACAAGAAACCCTTCACATAATGTGTAAGCTTATGTATGTGTTTGTGTTTGTTTGTTTGTGTGTGTGTATGTGTGTGTGTGTATGTGTGTGTGTGTATGTAGGGTGTGTAATTATGGTGAGAATGTGTTTCTGTGTGTTAGAGGTATGGTTCACACTTGAACATTAAATAGATTTTCAGTATCATCATAAGAGATGTTTAGAAGCCAGGAGTTGATTTTATTTTTACATTCCTTATAAGAAATGGGTTTAGATATTAGATGATGGTTAATTACAATAATGGCTGAATCGATGTAAATAAAACTTGTTATGTATATATATATATGGATCTGCATTGACATGTATGTATATAGGGTTCCGTCCTCATAAGGCACTAATAACAAATACCAGGCTCTACGACCCCTTTGGGCTGTTAAATAATAGCTGGCTCCTATCTGTTCCAGCGTATTAATATAGCCATTCAACGTAGCATTGCCGCCAGTGTCTTGGGAACGCTGCCCTCTGGCAGTAATCTGGATCAGTTGAGCTATTTACTGATCGTTTTTAACTGTCCTTAGACAGCTCAACTGTGTCACATGTACTTTATATTACTGTTTATTATTCAGTACATATTTGTAAGTCAACACAATCAAGCAATACGGTCTAAATACGGATTTTTATACCGCATATTACGAAAACATCAGTAAATTAAAACTTATGGGGAACTTCCCGTTGACCTAGAATTATGAAATTTGGCAAGAAGCAAGGTCTCTCAGCACAAGTGAAATAAAAAATACTAAAACCGTAGATTTATACTTATATCACATAAAAAAATATTCGTTTGGGATTTCAAACATAAAACCAATGTTCAGTGGTTACATAGTTAATAATAAAAATGTATTTTCTTAACAGAGAGGTGGTACACTAAAGTTCTTATGTTACTACATTATAATCCTAATCCTAATATATATATATATATCCTACTTAATATTATAAATGTGAATGTAAGTTTGTTTGTTACGCTTTCACGCAAAAACTACCTAACCGATTATCATGAAACTTTGTACACATATTCTTGGAGGTAACATAGGATTTAAAAAAAAAAATTCTACGAAAGATATTTATATGGCAAAACAACTTTTGCCGGATCAGCTAGTTTTTCTATAAATATAAAGGTAGTATCGCTAAGTGTCTCTGTTCCCCACATTATGACAAGAAATCCTGTATTGTGGAGTCACAGGGACTCGCTACGGACTACAAGTTTACGAGTAGTACAATTAGTAATAATAGAAATATTTAAATGAATTTAAAAAAAAAATGGGAACAAACAAATAATATTGGCACATGAGAAGGAGAAAACAGAAAACATTCGATTGCCAAGTATGTAGATGGGACGTTGGCGTTTGTGTGCATGTGATGAAAGTGTGAGTTTGTATGTTGGCTGGTGCATTTGTATCTGTGAGTGGGTAGTGTATAGTATAGGTATGAGTATGTAGGTAAATAAAGGTATCCGTGCGTTCGTGTGCTTGTGTGAGATGTACTATTATGTATTGTTTGGGTTTCAATGAATATTATTAATAGAATCATTCTACAGTGCCTAGATGATTTTCGGTTTAACTGTAAGTTAAATAAAGTAAATAGTTGAAGATTTGTACGGGTAGTAACTTTATGATTGGATTAGTAATAGTAACCGATGAAAATTAATCACTACAAATAATCACAAAAAAAATGCGTGAGTGTCGTGGAACACTCGGTTAGAACGAAGTTCCTATTGTAGTTTATTATTATTGATTAACGTATTATATTATTAATTAACAAATGAATGAATTACTAGCACCAGAGATCAATTCAATGAATCGCCGAAATAACTAATCAATTGAAGGAATGGTAGGAAATTTCGTAATTAAAAATATATTTTTTCGAGTTGTGAAAATAAACATTTTATTGTTCATCATTCAATTCATCTAATTCATTCGTTCATCTAATTCATTTATTCGTCTTTCATCTTATGGATAACCGTTAGCCGTTAAAGAAAGGGTCGTGACGTGACGTGATCGTGACGGTCGTCACGGATATATCTTACACTTTTTTTCGCTTAGCCCCCATCCGCCAAGTCCGTACCATGCGATAAAGAACTTCGTTCCATAAAATAATTAGGTATCAAAGTACGGAACCCTCTCAGGCAAGAGTTTCTAGGCACAGTAGCACAGCAACCAGTTCGTAATAAATCAAGTAGTAATGCGAAATGATTATAGCATTATACAAATCTTATAACTTTATTGCGTACGACGTAAATCTAACCCTTAACTTAAGTGCCCATTTCGATTCCATTTTGCCCGCAAAATTATTCGTAATTCAATAACTCAGGGTCGGTATTGGACCTTCCAAGAGGTCAACCAGCTAAGCATCCTATGTGCTATTAAAATAAAGTACCCTATTTTAGATGTTTAAATGCTGATAAAAGTAGAGTACTTTTGCGCGTTCCTACGTTTTATCTCACTACCTCATGTTATTTTTCATATTGACTACCAATAAATATATCAAAGCATTTACCCTTTCAAAATTAAAAAATACCTAATCTATACTAATATTATAAATGTGAAAGTAACTTTGAGTGTTTGTTACGTTTTCACACCTAAACAGAAAAACTGATTTTGATGAATTTTCTTATAGAGATAGGTGGGACCTTGGAGAAGAACATAGGCTACTTTTTATGTAGGTACCACGCGTGCAAAGCCGCGGGAAGCAGCTAGTCCTATATATCTTTTAAAACTATCATGGTTTTCAACATAATTTTCACTCAAAACGGAATATTTACCATGATATATGAGTTTTTCTGCTAGTTGCATGTGCCATGATCACGAGATAAACTTATGAGTATTAGATGAAATCATGAAAATTACTTATACCCATTATTAAAGATGGTGTTTAAGCAAAAAAGGCTTTATAATATGTTGCTGTCTTAAGAGTGAACAAGTCGATTATCTTTCCATACAAACGTCGAAGGGTGATCACACCACTGTCTGATGATGAACAACCAAAACTAAAAGTGATATAAATTTGTCTTATCATAATCTATGCTTGTATCAATACAGAATTGTGAAAATAATATGGGTTTGAAAGATACAAGACTCAAAAAAAAAAACGTTTTTCATCACTGATTTTAGCGCAACTTTAGGTGTGAATAAATAACAAACGGAGTACGCAAACTCAAAAATTGTCCTATACAAGCATAGATTATTTATTCAAGAGCTCAAATAACTTTTTTTTTTATAATTACATTCAGTAGTTTTTTCATGAGAACCCTTGAGCCAAAGTTCTATTCATTATTTTTACACAATCGTTTTATTTAGAAATCATAGATTAATCTGATCATATGACTCGAAATTATAATCACGCTATCTCCTTACTGCTCATCTCTATCCTTGGTGCACGTCAATCCTTTTCTCACACTAAGCTAGGTGAAATAGCATGCATTTTAGCTGTGCCCACTAACGAGTTTGTGCCGCTGATTTGTGTATCCTTAAGAAGTCAAGTCATGGCAATGTCAAAATATATTTTATTCAATACAAACACAAGGATCACTTTGAAACGTCTGTACTAGGTAAATTTAGGTGCCAATTCTTCCTAACGCAAGCCTGAGAAGACTAATATTTGATAGACATGTCAAGACCATACTTATACGTTTTAAAATAGTCGCCGTCAAAGTGTTCTCTGTGTCTGTCTGACTACCTACGCTTACTCTGAAGAAATAAAAATAAATAAATAAATAATTCCGGACATTTCTCACAACATCATCTAGACCCAAAGTAAGCAAATCTTGTGTTATATGGTTACCACATGACTGATATATATATATATATATTTTGTTAATACATACTTATCTATTATACATAGAAATACTAAGACCCGAGATAAATATTTGCAGATCACATTGGCCCAATTGACATTGGCCTTGGCCCAATACGTCAATGAGGTTGTATTTTTTTTAATAAAAAAATGTATACATGGAACCTTCTAAACCGTTGGTGGACTATTTGATTTGATAGGTTGAAGGATTCCATGTCTATTAGCAACCCAAAAAAGATATGACATGGCATTTGGTTCCTAATATCAACCCAAAAAAGATTTGATATAGAATCCTAAAAATCTGGGAATTTAGGGTCTGGAATAAGTTAAACTTATTCCAGACTCACGGTTTTAGAACCGAATGATGAAAATAGATGCTTCATCAACCCACCCCTCAACTCAAAGTCGTACGTTCATCGTCTATAACCAAAATAGCATCAGTTGCATATCGGTAACATTGCACAGAATATAGCAAACTTGTGGGTATTCGTTTGCCAAACAACAAAAGAGTTTCTCTGTCGTTCCCTTTGCTAGAAAAATGCAAGAATACCTCGCTAGCATTTCTCGCTATAGTTCGAACAAAACACGCTGTCTTCCCTGTGTTTTACACAGAGCATGGCAACATTCAAGACAAAAGGATAGAGGTAATATTATCGATTTAACCATTGTAGTGAAAAGTAAAGCCGAAGTATTGGAATATAGACCTGTATTTCGCTGTATCTCTTTATATCTCTTTGAATCTCACGCACTATAAAATCTGATAATCTACTCGTAAACAGATAGTGCCCTAAATGAGCATCTAAGGCGCACTTTAATCCTTTCACTACACTGGTTTGAAGTAACTAGTGACATCATAATAAGAAGAACCTGCTCGTAAAGTGAGCGGAACGGATTCGTACTATCGAAGGTATTGGCTCGTTTAGACTTAGAGCTTGCTACCGCAGTGGTAAAGGAACTCAAATAATTAAGACAGTGCCCTCAGCAAATGAACGTATGTATGGAAAAAATAGTCTATGTTTTACTGGTATTTCGTGGATATCTGCTTGTTAATTGAAGGAATAATAAAAATAAAATATATATAGTATGTATTTTTGGTACTTTGGCACCCGCTTTTCTTTCACATGGTTTTTATATAAATTGTAAGTTTTATAGTTGAATTATGAAATAATGTTTAAAATCTATATAAAAAAAAACAATTGCTGTTCGTTAGTCTCGCTAAAACTCGAGAACGGCTGGACTGATTTAGCTGATTTTGGTGTTGAAATGTTTGTCGTAGTCCAGGGAAGGTTTAAACGGTAAGAAAATTTGTGGCAGTGCAGCTCATGCCGGGTACAGCTAGTATTTAATATTCATTCTCCTAATGTTGTCGTTGTTTAAACTTGCAGCTTACACTAATAGGCGGAAAGTAAGCTAATTAAAACATTACCCGTTATATTTTTTTCAGAGTTCCTTATTCCTTATATATTCCTTATGTTTTCTGATAAAAACATCGCGATAAGAGCGCCGTGAAAACGCGTCAAAATCATTCAAGAAAAGAAGTCTCCTTAAAGCAACATTTGTACGAACACTGCTTTATGCAAGTTAACTTTATTGAACTGAATATACAAGCCAGATATAATAGTTTTAAAGTTCTGTGGTTTTGTATCGACGCTGCCGCAACGTCATTTCTCTTGACCTAGAGCGGGCAACAGCCTTTTCAGTCAGACTATTTTCGTACCGTGAACTAGACGAGATGCTGAGGGGAGATAGCACTTTGCTTGTATATTGAATTAACATAAATGCAAGGTCTCATAAAAATACTGAAATACTGTTCAAAATATTGTTTTTGGTATAAACAAACAGACGATTTATATCGTTGGAACAAACCCTAAATAAAGCTCGTCGGTTACAATAGTGTCTGTCTTCTGCTTCGTTTGAATATTAAATAGAAAAGATACCAGGTGGCTTTTATGCTGGCTCGCGAGTAAAGTCACCAAAAGAAGCTAGTCTAGACTAAAAATCGTCGTATCTCCGAAATATTTTCAAGATCAACACTTTCTAGATTTTGAAGCTTTATTAGTGATGGAGTCAACATTTTGCAATATCATCATACTATCGTGGTAGGTAATTAATCATCCTAAAACGTTTTTTCACTCGAAATGACGACATGATTTATAATTCTGTAGGTCATTTGAGCAAATAGATTTTCAAGGTGATCCATGTCACCAAAATGTTTACCCTACTGGTAATAGTAGGGCTAAAATATAGCAATCTTATAAAAAATATAATAGTAATAATATAAATATAATAGTATATTAGCTATATAAAAATATAGGTTTGTTATAGCAAAATGTACACGTACGTGTAAATTTCTCCTGATAAACTTTTCATAGAATTACACGAGCTGCGAGCCACGCTCCACATATTCATAATGAAGTGTCCTAAGTCCTAAAACAACATGAGTTGTGTTAAGCCGCTGACAGGGGGTTGAGCGCCCTGCTTTACCTGTATAATTGGGTGTTAAGCACGAATTATGACGCGGGCTTTAGATAGAGTTTTGAAAAGGTCGGACAATGTCAAAAAATTGGTCGTTTATTTTCGTATTTGGAAATACTTATACGATACATTTTGTACAATATCTGACTATATAACATGGAATCTATTTTTAGGGTTTCGTACGGAAAAATTGAAAAGCTGAAATTAATATTAAATACGTCTTCGGGCCCACAAATAAAAAGCTTTTTTATATTAATGCAATCCTGTGGTACCCATAACACAAGCTCTGCTTACTTTGGGACCAGATGATGCTGTGTGAAATGACCGGCGTTATTTTTGTTATTAATCAATAAATATGGCGGTAATTTATGCTGCATGTTTCAAACTCACCAGTAAATTAAAATTTACGGGGTACTTCCTGTTGATACTTCCTGTTGACTTGACAAGAAGCAAGGTCTAACAGCACGAGTAAAATTAATTTGTAATACTTATACGAGTGTCACATAGAAAATACTTTTTTGTGAATACAAACATAAAAACAATGTTCGGTGTTTTGATGGTAAAAGAACCACAATGTTGAAAGAAGTAGGTATCTAGTACTTAGTAGGTATCTGTACTGTATCCTATCAGGCACGACTTTTGTCCCTGCCCGATTTATTTTTTACAAGGTATTTGAGTGTCCACTACATCGAATCTCTTGCTGTGTACCGAGTTCTTGACTCGTTTTATGTCTGAACCCTCGCAAATTGATATAGTTTACACCGATTATAGCAAGTGCTTTGATCGAATTGATGATTCGCTCTTATTAAAGAAACGTATAGGCATACGAGGGAATCTTTTTAGGTGGTTCACATCTTATGTTTTTAATAGATGTCAGACGGTGGTTCTTAGCGGATATTCATCGACATCCATGATTATCCCGTCAGGAGTACCTCAGGGTTCTTTATTAGGACCGCTGCTCTTTGCTATGTTCGTCTGCGATATCTCTTCATGTTTTCTTTATTCTAAAATTCTATTATACGCTGACGATATGAAAATTCAACATCAAATTAAAACGATTAATGATGCATATCGTCTTCAAGAAGACTTGATTCGATTTGAAAGTTATTGTGTGATCAATAAATTGGACTTGAACGTTTCCAAGTGTAACGTTTGCTCTTTTACTCGTAAGCCAGTTATTATTATAAATTTGATTACACAATACACAACTCGCCACTCATACGGGTCCATACAATTCGCGATTTAGGTGTCACTTTTGATAGTAAACTCTTATTCGACTGCCACATCAATAAAATTGTAAATAGAGCATCACGTGCACTTGGATTCGTTTTGAGAATGTCTAAGGACTTTACTTGTCTAGATAGTAAAATGAAAGTAGCTGGCTTATTCCTGGACCTGTCATCCGCTTTTGACACGGTAGACCATGAAATTTTAACTACGAAGCTTGAATTCTGTGGTATAAGAGGAAAAGCACTAAATCTAATGAAGTCTTATCTAATTAATAGAAAACAGTTTGTTGAAATTAGAAATATTGTTAATGGCCAAGAAATTGTGACTAAATCTAAGTTAATGGACGTAAAACGCGGAGTTCCACAAGGATCTATTCTAGGTCCAATATTCTTTATTATTTTTCTTAATGACCTTATTAACTTTATGAATAAAGCAATTCCTGAAATAAGTGTAGTAGTTTATGCAGATGATACAAACGCTATAATATCAGCGAAAAATTTAGTAGAACTGACATATAAAATAAATATTGCTATGAATGCTTTTAATAAATGGTTTCTAGTTAACAATTTACAACTTAATATGACTAAAACGAATGGTATTCTATTTAGAACAACTGCAAATAAGAATGAAGCTATTGACATGACCTTGACGACTACGGAGATAAGATTAACTTTGTGAGCTATGTCAAATTCCTCGGAGTGCACATTGACCAATTCCTAAATTGGAAAACCGAACTAGAAGCCATCGAAAACACAATTAGCTCTGCGTGTTATGCGCTGCGAAGTCTGAGGGATGAAATAAGCCTACAGCAATTAAAAACGGTTTACTATGCTTTAGTAGAGTCCAAACTGAGATACAGTATACCTTTTTGGGGTAATAGCTACTTGTATAACATAAATAGGGCTTTCGCCATACAAAAACGAGCCATTCGTACTATTGTGCGCATCCCTCCATGGAAATCATGTAAAGAATATTTTAGAAAGCATGAAATTCTCACCCTGCCCAGCTTATACATATTAGTTGTCCTGGTGGACATTGTACGAAACCCACTTAAATACGAAACAGCAGAGAAGAGAACAAAGAGATTCATGACACGAAGAAAAGACCTAGAGCTCGAGGTATATCCGAGGCTGAATGTGGCAAAGCATGGCAGTAGGTATCAAGCAGTAAAATTGTTTAATGTTCTTCCTACTGAAATGAAAGCAATTGACAATCCAAATATTTTCAAGAATAATTTAAGAAAACTTTTGCTGAAGGGGTGTTTTTACACAATTGACGAGTTTATCACAAGAAAGTAATTATGATGTAAGTAGCAAAGAAGAATTTGATTAAGTACCCATATGTAATTGCATGCTATTAATTTAATTTTATTATAGTATGTACGATATATTCACACACGATGTAAAAATTGTTTTTGAATAAATAAACTAAACTAAATACAAATATTAAAACCTTTAAAATTTTGTATTGTGCATATGTGCGCAGTCATCTTGTGTACGCATCCCAGGTCTGTAATCAATGTTACGACGTGTATTCTTCACGCTTGGAGCGTATTCAAAAAATATTTCTGCGTTACTTGCAGTTTCGTACAAGTGTTTTCCTTCCATATTACATGGCTAGATGTCGCAAGTTTCATTTCCTCCCACTATAACGAAGAAATATCGCCGATATAGCATATTTGATGAGCATCGCAAATGGCACGGTGGACTGTTCTGAGTTGCTGGAGCTGTTGGGGCTGCGTACTAATACCGCTAGTTTTAGAAGACCTAACATCTTATATGTTCCAACGGTTAAAGCAAATTATAGGCAAAATGCTTTTATTATTCGAGCAAGCGCCTTATTTAACACCTTAGCAAACGCAGATATTGATATATTTAATACAGCAACGAGCAAGCTAAGACGCTTGCTCTGTGACAAATTCTTTTTATGGTACAAGTAGGTACTCATTTCGTTTATTTGATCTATGTATTTTTAAACTATTTCTAGTTATTTTCTTTTTTGTTTTACTTTGTATTGTTTAGGTTTTCACTTGTACTGTATTTTTCATTACATATATACACATTTTATATCTATCAGTGTGAACTTATCATTGGCCTTCTGCATAATGTATTCTGCTTTAATGTACCTAGCTGTAAGTTCTCCGAAAATTCTAAAATAAAATAAAATTAAAATAAAATAAAAAAATTGTTTTTTAAAGGAATTCAAAGTCAAAGTCAAAGTCAAAGTCAAAAGATGATTTTTTCAATACAATCACAAGGATCACTTTGAAACGTCTTACATACTAGGTGAATTTAGGTGCCAATTCATCCTAACCCAAGCTCGAGAAGAATTGGCAAGAAACTCGTCTTGATCCTAGAGCTTTTTTTATAATGATCCATCTTATAACTACCTTAACTACGAAATACTAATACAAGAGAGTTTATACATTTCAAGTGTGTCGGTTAATTGTCTGACGGCAAAGCGACATGAGGCCATGCATTCTTATCAATAAGATAGTCATCTATATTATAATAAGCTTTCTTCAACCTTTAATGTATGCTTTAAATTTCTTAATAGATAGTTTAGTAGCATTTTCAGGAAGCTTATTATAGAAGCGCACAGTGTTCCCCATAAATGACTTATTAACTTTTTCTAGTCGAAACCTAGGGATGTATAATTTATGTTTATTCCTAGTGTTGATTTTATGAAGGTCACTATTTTGCTGAATCCCATCTCTATTTTTATGTGTATATAACAAATTTTCACATATATATTGTGAAGCTATTGTGAGAATATTAATTTCTTTGAATATTTCTCTCAAAGATTCTCGTGGTTTCATTTTATAAATGGCACGTATTGCCCCTTTTTTGAATTACAAATATTTTACCAATATCAGCTGCTTTCCCGCAGAGAATAATGCCGTATGACATAACACCATGGAAGTAACTGAAATAAACTAGTCTAGCTGTAGCTTCATCAGTAAGCCACCGTATCGCACGAACTGCATATGCAGCATACGAACTAAGCCTACCAGCAAGCGTTTCAATTTGTGGTCCCCATTGTAGTTTTGCATCAATATTAAGACCTAGGAAGATCGTGGAATTTACAAGATTCATTGCATCTCCATTTATTTCAATGTTGGACGGGCTATGAATAACATTTGGCAAAGTGAATTTGATACATTTAGTTTTTTTTTAATTAAGCAAAAGATTATTTACACTGAACCAGTTAAGAACTAACGATAAGGATTCATTTACGTTATCGCAAATACTGGTTTTACCTCTATCAACTTTAAAAATTAAAGACGTATCTTCTGCAAATAAAACTATATCACAAACATTTCTTACAAAAAAAGGTAAATTGTTAACGTATACTAGGAATAAAAAAGGGCCTAGTATCGATCCCTGAGGTACCCCTATATCAATAATTGATCCCAAAGACCTCTCACCACCCACGTTTACTTTCTGGACTCTATTGAATAGATAAGACTGAATGAGGTCAATCGCCCGGTTTTTAATGCCATAACATTTTAACTTTGTGATTAGGGTTGCATGACTCACACAGTCAAAGGCCTTAGATAGATCGCAGAATACCCCAACTGCATCCTGTGACTTCTCCCAGGCCTCAAATATATGCTTTAAGAGCGCTATACCTGCATCAGCTGTTGATCGACCTTTAGTAAATCCGTATTGATTACTATGTAGCAGGCCGTTAACGTTAAAGTGGTATAATAACTGATTAAGAATTATGTTTTCAAAGATTTTTACTTAAAGCAGGTAATATCGATATCGGTCTAAAATTAGCGAGATCACTTTCACTTCCAGACTTAAACATAGGAATGAGTTTACTGTGTTTCATGAGATCGGGAAAAGCTCCCTCGTCGATACATCTATTAAAAATACAAGCTAAACATGGTGCAATATCTAAGATAATGACACCCAGCATCACAATTATAGCTTAAATCCTTCCACAGGATGCAGCTTATCTCCTTGCCCAATTTTATTGATAAGTTTCAAACCAATCACCTGACCACCCATTAAAAAGTTTCCATACAAACATTCACACCTCATTTTACTCTTTTATGAGAGTTATTTAAAAAATCCTGAAACACGTGTCCATTTATTTTGCATTTTAGGTAAACAAACCAAGTTTTAAAAAAATCACACCACATGTTAATAGTTCCCATACAAACGTTGAAATCCCATTTTACCCCTTTCTTAGAGTTATCTTGAAAAATCCTGAAACACGTGTCCATTTATTTTGCATTTTATTTAATCATATCAAGTTTCAAGCAAATCGCACCAGGCGTCAAACATTTTCATACATTTGCTCTCACCTCTTTTCACCCTCTTAGGGGTTGAATTTTAAAAAATCCAGCTTTAGTGGGTGGTTTTGCTGTGAATGAAAGCTGCTAACAACCTTCTAAATTTCAGCTTTTCAGTTTCAGCGGTTTCGGCTCGGCAATGATGAATCAGTCAGTCAGTCAGTCAGGTTAAGCTCTTTTATTGGTATAGATGACTGTTAAAGTTGAAAAATTATTTGCAGAGATGGAACAAAAAGTTACTCACCAAAAGATATGAGGCCACTGTTGAGCATCGTCAGTTTGATGCTGTTTGGGATCGACACAAGGCTCGTGGTGCCTGACGTCCGCATGTCCTTCTTCTTCGGCTTCTTCTCCAAGTCGTATCGGGTCGTGGACCTAGAGCGGTGCTTCCGTTGGCTGGTCGCCACGGATGTACCCCACTGGCCCGTTCTCGACGACATATTATCTAACTATACTTTTCCACTAAGCTATAACTTTTATACTAAACAAAACGGATGTACAGAAAATTAACAACACATTTTACGATACACACGTCAATGTTAGGCATAAACCGCTAAAGAATAAGAAAATATCAAAATGTATGACTAAAAACCAAGGTTGGAAGTTTGAGTCGCGTGCGAGTGTTCATAGCCCGGGCACTTGAGTTTGTGCTACGTCAAGTTGGCACCTGCAACAAGAGAAACACAGATGTGAGTATGTAAACACAAGGCGTGCGGAGGGCTGGGTATGAAACCGCAGGAATCAGTGCGAGGCCGCTCATTCCTTGTTATGACTCAATAAATTATTCCGTGTAGGTATTCTGAGTAAATTCTCCACGCGTCGCCCGAATTTTTGTACATGAGAAATTAAGATATGAATGGAATAGTGAGTGATAATTTTTTATGGTAACTTCTGGGGAATTTCCCAAATGTCGCCAAGTTTTAACGTGATGTTTTGCTATGAGCTGGAATGTTATTCGCGTTGATGGCGAGAATTTTATCGCGGAAAGTTTGACGACCGGCGGGACTTGTGAGCACAACGCGCTATTCACGCCAACATTTCAGCATCAAAATATCCCAACCTGTCTTTCGCAGTATGTTTGCCTAAATTGTCCTCCCGACCCTTGCTTGGTTGACCCGGCCGATAATGAAAACTTTTTTCAATATAACATGTAGCCACATGCATAATACCTATATATAACATTTTGTTAGGAATAGTACGAGAGGTACTTAAGTACTTGCACGTAGAAAGAGTTTTTAATTTAAGACAACCTACAAACATTATAAAAATTATGGAAACGTATGAAATGTTTTTGCTGGCTTTTCCAAGTACCTATTACATAACGGTTTATTTTAACAGTCACATAATTTTAACAGTAGCTATTTCCCAATGTCTTGTAATCATGTGGCTAATAGATAACTGTGAGTTCGAATAGCATGGTCCAGAGCATTACAATGGGGAAAGGCGGGCACTATGCCAAAACTAATTGCTGGCCACACTACGACAAACAAAAATGTATCATCCAATCTTCTTCACATAGTTGAAATTTGAATAGCGCTATTGTTTTCGACTGGTGGTGAAAACAATAGAAAACATGCCATAAATCGTTTGGAATAGTGTTGAAAGTGTTAAAGCTGATGGATAGAATTTTATTCCCGATTGATGCCAGGAATCTTCTGACGTCACTGTGACGTATTGGAAGCGGAATTCTCGCCACAGATTCTATTTATTTTCATTTTAACTGGATGCAGCTGCAGCTGTATTATCATTACGAGAAAAGTATTAGGTATGCTAAGACTTTGCGCCAGACAAAAAGAATAAAACCAAACAAGCCAGTCGCTACACCAGTAGGAATAGTTTGAACTGATTTCAAGGTCTCAAAGCTGTGCTTTAATTGTCTCAAACCTATGCTTTACACAAATGACTTATTTTCCTCGTAAATTCAGAAATTGTTTTCTGGAATTCCATAGCTGCTCCGTAATATCCAGTACGAACAATTCAATGTCTATTTCGGGAGCACTCTAAACAGATTCGGTACGTTTGCAGGTTCATTCAGATGGTGTGAATCACGCTGTTTACTTCAGAATTCATTCATTCCGTGGTAGCGTACGAGAATGTCGTCAGATGGTATTTCCGGTACCACAGTTCCTGTGACACGGTGCCGATGCTATGTTTGAATTTTAAAATCATTCCGAGAAGTGATATCAGAAGAAATTTGAATGTAGTGCCAGTGACGGAAAAGTAAATGAGTAATACTCGTCGCTTATCGTGGTATAAATATTTCATGGTAGAGAGAAGAGAATCGTGTTCCAAGAAGGGTGATGTATTTGAAAGTAGATGGATATTACCACATCATACCCAAATTGACGACCAACCCGAGCGTAAGACCTCGACGCAAGCCACATACGTCATAAACAAAACAGACTCCAGACAGTTCAGGACCAGCGTACTAGAATGTACCTTTAACGTCCTTATCATGTGTTGCCTAATAAAAAGATGGATGGACTGTGTGAAAGGTGATACGTTTAAGAAAGAAGTGAGTAGCGATGACAGAAAAAGAACCTGTTTAGAATCTGTAGCGACACCGCTAGATGGGAAAAGGACATGATTGCATGACTGTGAATTGATTCATCTGTAAGGTACTAGAAGATGAAATTAAACCACTAGATGTAGGTACTAAAATATTTCTTTAAATTTCTTTTAAAATTTTGAGAAGCACGAATTTTACCCACATATTATTTAGTCGATAATGGTATTCAGTGCTAATCGCGAAAGCGAGCGGGTCAACTCACCCTGCTGGAGATTCTCTAGATACATCGAAAAAGTATCAGTTTCTTCATTAACAAAATAATACGTGAATAAAACCCGTCTTTATCAAAGTAAAACGAACATTTTAAATGTGAACCTTTTCATGAGATTCATTAAAGTAAAACATGAGTCTAACTTTTATGTTTCATTTGACCCACGCCCATTGTCTTTGATATGTAGAAAATGTCAGCTTACGACAGCTGCTGAAACAGGATTTAATATCCAAAATGTTTAAAACGAATTGTAGACAAAGCTTCAGGTTTTCAAAGGTACAATAATATGAAGCTCTATTACAAAGTAGAAAGGTTTATAGTTGTGAGGTCAGAATTTGAGTGCTTGGCTGTGCATGGAGCATACTGCATACTTAAAGAGATAAAAGTAGCAATAAATATGCTCGTACAGGACTGTATTTAGGATTGAATTTTATAAAACTATTCCAATTTCTATGAATTGCAATAACAATATTTCATAGTTCTTATATACAATTTATATTCAACCAAAGTGAGCCTTTTACTTTATTCATATTATTATAGAAAAAAATGGCCAAGCGCATGAGATCAGCACAGTGAAGGCTTGTGAACTCAGTAAGTATAAGAAAGAATAGAATGACAATGTTACTCAAAATCTAGTAAAGCATCACATAGGGGGCGACTGACCTCTATCAATTGCCACTTCGTAGCTTTATCATATTTATCAAACGAATATCTTTAACGAACTAAGTCTTCTTAAAACTATTTAGGAAAACTGTTAGTATCCTTGAAAGACCTATGCAACACGGTAGGGTAGTAAAATATTCGAAAAATCAAACCCACTTCACAGGAGGTATCCTTAAAAACCGTTTTTTTATTTATTTGCTTTATAAATTTTAAATTTGTAGGGTTCACTAATACGTATTTCATACAAGAGCGAGATTATGCGCGGATAGACTGACAGACAGACGGCAATAAAAAAACTTTAGATAAAGGTTCCTTGTGGACTGAAAACCTTTTAGTGAATTGATAAACCGCTTTTCTTTATTTTCTGCATACCTTTAATTATTATACAAATGTCATAAAATTGTATAGGTAATTGGTATTAAACAATAACTACAAATGTCATGAAAACCAGTAAAATGTCAAGCTGGTAGAGGCTCTTCTAAATCCGGCTCTGTACCTGTTTGCGGTGCGCATGCATTCCGAAACTCATTGGATGAAAAATTCCGAGGTAAATACTTTAGACCACGGCGGCGCGTCGATTCAACTCAAACTGGCAGTAAAACTTGCTCGTGAGTCAATCTATGACCTCCTTGGCTTGTTTACACATAACGAAAACAGTGGCGAGACAATGTCTTCCACCGAATTCTCAGTCGTATGAGCACTAAGACGAGTGCTGAATAAACACTTGCTCGCCTACCAAACTCTTTCGGCCTAAATTAATTGCAATCTATCGTCACTGTACCTACTAGTTACGTTTTTTTCTGTACAAGCTGGCACTACTTGAGAAGTAAAAGCAGACGTGCTTCGCACCACCAGCCACAGCCCCGTCTTGGCTGAATAGCGCGTGCAGCTGAAACACGCCATGCCACCATCAAAAGCACACCACTACAATGGCTACCCACTCTGGGCTATCTAGTTCCTTCCTACATAAAAAGGCAGCAAGCACTGCTCCATGAAACGCATGAAATCAAATCAAAACATTCTTTATTCAATAAAATCACAAGGACCATGTGAAATGTCCGGGATTATTTATTATTATTATTATTAGTTATTCTTTATAAATAAAATCTTAAGGACCACTTTGAATCGCCTTCTTACATCCTAGTGAATCTAAGTGCCGGTTCCTCCTAACCCCAGTTCAAGAAGAATCCGACAAGAAACTCTTCCGTTATGGAAACTCTTATTTGTATGATCCTTGCTAATTTTGTTACAGATGCCGAGTAGAGTTGGAGTAGCGAAAAATCCTAGCGAAACCTGAACTGCCTGCCTATTTACACTGAGTTCAAGTCCCCGCGCTCCGCAGACTTAGCTCTTGAAACTCGTCGTATCGTACAGCTCCTAAATACTGGCTTCAGTATAACTAAAATGTGGAAACAGACGAAACCGCCAGAAACAATACTGGAAACTACGAGTATCTCCAATAACTCCACAGCCAAACCGCTTGGTTTCTTACTCCCTAGATAATGGTGCCATCTTAACAAAACTGGCTGCGCTCGTAGAAGAATTCTATTGCAGAAATGTGGCTGGAGAAAATCACCAGCGTGTGCGTGTGGTGCCCAAAACAAGACGTTGTGAATATTATCAGACTACCAGCTGCCAGTACACAAAATACAATGGCAATTTGGAAGACTTATTTACCATTGAAAATTACGATATCCATATACAGCAGTTTAATTTAACTCTTAAAAATTCATATGTTTAATTAAATAAAACGAATTAAATATAATCGAGCCACATTTCTCACCCTGTGAGATAAATCAATATTCACTAGCCTCAGAATACTTATTAGTATCATATTCTGAGTTACGAGCACGTCTTCTGCTTTCTGTCTTTTAAAACGCAACCTGAATTCAATATATGATTACGTCTAATATCAAGTTACATCCCTGGTTAGCCGTACAAACATCCAGTCTTTCGCATATATTAGTTAAATAATTATTCCTAGTTTAATATTTCTTAGATCCATTGTGTTCTCGAGGAAGCTTTATTATGAAAGTGACGACTTCTGTGGAAAAGTGGGCCAAGTCCCGGCTGATATAGATAACAGAAAGTTGCGGGTCCGATTCCCGCCGCGGGATTAATGTTTGTATGATCTGCAAGTATTTGTCTCAGGTTTAGGTGTATAATATGTATAATATACATACATGTATTTACAGAAAAATAAATGTGTAAGTTCATAAGTTAATTATAAGTAAAAAAGTTTAAACCTTGGTTTTCTAAGAAACGGGTAAGTTTAAGTAAGTAGGTAGAAGTGGGAGGTCAAATTTGATAAACCCATGCACACATTTTTTTATCTCACTACAAGACTGGTCATGAATATTTTTACAAGCTTTTATTAATGTTAATGTTTAGCACGCGTTGGATGTCTTCCTTATATAATGGTGACAATTATTATGATATTGTTATAAAATCATGCTTTTAACTTTTTGCTATTTAATTAGTCGACACAAAGACATCAAAGGCTAAAGTTTATCATCAAAATGAGAAAGGTAATTAAATACAAGTCAGTTTGGTGCCGGAATAATTGGCGAGTGATGGTGCTTCGGGGTGTTAACATTGAGATTGGCTTTAGCAAAACTAACCTGAAACAACTCTAGTGAACTCTAGAAAACCAACCCTATTTCTGATAATGTAAGGACTAGAATTGAAATGTTGGTAGATGGTTGTATTGTTTGAGGCATCATCATTAAAATATCAATTTCATGTCTTCCATATAAACCTCATTTCATTATACAATTTAAAGGTAATAGCTACTTTTGTAATAATTTGTCTCAATAACTGCGGCAGTTATTGAGACAAATTTATTACATCTATTACAATACATCGCGGCTCGAACCTGTATAAGGCCGGAACAGGATCGGAAGGAGTGATACATACAAAGATAGGCTTTAGATAGCCCGCAGTGGGTGTAGTCCAACTGTGGATGATGATGATGATGAACTACACACATGCCTAGTAAGCATTTACGGAATATAACATCAGGGAATTTGGGCCCGTATTTAAGAACAAAACTATGCACATGTCTCAATCTGAGTTGTGATTTGACATACGGTAGCGTGAACTTTGCGTATGTTTTTGTCTCTAATTAAGCCTTAAATAAATTAAGCCTTTCAAGTATCTCAAACATCACGAATTTTATACACGTCCACTCCACACACCTCGTTGGCTTTGCTTAGATCCTGTACATTAATGAAGACATAATCTCAAAAGGATTCACATCAGTAGAGTAAGCACCTAATTGAATTCGGTCCCAGCACTGGCCAAATTTATTTCTTAATACAAGCAAAATGCCCTTGGGAAATACTGGGAAATGCGCCATCTTGTGAGACGTGCTTGTATCTCGTTTTACTAACTTTTTGTAAAGATCACACGACTAATTTAACTTCTTGTTATCTTGTTAGTTGAGTTGTAAGAGAGCTGTCCCGAAAGGCAAGAGCTGGTGTGCTTCTTTGGGTGGCACGGTTTGTGAATATAGCTTTGATCACTGGAGTTATTTTATTGTAAACATGAATGTGTAGTAGCATTCTTTTAAAATTTCTAAATTCCACAAGAAACCTTAGTAGTTTCAAGGGATACATGTAATTCCCCTATATTGGGGATGATTTTTTACATTTGTACTACCCAATCCATATGTATTCATATCGTTGGGCAGGTATATTCATGGTATTTTGGAAAGGTATTTTAACTGAATACTAGAAAGTTTCTTATACAAATTCAAAGTCAAAACATTCTGACAACGTTCACAAAACATTCTGAAAACAACATTCATTCCGACGACCTCTGTGGCGCAGTGGGCTAAGGTCAGACCGAGACGCAGAAGATTACGGGTTCGATTCGAAGTGTTTGTCTCGGGTCTGGGTGTTTCTATGTAAAATTATGTATTTGTTTACAAGAAAAGTAGATAAGTAGTATATCAGTCATGTTGGGTACCCATAACACAAGCTCTGCTTACTTTGGTGCCAGATGATGATGTGTGAAATGTCCGGCATTATTTATTATGATTATTATTATTTATTCTTTATAAATAAAATCTTAAGGACCACTTTGAATCGTCTTCTTACATACTAGTGTATCTTGGTGCCGGTTCCTCCTAACCCTAGTTCAAGATGTATCCTGCAAGAAACTCGTCTAGTCTTTTGTATAATCCTTGCCAATTTTATTCATCCGTAATAAAATTGGCAAGGAGTCGAGTTGGGGCAGATTCATCCCACGCTTTTTTGTCATCTAAATAATCTGATATTTTATAGTATGCCTTTAGAGACAGTTTCTGTTTTCTTACGTTTTTAAGTTTGCTAACCGATTATCTAACAAGTATTCGTTTGATAATATTAAGCTTTGAAGTTACCTTTTTTGATATAAGTCTGTGGTTGGTCAAATTAACACGGCTAGTACCTAAGGCTTTACTAGTTTTTGAGTAATAACCTGATTTTAAAAACTTAAAAAAAAAACAAAAGGCTCCATTTTATTTTATTTGGTATGCTATTTCGATGGCATGGTTCGATTGTATGCCTTCACTGTGTGTCACAATTATTCAATTTATTACGTAGTGAGTGAGTGGCAAGTTTAGTTTCAGATTGTTTTTGGGTATTACGTATGTTGTTGCATCGAATTTAAAGTTACAAGAAGTTTGATGCTTTCTTAAGTACTTAGGTTTGCTTATGAGGCCAAAGCATTGAATATATAAAGTTTTTATTTCCATCTCAAAATTTATTAAAAAAAGAAAACTTGTCTTTTTCATTCAGAAGTTAGCAAAGGAATTAACACTTTTACATTGTACAATGACTGGGGGTGATTATTATAAAACTTTCCTTTATAAACCTCTGATATTGCTAAAAGGACCTCTGAAACAGTAATAATGGTAATGAATTAACTCCTACTTCGTTATTATGATATTCAGTGGAGTTAGTTAAATATGAAAAGAGTCATAAATCATTTATTTTGACTCTTTTTTATAGATAATTGATTCAGGCGTGACTTTGCGGAAATCCATTACAAAACATTAAACAGTTGGACAAATATTTAGTACAATTCCGCCAATCTATTTCTAAAGAGTTACCTCCAAAAGAAACTCGACACGTGTTTCGCCCCTCCACGAGGCATCCTCAGGAACACTTGACTCACTTCGCACCCCGACGAAAAAACACTCTGCTCTGCAGACTTGTTGCTTCGACCAACGTCAGAATGAGACTGATTATTCGTCAGGGTCTCATTCTATTAATAGATATAATAGATAATAGATTAATAGATAATCTAGGAATAGATTGGCGGAATTGTAATAAATATTTGTCCAACTGTTTAATGTTTTTTAAATATTTTTTCAGTCATTGTATTTTGAATCTTATGTCATTGTAATTGATAAATTACACCCCATAATATAAAATAATAATATTAAATAGACTCTAGAGCTGTAAACGTTATGCTCTTGTATTACTTATTTTTCCAGAGTAATTTCGCGTTTTATTTTGTAATTTTAGTAAATTTATTGGAGTTATTGACTCTGGTGAATAATTTGGAATCAAAGTTTCGTGTTTCTTTGTGGTTCGATCAAAAAACAAACCACGATCGACAACATATGACTTTATGATGTCATACTATCAACAATCTAAACACTTGACATTTGCAAAAATGTCATCATCATGTCTTTATGCAGAGTAGAAGAAATAGTTTTAAAGACTTTTAAGACGAAGAAGAAGTTTTAAGAAAATTTAGTTTTAAACAAATAGTAGCATTTCTATGCTAATATTGCATTTCTAAATGCTAAAATAAAGCGCGAAACTGAAATCAACAAAAAAAATACTGTCTTGGCTGAGTTTGCATTTCTGAATGTTTTACCACGCTTTTTAGAAAATCTCGAATAAGTTTGAAAGGATTAAGGAAAGACGCCTTAATATCGGACAAAATAGGTGAATTTAAAAATAAATTTATATTTCGTAAATACCGACTTGACACTGTTTTCTTATTCAGGCGCCCAACGTGGTGCGGGAGTAAATTATGATAAATGATAATTTGTACATGCGTAGATTTGTTTCAAAGTTTCTTTATGAAGATTTATGAATCTAAAGCTCGTTATTAAAATATATGTAATCGTTTATTATAGATACCTAACTGAAATTAACTACCATCCACGTCATGTCATGGGAATAAAATATCATTAATTTTAATAAACGAAATGAAGGTCAATGACCGTACGGAAGTTGGAGAACCAAAGTTCACCAAAAACTGTGTTTTATACATAGACAATGGAAAAAACTTATATGCTGCTTCGACGTTTACAAATATATTAATTTTCCAAACATAAATTAGGAACATACAATTTACTTGTTGTCCCAGCACTAGGGCTAGTCTGTATCGCGGGTGGCCAGTTGACAAAACAAATTATCAATAAAACACGAAAGGATACAGCTACAACAATGAGTAATAAAAAAATCTAGAAATAAATAAATAATAGAAATAGAGACTACAAATGACACAATAAATAAATAATCCCGGACATTTCACACACCATCGTCTGGCCCCAAAGTAAGCAGAGCTTGTGTTTTGGGTACCAACATGACTGATATACTACTTGTATACTTTTTTTTTGTAAATACATACATATGATACATAGAAACACCCAGACCCGAGACAAATACTTGCAGATCATACAAATATTTGTCCCGCGTCGGGAATCGAACTCGCAACCTTCTGCGTCTCAGTCAGACCTCAGCCCACTGCGCCACAGAGGTCGTCCATTGCTCAATTGCTGTCAATTGCTGACTTTTCAATGTCAGCATTCTTCACGGCACGAATGTGTTCAGTCAGCCTGGTAGAAATGTTCCTCTTAGTTTCGGTAGCTCCTACGTTGGTGAAACTAAGAGGAACATTTCTACCAGGCTGACTGAACACATTCGTGCCGTGAAGAATGCTGACATTGAAAAGTCAGCAATTGCAGAGCACTCGCTAACCTCTGGCTCTACACATTACATTCGGTTTGATAAGGTTCAGGTATTATCAAGAGAAAGATTCTTTGTACCTCGAAAGATTCGTGAAGCAATCGAAATCGGCCGTGTTCCAAACATCAACCGAGACAAAGGTTGGTTTTTTCTCCAGCCTAGAAACTTTGTCTGCACGGAATGTTTTATAGTAACGATGTGGAGTCGGTTAGTGATAGTGTTAGTGCTGTATGTTTGACGGTTCCCAATTTTGAGGGCACGAGTGGTGAAGTCGAAGGGTCAGTACTAGCACCAAATTTGCTACCGCCTGCCGTGACTACGTTTCCCCCTCTACCTGCACGCACGAGTCGTGCCGCGAGATACCTCACCCGCAGTGCGAACCGTGAACTCGAGCGGCAACGAGCGGATCGCGGATCAATCTCACCCTGATGAAAATTATCTAGATGAATCGAAACAGTGTCGATGGAGGCATCGAAAATAATACGTGAGTAAAGCCCGTGTTTATCAAAATGTGAAAATGATAATTATTGAATATTTTATACATTATTTCCTAATTAAATTTTAAGAGTAACAGTTACTTTAAAGTCAATTTGAAACGAGGAAGTAGCCGACAAAATATTGAAAATACATGCTATATTTCTTTTATAACTATTATGCCTTCAATTGGCGAGCAGATAGTTATTAAATAGCTATAAAAACAGACATTTCGTCCATACAAAAGAGAATGGGCACCGTTTTAAAGAAATGACTCGCAAGTTTTGATAAAAACGATTGTACATGTGTGTGTGTGAATGGTTACGATTATTGTTTTTTATACATACAATCGAGCCTGTAAACAAGCAGGAGATTTTATCCACTTGATTGTATGGGGTTACCAAAACCTTTAGGCGCTTGCTTTGCTGTCTTCATCCGGTATGCTAAATTCATACCTAACATGATAAACCATCACTGTCTCACATCACTTTCATAGATATATATTTATTTCGTAACTATTAAAATGAAGTTCCTTATCGCACGGTACGGACTTGGCGGATGGGGCAAAACACTTTTTTTAGGCGAAAAAAAGTGTAAGATGTTTCCGTCACGAATTTTCGTCACGACCCTTTCTTTAGTGTAGACGGTTATTCATAAGGAGACACGAATGAAATAATTAGATGAACAAATGTATTAGATGAATTGAATGATGTACCATAACATGTTTATTTTTACAACTTATTAATTACGAAATTTCCTACCATTCCTTCAATTCGTTGGTAATTTCTGCGTTTCATTTAATTGCTCTCAGACGCTAGTAATTCATTCATTTGTATTTGTTAATAAATAAAATAATACGTTTATCAATAATAATATACTACGATAGGAATTTCGTTCCAACCGAGTGTTGACCGAACGACACTCACGAATTTCTTTTATTTAAATATTTATTTTAAAATTTGTTTAATGTAATAGTTGCCAGGAATAGATCGCTCTCAAGCAAAATGACCGCTCATACCACTTAAATACCTGTACTATATATAAATTATTATTTTGTGTTTTATTTCATAAGGTGTATAATATAGATATATTATTTTTATTTTTATTCTACTAGTTATACCAACGTTTGCGTTGCCGTCTCTTGACGTATTTATTGTGGTTAGACCATCGAAATTTTACATACATCTATGGGTCAGACATTTATAATTTTATAAGCATTACTTATATGTAGGGCGTTTTTAATATTCCTGTAAAAATACGAGACATAAAATCATAAAAGATCATTGATAACGACAGGACGATTGTTTATTATCCAATCTCTGTCAGGTAACCACTGAACTGTGTCTACAAACTACCTTTATCATGCAGATTTCTTGTCCGATTTTATTCAAGCATCGCTCGTGTCAACATCGTTTTATTCGTACCTTGAGAATAACAAACACGAAAATTCCGCAGAGTATGTGAACGTCAAAGTTTCGCGCATTATTCATCTGCCGTTTGATTTATTAAATACGTGGCTAGATGGCGCTTACATCAGGGCTGCCGCTTATGGAAATGTATGGAATATTTTACAACTACCCGGACTTAAATATAACATTGAAACGAAAGGTATGATAGAATATCACGGGCTTTAATAACTGCACCTCAGTATTTTTTGCAAAATAATGAAGTTATTATCTAACATGAATTTTATTGTACTTACTATGTTATTGTTTCCACATAAATAATTTTGAATCCTACAGTCCTACATCCTGAAGTCCTACATTTGTTTTTCAGGACAAATGTTTGTATGATCTGCAAGTATTTGTCTCTACTATTTATTTAATATTTATTTATCCCGTTAATCGAAAGTGCAACCTTGTGCGTCTCGTCGGGCCTTGGATCACTGCGCCATTGAGTTAATTGTTACATATACAGTTTATTGTCAGCTTACCCACGGCGTGCCACTGCTTTATTCCGTGATAACTATGCAGAACAATCGGGCCCGGAGATCACAAACTACGCATACCTACAACATTTTTTTATAATTAAAAGTACCTTTTCCGTTAGTTGGAACACGCAATTCTCTGTAAACGAAGGTGGGTGCTGGTTTCTGCGAACCAGTTTTTCTATCTTCTGCAAATGTCATCGCTTTTCAAATCGTTTTGTAAGCAAGTTCTACTTCTTTCTAAATAAACAATTCGTTTAAATTTTTAAAATTCTTATACTAACTATCTTCTTAACTTATAATAAACCATAATTCAGCAGTAAGGTTTAAGCGCATATCGGATTAATCCGTAGCGAATCCTTTCACACTATTCTGAGGATCATCAGACGTAGGCGTAATAAAAACACGCTACAAATGACATACTTCTGAACAGACTTCAGAATAACGACGTTTAAACAGCGCGGATTAATTTGCAAGCACTAGGGCGTGTAAATCCTTACATTATGATTGAGCTATATATGTTAAACATTTTGTTAGTTATCAAAGTTTCTGAACGCAGCAAGCTCTAACAGTCAAAGTTAAATGTCAGGCTAATAAAAAGCCTCTATATAAAAATACTAATTCTTCGAATGTCATATCATTAAATAAAAAAATATTCATTTGTCATAAATTAGCTCTGCTAATTTAATATTTTTTACACGTTTTATTGCATGTTTTTACAGTACATAATTTTAACGGAATTTTAATTAATAAATTGTGACTACATAGGACAAGTATGGACAATTTAATTATATGTGTATTATGGTGCAATGTGCTTTGAACGACGAGGAATCCCAAGAAAATTCTAGACGGCCATTCCGCGTGACGTTTAGAATTGACAATTGACCATCGACTAAGACTTAACAAACAAATTGACTATAAACAAATATAAACACTTGACACTGGCCAAATTGACATTATTATGTCACATGCCATGCCATGAACAAAGAAGAAAAATAAAAAATACTGTTTTCTGAGAAAAGGCACGCACAAATAAAACTCAAAAACTCAAGATTTTGATATATCGAATTAAAAAATCCTCTGTTTATAAATAACAACACTAAAAACTAACATTCGAGTTTACTTTAAATCTAAGATAAAAAGTGATTCGTTTTCCAAACAACAAAACTGTGTAGAAGACGCAGAGATAAGTATCGCTTTGCCTCTTGGCAGCCCTGACGTCACCGGACGTCGCGACACGCCATGTCCTATCTCCATTCACGTCACGTGGTAAAAAATGTGTTTTTCTCAGCGAGAAGAATGGAAGATAGAACATGTTCAGAGTAATTTATAGACGGGCTTACTCGATTGAGCAGGTATTATGCAATTTGTCCTTGGACTCGAGTAGATTTTACTCTGTTTGGAATACCTACACATTTTGAAGGTTTCAATCCACATTCAATTTAAATGCACAATAAACCCTAATAGTTTCGCTATGTCCGTCATGTTTATCTGTCTTCCTCTCCGCCCCGAAATTGACTCCTTTTTGCAGACTGTTGATGTATCGTGATTCAATTTTTAATACGTATTAGTGACCCCTACCAAGTAATGAAATACAAACTAATTAAATGTGACTACCCCATCGTGTGGTATATCGTTGGATAGGTTTTTATAGATACTAGGATTATCTTTCAATACAGATATTGTTTTGCAAATATTAAGTTTTGAAGTGCCCATTTTTCTAAAAAACCCTAAATGTTGTACAAAATAGTAATACATGGAAATTACATGGAAAATTATCACGGATAGTAAGCCTTTTTAACACAAAAATTGAGTCACTAACTCAACCGAAATAACAAAATACATCTCCTTTATGGAGAATATAGCCTAGACTGGCTCTGAAATGGGTCCGCTAATGTAGAGCCGCCGAATATCCGGCTACGGTCTCTATTTCCGGTTTGAGAATAGAAAAGCTTTGCTTTTCTTCCTAGTGGTTAAGTTTTCTTCTAAAGGTGATTCTTTACACTTTACTATTTTTGTTTAGTTGTGCGAGTATTTGTTATATTCGGGCCTGATCACAAGCAAACTGTTTAAATCAAGGAATAAAAAATTATATGCGTTTCTGCACATTTTTTAATAAAATAGATAAAATATATAAATAAATAATCTTTATTGCCAAAAAGATTTTCACTAATTTACTGTATCGGTGAAGGCTAGGCGTAGAAGCCTGTGTATTGGGTCTCAGGAGCTCGAGTTTACTTATTAAAATATTTGAGCGATGTTTGGTGAACATATTAGTTTTGCTATATTGGGCAGCTTGAGTTAGCATGAATTATGAATATGTGGTTTGTTTTATCAATACTTCCTCTCTATGCATCATCGTTCGTAATGAAACCACTCATGTTTTTATGCAGATCATGTATTTAAGTTGAGGTAACGAATTATGACAGATTTGTGTTTAGTTCTAAGTTCTGCTGTGTCCGGCATTTCTCAATCATTCACCTGACAACCCTAGAACAGCACAACTTGCGAAAAACTAATTTCACTGGGCAGCGACGCGAGAACCCACAGTAATCCATCAAAAAGCTTTATATGCCTTCCAATGACCAAGCGGCGTCGTACTAACTTTGCTAGAAAGTTTGCGGAGTGTATTATTGAGTAGAATAAAAGTACCTTCTAACTACAGATAAACATGGTAAAATAATACATAATAGACATACACTACATACTAAAATACTACGTGAAATATTTTCATAAACAGCTGAATTTTCATTTCGGTGTCCAAATACGTCAGAGAAATATACGCCCACTGTTTCAAAAGAATGTAGATACTTATTTTGAATTACAAAGTCACTGATGAGCTTAGACTGTAGCTCCCTACGGGGCTTAACCTTTACGCTACGAAGCTACGCAGCCTACGAGAGCTACGACGTAGGCGGTGATTTGTGTGTTTACTAAAAATTTCAGTGTGGAAACCTTAGTGGTGATTTCTGAATTATCCATAGTATTGAAGTTCAATTACTGAAGTAATTTTATTTATATCGTTGCTAATACACTTTGTGTCTATTAAAATAACCAGTGTAATGTACCATTTCGCACTTCACATCTACTAAACATCTGAAATCTATATTTTGCACTTCTGAGTATTGTCATCAAAAACTATTTTTACTCTACTTCCCTGCGGCTTCGGCTTCGGCTTTATTCCAAAACCAAGATTTAAAAATTCTAGCTTCAAACCTAAGCCTTAATCTGGAATCCTTGGTTTTTTATCAGGTTTTTTTTACCTAGAGTTTATTAAGTAGTCATTTTGGAATATGGTCGCATGTGTATAACGCCGACAAATTTAGTAGTGCTTCTATAAAAAATATTAGTACTAGGGCGACAGTAGTTAAATAGAGTAGCATCATTATAATAGAGTACCGCATTCAAGCTGATTATCTCCCCTATTCAAATGGAATTGGATTTATAGTTAATTTTGCTATTGTTGCTACACTGAATAACGGCCGAAGCCACAGGCAGGACAACGTTCTCATTTAATTTCGAAATTGATGGTTTTGCGATATTGCTAGTGATAACATACAATCTGCTTGTATTAAATGCTTGTTTTGCACAACAATGTTCAATTTCATAGGAAAGGCAGTCATTGTAGTCATAAAGTCATAATACTCACTTTTCAGTCTTTAGGTTTTTTAAAGGACCAATATAATAATACAATATAACGATTTATTATATTTATTACTCTCTTGTATTAATATTAAAGAGAGTTCATTCTTCCATACCCTATGACCATAACCTGAAAAAAAGAAACGCAGGTCCGACCACGTATGTGTTATAGATAAGCATAGAACTACTGCTTACGGTCGTTTCTTTCCTATTTTAGCACCACAATTATATAAAAGAGTAAATAGAATCCTGAATATCTATGACTTAAATGGGCATTCATTAAAAACAGTCCTCATTAAATGGCTGCTGCAACTTAACTATAAATCTACTGAAGATCTTATGATCTTTAATATAACTTAACGTACCTAGAAGTAATGCAATTACAAATAAAAAAATTAAAATAAAATGAAACCCACCACACACACAGATATACACACACTCACACATACACTCGCGCACTCACATATACACACCTACACGAATACACACACGTAGTTAAAAACGAACGAATAGTTACACCTTTTTACTGGTACATCTGTGTATTATAATATGTAATTTTACATGAAGTAATAGTTATAATGGCACATCCGCCAATAGATTCTAAAATGCATCCGAAGCCATGGATCCAAAGCTTGCCATGGGATAGCAAGACTGGGCGATAGGGATAGAAACTACCTCCGAGACACAGTTCTAAACTAGTTCGGGGGTTGGTGAATATCCAACCCGTTCAGTTTTCGCTGTCGATGACATAGCTTTTGTTAAATGTATTTTTAAGTTAAGTTAAATTTAGTTAAGATTAGCCAGTAAGTAAAACGGTTGTCTGGTAGAAATCGTAACCACGAGATTAATTTAAGTATATGCACTAAGGCTTAAATTTCTTATTTCCATTTGTAGTGTTCTCATTAAAGTTTTTATTATTATTATTTCGTTGTTAAGGTAGTTTCGTATAAGATGGATCATGCAAAAAAGCGCTAAGACCAGGACGAGTTTCTTGCTAGTTCTTCTCGAGCTTGGCTTAGGATGAATTGGCGCATAAATTCACCTAGTATGTAAGACGGTTCAAAGTGATCGCTCCTTTCTAACTAACAGAACTTATGTCGAAATATATTTTTTTAAATTATAAATGTCTAGCTGCTGCCCGCAGCTTTGCACGCTTGGTACATACATAAAAAGTAGCCTATGTCCTTCTCCAAGGTTCCATCTATCTTTATACAAAAAATCATCAAAGTCAGTTCAGTGGTTTAGGCGTGAAAACGTGACAGTCAGACAGAGTTACTTTCGCATTTATAATATTAGTATAGATTATTGACTTTTAAATACTTTTTGACATTACCTATATAATTGATCAAATTTGACATTACCTATATAATTGATCAAATTCTGTAAATAATCTTGACTAATTTATTTATAATGTTTTGGTTGATGTACTGTTATGCTATAAATTGTATGAATAAACTGAATTGAATAGAATTGAATAGAATTGGAACTAAAGCAAAATCGGTTCATCTATTCAGAAGCTACAGTGCCACAGACACACAGACACACACACGCACGCACACACACACACACACACACACACTACAAACTTATAACACCCTACTCATGTATCGGGGGTTAAAAACAAAGTAAAATAATCTCAATAGAACATAAAAATCTCTGCATTTGTAATGTTTTGTAAAGTATAATTCTTAGCTCGAGATTAAACGTGTAACCGTTTATAATGTAGTTCATTTTTATTTTTATTTCATTTATATAAACTGTTCTCAACGAGCTAATATATTGCAAACAGAATAAAATGTAGAAAACCATTGCTGGTACTCATACATACCCACTTATTACATTTAATATTTGAATCCCGAGTCTTTTAGAGTGTTTTGTTTACGTAGTCTGACATTCCTGTTATCTTATGTACTTATTACAGGAAAATAATAATATTTTTACCGAAAAATACACAGTAACCATCATAAAATTTGGTAGCTATTTTCCGTATTCATGTGTATACTAAAAAGAAGTAGTAATATAAGATATAATAAGATATCTAATTCTTAGCAATAATCCTTACTAATATTATAAATTTGAAAGTAACTTTGTGTGTCTGTCTGTCTGTCACGTTTCACGCCTAAACCGCTGAAACGATTTGATGAATTTTGGTAAAGAGATAGATGGGACCTTGGAAAAGGACATAGGCTACTTTTTATGTAGGTACCACGCGTGCGAAGCCGAGGGAAGCAACTAGTCTCGAATAAATTGAAAAAATATACACAATATCCCAATGTACTCAGAGCTTGTGTTAAGTCATGTGGTACCCCATGACTTTGTTTTGTAAATATATACATGTTATACATTGAAACATCCAGACCCGAGACAAATACATGCAGATCATAAAAACGAGGGTTCGGTTCCCGGGACAAATTCCCGGGTATCGAATCCTCTGCATCTCAGCCGAGCCTTGCTCCACTGCGCCTCAGATGTCGTCTTACTTAAACTACCCACTGGACTTAGTTACTGCCACTGGAATCCGATATGATTATACTTTGCACCGGTCTGTTATATTTGTACCCGAATTGTGCTTACTGAATCGAATAAAACAAATATTACCAACCAAAGCATTTCTTGTATTCCTTGGGCCGTCGATTTGTTCCATAAACTAGGTTTACTCAAGCTGGCTGGAGGTCTATTTACTCCAATAAGTAAAGAACGTATTATTTCCGCCCCAAATGGCAAGCGAAATGTTGGCTCAACAATTGCCAATTTCTGATCGCTACGTACACTGTTTTTGGTCTGAATTTTGAGCTTTACTTTTAAATTGGTTATTAACGATTTATAGTATTCTGAAAACATGTTTAACTCACTGGGCAGGGCGAGAGATTCCTTCAGACAACCACGCTCTGCAACCTTGATCTCGTTGGTACTTTAGGCACTTCTAGTAGCTTTAAGACCCTTACACCGGTAAAGATGTCCAGCTTAATTACAACTAAAGAATTCTACTAAAAGGCTTTTGTGATAATGGCACCTAAACAACAACTATAGCGAGTGTAGGAGAGTGAAAACAAATTCGGGACCAGGCAATGACTAAAACTTTGCAATTCCTTTATGTACGGCCGGCAGAATAAGAGCACATTACCCGGTACTTTTGGCCCTTACAGCTCAGTGATAAAGTCTATCGTTAGCGCGAACTTTTGTCGCAAACTAGACGTACCAGGAAAATCAACTGAATTTTCTCGTAACCCTTTAAACCATAATATATTTAATATTCGAAGCCGGTCCCGCTGTTGAATTTTCATCAACTTTTCGATAGTTAACTTTCATAGTTTTTTGTCGATTTCTGTACTCTGACCTTCTATCCTATAATGTCTTCATTAGCTAACAAGGCGCTTAGGTATGTTCTGTCCTTGTCATTCTAACGCCTATGAATAGAGATGACCACAGATTTAAACAGCACTTAGCTAGTGTTTGTTTATAAGATAGAAAATGAAAATGTTTTGCTGACTGTAATTACGACTCCATTTTACAATGAGTAGGTATAACAAAAAGTATTATGTTCTGTCAGTCAGTGTAGTAAAATACATCCATGTTTTTAATTAGAACAAAATTAAACAGAGTAGGTTGGTAAGTTCCGAAGTCAGGATAGATAAGAACGACTAGTGGTCTAATCCAAAATGTATAAATAAAAATAAAAGAAAAGAAGGTTTCTAGAATTTTATTATAAATTAAATTCAAAATAAAAGATTTTAATATTGTAGTAAAAGATTTTAATATTTTTTTTTATATAAAAAAGCTGTTACTCATATTGTAGCAAAGCCTTACTAATTGATAATTTAAAAAAAATATTGTCATGCTATTTTGAAACCACTTTATAGAGAAAGCAGTTTATTGAGTAGACATTCACTGGACGTTATTCAGTATAGTCAGATTACTGACCTTGCCATGTATGAATCTGGCAGTAGTGATAAGCTAGTTGTAACTTACGCCTTAGTTCGAGTGTGTCCATGCTCGACCATACCAGAAACAAATAAGAAAGTAAAAAGTTAAGGATAGTATTCGTACTGTCCTTTATATACATACCTAGCGAATTAACGTTGGAGCCTTTCAATCAATATCTTGTATTTGTCCTGGCGCGGATCCCACCCTAAAGACCCAAATTCGGGCTTGCTTCGAACAAAACTCTCCACTCTTACATCCTTAAACTGAGAAGCAGTCCTCCTTATGAAACCCAGTACATTGCGAAACTATAAGGGCTCCTTTTATATTTCGAAACCCTAAAAGCAACAGAAACACCTTACAGTCAAACACATAAACGCAAAAAAGGTTGCATACCCAACGATAAAATCCAAGAAAGAAGTTTGTCATAAAAACGTTTCACAGAATGATTTCTATTCTAAAGGGCTTATCTCTACCGACATCATTCATACTAGTATATACCTACACCATTCGGGGAGCCCCTTCGATCAACCCCCAGCGATCGTAACTTTGTCAATTACTATAACTACGTGTCGTAAGATCGTAAGCCGACAATTTGGGAATTTCCAACCGTTCTGATTCCAAACTTTTCTATCTCTCGTCGAAGTTATTCGGATATTGTCGCACCCTTTTCAATGGAGCTCTTACAAAGTTACGAGGTTAGTCAGGTGTACTTCTTTTAAATAGTACCAATTCTAACCAAGGATGATAATAAATAAGGAACGCGGTGCGCTACTAAAAAGCAACTAAACAACCAATTAAGAAATGTAATGTAATAAAGGGTAGTCTTGTGAAGAAAGCATATTATAATATAAATTACTATATTGTTGATAATAATAATGGATTCATGTTGCTATGCCCTCAGACAGTTAACTCACAGATTCGCAATGTATAAATAATCATATAATAAATATTATATCATTATGATTATATAAATATAAACTACTGTTATCTTGAGTTAGGTTTTCGTATTAATGCTAAAATTTATTATAATTAATGTTATAAGCAGGATCATACAAAATAGCGCTAGGATCAGGACAAGTTTCTTGCCAATTCTTGAATTAGAAGGAATTAGCACCTAATCTCTCCTACTATGTAAGACGTTTCAAAGTGATCCTTGATTATATTGTATAAAATCATTTGAATTTAAATTTAAATATCTTCCTAGATTCTATCCTAGACTTATCCTTGTATGAGTTGACAGACTAGGTCAGTCATGTTATTTTAAATTTAGATCAAAATTGATTGGGTTGTTAAAATTATATACCTACCCAATCGGCCTGGTAAAGTAGCTGCCTAAAATAAAAAAAAAACACTTATTAAACTAGGAACGAGTATAAGTATAAACATTGGATATTTGGTTTGTCATTTTATGAAATAACTGTCATTTTCTAAATTAATATTTTTTTCTCGTTTTTTTTGCAATGCATGTTTAAATCTTAGCGGAATTTTAATGAATGAATTGTGACTACATAGGACAAGGATGGTTGAATTATAAGTGTATTATATGGTGAATTGAATTATATGGTGCAATGTGATTTGATCGACGAGGAATCCCGAGAAAATTCGATGACGTTTAGAATAGACAAATAACCATCGAATAACTAAGACTTTATTATCAAACAATCACTTGACACTGGCAAAATTGTCGACAAGACAGATGCCATTATAGGAAGAAAAGAAGAAGAAGTATCAAGATGACAACCACAGTGAATCCCATTTCATTTATGGATGGCATTAACGGCGGACGAGCGCTTCTCGGGTAAACATAATAACTGGATCTGTACCTACCATTTTCCATCAGTGAATTTCATCCGAGCGAAAACTATATGACAGCACTACTTCAAATGGAAAAAAAACTTATAAAATAATAATTGTATATATTTAATTGTTTCAATAATTATAGAAAATACCAAGTTTTAAGTTCAAGCAAAAGATAAATGCAAAGATTTTGCTGTAATTTTTTCGAGCTTTTATTTATCAAACTGGTAGCTACGTAAAAATTAAAGAGATACATACACTCAAAGAAAAACAAACTCGGATTACTTAGGTACCTACGTAATCTCAATAAAATTAACTACGGTATAACTAGATAAATAAAAAAACATAGTCAGAATACCGTTTCTTAAATTAATGATGCAACATGTAAGAAATAAAGAAACACAATAATTAATTGAAAGCTCTATCTCTCATTTATCATAATAGAAGGAATAAAGATAATCGTGTCATCAAAGACGGAAATTATTGCTTTGATGTGTTTATTTCCTTTGAAGTGGGATTGTTGATAATTCGGATTTCAATATAAAATGCGTGCTAATATCCGATATTTTTTAATCTTGGAAGAAATCCCTTGGGATAGATTCAACAAACAATTCGGAGTAATTCTAATAGGCTTCGCTTGCGTAGAGATTCACAAACGTAGAAGTATGCATGTCTCTCCAGAACGTAACAGTTTAGAAGTTTAGTTATACTGTGCGCCGCTAGTCAGTCAGTACTATAGGATTATGTTTAGATATATTGAAGAAAGCGCTCCATTGGTATCTCTACCTACGAAACTCGATAACGGTACTGTCGCGCCCACACTTTCGGAACGCCAATGAAGATAAATGGCGACGTCTAGATGATTTTGTAATTGATATCCATGTCTGTAGGGTTTGGGTTTGTTTATTCCTATTATACTCCATTGATAAGGTTTCACTATCTGAAAGTTAAAAGAGCAGACTCGTAGTTATACCACTTTGAACTCCGTAGACTTCTTAGACCAAAATATATTAAGATTTGCTATGTAGTATACTTACCTACTTTCACCTGGTACCAAGCGCACCAACTATGTCCGAGTAAACCTTAATAGGTCCACTAAATTTATCATAAAAGTGTTGAATCAATACAGCTTAAAATATTCGATCTTCTAGCTAGAATGTTAAAAGTTAAGTCATTATCAAGAGAGGAATAAACAAATTGATAATACCCTAAAGTAAGGAAAAAATTGAAAAAGAGAATAGCCTCATCCCTTTTATCAATAGAGAAAATTTTTAACGAGTTTCTGAAACTTTTAGCAGTTTGACTTGATTTTGAACAAAAATCTCAAACATGTACTTTCAAAATAATCGTAGGTATTGAAAGACGCACCAGTAGTAGAAAAGTTTTAAAGTTACTACTTCAGGTAACTACTATAGGTTAGTGTGCTATAGACGATCGTGTCATGGGGGATGAATATCATGTGACGAGAGAGGGTGCGAAATTTATAAACGTAGAAGGATACCTATATAGGGGTTGAAGGAAACCAAGGAAAAAACAAAAAATATGAGTAGGAATGAAGTGAATACAAAGGACGACTGATGAGTCATAAATGTCATAAGAGCAGGGAGAAGATGACTTTAAAAATGAACTCCATTTTAACGTGATCTTATATATACGAGCATTATCTAAAATATGTACCTAATCTGATTAATTTGTAATTCTTACACATTGATTTATTTAATTATTTTGTATTAGTGCCTTATTAACTACATTTTTATGCGTGTATACTTTTGAATATGTTTAATTTTGACATATAATGATATTATTATTGAAGTGATAACTTCTTATGGGAGGGTAAACCGCTTCGTTACGTAACGCGTTACGGCGCTAGTCTGTCTGGCTTCCCTTTCTCTCACGCATACGGCAGCGGTAGGCAGGTTTCTCATCGCTCACTCTAACCCACAGTGCTAGTTAGATTAGTTTAAGTTATCACTTCTGTCGGGCGTCCCGAGACGCACACGTTTTTTTTATTATTATGATCGTGAACACACATGCATGCAGGCATGCAGACATGCCAAACTACGAGCCACCTACTTGGATTTCTTATTGAGGTTGCGTGTGTGGATGGTGTGCGTGCGCTATACCTTTTTACTTACACTTTGCATAGATTTTCAATTGCGGGCGTGAGGGAGGTGCATGCGTCTGCATCGTCTAACATCTACTCATTAGGAATAGATTAGCGGAATAGTACTATAACTTTGTCCATCTATTTAATGAACCACCTACCTAGCATTCTAGTTTTCTAGTTATTTGTCGTTAGCTTATGGTGTGTTTGATATCTAAACACACCATAAGCTAACGACGAGTGGCTGTGGCAGCAAACATTATCGAATCGAATAATATACTGTGAATTTGTATGAAATTGTGTACAGCGCTTTTGTAGTGCGTATAGTGAACAAAAAAAAACCTTATATCAAATTGACAGTCATAAGCTTAGGTTATGATACGGCTACTGTTTATAAGAAAAGATTCGCGAAATACATTATTAGTCGGATCAGTCATCTTTTTTACAATGTTTTCTTCTTTTGTATCTTGATAAAGGAACTTCAAAACAGTCTCTAAAATGACTTGTCGCTATAATGCCTGATGACAGTACAATAAATCTGGGTTCATTCAAAGCGTTGAAGATTCTGGAACGCCTTTATAAAACAACAAAGTCAGGGCGGAACAATACAAAGGCATAATCTACAGACGGAGCGAAGTTTCACTCAGTTTCTATCCTAAAATTGTTAAAACATATGAGAACTTCGTTATCTAACTACCATACCAACTGAAAGGCTGGTTAAACAAGGGCAGGAAAAAAGTTTCGCAGCCTAGGTACTGTTTGCAGTCTGGCATCGGTTGGGTTAGACTCTAAAACAGTGTGATAGAGCTTGTTTTACATCGCTTATAGGTTCGAAGTGAAACAAGCCTACCTAGCTGAAGCAATAACTGGTTTATTGGGGCGGAAGAATGACGGCGCCACTCCGGGGCTCCTCAAGGACTGAAGATAAACTCTGCTTTTGTAGTGGGTGCTTGTGCTTAGGCCTTGTTTGAGCCCGGGTTTACAAAAAAAGTGAATAGCTTTCATCGTGGGCTCTTTCTTGATCACCCTGCGATATGTCAACGACCAGAGGAGGTATTGTAACTTTGAAAACAACGTATGCCCGATATTGGCTGGAGAATGTTCTTTACTGACATTGAACGACGGTCGTATTTTCTTAGGAACCAAAGTTTTTCTGGGTATAAAGAAACGCCAAGACAAGCCTCTTGTAGCTTGGTATTGTTCCGTTTTGAGAGGACACGATAGCGAATTTTTTTAATTGACCGAGCGAAGCGAATGTCTCCGTTTCAGCTCAGGCAAAAATGCTTTCGTATGTCTATCTGTCCGGCCGGTGTCTGTCCGGATATTCCCTTCTACAGGTCGCATTTCTCAACCGATTCTCGTGAAATTTTGAGAGAAGGTTCTATAACTATATAACTTTTTTTGTCCATTCAGTTTTTATACATTTTCAAATTGGCGAAGATATGGGGGTTGAAGACGTAAAAAGTAATATTTCAGTCATTTCGAATAATGTTCGCGAGGTGATGTTACAGCTCACAGAGCCACTAGTATTTAATATATTTAAACATTGGAACGAGTATTTTAGATTTTTTTATGTATACGAGACGAGTATTCTTTTAACCAATTTTAAACATAAACCTGCCCATTTGTAACAAAGTGGCGATGATAATGGGCTGCGGCTTAATTTTTGACACTTATAGCCCATTCTGACCCAGATCTGCCAAGTACGAGTTGGAACATTAATCGTCAGCCTGCGAGCTGGATATTGCAACATAACTGAACCGTCGAGAATAAACTAAAAGCTAATTATACAAAAAAATAATAAACTTTATTAAGGATATAACTGATTAGGTATATACGGCGATAGTATGAACTGCAAACGGCGGTCTAATCGCATATGACAGTATCTTTCATACCAAGTTTATTGTAAAAAGGAAAGGAGTTGTCTGGAAATGTATAAAAGGAATAGAATAGGAAAAGGAAATACCCGTTAACTACGCACTTTTTCTTCTTAACGTGTCACTAGTTATTTTTAATCCAGTGTGGTGAAAGGATTAAAGTGCACCTCAGGAGCTATTTTAATGCATTTGGCACATATCTTTTAGTTTCTTTACGATATATTCATTCACTGTTTGAGAGTATTGTGGCTTAGCGCACATAACTTATTCAATCAGAATAAGCCATTGGTACACAACAGGATTCAAACCCACGGCGTTAGAAACCTAATAGGGGCCACTGCCACTAGTACACCAGTACTGAATAATAAAACTATAAGAATAACTAATCGGTTAGTACAAGTTCTGTCATTAATTTCAAATAAACTAACACGTACGTTAATTTGTAATTTTGGATTAAATGATAGAAAATCCAAACCGAAATATGATTTATGAAAATATACACATCGTACCTACCTTGTCGTTTACGGGTTTACCTTCAAAGGGTTTTCCCCAGCGATTTGTACAAAACGTTTTCCAAGTGGAGCTGGCAGGCGTGGCGGTGATTATAGGCCCGGCTGATTTGATTTTTGATTGTCCACTCGTACCCATGATAGATCTTTGTTTTACGACCGAGGACCGGCAGTTTTTTAGATCGCTGCACAAGGCCTCATAACCAATTGACTAACTGTTTTATTATTTGACCACCTCTGTGGCGCAATCGGCTAAGGAACGCAGAAGGTTGCGGGTTCGATTCCCGCCGCGGGACAAATGTTTGTATGATCTGCATGTATTTGTCTCGGTTCTGGGTGTTTTTATGTATAATATGAATATATATTTAAAAAAAAGTATTTAAGTAGTATATCATTCATGTGGTACCCATAACACAAGCTCTGCTTACTTTGGGGCCTGAAAATTTGCCGTGTGAAATGTCCGGCATTATCTATATATTAATACGTGAAGCAAAAACTTTGTACCCCTTTTACGAAAACTGCGCGGACACAGGAGTATGAAATTTCGCACACTTATTTTTTTTTTAAATACATTAATTATTAATGATTTTTTTTAATTAGTCGAATTTCTAACAAGTGGGTGACCACTAATTATTATTATTATTTCGCTGAATCAATTTGATAATGACTATTTCATTCAAAAAACCTAAATCTATTACATTGACGCACATCAATTTCTACACTGTGGATTTTAGGTTGTAGTGGTTTTAGTATATGATTATACATTTTAAACTAAATAGCCACTCATCCACGCACAGTGAAAAATTTGATTGAAATCTGGTTAAACTCTGGGCGTGTTAATTCAATTTAACCGATCCGCCGCATTTTATAACACTCCGCATCAATTTCGCGTAAAATGAAATCGGACACAAAATCCATAATTTCATTTTTTCATTTGTGAGTTACAACCCGAACCAGTCGATTTGGCTCTTGTATCCGTGCTCAAGCACCTGTCTCAGCTTCAGTTTCAGCATCAGTCGATTTGATATAATTTTAGATATTGTATTGTATTTTCTTTAAGCATATTTCACTGTTTAATAATTTAGAAATGTACTTACATCATCGTAGTAAAAACTACGTAGCTGTTTTTATTTCGTTCGGATTTTGTGAGATTAACGAACTTGACAATTTAGATGAGACAAGAAAACAAAAAAATAGCTCCAGCTTAGGATTATTGACAAAGAGCGTAGGTACTGAACGTGGGCGTAGGTGCTTACTGGCTTATCGAAATGGGTCTAGGTAAGATCGTGCATAAACACAGTACCAGCTCAACCATACTTGACAATAGTAGGAGTAAGGAAAAATAACTGAAGCAATAATCCCTACTCCTACGCCGAAGCACGTTACGTCGCCAGTAAGGCTTGTTGGAAAAAATACTTGTGATTCCCATCCAACCTTGGTGAGGATTTCTAGAATAATCCCTATTTATAAAACATATTCACTAGCTTGAGCGAATAAATCCTTACTTATATTATAAATGCGAAAGTAATTCTGTCTGTCTGTCTCGCTTTCACGCCAAAACTACTGAACCGATTTAAATGACATTTGGTACACAAATAGTCTAAAGCCTGAGAAAGGACATAGGCTACTTTTTAATTGGCAAAAAGTATTGTAAAGGGTTGAAAAGGGGGATGAAAGGTTGTATGAAAGTACTGTCATTATCAGAATCAGAAGCATTAAATTTTAGGCTGTTGATCCTTACTAATATATATTAATATATTTTATATATCTATACTAATATTATTAATGTGAAAGTAACTCTGCCTGTCTGTCTGTTTGTTACGTTTTCACGCCTAAACCGTTGAACCGATTTTGATGAATTTTGGTATAGAGATAGATGGGACCTTGGAGAAGGACATAGAGCATAGATTACTTTTTATGTAGGTACCATGCGTGCGAAGCCGCGGGCAGCAGCTAGCATGGTTAATAAATTGTTTTTTTAGCACAGAACCATTATAAAATGACAAGGCAAGGAGAAAAAGCAAGCTGCGCTATAAATGTAAATAAAATCCAGGATAAAACAGATTTATCTTAATACTAGCTGTTTTAACTTTACGCTCGCGGTTCATTTGTATTTTTAATTGGTGTTTAACGAATGCAATGGAACCAAGTTTAACATATCCCGGCCTTTGAGATGGAAATTCGAAACCAATGCCCTAAACGCCCAAAAATAAACGCTTGCTTTTGTTTTTTATGATTACAAACACCAAAGGTTTTTAATTATAAAGAAACAATGTGAGGAAACTGAAAAACATACCCTTCATATTATTAGGATCTAAAAGTGTGGAAGACATTGATGGAAGGCGCATTGCACATGTAACTATATCAATTTATAGGACGTTTTATCGTAATAATTAAACAAGTAGGATCAAGCAAACCGCGAAGGAGCTATAGGAAACTGTTTTTAAAATCAACGTTTCCCTAAAACACCTGCGAAGATTATCAAATGCCCTTACAAAACCGCTATAATTGAAGCGAAAGTGAGTGTAGGTACAAAATGTTAATTATCAGCCTTCAAATTAATTACTTAGCAACTTCTCAAAGGTTCATCCCCGACCAAACTCATAGTGTACTAAATCCGTGTTTCCTATTTTACACATAATAGCTAAAAATAAACAAAACAGAAACCCTACGGCCACATTTAAAACATACAAACAGAATGTGTTTATGTATGAGTGTAGTGGCAATGATTTCGAGCTTCAGCGTTATTTATGACATGTGCAGCCCAACCTTAAAAAATGTATTATGTTGCAATGTGATTTAAGAATCTCAAGATAGTTTTAGACGACCATACAGCGATGACATTTGGAATAGATAAATTACAATACACTGCGACTTTGTGACTATATATTTAAAAAAAACACTTGACACTGGCAAAATTGTCAACAAGACAGAATGCCATTATAGGAAGAAAAGAAGGAGAGTTTGAAGTCACATTATTTCAAAGGACACCATCACTCGATTTCAAACTGTGGAACAGGGGATTGAGGTTACTTTCGGACGTGAAGAACGTGCGAATGAAGTAAGATTTATGTTAAGAGAAATGTCGTGGGGTGCCATTTATGTCAATGACAAGATTCAAAACGCACAACTCATATTGAACAGACTATCCCTCAGAATTTATAATCTATTTATTCTGAAACTAAAGTTAATTCCTTTCTTCTGCTGGTTTGTCCTAACTATTATTTGTAGCTTGCAGCGCAGCGCCGCTGTTATATGTACTAAATAAAAGATATTTCACTGCAAATTGCCTCTGACAACTTACTTTCCTTGTAAAATCGATATTTTAAACAGTACGTCTAGGTTACGCCATTATGTAGATTCTTATATTCACTGCAATGCCCACAAACTACATGTAATAAATGTACAGTCAAGTAATTTGTTAATTCTAATATAGACACTTTTCAACAGTCAGTCTTATTTCGTGACTGTTGAAGTTGACTGAAGCTTGCATGAATGAGTAATATACTATGCCATATATACTATACTAGTAATATAATATAATATTCCCAACGTGCCAAGAATATGGCAAGGGCAAGAGACGCAGCATCAAATAAATATTGCTGTTTGTTCTCGCTCGCTTTGTAGATGTACTTGTCGATTGTGTTGATCCAATCTCTTTTATAGCTTTTTGAATGCCCGAACAAAACAATACTTGGAAGGTTAGCACCAGCTTTTTGCGTATTTGAGTCGCTGGTAAAACGTCACGTATTGGTGTATTTTATATCCCTAAGATTGTAAAAAAAAAAAAAAGTAACTGGCTTGTATACAAAGTTTAATTTAGGTATTTACCTAACTTATTGTATGTTTTTTCAGCTTTTATACCTAAACAGATAATTATATATCTACTAGCTGACTCGGCAACGACTCCGAAACGGCTGGACCGAGTACCTACGATAAAATTTTTAGGAAATCTTTAGATTGGCCTAGGGTAATCCTATGGAATTTGGAAGCGATCGGATTAACAGAACTTTTTTTTGCATCAATTAAATTTGTTATGGATATTGATTGTTTCTTAGGAACGATCATAGGCTACTTTTTATGAATGTACCTACTATGCGTGCAAAGCCGCGGGCAGAAGCTAGTAATTAATAAAAAGATAATTAGTAGTAACATAATCTGTAAGCGATATCCACTTTGTACACAAATATATCGAGAATGCAAGAAAATTACATTTTCATATATCAAGAATCAAAGCGCAAAACTACGCAAAAACAAGCAATAGTTTTCTTAAACGACCACTACTTTTTATTGCCGCCACGGCCCCAATAATACTATCAGCTTCCCTGAGGAGCAACTGCAAAATTCTCTGATGTTTTCATGATTATTATCTCAAAACAATTGTAGCTTTTAAGGCTGTGATTATTATAGTGTGGTTGTAAACATTATTACGTCGTTTTCAGACTGGCATGTGCCCCTGAGGGCCTAGACTAGACTACTTCTGTGGGCGCTCAAAGATCAAATTATATCAATAATGGCTGGTTTACACGAGCTTCGTAGCTAAGTGTTTAGTACTTGTCACAACACTAAGCCTTATATGTCAAGTGAGAAGTAACCGTTTACACGTTGGAGCTAGTTGAAGGTATTAGTGACCATGCGAAATGGAACAACCGAAGCCGCCTGATTTTGCGCAGTGTGTTTACATTATTTAAACATAATTATCTCAAACACGATCGAGGAGCTTGAAAGACGAGCATTATAAAAAAAAAAAAGTATTTATGAGGAAGTTAACGGCACATTTTTATATATTATTAGAAAAAGTTGTTTAAAAATAATACGTCAACAAACACGTGTTTTCACTTTCCGGTACAACTTGTCACTAACTAACTTGTCGAGCTGTTTACACAAGGTCATCAAGCGACAACACACGGTCAGGTATCGACTTGTCGTTTAGTAAATAGGGTCGATTTCTATTTACTTGCACCATTCACATATACTAATACTAAGCACTAATCTCACAGTTTACACATTGGGACTTAGTATTAGTGACAAGTACTAAGCACTTAGCTACGAAGCCCGTGTAAACCAGCCATAAGACATTAACATGTGATACGTGTCGATAATGAAGTGTGCATACAATTAGATCTTTCCACGAACGTGAAGGAAAACTAAGCGTATTGTACTTGTCTGGTCACTAAGCTAAGCAAAACCATTACCTATCCATATTGACTGACCTGTCAGCTCTGTTGGTAGTTGTTCTGCCTTCTGCGCTGTAGGTTGACGGTTTCATTCCCTCCCAGCACACACATTTGTGTGATGAACATAGATATTTAATGACCTCTGTGGCTCAGTGGGACAAAGACCAGCTGAGACGCAGAAGGTTGCGGGTTCGATGCCCGCCGCGAGACAAAATGTTAGTATGATTTGTAAATATTTGTCTCGGGTCTGTGTGTTTCTATGTATAATAAGTATGTATTTAAATAAAAAATGTATATAAGTAGTATATCAGTCATAGTATATTAGCTCTGCTTACTTTGAGGCCAGATGATGCTGTGTGAAATGTCCGGCATTATTATTATTATTATTTGATATTGGTTCTGCGTCTGGGTGTTACAATAGTACATTATGGTACTAGTGTGTAATGTTGGTGATTACCGCTGAGGCGCCATTGAGACCCGAGCCGTTAGGTGAGGGTCTTAAGAGAGCCGAAGACGGACGTTTTTCAACACACTTGTGAATAAAATAACAATAAAAACTCATTTTATTTAGTAGATAAAAAGTTTATTAAGAGAAACAATTTGTAAATGTGCAGTTAGGGTTTATTTTTAATTTTCCGCGCATAGGGTTTGCGCCTATTCTGCCACGTACAAAATGGGGAATTTAAAGTTTTCTTTTATTACAGAGAAAACAAAATTTATATTTGTCACTAATATTATATTTTAAAAAGTCACAGTTTGATTATGGGTGTCATTCTGTGCCTAATTGCGGTGACCATAGAGCCACTTTATGAGCAAGTGTGTTGAAAAGTATCTTATATACTTATGTTAATAAAAAAAAAAAGTATTCTATTAGTCGGCTGGTCACCATAATACTATTCTTAGTTTGGGGCTAGATGGTGTCGTGTCCATTGTCTATCAATATTTCTTTATTTGATATACATACTTATAAATATGAAGTTGTCTCTGAATATCAGTCTGCTTGTTCGTTAGCTTCTCATGGCTAAACAGCCGAACAGATCTCGATGAAGTATGGTAAGGAGATAGATTGTATCTTGAAGGATATGGCTACGGTTTATTCAGGTACCTACCACGCCTGCGAAGCCACAGGCAGAAGATAGTCTTTCATAATATACCAATACGCTTTTATTAACTAAACTGTGTTGCCGGCAACCTTGAATTATGTAAGAAAACTTTACAAGGTACGCTAAAATTCATCTTCCGAAAAATTTGCGCCGAAATTTCTGAGAAGTTATGTACGACGTCGGTATTCCGATCAATCATAATGATGGGAAATTCTTGTAAGATACTTTCGTGTTGCGTAAGCTTCAGAGTCTGAAATATTTAGTTCATAAAGGTCACGTCGATTATCTTACCTATTTCAAATTAAGGGTTGGTAGAAGATTGCGTGACCCAAGAGCTGGCTCTTATCTGACCCAGCGTATTAGCATTGCCATTCAACGAAGTAATGCAATATAGGTCGTTTTAAACAGTCCCTAGATAGCGCAACTGTTATACAAATAGTTTTATAATAACTTGAGGTCACTATCTGGTTGAAATTCGACCATAATTAATTAATAATTGCATAACAAAAAAAATGTGTGTAATTCACACGTGGTAGTAGTGAAACCTTTGTCCCTTTTTCGGTTCATCGACTTTCAAATCACAACGATGCTAAAGAACTGTTCACTTTAAAAAAATATTAGCATTTTGCACTCCTGCTCTATGTAAACTAAGTGTGCGAAATTACATACTCCTCCGTCCGCACAATTTTCGTAAAAAGGGGTACAAAGTTTTTGCTTCACGTATTAATATAATAATAATGTGTGTATCCTGTATATTTTTGTAATTCAACTCTCTAAGTAGGTATCATTGGATTGGTTATAATTACTGAAAATACAAACATTTCTCTTCACTCATTTAGCAATATACATATTTACCTACTTTCAAATATAAATAAGTTATACCGCACATTTCACAAGGCATTCTCGCCCCAAAGTAAGCAGAGCTTGTGTTATGAGTACCACGACTGAAGGTTATACTACTACTTTAATTTATTTCATTTCATTTCATTTCATTTTACTTATATTCTTTTATTTTCTTTTGTGAATACATGCATATTATACATTGAAAAATACCCCGACCTGAGACAAATATTTGTAGATCATACAAACATTTGTCCCACGGCGAGAATCGAACCCACAACCTTCTGCGTCTCAGGTGGGCCTTGGCCCACTGCGGCGTAGAGGTTGAAATGATTCTAATTATTCTTATACAGGGAGGCTTAAAATAGAGCTATCTGAAGTTAAATTATTTAAATCTATTAATGATTTAAGAATTGAAGAGGTTATTAGGCGTTCCTTATTTTAGTAAAAATTTTAAGTAATTAGAAATTTTACCCTGTATATTTGTCATATCTTCCTGGTGCAACCTCCCCTAGGGAAATAAAAAGATAGGTCAATTAACTTAACTTTATACTTTAATAACTCGACAACCGATTGACTTACTAACTCTGATGATGATGATGATGATGTCTTGACTTGGGCTTTCAAAGACGTCTCAACAACATGACTGTCCTAATCGAGTCTACATTCTGTATCTACGTACCTAATGTTTTTCGAGAGTACTCGTATATATCGTATGTATAATGTATTAACCTTTGTGCCCTCGGCTGGCCTTAACGGCTCAATGGATTCTGTTAGATGAGTAGCATTGGATTTGTCTTGGTCACATAAGTGTCAAAGACTACTGTTTCTACCGGAAAAAAAAGTTTTTCGTAGTATCTCTATTATTGTATTTCTAAACTACAATTAAAACAAGTATAATTTATATTCCTACTCATTATTATAAGATTTACACAACACTCTACAAAAATATCTCACAGGGTCTTTTGGCTGAAGGTTTCGACAGAATACCAGCACCTAGCCACCAAGTGGCGAGGCATATTATGCTGAGTCGAGACCTTTTTGTTACTGTGCCACTTTTGTGTATTCTAAAATATGTTTTTTTCTGTTTGTACTGATTGTGTGTGCTTGAGTAACAAATAAATGAGTGTCTATGTCTATGTATAAATAAGTATGCGCTGTCTTTCTCATTCTAATGTCAAAGGCTATTCTGCTAATGAGTTAATTATCTAGTGTGTATTTATAAGATACTAGCGACCCGCCCTCGCTTTGCACGGGTGCAATGTTATTACAAAATATACTACAGAATATCTAATGTGATTTGAAACTTCTAAAATTATCAGTGTTTCTCTAATATATTATGCATGTATTATAAATTTAAACCTTTCTCTTGAATCACTCCATCCATTAAAAAAAACCGCATCAAAATCCGTTGCGTAGTTTTAAAGATCTAAGCATACATAGGGACAGGCAGACAGCGGAAAGCGACTTTGTTTTATACCATGTAGTGATACCCTAAGACATATGCTATAAGTTGATTAGGTGTTGGTTATCCTACAGATTCCAGGTGAAGCTGCAGCATCAGGTGAAGGTTACTATGTTCCTGCATTACCGATGAAAGAACGAAGTAGAACATTTCGAATTGAACAGACCTGTGAATATTGCTCAAACCGCTTCATCAACAAGAAAATAGTTGAAATGGAAGAGAGATCGCTGGAATTTTACGTGATAACGTCATAAGAAAACATTGATGAAAAATTGCATACTTTCAACCTATTAAGGCTCGTAATCTAATCTAATATATAAAATTCTTCTGTCACGGGGTGCGTAATCGAACTCCTCCGAAACGGCTCGACCGATTTTCGTGATCCTTAGCGAGGATATTAGTCAGGGGGGAGAATCGAACAACATCTATTTTTCATCCCCCTAAATGTTAAGGGTGGTCCACCCCTTAATTTTTTTTTTTATTTTTCAGACAAAATTTTTTGTTTTTATTTTTTTATGATACATCATACAAAAATACATGCAACCCTAAATTTTCACCCCTCTACGATCAACCCTTATTTTACATACATGGCAAAACAACGTTTGCGGGGTCAGCTAGTATAATATAAAATATAAGGGCTCTATAGCTTGTTCCACGCTCTCGCTTGCACACTCGGCTCAGGCGGAATGTGACAATTTTTCGTGCGTGCAGCCGGCGTTCTACGATTTATAAGACGTTATCACGTCCAAAATTACATTAAAATCGGTTCATCCATTTGTGAGCTACGAAGCCACAAATATATAAATAACATAACACTCCTCTATTTGCTTCGAGAGATAATGACCGTAAATGAGGTTAATTGAACACTCGAACTTGTAGAAGTTACCTATGTTACTCCTATAAGCACAATCAGCATCCGTTTCATTATAAAACTTAAATCATTGTTATAAAGCTCAAGAATAAGTGTAAGACAGCTTTATAGAGGATTGTCACGCGCCACATGCGCCACACGTCCGCGCAAGGTCACCGCTATTAAGATATGTAATAGGAACGTAGCGTAAGAGAATCCCCCGAGGACTGTGTGATAGAGTCCTTGATTGTCAGAGCTTTATCACTGACATTCTTTTGTGAGATATTAGGGTGCGTGCCCACTCGTACCTAGTGCCTCGTACCTAGGGTTTAATTAATGGGTTTTATTGAACTTCAGTGTAGGTACTGATAATACTAATGGAGTATCTCCTTTTGAAGTCGCTCTAAAATGTTTTTATTGTAGGCTTTTTAGTATTTATCGTTTTTCGAAATTCGTAAACACCACTGGGAAGTCACAGGAAAGCAAAATACCGTAATTTCGTTTACCTGGATGACATATTTTTCCAGGTATTTTGATTTAAAAACCAAACTGCTGAACCGATTTTGATGAAATTTCTATGGGACCAAAATCAGTTTATAAATGACGGAAAAAAATACAACCGAATTGAGAACCTCCTCGTTTTTTTAAAGTCAGTTAATAAAATGACTGGCCCAGTCTGTCAACTCATACTATCTGGGTCAGAATGGGCTTCAACTGTCAATAATGAAGTCCCAGTCCATTAATATCGCTACGTTGTATTTGAGCCCCATTTTTAGCTACTATAGGATATATGATGAACACGGCTAGTAAGTCTAGGCTTTACGAGATTTTGAGTAATAGCCCAATTTAAAAAAAAAAAAACATTTTTTTTTTATGAAAACTTCTTTAGCGTGCGGTTACGATGACATCCCATGAGCTGTGTGTAAAAATAGATTTTTCTGGAGTGTTAACTTTTTTATGTTAAATAATTGTATTAATTCTAAAGTGTTTATGATCAAGAATTAAAGTTTAAATTGGTCAACACTAATTTACAATCCAAAAATAATTCATAAATAATAATGTAATAGCTCGACGATACAATTCACATGTAAGTACTTAGTTGTAGTTAGCACTTATATAGGCAGTCCCCAAAGACTGCACCGCAGTTTTTTTATATATTTTTGAACTACATAGATGGTATTGATTTAGTTAGGCACCGAATCAGTAGTCAATCTGGTCTGTAGTGACTTCAGAAGCCTTCTAAGTGCGTGCTCACACGCGCTTGTCCATTTTATACATCTCTAGCGACCCGCCCCGGCTTCGCACGGGTGCTATACTGATACTAAATATACTACAGAATGTCATACTTATTTAAAATACATACATACTCGTACATATTTATATACCATCGCGGAATTTCTTGTAGATCTTTTTAAGGTACACCTTAATACTGTAGAAAATTATTTTGATATATTTCGAAGTTCAGCAAGCGTTTGTAATGTAAGCGCAAAAAAAATTGTTTTTATTTACGACATCACATTAGGAACCTTTAAAATTGACAGTGTTTCTCTACTATATTATGCATGTATTATACATTATAAACCTTCCTTTTAAGTCACTTTATCTATTAAAAAATTTGTTGTCTGTAAAGTCGGTTTACGAACGATAGATAGATCTGTTTTGTTATGCGCTCTCGCTCCGATCGTAACGTTACAATGAGCGTAACGTTACAATGTGCGTAACGGGACAATGAGTGCAACGGGACAATGAGTCATTCTTTTGCGTGCAGCCAGCGTTCATCGATTTATTAGACGTTGTCACGTCAAAAAAACGCTTCAAAATCCGTTGCATAGTTTTAAAGATCTAAGCATACATAGGGACAGACAGACAGCGGGAAGCGACTTTGTTTTATACTATGTAGTGATGATAATATGTATTATTCTTGTCTAGACACAGAAAACATAAAAGTTCTAGTCGATGCGGGTCTATACGAGCTAAAAAGATTAAATGTTGTTTTTAGTAAGTTCCCCAGTCAATTTGACATTTGTTGTTGATAAATTTCAGAAACGCCGCGGGGCGTTCTGACAAGTTTCGAAAATACTCGTAGGTACTTCGAAAGTATGTAAACACGTACTTTTACTTTACATACTTTTATAAAGTAGCAGTATGAAGACCAGATAATATACTAGTTAAGCATACATTTGACAGAGATAATGATGATAATGATGCTAGTTTTAAATCATGTTTCGCTGAATTAACTACTAAAACTCTGTCAGTATTTTGTATATCGTTTGCTGGACACCATCTCAATCTTATAAACGTTTTGAGCCGAAATGCGACAAGTAAGATTATACCTTTCAAAATGTTTCAACACTTTTCAGTTTTGCTGAACTATTTATAAAGATTGTGATACAGTTAGTCATATATTGTTTATCGGATGACTTTGTAAACTGAATTATTGAGTTCGTAATTGAGACATGAACGCAACACCGTTTCTGAATGTAGTGTATATTTGGGTCAGTTGTTGAACTGTGAAATAGGAGTGGTTAAGTGAAGGCGTGAAAGTGGAACAAACAAATAAACAAAATGCTCGTGTATTTCTGGGCGCTATCAGCTTGGATGCGGAAAATGGTATTAAATAACATAATATATAAACGGAGTAGGTCATAGTAATGCTCCCACCCATAGGCACCCGCATATCCCCATCATAATCCGTATTTATCTACTAAGGGTTATGTTCGCATTATTTTCCCAATTAAATTTAAAAAAAAAGTTTTAAAAACTAAAAAGAAACCAACTTCATTGAATGAAATTTGAGCTTATAATAGATTTTTAGTGAAAAGTCGATGTATTTTGTATATATATAATATGGGTAGGCCAAATAAACCCACTGCTCCAATGAGACAGCGAGGTATCGAAGTACATGAAAACATCATCGATGTATAAAATTTTTTGATTTTCGTAGATTTTTCAGCTCGACCGATTTTGATAAAATTTATATGGGACCACCTGTGAAGTATACCACCTTTCAAACAAAAAAAGAATTTTTCAAATCGGTTCAGCCGTTTTCGAGTAATCAGTGAACATACCTACATAAAAAAAATTGATTCCGACGAATTGAGAACCTCCTCCTTTTCGATAAAGTCGGTTAATAAAGATAAACTCGCTATTCCCACTATTAGGCTCGCTAAAGTTTAAGTCTTTTATAGGGCAATGTGTACGCTTCTATAACAAGGTCCCAAAGCGACGTGTTAGATTTGTCGATTCGCAAATTTAAAAACGTAATTAAACAAAAACTGTCTATTAAAGCATAATATAAAATATCTGATTATTTAGATAAAAAAAAAAGCTTGGGATGAATCTGCTCCAACTCGACTCGGCATCCGTAACAAAATTGTCAAGGATCACACAAAAAAGTGTTAAGACCAGACAAGTTTCTTGTCGGATTCACCGGCACCTAGATTCACTATCATGTAAGAAGACGATTCAAAGTGGCCCTTGTGATTTTATTGAATAAAGAAAGTTTTTTTTTTGTATATTTGTATTGTTCCTATTATTCAATAATAATAAAAGCCTGTACTAAAAAAAGTATATAAACTAAGATCAAAGAATTGCACGAGCTCTGTGATTTAAAACAATTTGAATAAGTACCTTAATGAATCTCAAAAATTCAAAGCCAAGCTTCGGAAAAGGCAGACTAATTTAATTCACCGTCAAGGATTTAATAATACTTTTTCAGCTCTAAACAATTTACAAACTCGAGAACGGCATTGGCAGACATTTTTTTCACATTTCGCAAAGGGCCGGCTAGTAGGTACTCTGTCGCTACGTGACGGGTTTTACGTGAACACTGTACAGCGCAATCAAATTATCATATCGTAGAGAAACTCGTAAAAAACGAGGAATTTTCATGATAAAAAACCTTTGAATTCAGTGGGTTGTGAATTTACTAGCTGAAAAAAAAATTGCTTAATATTTTAGAGGCGAGCTGACGAGTTCGGTTGGAAAAGCAAAGCAAGCAATCCTACAACTAATGCCCTATTCCAATAAAAATAAATTATCCATTAGTAACAAACTATCCGTCAGTCGATTGCTGTATGAAAATTTTTTGTATTATTTTTTGTATGAGAACGGACTATGTCCATTCTCATACAAAAAATAACTTATGGATACTATTAATTTAAATTGTTGTTTGCTTAATACAAGAGTTCGGATCACGTAGGAAACTGTAAGCTGCACCAAGGTACGCGATCTACAATCTATCCCTCATTATCACACAAGCTCTGCTTACTTTGGGGCCAGATGATGCTGTATGAAATGACCGGCATTATTATTATGATTTCTGAGTTGTATGTAAAAATGGCCACTTTATCTTTCTTTACATACCCTAAATGCAAGAAAATGTATATGATCCCAGCAGAAAAGAGATTTCTCTCATGAAACTCCATTCTTTATTTATATAGCTACCTGTCCTACACGCAAGTGGGTAGTAGACCGTGAGTTATGATTGTGTTACGCAACGGAAAAGCATTTTTATTGCCGAGTTTGCACAAATATAACTAAGTACTCGTACATACGATGCTTCGTTACTTAAATATCGTTTAGATGGTTCAAGGTTTGCGTATGATATAGCGTCTATCGAGGTTGTTAGAAGAAACAACGCATCATATAATCGGGGTTAATTATGTTAGTTACGCCGTTATTGTAAAAAAAAAGCCCAAAGAGACAGAGCATTAGCCCATTTTTAACCGACTTAAAAATAGAAGGAGATCCTCATAACACCGCTATTTATGAACCGATATGAAAAATCGTTTTTTTCATGTGTACGGATATACTTCCCGTTGGATCTCATAGAACTTATTTGGTTAGTAGTTTGGGTTTTAAATCCAAATATTTAGAAAAAATATGTCACCCATGTAAACAAAATTTCGATATTTGGCTTACCTGTGACTTTCCAGTGGTTTACAAATTTCGAAAAACTTTTTAGTACAAACGGTTTTTTTTAAAGTTTTGAGAACGTAATTATGTAAAGTGTTTACTTAAATTGATTCCTATCATAAGAGATGTGCACACTGCACGTAATCTGGTTAACATGTTCATCTTAGCCCTATAAAGCCCATGTACCTAAACATTGGCTTTATACGGCTTTTGACAACAAAAATGCGCTGCCTATATAATCTCTTTTCTCTTTTTTAATAGATGGATAATGCACACACACACACCATCTAGCCCCAAACTAAGCATAGCTTGTATTATGGTGACCAGATGACTGATAAAATCTCTATTAATATTATGTAAAAACAACTCTGTCTGCCTGTTTGTTTGCTACGTTTTCAAGCCTAAACCGCTGAACCGATTTCGATGAACTTTGCTATAGAGATGGATGGGAGTCCTTGCAGAAGGACATAGGCTACTTATTATGTAGGTACCATCCCTACGAAGCCGCGGGCGGCAGCTGGTACTTATATAATTGTCAAATACATAATTATGATACTTTATAAAAGCCAAACACGGAACAAACATTTACAATGTTCATCACAGAAATGTTTATCCTGGAAGGGAATCGAACCCTCGACCTACAACTGATACTAACTGAGCTGACAGGCCAATTAATATTGTTTTGAAGATCCAATCCATTTGAATTATTAGTTCAATTATTGTAATAATTCCACATAAATAGTATCTGTCGACAATAATAACCTACCGAGCGGTTCTCTCAACAAGCTTAACTGAGATCGCTCTCAGACATCGAGTGCTTCACAATAGCTGCAAGCCAGCGGGTAAAATGAGGTCGAATAATAATTTATATATTTTTAACCCTATACTCTGAATATCGCCTGTGGTTTAATAAAATACTCTAATTGCGATACATGAGCTATTTGTCGTTGATGAGGTTCGAATAAGGTATCATCAAAGCCAAGGTCTGATAAACTGACAAGAAGGTACCTATAAGGATATTGCTTCTGATCTCCAGTACAATAAGCGGTTTGTTGTTGATAAGTTCCGTTTGCTATCCTCAAAGTCCATTTTCCCTTACGTGTACGTCGCGATGCGTTGGCATTCACCCATTCAAAGTCAAAAGTCATAACATATTTTATTCGACTAGAGAAATGCGACCTCTAGAAGAGAACATCCGGACAGACGCCGGCCGGACAGACATACGAAAGCATTTTCGCCTAAGCTGAAATGGAGACACTCGCAGCCCGCTCGGTCAAATACGCTTTCTTCAAAAAACTACCCTATATGTAAGCTTTAAATTTGAAGTATTCTCCATCGTCTGATCCTCATCAAATTTATATTTGACAACTTCGAACGTACACACTATTAGATATTATATTAGCAGCTATTACTATAGAGTAATGAGAGTAGAGAATTTCCTTTTTTAAAAGTCTATGAAAAAACCTAAGATGCCTATGGTACTCGTATGTTTGGTAAATCATTGGTACTTTGTTATTAAACACCTGGTGTAATAAAGTATTTTAAATCAAATTTAGTGCTGCTGTCTGGTTATTATAAAGCATGCACTGTTGCCACAGAATATTTAAATTACTGTATAAGTTTGTTTATTTTCTTTTAGATAAAAATAGTACAGCATCTGCTGTTGAAATAGTTTTGTTTTATCGAGACGGATATCGTCAGTGATTGGTCTAGAAAACTGATGCAACAGCATCTAATTTTGGTTTGGCGTACTCTGATATTTAAAGTCCGATGGCACGATAACCTAATTTTTAACCAACTTCCAAAAAAAGAAGATTCTAAATTCGTTAGTTTTGAGTCAAAAGATCTAAAACTAATTATTTTCAATTATGCTAATTCATTGTTGGAATAACCAACAATGAATTTGTATTGTTGCCGAATTGAGAATATTTGTTTTAAAAGAAAAAAAAAATATTATAGTATTCAAATACTTACGAGTTTACACAATCTTCTAATGCACTAAATATGATCTGTTGGAATTTTAATTGGGTTAATCTTTTAGCGGTCTTCACACTAGACAAGCCTGCATCGTGAAGAAACGATTTACATACGAGTTATATTATATTGTCAGTAACCTCGGTCAGCAGTAAGAGTTGAATTTTAACAAATTATACAAATTATTTATATTATACACAATTATGTACTACTAGCTGCTGCCCGCGGCTTCGCGCGCGTGGTACCTACATTAAAAGTTTGCCTATGTCCTCCAAGGTCCCATTTATCTCTATACCAAAATTCATCAAAATCGGTTCAGCGGTTTATGCATGAAAACGTAACAAACAGACAGACAGGCAGAGTTACTTTCGCATTTATAATATTTGTAGGGATTATTTCGCCCCGAATTGATATTGCGTGAGGTCCGAATTACGAGTAGGTATATGTACAAGTACCTTGATGTAACCCACAACGTCTGTATAAATAAGTTAAGGTAATTTGGGTAATAATTATTGGCCGAAAAATGGAACTTGAGAAGGAGAACGCATCAGCTGTGCGCTTAACCTACAGTGTTATGTATAAAGTGTGCTGTTATATAAACTAATTTAGGATATAATGTTAATGTTGCTTATTACCAAGGAGATGTCATGTTACACATCATATGCAACTACTGTAAGGCTCACTCGTTTTCTATTATTAGAGAACGCAAAATAAGTAGCTTCTAAAAGTTTAAGGTGAGCGAAGCGCGCCTGAATTTTCATTGTACTAAGAAGCGCGCCTATTTCTCATACATCATAATCTTGACACTATCGCACTTCACACTAACATATTTTGATGAGTGTTTGATACTTAAAAACATTGTACTCTTAACAGCAGAGTCGATTTCAGAGAAATATGGTTTAAAAACTGCACGATGATATCGAACATTGCTTCACTTACCTGTCACTGTTATTAATAGTTCTGTGCTAGTATATACCACGACATTACCGTACCGAAATTACCGTTCGTGGCAGGGACCGGTGTAAACCGTGTAAACCTGATATCTGAAATATCGTCTGTATTGATAACATGAATGGTTTCATCATTAAAATGATAAACAAAACTGGAAGCAATTCTGTAAAGTGAAAAACGAGAGTATATTCTGTAGATAAGTGGTTTCAATTTTGTCTTTTTATCAATGTCGATAAAAAGCGCGTTGCGCATCGTATACCATTATAATAAGTTATAGCTTTTAAAATACTCTTAACTAGAAGTAATAAAAATACCGACATTTTGAAGCAAAAGTTTTAAGCTCGGTAAGGCTTGCGGTAACTCAATTTCATTTCAGCTTTTCGCTACTCTAAAACAATCACAGTCATTCTGTAACCGACATCTGTACAAAATATATTCTTTAATATAATCAACGCTGCTTTTTAACCTACTTTGTCAAAAAGGAAGAGGTTCTCAATTCGTCGGAATCTTTTTTTTTGTACGTTCACCGACTACTCGAAAACGGCTGAACCGATTTGAAAAAATCTGTTTTTGTTTGAAAGGGTATAAATTCACAGGTGGTCCCATATACATTTTATCAAAATCGGTCGAGCTGAAAAATCAACGAAAATCTAAAAATTGTATACCTATTTAAAAAAAATTATATATATTATAAAATTGTATCGATGAGGTTTTCATGTACTTCGATACCTCGCTGTCTCATTGGAGCGGTGCGTTTATTTGGCCTACCTATATTATATATATACAAAATACATCTACTTTCCACTAATTATGTATTGTAGGCTCAAATTTCATTAAATGAAGTCGGTTTCTTTTTAGTTTTTAAAACGTAATTATTATCTAGATGCATCGTCTTCTCTGACGCGATCCTCACTTCCTCGCTCGACTTATCTATCTGCCATAAACATACAGAAATCATACGAGCTTCTCATTAACTTTGCTACTATATGATATGCTATAACAATAACCCATTTGCTTGCCCAAAAGCGATTTGTGATCATGCCACGCTACACTGTTCAACGGAAATTTAGCAGTGAATGGCATACAAAACAGCTATTACTGAACAAACGAATTAGTCAGACTGAAATGTAGACTATCTGATGCTATTACGGTCGGAGTTATTGGGTTGGTGTGTACGTGTTCCTTTGGATTGATGTTTCATGCTGCTTTTCAATTCAATTCCGCGCTGGCTTCCGCCTTCGAAATGGCAAAGTAAAACAACGTGAAGAAATCGGCTTATCGAAACACCAAAAAGATCATTCAATTTTTGAAAACCCAGTGGTTCGATAACTCTAGAGTTATAAGATAAGATAAGAGTTTATTCAATAACAATTTTTTCATTGTGTCTGAAATACTTAAGCCTAAAAACATAATAATAATATAAAAGAGTAGCATGTATGTCAATTAATTACAAATAATCACATTTTTCTTAATATAAAGTCATCAACTGTATAGAAGCACCCATCCAGCAAAAGCTTTATCAATGCAGACTTAAATGTAGTGGGACTTTCTATGATTTTCATAGCCACAGGAAGAGAGTTGTACAGTGTAACGGCCTGATATCTACAACCATGCCTAACAATATTTAACTTCGGACACAGTGGGGTCGCAAGATCTTTTCTCCTTGTATTTAATTTTGTAACTCTTTGTTCTTGTGTTTCATACTTTGACGGATGTCTGAGAATGTCCATAATAGCTACAAGGATATATAGGCTAGGTAGAGTCAAAATATGAAGTTCCATTAAATGATTTCCACATGATTCCCATGATGGTATGCGTACCATGGTACCTATTGCACGTTTCTGAATTGTAAAAGATCTATTCATATTGTAGTCATAGCTGTTACCCCAGAATTTTACACTATATCTCAGTCTTGACTCCACAAGAGCATAATAGGTCGTTTTCAGTTGTTCCATACTTACTTCGTCTCTAAGACTCCTTAATGCCTAACAAGCCGAACTGATTGCGTTCTCTATTGCCTCTAGCTCAGGTTTCCAGTTTAAAAATTGGTCAATATGGACTCCAAAGAATTTCACGCTATCCACAAACACCACTTTAACTCCATTACTGAAAGTTTCAATTTTATCTTGCTCACGTGCGGTAGATCTAAACAAAATAGCACTTGTTTTAGCAATGTTAAGTTTTAGATTATTAACACAGAACCAATTATTAAATGCCGCAAGTGCGTTGTCAATTTTTAGATCTTGGATATTCTTTGCTGAGATTATAGCATTAGTGTCATCTGCATAAACTACTAATTTAATTCCTGGTATTCTATTACTAATATAGCTTATTAGATCGTTTACAAATATTAAAAAGAAAATAGGTCCCAATATTGATCCTTAAGGAAATCCTCGTCTTACACTGACTAGTTCTGACGAGTTTACTATTTCTAGCTCTTTCACGATATTCTTTATTTCAATGACTTGCTTTCTATTGTTTAGGTAAGATCTTACTATGCTTAGAGCAGTCCCCCTTATTCCATAAAATTCTAGTTTGGCCAAGAGTATCTCGTGGTCCACAGTGTCAAAAGCAATTGATAAGTCTAAAAATAGACCTGCCACTTTAAATTTACTATTTAAGTTGTCAAGTACTTCTTTTATCAGCAAATCAACCGCGTCCACAGTTCCGAGCCTCATTTGGTAGCCAAATTGACGTTAATTAAGAATTTTATGTTGGTTAAGGTGTGTCACAATCCTATCTTTTATGAGTTTTTCATATAACTTTGATATCTCGGACAATGGTGGTGGTAATAAATGGTCTAAAACTCTTTGGGTAATTTTTTTACCTTTTTTATGGATTGGCAAAACTCTTGCGATTTTCAGTTGATCTGGAAAGATCCCCTGATCAATGCAGTTATTTAGTCTAATTGAAAGTTTAGAAAGTTTAGTATTCAGTTTAATCGAAAGTCTTTTTGTGGTAATAAGAGTTTTTTTGTACAGTTTTAAATATGTATTTCGGTATGTAATGATTGAGTCATGACAAGTTATTTTGTTCAGGGAATTCAAAAACCTCTTCATCTTACTAGAAGTTTTAATCCCTTTGGAGATCCATGTGATTTTATTTTGTTTCTTGTGTTTGTTCACTTTAATTTTTATCTTTTTAAAAGTTGTTTTAAATACATTTTGAAATCTGTTTAAAAAACCATTCACGTTACAGTTATAAAGATCTACTTTCTGTAAGCTTTTCCAAAACATTGTTCTATTCTTCTCAGACAAAATTTTTATAATATAATATTATAATATAATAAGCTGCTGCCCGCGGCTTTGCAAAATTACAGCCGTGAAAAGGTAACATACAGACAAACAGACAGATACTCGTAGAAATACTTTCGAATTTATTAGTATGGAAGTAAATCCATACGATTTGGACCAAACTTCAGTTTACAAAATACATTCATCAAAGTAATTATATGAATAATTTTACAAGATAAAGTTAAATAATATATATATAGATATTACACATAACATCTAGCCCCAAACGAAGTATAGCTTGTATTATGGTTATTGTTACATAGGTGATAATGAATCTATGAATTCTATAAAACCCTAAACCCTGTTCCGTAGCAAAATTTTAGTAATCCGGAATGGATGTTGGATGGGCTAATTGGAATAGGCATGCGAGGACAAGCGTAATTGCTAGGATTGGGCGGAAACAGATGACCTCAGCTTATAGGTGACCGGCTGGCAGCAGTAGTGATTCCACAATAACGGTGCACGAGGGTATATTTTTATAAATTGAAATTAAAATGAAGGCTATTGATGGTATTCCAAACTTGTGACTGGCCCTTAGCAATAGCATAAATATATATATACTAGCTGTCCCGCACGTGACTTCGTCCGCACGTTTTAAAAATAAAAATAAAAACAATAAAACAAAAATTGTTTAATTGTAAATCTAAACCATTCTTTTGACGACCTCTGTAGCGCAGTGGGCTGAGATCCGGCTGAAACACAGAAGGTTGCGGGTTAGATTCCCGCTGCGGGACAAATGTTTGTATTATCTGCAAGTATTTGTCTCGGGTCTGAGTGTTTCTATGTATAATATGTATGTATTTACAAAAAAAAACGTATTTAAGTACTTAGTATATCTGTCATTTGGTACCCATAACACAAGCTCTGCTCTTACTTTGGGGCCATATGATGCTGTCTGAAATGTCTGGTATTATTATTATTCAAGAATCCAGTTGAACACAATTTTGATGAAATTTTTCGTTTCGAGAATGGTTTAGATTTACACTTTTTTTTTCTTTTTAAAACGCGCAGACTAAGTTGTGAACGGGACAGCTACATATATCTTCATTGGGCCCCTAGACTGGTATCTGTCAATTCTTGGTCAACTCATACAAATGACGGATTGGGCTCCATGTGTCAACAATTACTCCTAAGCCAGGAAGTGATAATAGTGCGAAGCATGTAGAAATAAATTATTTGATCTGAAGTCACTAACTAGTAAAGAGTAATATATAACATTCATCTAGTGAATCTTCATCAGGGTGAGTTTGATCCTCGGTCCCTCGTTGCCGCTCGAGTTCACGGTTCGCTCTCAACCTCTAGATGAATCGAAACAGCGTCGGTGCCTCCATCGACAAAATAATTCCCCGTGAGTAAACCCCGAGATTTTCAAAATGTATGTAGGTGTGGTTAATAAAAACAATGAGTGTTTAGAATATATATCAAAATAGCCATGTACGACGCGTACGATGAAAATGAAACGAGCCAGATGGATGTTAATGAGCTGTGCCGTATTGTCGGGAGAGTTGGTGTCAGCCGGAATACCAGAAGGCGCATAAACTCAATCAAATTAAGCAGACCAACGGTTTGCATACGGCCTGTGCCCGGGCTACGGATTAGGGACCTGTGATTAGCCCAATTGCCCTGATTTGGGTTTGCGGTCCGTTTGGTTCCCATTACAGATTGTTTATTCGGCGAATGAGAACTTATGCTCATTACATTTGCAATTATTACCACTGAAATATTAAAATGGTATACACTTTATTAACGAACATTATTAAGCTTGTGTACAGTGAACAGCTATGATCCATTTTAAATACGAACGCCCGGTTTCCAGAACGAAATTTAAACTCAAGTAGAGTTTTGTTTTGTTTTAACTAAGTTTTGTTCTGGATTTCGAAGCGAAAAAAATATCGTAATTCTCTTGACTAGATTAGTACTAGAAAACTATTTTCTTTTTAATAATACCTACCCTAGAGTGCGTATTCTTAATAAAGGTCTATACCTCACTTTTCAGTTTCAAGGACAGATTTAAGCATTTTTTCCTGAAGAAGGTAGAGTAGGGATTGGCACTAGTCCCTCAAATAAGCCATACCTCACGGATGGAGGGTGCACTGTCAATCTAAAGAAACACTAGCGGTACTTACCTAGTAATAAACTACACTTTGTTTATTTGAGGAAAAATCCTGACCAAATTCACTTCTAAATTCTAAACTCACTTCTTAATTCACTTTTACTACGTTTAGTTTTGAATTTTATAAAAAAACCTTTTCTCTAAAAAAAGGTAACATTTTTGCAGTTATAATATTAAAGTTTGCTGAAATGTTTTAAAAACTGCTTATAAATGTAAACGAGCCTCTTAACGCCTGAAGTAACGAGCACTCGGTTAGACACAACCATTTTAGTAAAACCTTTTCATTCGTAAAAGCTTGTGTTCACATTGCTTAAAACAATTGTAAAATAATTCGAAACGCGTCGCTCGATGCCACCTACCTAGTTGGCGAGGCAAAGGATCCAAATAAACAGTCGTAACAAAAAGGACGCAAATAGAGATTTTCACTAAAACTCAGTAGGTATTATGCTCTCATTATTGTGTTGTTGTAAAGTATCACAAGTATCATAAGTATGTAGATATTTGCACAAGTATTCTATCTGTCATCAGGTTTCCATTTTTATGGAATAAGTACGACATTATGCAATGATTTAGGAGCTTTTCCGGCAAATGACTACAAAGTTACTAAAAAAATGTATCTACCCACAGACCTTAAAGAAAATAAATATTTTTGGACAACTGACACTACCTAGTCCATATGTAAGCAATGCAAATATTTTCAATGGAAATATTTTCAAACATCATAAACCAGATAAACTCATAATTATATCACGGTAAATATCCCGTTTCGAGTTAAAATTATGTTAAAATAATAGTTGTTGTTGATAGTTTTAGAAAGACGGTTTTATACATGCATAAAAGTTCAATTGGTTCGCGTACGCTCACTAATTGCTTTGAAACGATGAGAGAGAGTTTGAACAAGTAGTGCAGAGTTACAATCATTATAATAACGTGTTATGAGTGTTATGGAAAAATTTAAGCTTTTATTTAAACCACTACAAGGTTTTTCTGGCTTTTTAGCCTTTTTCAGCATTTTGCGTCCTTTTTACGATCTGTTTTTTGCGTTATGCGAACTAGAGCGTCCGATTTCGATTTTTTGCCCAAAAAAGTTTATGAATTTTTTGCTGGAGTATATAATCAAATGTGATATGGACTTCAACTAGGGATATTTGATAGCTGATATTTTGACATATATATAGGTAACGAAGATAAACTTCGTAATCGTGACAACTTTATTATCTATCAAACAACACAAACAAAACCACGGACATGAGCTAATTTTTTAACGATAATATAGGATAGAACCACAGAAGAGTCACACCTCGCACTTCAAAGACGTCGCTCCGTGTAAGCGCAGCCATCTTGAGCAAGGCAACAAAAGGTTGCTGGAAACAATCTAATTAGTTAAATGAACTTAGCTGTTCAGACCCTTATGACTATAGGCATAAGGTAGAGTAGAAAGTGGGTCGGCTCGATTGGGAGGTCGATGTATCCGTACTTACGGTTACTTAGGTTAATGAGATAGAACAGCTATCTAGAATTTATCAAACGTCGAAAATACACAATTTATATACATAATTTATACCGAACAGTTTGGGGCTGGAACTCGAGAATTTACAAGACCTGAAAACCTTTGGAAGCTCATGTTCCAAAGGTTATGTTTAAGGCTTATGTTCTAGCTATGTCAAGGCGTTATTGTTTTGATACTTTTTTGAGATGCTGGATGAAGGGGATGTTCAAGCAAAAAAGTGTTATATACATAATCTGAATCTCGAAAACGGCTCGAACGATTTTCATGAAATTAGTAGGCAGAGGGTTTCGGGGGCGATAAATCGATCTAGCTAGGTTTCATTTTTAGAAAACGTCGTTTTATCCGTGTTTATAAAACACGGTCATCGGTAAAATGTCTTTGTTTCTTTGTTTATTTGTAACGTTTTCAGGCTGATTGTAATGACATTTGGTAAAGAGATTATATCTCGTATTGAGATTGTATCTTCGACTAGGACACTAGTTACTTTTTAAGTAGGTAAATACTACGCGCGCAAAGCCGCGGGCAGAAGCTAGTTCCTTTATAAACTGAAGCTTCGGAACAAAAACGAAAAAATACACTTTGTCAGTTTATAAATAAACCACCAGGTGGGCCATAGGCACGTTTGCTTACAAAAAAATTCGTTTTTTCAAAGGTTTATCGAACTTTGTGCTTCTTTATGGAGCGGATTATATTATTTGTACCAAAACTATTAGCTCAATGGACCGAACGTGATTCCGATTCGATAGGCATGGACATTGGACATAAACCTTGCTGGTTTAACGGAAACCGGATTAAAGGTTAAAGTCGATAGATAAAAGCCAGCCATACAGTTTGTTTGACGAAGCTTTAACCAATGGATAACTCAATCACTTTGGATTCTAAAATACAGCCTTACATCCTCAAAGTATCGTAGAGATAGGAGATGCGTACAAAAATCTGATCTGGACAGATGCGTATCTGTCGTGTTATTTTGTTTGTTTTTTTGATGTCTGACTGTCCAAAAAATGAGTCTTTTTGCAGAAGAGCACAATGGATGTACTGTCACAACTTGAATCCGCATCCAATCAGCAGTCAGAAATCCCCAAATCTATTTTACCTATACATACCTATCTGGATTTTTGCGACCGCATCTTTAGCCCTCCTTTTCCTTACATTATCCGGGTCATTCCTTGCCCTTTTCGTGTCACATCACCGCAGATAAGAGATCGGCCTAGCGATACGGAAAATCCGATTTTTTGGACCATACCGGTCTTAGGAATGTCTTTTTGTTGGTGAATATTACGGTCGGGTATCAAATGGGATCTGCGTTAGTCAGGGAAGTACAAATACGACGAGCACTGCTCTGGTACGATCACAGGCGGTCTAGTGGTAGTTTAGTCTAGGCGCCTTTAAATCTTAAGATCGTTGGATCGATGGATTTGGATGGACCGATGGTTTTTTTTATATGTATATGCTTTTTACTAATATTCTCAAACGTTGAATTTAAACATCGTCAAGAAACCCGTGTGTCATAAATACAAATACAAATACAAAACTTTCTTATTCAATAAAATCACTTTGAATCGTCTTATTACATGCTCAAGAAGAATCAGGCAAGAAACTCGTCTAGTCTAATAGAACTTAAAGGTTAGAAGACATGCCAATTAAACAAAAGAAACCTTTGAGGTGCACTAAAATCTTTTTAACACACTGTTTCCAAATAGACTAATGATACGATAAGAAGAAGTACAAAGTTTCAGGGACTTCCGGTCCTTTTACAAAATTTCAAAGCGATTGATGGTGTTCTAAAGAAAGTAACTGACCAACTCTGTTTGATCAGTCTGTATTAAATACCTTGTTGAAGATCTGTGTCAGAATCAAGTCTTCAAGTGTCAAAAATGAATTCTATTACCATCGCCACTATGCAGTTAGGTAGGCCTAATTCTGTCTCCGGTTCGTATCTGCTTAAAAATGAATCGAATAATGGTCGTTGATGACTGTTCATTACTAGTATGAACCCTAAGCACAGTCAATTGATACGTAAAATTAAACAAAATCGTGTTTAAGTAAGTACATAATTATGTACAAAGTGTGTTCCATTTTGTGTCGATTCGATTGATGGTGGATTTCACAGATCTGTCCATCTTCCTGACTGATGCTGGCGCCTGAGTGCTCCAAGATGAAATGTTTGGTATCTCTATAGTGAAGAGTCTATACTTAATGAAAATTTGTGAAACGTTACCTAATCATCAATTTCTTTAACATTTCTTAGCTCTTCGTTCATGTTCATTAAGATTCGGTGTTTCTGAATTTAATAATCATAATAATAAATATTTGACGACCTCTGTGGTGCAGTGGCGAAGGCCTGCCTGAACGCAGAAGGTTGCGGGGGTCGGTTTCTGCTGCCGGTCAAATGTTTTAATGATCTGCAAATATTTGTCTGGCGTCTGGGTGTTTTTACACAAAAAAGTGGTATATCAGTCAGTGGTTCCCATAACACAAGTTCTGCTTACTTTGGGGTAGATGATGCTGTGTGAAATGTCCAGAATTATATATTTATTTATTTTGGTGGGCAATTCACACACCCTCTAGACCCAAACTATGCATTGCTTGTACCTTGGGAACCAGATGACAGATGATAAGTAAAATATTTACAAAATCAATATTTTTACAAAGGGCTATTACTGTTTGTTCTCTGCCTTATTTATAATTGTAAATTGCAATCTAAATTCATTAGCACAGCTTCCGTTTCATTTAGCACTTGCGTGTTAAAAATAAAACTAGCTGATCTCTCGATAATACGCGGCAGACTACCATTTCACTGTTTTATGAGTAGTCACCTTTACGCGCGTTAATACCGTCTATACACAACGGAGCCAGAACCTTGACATGATTCCAGTCTTCTCGTCCTCAGAATATTAATCACAACCAGAATCCAAACAAATCATACGCCGAATCCATCCTTATTAAAAGTAACTATATTTTTTTTCACGCTATGAATTTTATCAACGAAGAAGAAAGTACAGCGCGGAAAAAATCGCATGTGTCAGCTGAGCGCGTTACAATGACCAAAATACTGACAACGACTCAAGGTTGAACGCTCGCATTCTATAAAATGGCCGTAACGACTCGTCGGGCGATTAAGATACGTCGCGTCAAAGTTTGTCTCGGGATATGATATATTATAATTAGAAGTGGCTACTCACCGTGGTCGGTCGACCGGGCCCTCCACACACACCAGCTCCAAGCACAATCACTATCAGTGGGTCAACGGCAGCGGCAGGAGAGTAACTGGCGAGTACGATCAGCGCGGCCAGCGAGAGCGGCGTGCGTCGTCGCGAGGCGGGCGGCGGCGACTGCTGGGGCGTCTCGGCGGCGCCCGCCTAGCCGCCGCCACCGCCCGCCCCGCGCCTTATCACACGAATTAAATTTATTTTATGGCTAACCGGCCTGACGATGAGATATCCATTGAAATTTTCTCGTATAACGATGGGGTTATATATGACTTAAGTGGTGTTTGGTACGTTTTTCCGCACCGTTGCTCTTATTGCATCGTTCCGAATACTCACGATGATTAATTTATTATTGTTGAATCAAAACGAGTTATCGCAAGTGTTAATTGAGGGAGCTGGAGAACATGTTCACTAGAAGTAATGAAAATCAGTTTTGCAACCTCGTTTGATCCTGGGGTTTTCCTGGTCGCTTTTTCTTTCCTGCACCGACGATAATACTTCCTTTGTGCCGTATTAATTAATTTTCTTTCAATCTAGATATTAACTACGAAGCGAGCTCAATGAATTAAGTCTGAAAGCTTTTTCTTTTTAATATAACGTGCGATGACCTCACGCCCTGCTGGGAGTTCTAACATAAAATGTATAGGATATAGGTATGGTATACCTATTTAGGTATAGGTATGGCCGCCTTGTTAAAAGAGGCGACTGATGGACGCCTGTGAGTGTTGTCAGTCCAAACAGCGTGATTTCCATGCTGATTTCTAACTACCAAGCATTATAATATTTGCACAGACAAACCGTTTTCGATTATAATAATATAGCAATTGGAATAATAAGTGGTAATTTCGATTAAATCACGTTTTGCATTTTACTAGCACGTTGACAAATTACTTCATAAACTTAGTCACATCAAACGCTGTCCCAAATGCTTTTAAAATGTTTCTTGGCAATTTCGCGAACAATGTTTTTTCGAACTTCACGCGGTGCTGTTTCAATCAAATGAATATAAAAATGGGTCAGAAATGTCAAACGCAGTCTAGAGAGATGTTGAAATGAAATGAATCATTCAAATAGGACTGTGCTGTTTATTATTCTTCTGAAAATTTCCTATACTTTTAAGACGGATTTCGTTCAGAACTAAAAATCTATGTTATATTTGAGTTTTTTATTGACTGACTTCTCAGCTTAGTTGGTAGTAGCTCTAACATCTATTCTGTAGGTCAAAGGTTCGATTCCAAGGATTCGCTATGCAAATAAGGTAGAGAGATGGCATGCAAAATTGAAAATTAATTACAATTTATCAATATTACATTTTGAAAAAAAATAAGATTTCATTTCATTTCATTTATTTGCTTCAATGTACATTCAGCTTAGGTGTCACAAACAATGCTGTGAGTATAGTAACATTGTACCCTGTGAGGGCGTTGCACAATAAGTATAATTAGTATGGTACATCGAGATAAATTCCTAATTAGATAATGTTACGAAATACGTCAAAACTCAATAATTTACAAACAAGTCAATAATACTTAAAATAAGTGTATATCTGTTTGAATGTCAATAATCATAGATTGTTTTATGTACATGGTGACAATTCGGTTGGTTCATTTCTAAAATTAGGAATTGTCTAAAATATATTTTAGTTAGTCATAGCATTTGTAAAACTTATTCGGTTGGTACCATCTAACTAAATTAGTAAATATTAATTATATTAGATAAAATTAAATTAGAATAAGTTGATAACAGCAGAATACCAAAGTTTCATTTGAAAGTAAGAAAGAAAATACATTTATTTGCGTGTAGACAGTGTGGACAGTTAACAAAGATGCATAGTTACAGAGACAGATGACAAATACAGAAATACTTATTTACTAATTTAAAAAAGAAAACAACTTAACTTAAACAATCAAATAAGTACACACACGTTAAGGTATTACAGAAGTGTGTATCTCCCGGCATTGACCATCTATACCTGCCTCATCGCAAATTGGCGTCCAACTCAGCATTAGTTGTGTTGTAGCAACACAACGCTGATCTTCCGTTGGAACCAAAAGCCCAGAGCGAAATCACGGATGTCCGCTAACAATATAGAGATATGTAATTACATATATAAAATAATAACATATACTTATATTAAACAAAACAGATAAAGTGTATCATCACATTTGACATTCTAAACCTAATTTTAGCTAAAATTAGTTAGGTTGGTGCCAACAGATTTGAGGCCACTATGTCAATTTATAATAAAATGCCAACGTTATACAATTTTATATTCCCTACCTAAATTCTTAATAACTTAATTTTCTCCTGGTAAATATTATAAATAAAATAAAATTGCACTGTCATGTAATGTAATGTAATGTAATGCCCATTACAAAATTGATTCATAGATAGAAGTTATTTATAGCATTTGTCAGTTAGGAATTCCTCGACTGAATAATAAGCTTTTTCTAATAAAAGATTATTTATGTTTCTTGCGAATAATGCGAATTTTTCTTCTTTGTTTAGTCGTTCGGGTATTTTATTATAAATTTTTACTAACCTAAACGTTGGGCTTTTCCCTATTACCTGTAAGGTTGTAGTAGGAACGATATAATTATTATTAATATATTGATTCCTGTTTCGCCTATTATAATTAATATAATTATAAGAATTACACTCTGATTAGAGCGATTTGAGATTATAATATAATGATAAGAATTACACTCTGTAATTAACATTTTTAAAAGTTATCGTTTTAACATTTGGACATTCTCTATAGAGTGGTAATTTGTTAAGTATACATTTTAGAAGCAATACTTCAACAATAACAACAATTAATTCCCAGGACAATATGAACACACACTTTTTATTGTGTCTGGGTGTTATAAAGTATCATAAATAAATCAATAAATAATGCTGAACATTCACACAGCATCATTTGGCGCGAAAGTAAGCAGAGCTTGTGCTTATTATACACTAGCGACCCGCCCCGGCTTCGCACGGGTGCATGCCGATGCAAAATATACTACAGAATGTCTTTATATACAACGTTATCTAAGAGAATAACATAACCTAAGAGATAGTATCGTGGACTTTTTTGTAGACCTTTTTAAGGTGTACAATACTGTAGTACATTATTTTGATCTATCTTGTAGGGTTCAGCCAACGTTTGCAATATAAGCGCAAAAAAATGTGTTTATTTACGACATCACATTAGAAACCTCTAAAATGATCAGTGTTTCTCTACTATATTATCTATGTATTATACATATAAACCTTCCTCTTGAATCACTCCACCTATTAAGAAAACCGTATTAAAATCCGTGGCGTGGTTTTAAAGACCTAAGCATACAAAGGGACCGACTGACAGCGGGAAGCCACTTTTATTCTATGTAATGATGATAAAAACACATAAGTATGTTTTTATAAGTATGTAAATATATAAGTATTCTATCAGTCATCTAGTCACCATAATACAAGCTATGCTTAGTTTGGGACTAGATGGTGTTGTGTGCATTGTCCAGCAATATTTTGCAGGAGCTATTAGAGTACAGTTTAGTTTAGTTTAACACATTTCAAGTAGATAGGTAGAGATTGGTTCAACGTTACTTCGCCTTTTGTAGAAACTTGTATCCCGCCCTTGGATATTTGCACAAACAATAGACTTGATGGGATATCAATTACTAAGTGCTGCTCACTGAAAAGAGATAGTGAATTGAAGGTCATTGCTAAATGTTCCCTGAGTAATAAATTTTTAATCTCGCATGCCATCTCTCGACCTATTTTGCATTCCGTAACCGGTCAAGCATGTTATTTCACACTATTATATTTTTGTCATCTCTTGTGCACATGTTTTCTGGCAAATAAATATCTTTGATTCTTTGAATCTTGAGACTTTACTTACCACTTATAAAATACAAGATCCATGATTTGATAAGTTAAAACAGTTTTACAAGTCAAAAGACTTATTAGGTAAGTACCTAATAAGATACCACGTAAAAACAAAACCATTGGGCTTTCATTCGCTACAGTTTCGTTATCTTAATAGGTCTGAACTAAAATCGTGACTTGTCGCTTTTTGAGTAAAATTAAAGTATTTATACGAATTAAAACAGGCTCTAATATGTTGTAATAATCAAAATGATTTTGTGTTAAAAAGGCTTTGCAAATAGTAATGCCGATCAATGTGTTTACGTTGGTCAAGTCAACAAAATAAAATGTTACATTTGCCTCATGTTGATGACGGATAACTGTTCTTAACAGATGAGCCATCGTTGATTGGTATACTCAAAGAATAGATAGGTATTTGTTTATGATATTTAAGTTATGGACACACTAAACAACTTTGTAGCAATGCAAATAGAAAGATTTATCAATAGCATATTCATACATCAGACTAAATACATAGAACAAATGTTAAATAAATTCAACACGAACGATGCCTTTCATGAAATTACAAAATGGTGAGTAGAAGACCATCTATATGGTCTTGCATAGTCACATAGTCGGCTCCGTTGTAGCCAGTGATTTCTGATGGTTGTGTACTGTGGATGTTACATAGCCCATTTTCTTTGGTTTCTTTTAAGTATTTGAGGACTCTTAATAGCGTGTTTCACCTGGCAACTGTGAGTTTACCTGACATTATGTTTGCTGTCAATTTGGTCGATTCCTTAACAGTTATAACCAAACACACTGGAACGCAATTAAAAGAATCCTCAAATACTTAAAAGATACCAAAGAAAATGGGCTATGTAACACCCCCAGTACACAACCATATCTATCTAGAAATCCATCTCTGGCTACATCGGAGCCGACTATGCAAACGATGTGGACACGCGTGGTTCTGTCAGTAGATATGAAAAACGGACAAACTACAAAAGCTGTTGCCAAAGGCAACAAACATACTATAGCACAATCTACAACTGATGGCGATATAATAGCTGCATATGCCGCGACCAAAGAGACAATATGGGTGAAACAGCTATTAGGTGTCATTTCCCGCGGCGATCAAACTGCAAGTGTTATCAAAAATGTGAACTCTCATAAACGATATAAACATATTGAAAATAAATATCATTTAACCAGGAACAGTATCACCAAAATATAATTGCATTAAAGTTTGTCAATAGTGACTATCGATATGAAGATATACTCACAAAAGCTCAGTCAAAAGATGATTTTAAATTTCTGAGATCTAAGCTTGCAATGTAATAATTCACCTCTTTAAGTAATTGCAGTAATTGGGTTAGAAGGAACAGCCACCTAGATTCACTAGCATGTAAGCAGACGATTCAAAGTAGTCCCTTGAATTAATTAGATAGTTGTGAAATCGCTGAAATATTAAAGTTTAAAAGTGTTGTTTGTTTCTTCAACTTGGCTTGAATTCTAGGGGTTTTGCATATAATTTGAATTTCAAGCCTTCGCATGACAACACACACTTGACTACTTTTGTTATCACTACATAGTATAAAATAAAGTTACTTCCCACTGTCTGTCTGTCCCTGTGTATGCTTAGATCTTTAAAACTACGCAACTGATTTTGATGTTGTTTTTTTTAATAGATGGAGCGATTCAAGAGGAAGGTTTTTATGTATAATACATGCATAATATAGTAAATAAACACTTCTCATTTTAAAGGTTTCTAATGTGATGTCGTAAATAAAAAAATTTTTTGCGCTAACATTGCAAACGCTAACATTGAATTTTTTGTGGTAGGTATATTTTAGTATGAGCATTGCACCCGTGCAAAGCCGGGGTGGGTCGCTAGTTATTAAATAAATTGACGAAGCGCATGTGACCACACAGTGAAGACATCCGAAGTCAAGAATTTTTAATGGTTAGGTCCAAAACAATTCAACAAAAAAATTGTGGGATATTTTGTTTTTTTTTAATGTTTACCAATCAGACTGTAACTCAATATATAGTAAAATATATTAAAGAAATCTTACTGTCCTTGACAATTTTCCTTGTAACGTAATTATAAAACCAATTATTAGCCGATGGGGGGCTACTGATCTCAAAGAAATGGTCACTTCAAAGCTTATTTATCAAACGAGTATCTCTATCGAACGAAAAACTGTTTAAGAAAACTCCTTATATTCTTAAAAGACCTGTCCAATTACATGCCATACGATGACGTAGTCCAATATTTAAAAAATCTACCACACACACATATTTTATTCAATACAGTCACAAGGATCACTTAACATCTTACATACTGAGTGAATTTAGGTGCCAATTCCTCGTAACTCAAACCCAAAGTCCAAAAACGAATACAAGAGAGTTTATACATTTCAAATGTGCCGATTAACTGCCTGAGGGCAGAGCAACATGAGGCCATGCATTCTTATCAATAATATAGTCATTTATATTATAATACGCTTTCTTCAAAAGACTACCCTTTATGCAAGCTTTAAATGTATGTAAGGGAAGGTATCCCCGTTATTTTTCAGTTTTTATTTCACAAATATGTAGAAGTCACTAATACGTATTACAGCGCAACGTGCATGATTAAAGTAATATTCTACGAGCAAGAGCAAGGGTTCCGTGTTGACAACGTAACCCTAAAAACATGCGTCGCTCTGTGACATCATGATGAGTGTATTTTTCAAGTTAAAATAAAGGTATTTTTGCAGTTTACAAAAGTTACCAAATATAATATTGTGTCATGGTATGTAGGTATACCTACAGTAGCACAGAACTACCAATAAAAGTAACAGTAAGCACTGTTCGACATCATCGCGCAGTTTATAAACCAACTTTCTCAGAAATTAGCTGTTACGAGTGCAATCTGTGTAAGTACCTAATAGTCAAACATACTAATTAGTATGTTTAGTGTTAAATGTGATAGTGTCAAGAATAAGATGTATAAGGAACGAGCTCGCTACGTTCACTACGACAAAGGCTTGAGCGCGCTTCGCTCGCCTTTAACTTTTAGAAGCTACGTACTTTGCGTTCTTTTATCATAATATAAATAATAACAATAATAATAATAATAGGGTCATTCCATTATCGCGGAAGCAACATTTAGACACCAATTAGACAACATTTAGATTTAGACAGTATTTAATTAGGTTAAACTAAAACAAACTGGAGGTGAGGAGAGATGCAGCGCTCGCTCTGTATTTGGTTAGGATATTTCGTGGGATGATCGACAACCCAGGAATTTTATAGGAATTGCGGCTAAATGTGCCTGATGAGTTTGTGCACCGACGGAGGCGGCCCGCCCTGTTGGCTGTACCCAGAGGAAGGACCAACCTCCTGAATAAGGCACCTCTAGCGCGTTGCATTCACACGCTCAATCTAGTAGCGGAGCGAGTCGATCTTTTTTACTGCTCCCTGAGCGAATGTCGCAGGACTCTGTTATTTATTCTATACTATTATAATTAGATTTGACATTGTGTAGTTATTGGACATGGTATATTGATTGACGAATATTTATATTTTATTTGGTTTAACTTAATATAATTTGAATTTATTAATTGAAGAATGTTTATGTTTATTGTGAAATTATTTGACATTGTATATTGATTAACAAGTTTTTTATTTAATTTCTTTTATTTGACATTACGTTTGATGATTTTTTGACATTTTGACATTTGGTTTGACATAATGTTATTCGAAGTTGAAGAATTTTATATGTTACTTTTAATTTTTAGTTCATGTTTATTTATATTATCTAGGTCTGACAAATGCTATGATTATGATTATTTTTATTGATTAAAATTTTTTTTTACACTATTGCATCAGCGGCCCCTGTAAAAATATTGTAAGTACTTTTTATAAATAAATAAATAAGTATACAAAAAATTTGGCCCAACCTTTCCAGATCACAAACAAGAAACACTTAAATCTGTTAATTCTAATACAATTAATATGTTGTGCCTTAATATTTTGAAATGTATTTAAGTAACAAAGAACATAAAATAAAGACTCTAAACAAAACAAAAATAAACAATGAATTTTTTTAATAATCGTGGGTGCAACACCAAATTATCGCGGGTGCAACCAGTCTAATTTACGTGAACATAAACATCAATTTTACTTATATAGGAACAAAATAAGAGATCAAACCATATTTATTACTAACAATTATACTTTTGTTGTCGCTTATATTAATTATTTCTTTTGAAATACGTCAATAATTGCCGAAAATTCTATGAGCATATTATTTCCATCAGTCTTTTTCTTTGCCGCTTCCAACTTCGCGATAATATCATCAAATTGCACGTCTGCTATGTCATTAACGATTTCTGTGAATCGTTTGCCATCAACCGTCGTCGTCATAAATTGTACTCTAAATTCTCCATCTTCATCCATATCACTCTGACACAACCCCACATAACGATATTGAGTATTTTTTTCAGTCGGTTGTCGTTTTTGCAGAACAATTATTCGAGCACATACTCACCAGCACAAATATTTTTTTGTAAGACAGTAGCTTGGACAGTAGCAGTTTCAGTACATGCTTCTGGTGATAATTTTGTAGCTTGAAGAGACGTTGATGGAGTTTTGTCATTTATAAATTCATTGTCTAAATCAGTGTCTAAATCACTGTAAACATCAGAATCGCGCAATCTCTTTTTAAGTGGCAATAAAGATTTGCTCTGATCCGAAACTGAAGGAACAGATATATCAGGACCTGGAATTATTTTTCGTAATTTGTGATTTGTAAGAGGTTCCAAATCGTCATCGGCCCAATCCCTATCTGTATTAGCGGTGGGTTTTGGCGACTTCAAAACAAACCAATGTGCATTTAAAAAAATAAATGTATTATTAATCACACAAAAAGGTTACGTGAAAAAAAGTTGCACCCGCGATCTCGATGCAATCTCACATATAGATCGCGGGTTGCAACCAATTTAAGATATCGTTTATTTTACCCTAACAATCATTACACTCTTAAAAATAAATAATTTAAGTTTGGTTTTGATTTCTTCTTACTTTTGCAAAGTTTCAGAACTAGCTCTTTATTTCTGTGAAAAAAGTAAACTTTTATATATATCTTTTGCATCGCGGGTGCAACAAGTTAACAGTGTATTCTAGCAGTCAATATTACTTAATAAATAACAATATATACTTACATTTTTTGGAACACGAAGATAAATGAATATTGTTACTTCACGTTTAGCCGGTAAAACATAACCTCAAACTGTCAACAACAACTATTTCGCGCCAGTGTTGCTAGGTATTATTTTCAAACGCGCCAAAAAAGAAGATATGGTATAAAATCGAATAAAAATAAATTGATTATTATATTTAGATTTTCTTCTTTGCACTAGTAACAAAAAAACCACTAATAGCGTGATCCCCACTCTTCATCTACACTGGCCGAGGATGTTGTACAGACGACAGTTGTCGACAACGCTGTACCCACCAAAGCTAAATCACGTACGCGCAAAAAATGGACTGAGGAAATGAATATCTTTATCCTGCGTACATACCTCATACTCACCAACTTGGAGTCTAATACAAGACTATACCTCACAGAACTACACAGTCAGTTTAGTAATAAATTCCCAGACATGCAAGTCAGCAGACAGAGGATAGGTGACCAACGAAGAGCAATAGTTCGAAACAACTTACTGACTGAAACATGTGTGACTACTATACGAGATGATGTAGAAACATACCTATTAACCCAGCAGCATCCAACACAGCAACTCGCCTCGCAAACTCGAAGCACACAGCGAATCCATTGGACTTTAGAACACAACGAAACCATAATTAGGGCATACTATAGAATAACGCAGTTAGAAACCAACCAAACAGCGTATAGGAAACCTTTACACCAGCACTTTATCAATGTTTTCCCTCATCTGTCCCATATCAGCGAACAAAGGATTGCAGATCAAAGAAGGATTATCATAGCAAAGAAATTTATTGATGATGATAGACTCCAACTTATTCGCCAGGAGGTAGCTAGGGAATTAGATACACAGCCACACACGAATGTAATGCTTAATGAACCCCAAGAAGATCTTAACGCAACAATTTGGTATGATGCAGTCAATGATAACACTATGAATAACACTCACGACACACTAACATTACAAACATCACAATCTCAATCTAATTTAGAAAACAACACTGAAAACGAGACAATCAGCGAACAATCACGAAACAGCGAAATAGACGAAATATTCAACCTAGCCCAACAGTACTTTAAAGACACACCGCCAACTGAAAGGCCGTTTATTCCCAAACAAAGGGCTACTAAAAAATTTGCAAAGATTGTAGGCTACGTAAATGAAATAATCCTACCTGAACATGTGAATATTGACACAACCTTCGAAACCCTGCAAACTATTATTTATTGCACAGCCTGGACAGCAGCCAAAGCAAATGGAACAAAGTTTAAAATACCACCACAGGAATCAGGAAACAAAGAACGTCGGAGTTCAAAACCTAACTGGCAGAAACGTCTTGAAATAAAGGTAGTAGACCTAAGAAAAAACATAGGAAGGTTGACACAATACATTCAAGGAAATAGGAGCAGGACACTAACTAAACAAGTAAATACGATTTTAGAAAAATATAAAACACACACTACACATGAAGAACCTAATTCCAACCTCACACACTATTTAGATACTTTAAAACAGAAACTCATAGTTGTCAGCAGTCGCCTCAGACGTTACAAAGCATGCACATGTCGCAAAACTCAAAATAGTCAGTTCTTTAATAACGAAAAAAAATTCTACCAGTCTTTGACCAAATCAACACATAATATCGCGAACAGTAGTCAAAGTGATCCCAACATAAACACGCTAGATCCTACAGAACTCAGACGATTTTGGGCAGATATCTGGGAAAACCCTGTGGGCTACAATGAAGATGCAGAATGGATAAAGGAGGAGCAAACGAGCTGCTCGCCCTTAGAGCCCATGGAATATCTAGACATACCTATTGATGTGTTTCAAAACGTCTTAAAAGGAATACACAATTGGAAAGCTCCAGGATCTGATCATATGCATAGTTACTGGTACAAAAAGTTCACTCGTATACATCCCTTTCTTTACAATCACATAAACAATTTCATACAAAACCCCCACACTATGCCAACTTACATCACTACTGGTATTACATATATGATACCCAAGGACACAAATGACTTGACAAATCCTGCTAAATATAGACCGATCACATGTCTTCAAACAATATATAAAATTATTACAGCTTGTATTTCGCAATTGATTTATAGCCATATAAACACAAATCAGTTACTAGCAGAACAACAAAAAGGATGCAAAAAGTTCAGCCAGGGTTGCAAAGAACAACTCATACTTGACTCTATAATTTTAAAACAGGCAGAAAAAAACAAGGAAGATCTGTACTCTGTTTACATCGATTATAAAAAAGCATATGATTCTGTCCCACACTCGTGGCTCATAAAAATCCTAAATATTTATAAAATACACCCACAAATTGTCAAGTTTTTAGGTGAATCTATGGCTAGATGGACGACTAGAGTGCAAGCACAAAATACCAGTAGAACCGTAGAATCAGCACCTATCAGGATCCAGAGGGGAATATTCCAAGGGGACGCACTTAGTCCGCTCTGGTTCTGCCTTGCTCTGAATCCGCTCTCAAACAGTCTTAATTCAACACACTTCGGCTATTTACTCGACAATATACGCGACAGACTGACAAACTTTGTAGAATGCAGAATAAACCATCTTCTCTATATGGATGATATTAAGATATACGCTAACACACAGGAAGATTTAGAACACCTCATACAAATTACTGAACAATTTTCTCTGGATATTTCTATGAAATTCGGTATTGACAAATGTAAAATTAACTCCATCAGAGCTGGTCTGAACTATCAACATGCGTATGACATGCAAACTGGTGAGACAATAGAGTCTCTCAGTGAAAATGAAACGTACAAATACTTAGGATACAACCAATCAAAACAGATACATCATAAAGAAATAAAAACTAAACTAACACAGAATTTTAAACACAGATTATACTCCATTCTTAAAACACAACTATACTCCAAAAATATTATTAAAGCTATAAATACTTTTGCAATCCCGATACTAACATACTCATTTGGTGTTATAAATTGGACTAAAACAGAAATTAAAGGTCTACAGCGGCTCATAAATGTAACAATGACAAAACAAAGAAAACATCATCCTAGAGCTTGCGTACAGAGGCAGGTGCTACCTCGAATAGAAGGAGGCAGGGGTATTATAAATGTACAAAACCTACACAACAGGCAAATATCCACACTCAGGTCATACTTTTATTCTAAATCCCAAACCTCTATACTCCACAGGGCAGCAGCATTATTAGATTCTAAGCACACTCCACTTAACTTACAAAAATACGAAAAGCAAGATAATGAAGTACTGACAGACATACAGACATTAATCGCAGAATGGTCTCGTAAGTCTCTCCACGGAAGGCACCACCATGACTTGAGCCAACCCACCGTCGACAAAAAGGCGTCGAACGAATGGCTCAACCGAGGTGAACTCTTTCCCGAGACTGAAGGGTTCATGATAGCTATCCAGGACCAAGTGATTGAAACCCGGAACTACCAGAAATATATTATGAAGATACATAACTTACCAACAGACTTGTGTCGACGATGTAATAGTTCCTCTGAAACCATCCAGCACATAACGGGGGCATGTAAAGCACTAGCACAAACAGACTACAAATTTCGACACGACCAGGTGGCAAACATAATCCACCAAAGAATAGCTGCTATGTATAACTTAATTAACGCATCTGTAAAACCAACCCCGTATTACAAATACATTCCTGAAACGGTGCTAGAGAATACCACTCATAAACTCTATTTCGACAGAGCTATCCTGACCGACAAGACAACACATTATAATAGACCCGACTTAACTCTCTTAGATAAAAGTAATAACACAGCTCTCCTAATTGACATTGCTATCCCCAACACCCACAACCTGCAGAATACCATTGCCGAAAAACTAGCTAAATATGTTGATTTAAAAAATGAAATCACCCGCATGTGGCGTCTCCAGAATGTCTCTATAGTCCCGATAGTCTTGTCTTCTACAGGTGTAGTCCCAAAACAACTATTGCAATCCCTTGACCGGTTAAATCTCCCAAAACATACATATGCTCTTCTCCAGAAGGCTGTTATATTAAACACCTGCAGGATAGTTAGGAAATTCCTCCAGACTGACTTGCAGGATGAAGGAAATCCCAACCTTAATAGGCACTGATGTGCACTTGGCTTAGGCCCGTGCATCTTGGTTAACTCCCGGTTTAATGGTAAAACTGAGTACGTAAAGTATAACACAAAAATAATAATAATACCGGACATTTCACACAGCATCATCTGGCCCCAAAGTAAGCAGAGCTTATGTTATGGGTACCACATGACTGATACACTACTTATATATTTTTATTTTGTAAATACATACATATTTTACAAAGAAACATCCAGACTCGAAACAAATACTTGCAGATCATACAAACATTTGTTCTGCGGCAGGAATTTCAATAATGTAGTGTAAAAAAATAAGCCATAAAATGTCTTTCATCGCATGCGCTGCGGAAATTATTGATAATAGAACAAAAAAATATTCTACAATATTAAAGAAAATATAAATTAAAAAAAAAAACTTTGCGATAACATATATGCCCAACTGTTGTAGTTTTGTAACTATAACTTCTTTTGAACATTTTAAAAGTACATAGTTTGAAAAAAAACTACTCTATATGTCCTTCATAAAAATACATTTGCTCTACGTTTATAAAATAAATGTCCACCGGTATGAAGCTGGGACGGGCCGCTAGTGTCTTATAATTTTAAGTGCAAGATTTAAAGTTTCGGAGGATATAGGAATGAATCGGGTAAATTTTGGTAAGACATCGGACATTAATTAGTACCCAATTATACTCAAACAACACAGGCGTTGCGAGTAACAGCAAGATATTTGTATATAATACGGATACCGCCGGATAAATCTCAGTTCGGGCCTCACTACTAAGTTATAAGTTATCCTTCAATCCAACTTACCTTTTTAACCGACTTCTAAAAAAGGAGGTTTCTCAATTCGACCGTATATATATTTATATTTTTATGTGTGTTCGCGGATAACTTCGTTGTTTATGAACCGATTTTGATGATTATTTTTTTGTTGGAAAGGATATATCCCAAGGGTAGTACCATGATAAGGAAACCAGGATCCGATGATGGCATCTCAGAGAAATCGAGAGGAACCTTCGAAAATCGTAGTGGCGACTAGTGCGCTTGTAATTTTTTTCATTAAGTATTTTAAAGCACTAGGTACTATTGAATGAAGGTCTGGAGTCGATCTCATGGTGGAGCCGAAAGATGGTCGAGGGAGCTTCTCAACGATTTACAGCAATTACCTGGTGTTTGGGCTTGATGCATTTGTATTGATGAGAACTTTACACCTGACTGATGGGTTGACTGTCATTACAGGTCTGATTATGAAGACAAAGGACAGTCAAGGGAACTCTTCAACGTTTTACAGTAGTACTACCTTGTGTATATACATGAGTCGGTTGTCTTTTTAGTTTTTAAAACATCATTATCGCTATAGCAAAAATATTATACCTTGAAAAATTTCCATGATGGTGCAAAGAGTAGGTACCCACTCTCTCAGCGCGAATTCTCGATGACTGTTTTTTTATTTCTGTCTTTAGGATCAATTAAATTTGTGTTTTTTTCAACCAAGAGTCAACCAATTACAATTAAATCAGTTTTTTTTATTTACATTATGTAATATAATATCATCGTCTCACTGTCTGAAGTCGGCTTAGTGAAGTATAGTTGTAAAGTAGTTATGGGCATAGTTTGTAATTTATGATGGTAAATAACACTTGCCTGGGTCGAGCCTGGGACGGACATGAACCTTTGAGGGCGACCGCACTTAGCCCCCGACCTTTTTGCCAAATGCCCCGTATTTTCAGCTCAAACTCCAATTCAGGACAACTTTCTTCATAACAAGGATCATATCAAAATCGTATCGGTGGGTTTACGCTTGTTTCTCGCAAACAAGAGAGAAGCGCGTAGGTATGTTTACAAGTAATAACCAATAAAAACCTGTTGTGATCTACATATTCCTACTTAACATTTCCTTTATAAGCAGGTATTCATACTATCATCATCTGCACTATAAAAATCAAAGTTAAGGCCTAGCACGCATTATCGAGTTAAACACGCGCGGTCTTACGCGGTCTGGCTGTTTCTATGTATAGTAATGTATATTCAAGTTTATAAGTTTATAATTGACACGAAAGAAGAAGAAGAAGTAGCTAGTATTTCAGTCATGTGAATACCCTTAACACAAGCTCTGCTTACTTCGTGGGACAGATAATGCTGTGTGAAATGTCCGCCACTATTTATTGATTTATTTTATTTAAACCGCGCTATTCTGATATATACTCTTAAGTAGGTATGTATTTTTCATTGCTATTTTTTCCGCTAGTGCATGCACCTACGTCTGATTCCACAGAATAGTGCGAAAAACATCGCCGCGGATTAATCCGCAATGCGCTCTAGATTTTACTGTCGATTAATCTTATGCTAATAGACACGATCCGTCAAAGCTTAAAACTAAAAATTACTAATAAGGTTTTTTCTGAAATCAGCGAAAGCGCGAGAGTCGCTCCTGAGAGGGTACGGTACCTAGGGGCACCTACCTTAATTTTTCAGCATTATGGTTCTTTTACAATCGGTGACTATCAATCCAATTACACTGTCATAAATTATGAAAGCACTGAACATGTTTTTAAGTTTGTTATCACAATATAGTATATTTATATGTACAAATTAACTTTTTCTTGTACTGTGACACCTTGCTCCTTGCCAAGTTTTATGATTCTAGGTCAACGGGAAGTTCCCCATGGGCTAAAATTTACTGGGGAGTTTGAAATTTATTTTCGAGTTTAGATCATGGAGACCTCCTATTTATTTAAGCTAATTAAACTAACTAATACAAGCGCACGTTCCTGAGAATAGGGGTCTCGACCGTCAGACTCACAGACAGACAACGAACTGATCCTATAAGGGTTCCTTTTGTCCTTTTGATGCACGGAACTTAAAAATAGTATGTTTGTTCATCTAGCAACTCCAGCAAGTAAGCATTATTCTTGGTGCTGGCTCTAGGGGGCGATAGATGCAATCGAGTTATATGCTCGTCGTCTATGCATTTAAATGTTCTATTTTATAGTAATTGTTGTCAACACGTTGAAAACAGAATAACCGAGTATTTCTCTCTATTCCGAGAGGATTACTTGCCAGACATACTACTTCAAAGACAAATTGGATTAATTTGTGTTCATAACAACTGACGGTGAAAAATGAATTAGAGATAAAATACTAATATGTAAGTCAATTTGTTATGAGTAAGTAACCAACGTATTGCCAGCATGCCTATAATTTGCACAATAGCAAGTAGCATGCACTAATGGTTTTGCTTTTTTTCTATTCGTTCAAGCTAATTGAATGCTATTTTGCGAGCTATGTACCTATGCTATATTTGGCTTAATACAAACTGCTTAATTTGTGTTTGGAGCTAGATGGTCGGTGAAATAGTTCACCAATATTGATTTATGTCTACGTGAAACTGTCCAATATTTATTTATTTCTAGACACTTATTTATGGGACAACTATACAACGTTACTTTAGCAGTGGTAACATAGTAAGATCGGTGATGTTGATCAACGAGTTGCGAAAATATCTAGAGCGCTGATTAGCAAACAGCATTAATGTATTCTAATCCACGCTATCTAATGCGACACCTTTCGACAAGTTAAGAAATTGGAACCACTTTTTCCAGAGCTCTCAGCTCAAAGCAGTCTAGATAAAGAAGTTGTCCGCTGCGATTTGTAGGTGGGAACCAAAATGTCCAGCAGCTGTTTGTTTTGTGAGATTCAGCTGTCTTACCACCTACTTAACCCGTAATACATTGAGCAAAGCCGGTGCCTGCTGATGCTTGCAGTGCTTTGGTCTCTTCGTTAGGTTGTCATAAGATGGGCGGACAAAAAATATCAATTGTACTACGTATTATGCGAGAGTGTGTGAAAGTGGAGGAAGTTCACTTTCACACCTCTCGTATTATAACATTGACCTTCTTACTTCAAACCTTTGTAGCTTAGCCTTTTTTTTTTCAAATAATACCGGGGTCATTTCACACAGCGTCATCTAGCCCTATATTAAGCAGAGCTTGTGTTATGGGTACCACTTTGAAGTGTAACTTAAATTAATTGGCCCAGGACTTCACTGTCCTCAGAAGTCAGCAAGGCTTAGAATGTTTAGTGGTTAGAACCCAAACCTAATCAATTATTAAAAGATAGCAAACTACAAGAATTTAGTAAGAATTTTTTATGATTTTATTAGGTTTACAAATCAGGTTCTTACTTACTCTATCTAGTAGCATTAAAAGCCTTTCTAATTTTCCTCAATATGTATACTATTATTTTGAAAATGATTCACGTACACCCAAAAGAAATAACCACTTCAAAACTTAATAGTTATTGTACCGAAAAATGGTTATAGAAACATCTTAATATCTTTGAAAGATCCAACAATATGATAATGTGGCATACCACACGATGGACAAATAAAATAAAAACAAGTCAAGCCCGCATTACCTGAAGGGGAGGCACAAAACTATAAGGCTTTCTTGTGGTCTTCGTAAATTAGAGTAAATACATCAGCACTTGTTAATATTGATTGCAAACCTCGTTATTACGTGTGCATTCTCCGCTAACATAATTACGAAGTGTTGGCACAGACGCCATTTTTTGCTCTCTCTCATTCACATGACAATCAAATTCGATGGGTGTCATACTGCACGTTGCGATTGTGCATTAGGCTAATCAATTTTTTGTTTCCACATTGTGACTTCTATAGTAGCGGACGGTCAGTTAAGAGCACAGGCTGATACATAAGCAAACTTCGCAGCCAACTCCCAGCACACGCAAGTTCTACATTTCACAATTTACGAATTGGTGTCGCATCATTAAAATCAAATCAAATCAAAGTCATGCGTAATATGGGTAAGTAATAGATTATAATTTAAAGTTTTTTAAACTTACACATTATTATAATTTGTGTACAATTTCAGTTCAGACATAATCAGCGCATAAATGCATGCAATAGGTAGTAATAATTTGTATTTAATTTTATTAATTGTTATGTCTTACAAGCGTTTCCAATAGGAGCAGTTTTCAATTTGCTCTTGAATACAAGGAGACTATAAGCGTCCAATACAATCTTAGAAAGCTGATTATATAAACGTGTAGCCAAACACATTATGCCCTTGTTAACGAGGGCTGTTTTGTTTCGGGGAAATAGATTTTACCAGGGTAACGCTTCAAAAGTAAGGCAAGTAAACTTTACTAAAGTTAAGATTCACCCGCAAATACTTAAATATATGGGTAACCATCACCTTATTTCATGAGCTCAAAGTTTTTAAATGTATAAATTCCAGAGCAGCCGACATTACATGTAGAGGCGGTACTGCCCGCCTAACTTTACGTTTGAAGCTCTGTTTAAAGAACTATTTATTTAAGTGCGTCTTCAATACATGGTTGTTGATATATAGGTATGTATATAATAGCTCTAGTTCTTTCACGGCAGTTTTTGGTAGAACTATTAATAATTAGCCTGGTCGCAGACGAAGCTATTATATACATCAACAACCATTTATTGAAGACGCACATAAATATATCGCTGTTGAATAAAGATCAGCAAATCTAAATGTTTGTTTGTCACTGAACTGCATGAAGTCTATGTTTTCTTAATGACACTGTTTCCTTGAAAATCCTTCACTTCTTTGAAGAGGGTTTGTTTCAACATTTTAGAAAACTTCAACATAGTTTTATTCATGTTTTTAATCTGAAGTGTCGCTTATATTTCTCCAATCCTTTTGATCCCCACTTGTTGATGTAAATAATGTAAAGATGATATATGGACAGACAACGATGTCTCACCAAGTATTATTTTCTAACACTAACTGGAAAGTGAGTAAACAGTGGCAGATCCGTAGCACTCAAACTACAAGCAAAGCCGCAGGTGAAACTTACCTAGCAATAAATAAGAATTCGGTACAGCCATTGTTCTTGGTAGGGCAGTTTCTTAACCAACGTATTCTTGGCATGGGACCCATTTGTGCGACAGTCTTGCTAGTACAATGTTACCACGTTGCCGCTTTTGTCGCAGTGCTACTCATCATTAATCAGGCAGGACTTGTATTGTGCCAAAAATCCAAATAGTGATCAGTGAATGAATGGACTATCGAGATGAGGCGATCGGTGTTTTTCGGTGAGTGGAAATGATACGTTCGATTTACATTATCAAGGACTTGTTGGTGAGCTTTCAAAGTTTTAAGCACTCGATTATCGAGGATAATGATCATCAGTCTGCCTACTGTTGTCTCTGCTAGAATGATGAGCTAGAGTGATTGGAACATAGGCCTAATGTACTTTTTTCATATTTCAGCAAACTGTTTAAGTAGGTATGGCAAAAGGTTTTTTACGTGCGGAACTTTAAAGTTGTCGTATACACTTTGTTTCTTAACGAGAGTTTTTATGGCTCTTTCTTCTAAGTTCTTGGTGGTCCATGCGAGATCTCAGCATTCTCGCTATTCAAATAGCAATAACGCTTTAGCAACAGGACTGAATTTTATAAGACCGACTTCGAAAACAGTTGCCTTGCTATCGCGATGTTTCGATGATTGGTGGTTTAAAACCACCTAGCAATAGTTAGATTTATCCATCTCACGAAGTCCTGTGCCAATCGCAGTTTGACATTAATATGAGATTAAAAAAATCAAGTGTTCAACGTACTTCGGTCCTGAAGTAGCATACAAAATTGTAGGTACCATCCATCTAACTCATTAAAAATTGCACAATTACAACATAATTGCATGTCCTAAAGCTGAGCCGTTCCAGTGATACTCCATAGACTAAGAATGTTTATTTAATGTAAATTTTTCGCTATCATCTCCCCTACTTTACGGTTTGCGTAAGCACAATAATTGTTGCAAGCTCGATATGAAACGAGTCGTAAAGGATAGACTATCAAAAACATAGTGGAAACTAACAAAACATTTATTGCTGATGATCACTACTTGCAGACAAGACAATAGACGAAGTACACTTATTCGGTTTAAGATCATTTATTTATCTTAAGAATTAGCATTCACTCACAGAGAAATCTTAATTTAATGTTTGTAATATGATATTTGTTGGGCTTATCGTAAAAGAAAAGAAAAAAGTGAAAATAATGACAAAATGTCGGTAGTTATAAAAAACTTCGCATCGCTACAACGACGTAAACAACTCGAACTTCCGAACAAACATGGATCGAGCATTACTAGAAATGGCAAGTTTCGTTTCGTTTTTATTTAGTGTTTAGAAAGTTTTCATTATAATGAAATAACAGATTAAAACGAAATAAAGGAAGCATTGTTAAAATTTTAATTTTGTTTGAATTATTATATTTATTTTTTCTGCCAAATTTTGAGTTGGTAACTTACGTCGGTTTGTTTGTTACGTTTTCATGCCTAATCAGCTGAACAGTTTTTGATAAATTTTGGTATAGAGATAGATGTGACCTTGGAGAAGGACATGGGTTACTTTAGGTACCTACTACGCGCGCAAAGCCCCGGTCAGCAGCTAGCTTATTATATATCTGGGCACCTTCATACATTATACTTTTTTTCCATAATTCTTTTTCTTGACGAGTGAAGTTTTATGTCATTAGCATTTCTTAATCTCATTTTTGAAAATGGCTTTTATTAGTGAATGCAATTTGAGTATGGATATCTTTTATTTGTATTTTACGTATTAGTTTACAGTAACAATATACATATGTATGTTTGTAATATATATAAAAGCTTAGTTTCCTTGTACAAATTCTTACTGGGTGTAAGAAAATCGTAATTATATAATCTCTTAATCAATTTACCTAAGATGACGATGATTAAATTATAAGCCTAATAGAAATAACTCTGAGTGAAATCAAAGGTAGTAGCATAAATGATAAGTTCGAAGACATGTGCTGGCTGGAGCACTTTAATCCTTTCTTCTTTAGGTTCAAAATACCTTGTGACACGTTAAGAAGAATAATGATAAATTAGCTTAGTGCACTGTTTTACCTTAATAGATACGACCGCAACATCAAATAACACATACCCATAGACAATTCAATTGGAATAATAAAATCAGATCATCAGTGGGCTGTGCAAACTAGGTTGGTAGGTATATTCAACAAACAAATCAATATCTCCAATATTTGCTCGTCGGATTCATCGACGATGGACGGAAATATTTTTGGTGACGATATGACGGCTCGATGTATGATCTCATTTGTATTCTGCGGGGACAGTAGGTTTTGCCTCACGCATCTCTGCCACTGCCAAAATAGGGTTTATATTTGCTATCATAAACAAAAAAAGATATACCTCTATAGTAGGTAGGTAACTCTACTGGGTCTTTACAAGAGACTCAATGATAGCAAACCCGTGATTTTAGTTAGTCAGTCATCGCTCAAACCCTCGAAAAATATGTGTGTTAGTAAAATAGTAGCTTGATGCACCGAGCGCAAAGTGAGTTATTAATGCACGAATGTTATGTTGGTGCCCGAGCGCAAGCGAGGCTACTTAATAAACACTTAAAAACAACAAACTTAAAAACACGAGTGCATTAATTACTCTCTTTAGCAAGGTGCGTAATTAACTTTTCTTTCAACTACGAATCTACCTACTGTGATAAAATATACCTAGTAACACTAAAAATATGAAGAATCAAAGTTTTACAATGCTACAAAATGCGCGTCATTTGTTTTTTTTGCACCAAGTAGGTTTTATTCAGCCAATTTTTTTATTTTCAGCCATTATCTTTTCGATCTAATGCAAACATTTTATATTAAATTTAATTGGACATTTTAAACCTCTGTGGTAAATTTATATCTAAATAAAAAGTAAAAAACGGTGCAATAATGAAAAACAGTGCAAGAATGAGATTTCATATAACATTTCTGCACTATTTTGGTTCTAAGCAAAAAATACGCCCTTTGTGATCGGTTTTGTAGTGATTAATATTAACATTACTTCGTAGTTGAAAGAAAATCAATTTATTGCATAACAGATATGCACAAGATACATTATGACATCACCTGTCCATATCACTAAGCAAATAGAAAGTTTATAAACGCATAAAGTTTAATAACGATGAATATGATGGTAGAATGAATACGACACGATGCGAGAGATCGGTTACATGGACCTTCGTCGTGGACCTTATCATTTAATGGTTATGATATTGAGATAATCGTTTGGTTATGGCGGTGATACAAAATAAGCAATATTGGATTTTCAAGATTTGCAACGCGTGCGTAACCCTCGCTACGATTTCGCTTCAGAGCTGTTGACTTAAAGTATCACACTTTCCGTGTTGGTTAACCGTGACAAGATTGGGTAGTACCTACGCCACGAAATCGTCTCAGGACGTTTGGCGCGATCGTTCTTCCACGTTCTTGGTGGAGAATCTCACCGCAGTGGCATGGTGCGATTCGCCATAATTCTACGTCACATTTCGGACAGTTTGCTCAATCCAATCACTACGAGTAGGCGTACTCCTACGAATACAAAACAAGCCGTCGCTGGACGTAGCTAGGGTACAAAATATAGGGGAAATAAAATAGGTTTATAATTTTTTTTGTGAATCAACGGAAAGGAGTTTGTATTGAATTGTTATCTACTCGTATAAGCACCTACATGACCTTTTTGACTTGTGTAGTTCCTTAGAAGACATAATATCTGAGTATCGTATGGTATGGTATCTGAGAGACATTTGCATCGTCACTGCTTTTAAGATCAGAGATAGTGTCTGCAAACTTGAAATATGGATATCGTGCATTAGGTATCAATCCAAAAATATATTATTATACTAGCTGATACCCGCGACTTCGTCTGCGTAGAATTCTACATCGCGTAGCCTATTTTTTTCTAAGCTTATCTCTAAAAACAAAACAATTTAATGATTATAAACAAAACTATATGCAATATATAAAATACAACACTGCGCCGCGCGCTTTCACCCGCGTAATTCCGATATCGAGATAGGGATAATAAGTAGCCTATGTTCTTCTCCAAGGTCCCATCTATCTTTATACTAAAATTAGAGACACTAGGAATAGGACACAAGGTAAAAGGTTAAAACACCAATATTTACTAACACCATCACTGGTTCCTTCATGCTTTGATAGAATACTGTATCTACCCTAAGTATAGCCAACCACGTAGACGGCTGTTCTCGGTTCGTTACCTGAAATAATAATCATACTTCCTTAACTATGAGTATACCCTTAGCACCTATTAACGTCTTGCAGGAAATTAGATTTCATACCACATTGAATGAAATAACCTGTGAAACACTAAACACGAAACATAGATTTTTTAATGTCTTAAAACTTCTAGAAACTTTTTTCTAGGTGTAAGTATGTAATACCTATACCTACATTAAAACCTAAGTATTTAATTATTTCTATGCAATAAAACAAAAATAAAAAAAAGCTGAAGCTGAAGCCAGTTTAGAGTTTCACTTGTTTTAAACATTTCCCATGTTTAAAACGAGTGATGCGTGAACGCGATGATGTCTAGATCTGACAATTGACCATCGACTAAGACCTTATTGACAAACAAATTGACTATAAACAAATATAAACCCTAGACACTGGCAAAATTGACAATATTATGTCACATGTCATAAAGAAAGAAGAAAGGAAGAAGTGACGACCCTTATTACGGCCACCGCACAAGCCTATCAATCGAAGAGGCTCCGGATTCAATATTCCTATAACCGCAGGTTAGCTATTCATCAACGTCAAGATCGGAAGTTATTCGGTAAAAGCTTCTGTTCTAACTAAATAAACTACATTTTCTAACATAATTTTGGTTAAGTTATTGCTTTGGTAATGTACAACTGTTAATACCTACTAGTTGTCGTCCAATGGTCGAAATTCGACCATAACTAATTAATAATTAATGTGTTTTTAATGCATAAAATAAAAATATTAGCATTCTGCACTCTTTCTCTATATAAATTATAAGTGTGCGAAATTTCATACTCCTCCGTCTGCGCAATATTCGTGAAATTATTACTGTATTGTTGATATTTTATATAATAATTTTATGATTTTATCTGTTTATTATTATACCTATTATGTATGTATGTATTTATTTATATCAGTATCTTATTTAGTTTATTTAAAGATTATGTAAGTATAGAATTTTATGTCCAATTCAATTCAATAAAATCACAAGGATCACTTTGAATCGTCTTCTTACATGCTAGTGAATCTAATGCCGGTCCCTTTAGTGTGGTGTCCTAAACACCACACTAACATGCCCCTTCTCTGTTTATTTATAGTCCAATCCATCCAAAAGTTGACTGGCAGAGATCGCTGTTAGCGATAAGGCCGCCCATTGTATTGCCTTTTATTGTAAAATAATTGTTTTTGTATTATTCTGTGTGGTATAGCAATAAAGAGTTATCTATATATCTACAAAGTCTTTGCTTCACGTATTAATATAATAATTATTATCTGTAATGTTATGAAAACGTGTGAATTTCAATTTAAATGTTGGTTTTATTTACTTTGGTTTGTTTGGAATAGACTCAGACTAATATCTTTTTACTTACTTAACCCTCTTAGAGGACCGACGATGTCTCGTCCCGTCTGAGTGAAGCTACTACGGTAGAGCTTTTTGTAGTACTCGTAGGTACCTGCGGTGCTACTGCACTCAGGCTTTATATGGCATGGTCTTAAAGAATTTAAACCAGAACCCAACCATTGTCGTCACTTAGATCGCTTCTAGTTTTATTTTTGCTCTAGATTCACCTTTTATTTTCTAGCTTAGGGTAGGGTAGTGTATGTACGCGCAGTTTTGAAGCGTCACGCATAAAAATGTACCCACCTTAATACCTTTAGAAAAACCACAGAGTTCTTTCTTATAATCATTTTTGACGACGTCTGTGGCGCAGTGGACTAAGATCCGGCTGAGACGCAGAAGGTTGCGGTTTCGATTCCCGCTGCGAGATAAATGTTTGTATGATCTGCATGTATTAGTCTCGGGTCTGGGTGTTTCTATGTATAATATGTATGTATTTACAAATAAAAAAGTATGTAAGTATCAGTCATGTGGTACCCATAATACAAGGTCTGCTTACTTTAGGGCCAGATGACGCTGTGTGAAATGTCCGGTAATATTTATTTATTTACTCGATTAATGATAAATCAGAAGTCGAGACGTCTTCACACACGAGTGTGCCAAATTGCACGTCAATGGCAAAAAAGTTGTGTTGCATTTTATAAAGCGAATTATTGGTAGAAATCAAATGCATGCATGTAACGTACCTCATGGATCTGGTCTTCCACAATGAGTTCTATAAAGACATCATCGAATAAACTTTACTTCCATATTTTAGTTTATGTTGATGTATTTCGTGGTATTCTTGACATTGTTTGACATTACGTAGTAACACAAAGTATACATTTCTACTAACATTACGTAGTAGAAAAGATTTTTTCTTTAATTTTATTATTTTCTTATATTCTATTGAATTTTTTGCGTATTTATCTAGCTAGAAAGAACTGCCATCACTTAGAAAGTGATTGAAATACATGGTTAGGTCGAAATGTTGATGACAGCTGCAAGGAAAACGACTGGTAAAACATTAAAATTATGTCAGCGTTTATTTTTCAGTCAAAGCTGCATAATACAAAAATATTAGATCAAAGGGATTTTATTCAAACTTAACCATATACTCGCCATTTTTGTACCTATCCCAACATTTTTCGAGTGTTTATACAGGCATGGAAAGCAGTCATAATTTTTCATTACAAATGAGACCATTTCTTTTCTTTTATAAATATTATATGATAAATGGCATGGCTTACCCTTCCCGGATAATTAGTACTTGAGGCTACCGATGAATCAGATCATCTTTTGCTATTCACGAAAGCCTATTTGTTTCAACACACCTGGATGACGGAGCTTTGCCCGGTATAAAACACGAATAAAACGATATTTTCTAAAAATGAAACCTAGTTAGATCGATTTATCGCCCTCGAAATTCCTGCACACTAAATTTCAAGAAAATCTTTGGAGCCGTTTCCGAGATTCAGATTATATATATACATACGTATATTATAGATACAAGAATTGCTCGTTTAATGGTATTAGATATGGTGACAACCCCATTTAACGACCTCTGTGGCACAGTGGGCCAAGGCCCGACCGGGACGCTGAAGGTTGCGGGTTCGATTCCTTTGGCGAGACAAAAGTTTGTATTATCCGCATGTATTTGTTTCGGGTCTGGGTGTTTCTATGTATAGTATGTTATTTTGTACAAAAAAAAGTATATTAGTAGCATATCAGTCATGTGGTTCCCATAACACAAGCTCTACTTACTTTGGGGACAGATGATGCTGTGTGAAGTGTACGGCATTATTTATTAATTATTTATAATGATGTTAATGAAACACATCTTACCTGTTCATGTCATAGGTTGACCCGACGTCCTTTATTACGACAATCCCGTCGTGTGAGAGAGTATCCGCTACATTGAACCGCTTTTTGCTTCCCTTATTACTGCCACACAAAAACACATGAGAAATGTCTCCATAGTATTCAGTTTGCAACACCATTGTCAAAGAAACTGTGCTTGTTATAATGACACGTCGGCTTTGGCTGAGAATGTAATAAATCTGTTTTATAATGGACTTGGGAGTGCTAAGTTCAATTCACTTTTAAAAATGTATTAGGTATCCATAAAGTACGTGCCATAAAATATAACTGCGTTCCCCAAATTAAAATAATTCATAGGTAGGGTATAATATAAATAATAAAATAAAAAAATACCTAATAAAATACTTCAATGAGATAAGCACGAAACCTCAAACAGTATAAAACAAGGTATGATATCGGACGCTCCGAAATCCCCGCTTTGTTTTAAAACAAAAGATTAGGCTCTTGGAAAACCCTGGGTGGGTGTTCGATGCTGAGATATTTCCCCGAAATTCTGGCCTGTTTTGTCGTGTAATGGATTTGTAAATTACGTACCTACAGTATATTGTATTAGTTAGCAAGTACGGCATATGCTTGAAGTATACTGAAATGAGCACACCTAATGCGCTCATTTTCCTTTTTTATGATTCTCGCAAACGTAAAAGCGAAGGCCGATAAAGGCAAGGCATTGAAGGTTTCCACATGCAAGCAAGTCGAAGTACCTCTTCATAAAAATGTTAAGAGCCGAGAAAAGGTACATTAAAATGTAGAATGAACATTGTATGTAAGTAGGTATCCTATGCAAATGTACGAAGGCGGTAACGATTCTGTATCGTGCCTACCTACGAGTAACAAAGAAAACTGCCATTTATCATAAAAGGCTTAAGGACCATATGTGAATAAACTGTTCAAGCTTATTTACACATGCTACTAAGTACCTACTTAAAATAATATTAAGAACCTGTAATAATACCAATTTTGTGTTAGGTTTTGCTGTTACGTTCTGATCGCATTTTATAAGAGATTGCTACGCAAATGAAAAGCCTAGGTCGAAGTTTATTAAAGTTTGTCAATGTTATGTTTAGGTTTAAGTTTAAAAACTAGGTAATTTAACAATATGTATCTTCGTATCTATTGATTTTATAAGATGTAGGTACCTACTTGTGTCATTGCAAGCCATAATAATGAAATCTCTACGATTATTGTTTCCAGTGTCTCTCATGACATCATTGGCAGGCGCGCAGAACGGAAGGAGGCCCCCTCAAGAACACAACGGCCATGGCTGGGACATCCGGCTGGCCGTACCTGGTGAACCTGGCAGCGACTACCCGACTCTGGGGAATATACCTAGAACACATTTCTCCTGTGCTGGGAAAGAACCAGGTATGTCCACACAATCTACATTTATATGGTTGTCAATAAAAACATTATAGAAGAATTATTATTATCTGAGATCGTTCATAAAAAGTGTATTATTACCTACTAATGATTTCAGGATACTACGCTGATGTGGAAGCCGGTTGTCAGGTCTTCAGAGTTTGCACCGTGGGGTCGACCTACGGATTCCAGTCTTTTCTCTGCCCCAACGGAACTCTCTTCAACCAGGACGTGTTTGTATGTGATTGGTGGATGAATGTTAAGTGTAGACCAGCAGAACGACTTACTGCTGGCAACTTTGACAAGTTTGGAAATCTCAGACTTGGGCCACAGCTCATGAAAGACATAAAAAAGATGCTCACACATACCATGAGGAACCCTTACGACAAGAACGCAATGAAGAGTAATCTAATCGTGATGCAAGACTACAAACCTCCTGCTGGACAACTTTTTCCCAACGGTGCTCTAATAGCAGGTCCCGAACGAGTACCGAGCAATGTATACGTCCCTGCAAAACAAATACTGCAGCCTAATTATAGTCCGAGCTACACCATCAGTGATAACTCGTATGCGGCATCAACACCAGATACGAAGTATATTCCAACTGGTTTCACTAATCAAGTTCGAAATTCAGACTCTGAGGTTTTTCAACGGCAAAGAGAACAGATTGCCCAATATGTACAAAACAACAGAATACCAACAACAACAAACTCAGATACAAGTAACTTTTCAAATGGACGTACTCAGCAGTTCATACAACAGAATACTAGGCAAGCTAACAGTGGCCAACAGCTAAATCATAATTACAACCAAGCACAATATACACAAAGAAATAATGGAGGGAATACATTAACAACAGACGCACAGAACAATCAAAGAGTGCCATTGAACCGTCAGCTGGTTCAATACACAGACGTTAGGAAACCCACACAATTCAATAGTGGAAAGCAAAATGAAATTGTTTCATACACAAAGCAAGAACTGAACGAAGTTAAACAGCCATATACATACAGACAGCCTAATCCAACGACTTCCAATGGGTTAGACGTTGGAAAAGAGCTGAAACAGAACTTGGTAAGTGACCCCGTGCCTTCTACAGTCATAACAAAAACACTAACATATAGCAAACTCATCCAAGAGCCTAAACCTGGGAGACCAAAGTCACGAGTAACAGTCAAGACATGGATAGTAAAACCTAAGTCAGGTAGATTAATCGCTGATCCCACACCTTACACGTATGACAGACCCCCACAGACCCCTGCAGAAAGACTAGTAGAAGAGTCATCTGCGTATGTGTATCCCCGACCTACTTCACCTCCTCAAACAGCACGATTAGTTACAGATGAAGCTCAAAAACCATATGTTTATAACCGCCCTACAACAACACCTCAAGTAGAAAGATTAGTGGCAGATGATGACCCAAAACCGTATGTATATAATCGTCCTACTACACCTAAACCAGCAAGAATAGTAGAAGACGATGAACCTAAACCATATGTTTATAATAGGCCGGCTACAGCGTCAAGGCAGGTTGCTACTACAAGAAGGTTAGCTCCACAACGTGCTTACATTCCACCTGCACCAACTCAGCCCACCAAGCGTCAGACCCAAGCAGCTCTTTTGAGTTGGCCTCAATCTCCCCCAGCGACGCAAGCATCTAAGATCATCTTGCCAACAACATTTAAACCATCTTCGCGTCTCTACCTTCCACCTCCTCCACCTGAAAATGCTCAAATTGTGTCTAAACAATATTTATCTCCACTTCAGCAAATTCCGTACTATCAAAGTGCTCAGTTAAGAGCAATATCTTCAACTCCAGCTCCTGTTTATTCAGCTAATGGCAATAGGAATAACGATAACCTTTCATATACAGTTCTAAAACAGCCCGCGAATACTAGTCGCAAAAACCTTACGTTCACTGACATACTGACGAAAGAAAAGCTTGATCTTACAGTCACCGATATTGTAAGAGACACCGGTAATATTTTACAAACAGCATCCCCTCCTCAGTTTGGTCAGTACGTTCAAGAAAATAAATCTGAACCCGAAAGTAATTATTTACCATCTGACAACGAAAGCGGAGAAGATCTCACATCACAAGCTCCTTCATCTACGACTGCTTCTAAAAGTGCTAAGATCATAGCTCTACCAGCTAGGAATTTAGAACCTCCAGTAGAAGGATTCGATAACAACCAACAAACTAACCAACTTTCTAATTTACCATTTTACAAAGAATCCACTGTACCTAACACTATAGAACGAACAGTGTCCTTAAAAATAACGCTTCCTGAAAGAGTAGCATCTTATATATTCAGAGGAGGTAACGAAAGTGACTATAATAATTTAGAAATACTAAACACTGGCAGCAGTAACTACTTGGTGCTGTCTAACAATATGCTCAATCAAGGTGGCAACTTCATTCCTATCGGTAAACTGTCGGAAAATGAAAACTCCAACGTTTCTAATTCACAGGCCTTGGTGTTTTCGTTTCTGGCTGATTCCCTCAATGCAGCCAAAAAATACAGCAACATCGTAAAACAAGACGTCCTTACATCAACATCTACTGAAGCACCTCAAAACCAAAACTTCAATAATGAAGACCTCTCACACATTGCGAATAAAATATCCCAACTGACGTCATCACAATACTCTAATAGCAACATCCGATCTCCAAACACACCAGCACGAATACAAACTACGACCAGCACAAGTCAATCCAATCAGTTCGCCAATGCCAAGTACATAAACAATGGTCAAAATGCCGCTCAACCTATACATTCAGCTCAATACAACATCGCACCATCTCTACAAACACAAGAACAGCTTTACTCGTCACCTTATCAAACAGACAACAATATCCCTAGCTCCAACTTATTAGACTCTAACCAAAATTCTATATATAGCGGTCAGTTGTACCAATTACCGGTCCCTGAAGTAACCAGCCAGATTTATAACAGACCGCAATCAGGCAACATTGTTCAAACAACCCTCCAACATCAGAAGCAAATTACTAACTCGCCGCAAACGACGAATCAAAATAACAACTTGCCAAACCGCAATAACTTGGTGAAACAATCTAGTGTTGAAGTTGAAATAGTCCAATCGAAAACTTTGCCACTTACTCCAGCTAATCTTCAATTGGCGCCGACTAATGAGCCCGAATCGTTCAGCCAAGAAAGCTTGAACAACTTGTTAGACAGCGATAATGGAATATCAGCACAATTGCAAGACAAAATCGTGGGAATCATACCCCACCCGTTGGAAGATGACAAGCTCGTAACTTACGAGAAGGACCAATCGTATTACTTATACACGAAGTTCGATCACAATGGGCAGAGCGTCCCGAGCGTCCCGAGCACTGCAAACAATATCGTCGGTCTGCAGAATACAAAGTTGACTCGAGGGAATAACATTCCCAACGTTATAACGTTTCAGTTCGTGCCGTCAGTGAGTTATCAACTAGAGGATGAGAAAGAACAACAAAAATTGCTGAACTCGTTTCAGATCGATGAGTTCGGTGCGCCCCGGGATGCAGTAAAAGGTAACTTAGTTCAGGAAATGAATCAGCGACCCACATTGGTTTCCAATGTTGACTTTACGATAGAGCACCCTTCATCGAGGCAGACTAGTACGAATGATTTAAGTCCATTGTATAAAGGACCTTCCTCATATTCGGCTCCGCAAGGGTCAATAGGGAATTTTCTTCGACAAACACTACCAAATAATTTTAGCTCAAGACTAGAACAGCTGGACGGCAAGTCAAACAATAATGGATATCCTAAGGCGGAGCCCGTTCGACGTTTCGTATTTTAGGAAAATAATGGAAACATATCAATTTTCACTATCTACCATTACTTTGATCTGTAGAAATTATCAATGTTTATTATAAGAATATTCAACAATTTAGATTTGTAAGTAGGACCTCTAGTTATTTCTATCTGTAAATATTTTTCAACAGTATACGCCTAAGTATAGTGAGTATTTCGATAGGTAAGTACCTATCTACATAATAAAGTAGGTAGATTATATGGTAGGTATGTAAATTTAGGTAACCTACTTATTAATGTTAATAAAATAAATTATCTTGAAAAAATTGTTGTCATTTATTAATTTGCTAGCTGACCCGGCCACGCGTTGCTGTAGCTCAGTAGTTCTAATACGTAAAACCCATATACGCTAACCTCTAAAATTATCAGTGTTTCTCTAGTATATTATGTATGTATTATACATAAAAACCTTCCTCTTGAATCATTCTATCTATTAAAAGAAACCGCATCAAAATCCGTTGCGTAGTTTTGAAGATCTAAGCATACATAAGGACAGAAAGACAGCGGGAGGCGACTTTGTTTTAAACTATGTAGCAATGATCTGTGCTATTCTTAAGGTGCTGGGCCAATATGTTGGGGCAAAATATCGGATCCCAAAGGGAGCTGCTTACACTGCTGTGGCGTATATTGATGGCGTATTGGCACTTTAATAAAGATGGTCTTAATAAACTAAAAAACGTGTGAATATGCCAAGTAGATCTCAAGACTTAGACGCCAAGTAGACACATACAAATACAAATTCATTTATTTAACAGAAAATAAAAATACAGTGTTTTAAAAATACATTGGCGCACCACCTCCGCCCAATGTGTACAGTCGGCATTACGGGTGACCGCTAATGATAGTGGCATCAACCTACAGTCGGTCGTGAAAGTGATGAATAAATAACGCCATCTAGTAGAATAAGTATAATATAATAATCTTATTAGGCCAGTTATGTAGTAAAGCGCCATCTAGTTTTGCTATAATGGAACATTTAACTGTGATACCTTTTATGTTTTAAATTTGAACTAGATGGCCCTAGGGAGCTTAAAGATATATTTTTAATAATTATAATTCCAATGCTAATGAGGAAGGCTAGTCAAAATCACACCAATCGATAATACTTACATAACTCATTCCCAATTTTAGAGTTTCTCTTCTATCTGTGGTTTACAGAAATGGCGCAAAAATTCAAAATGCTGTCAATATAAACAAAACAAAAAAAAACGAAACATTTAGTAGACTTTTTCCGTTACCATGGTGCCGCGGGCTGATTTGAAAAAGTTTGTTTCATGGATACGGAATGAGCTCTATAATGATATTTTCTGAACAGAGAAACATGTATTTTAATAGTGTTATGATAACTTTGTAAGGATTATAAGGTGTAAGCAACATTAGTGCATTGAAAACCAAGTAAGTTTTTAACTTTTGCTTCTCAATATATTTAGATATGTATATGCAGCTGCGGCCGACGGATGCTGCCTAGGAAGGCTAGCTTTAGCTTTTTCAAATCGCCCGATGGGCCCTTTGCACAGATGATATAGTTTAAGCTCGCAATCCTGATGTGAAGATAGAGTATAATTTTGGGGGTGCTATGTTTACGTAATGTCCAGGAATGGACTTCTACGGGCTGTTACTGATGGCTCTTATTGAGTGATACCTAGGTACTGCTATAATCTCATCAGCAGCTTTGAACAAATGGAGAGACCCTGTTTTTGACGACCTCTGTAGTGCAGTGGGCCATGGTCCGGCTAAGACGCAGAAGGTTGCGGGTTCGATTCCTGCCGCGAGACAAATATTTGTCTGCAAGAATTTGTTTCGGGTCTGGGTGTTTCTACACCCAGACCTATAATAATATCTATATATACCTATATAATTCTACTGTACGTGTGTATGTCACTGAACTCCTTATAGACGGCTGGACCGATTTGAATGATTTTTTTTGTATGCGTTTGGGTGGCGCCCTGGATGGTTTAGATTCACAAATCAGCCCGGCAGATGGCGCTGCAGTCGGTACAATTAGATCTATTTTTTCTTTTTAAAACGCGCGGGCGAAGAAGCCAACGGAACAGCTAATATGTATATATAATACTAGCATCTGCCCGCGGCTTCGCACGCATAGTATATACATAAAAAGTAGCATAAGTCCGTTTCTAAAATACAATCTAGGTATGTACATCCATACCAAATTTAATGCATTTAATGTCTTGCAGACAATGGATTTAGAAAGTAGCTCTCACACCTCTGAGGAACCAGATGTGGATCTCGACTATTACAACGACCCGCGAGTGCTCTGGTTCAAGGATCGGATCCTCTCTTTCATTGGCATGGATGATGACGAGTTGTTCTACAACATGCTAGATGAAGGGGAAGCGAAGCGCTTGTTCACAATGTTTGTGACCTCTCCGTTGAAACCTAATGAGCTGACATTAGATAAGAGGACCTTCTATGTGTCTAAGATAATTGTGGATAAGCTTATTCATGAGGATAAGGAGTTTACTGAGTGGAGTAAGTATAACATTATTCTGGTAATATCAAATGAGTTTTGTACTTACCTACCTACCTACCTACCTGCCTACCAACCTATACCTACCTACCTACCCACCTACTTACCTACCTACCTACCTACCTATCTACATATACCTACCTACCTACCTACCTACCTACCTATCTACATACCTACCTATCTACATACCTACCTATCTACCTATCTACATACCTACCTACCTAACTACCTAACTACCTAACTACCTACCTACCTACCTACCTACCTAACTACCTACCTATCTATCTATTGTTTTTATTACCTCTTATTTTTTTTCGCCAGATAGTATTATCTGTAATGTTAAGTGTAAATAAACTAAACTGAATTGAATTGAATTGAATTCCTACAAAATTGTTCCAACGGACCTTACCTTTCGATTTTTGAGTTAGTACTTACTTAAGTAGGTACCTGTTTCCTTTGTATATAGGTATGTATTATGATACGAGCTAATGAGCTGCCACTAAATTAGAAACCAAACCATCTTCCTAGGCAGCTGTTACTTATTAGCTAGCTTTTAAAACCCATGTCTAGTGAATTTTCTAGATTTATAAATTTATTTAAATAGATTATTAATATAAATTTTGATAAATACGGGTTTTACTCACGTATTATTTTGTCGAAGGAGGCACCGACACTTTCGATTCATCTAGAGAATCTTCATCAGAGTAATTTTATATAAATTGAAAAAGGTGGATTATTAAAATTATTTAATAAATATTTTAAAATGATTAAAAACTTAAACAGGTAGGTACATACATACTTGAGTTGATAGTAGCTCTGCCTTCTGCGCTGCAGGTTGTGGATTCGAAACCGTTCCAGGACACATTTTTGTGTTGAACATAGGTGTTTGTTCTGCGTCTGGCTGTTATAAAGTATCTTAAGTATGTATTTATTAATTTATAAGTATTCCATCAGCCATATGGTCACCATAACACAAGCTAAGCTTAGTTTAGGGCTAGATGGTGCTACGGTGATGATGGCTGTGCGAATTGTTCACCAATATTTAAAAAACATAAAGTATGAGATACCAACAATAATATACATGCTCATGAGGTAAAATTATAGACTAGCCGTATGCTCGGTCCTTGTCATTCTAATGTCAAAGAATAGAGATGGCTACAGATTTAAACAGTTAATAGCTGGTCTTCTTATCGTGTCAATAGTTATTTCTAACCAGTGTGGTGAAAGGATTAAAGTGCGCCTCAGAGGCTCCTTTCGTGCACTTAGGTAAGCTCTCGACCTTGCCTACAGGACCCGCAGGAAAGACGAATCAGTACATGCGGTGTCGGTTCGGTTAACGGCTGACACCGAGCCAGGCTTTCCTTCTCTAGTTCTCAAGTTTTCCTTCTCTATTGCTAGCTCTTCTGTTAGTCAGCAGGGGGACTAATCCCCAATAATTTGAAGAAAAAAAATTGTTTGTCTGTAGAGTCTGTTTACGGACGATAGTATAACGTGATAACAAAACAGATAGATGCGGCTTGCGCTCTCGCTACGATCGTAACGTTACAATGAGCGTAAAGGGACAATGAGCGTTACGGGAGGATGAGCGTAACGTGTCGATGCGCGTAACGGGAAAATGAGTCATCCTTTGCCGGCGTTCATCGATTTATAAGACTTTGTCACGTCACGAAATAATTAATTAATAGCTAGTATGTGTTTATAAGATCCTATGATTTGAAGGTCTGAATTTAATTCGTATCTTTCAGGAATAATTCCTCCAACGCCGCCGTCGGTGGTGGCCCCGCCGAAGAAGAAAAAAGGCAAGAAAGGGAAAGAACCAGAACCCCCTCCGCCCGAACTGGAAGAAGAGCTGACGAAGGACAAGAAGAGTACGAAAACCTTGAAGAGTATCAAGAGCACGAAGAGTATGACAGATAGCATGAAAAAAGAGAAAATCAAGAAAGGCATGTTTCAGAAATAAATTAATAATTGTATTTTTTTACTTTTTATGCTTACATGGATAAGAGAGGGAAGGTAAGATTTTTATATAAATAGATACCTACTTACTTTGAATTACCTTATTGTAAGTAACTAAAGTCTAACTTATTGCCTTTTTTACAGCTCTGGATCAACTTGAGGAAGGTAAATATCATGTCACGGCTAATTTGGTTTAAAACCATTTATGCATATTAAGAATATACCTGGAAACTATGCACTAATTTATAAGTAGAGCACTTTGTAAAATCGTCAACAAACACTTACAACACTTACTTAAACACGAGGGTATAATCATTGTTAAAACATTGGAAAACGGTATTTTTTATCATTGTTATTTCATAAGAGGGTAGCAATAAAAAAAAACTAAAACCACTTGCAGAATCACGCAACAAAGTTAAAACAAAGCATTTTTTGTTGTTGTTCCCCTAATTTTGCCGGCGTGTGTATATTTGTATAGATTAATAATCCAATGTATAGACTAAGATAGAGTTACGTAGTTATTCAATTTCATAAAGACTGGTAAATCATTGGATTCTCAATCTTATATCCATGGTTTAAATTATGCCATTGACAAAGACTCCATGAAATAGATGAACTGAAACAATTCTAATAAAAAAAGGGTGCGTCTCGGGAGGCTCGGCAGAAGTGATAACTTAAACTAATCTAACTAGCACTGGAGGTTAAAATGAGAGAGGAGGAGCCTGCCTACCGCGCAGTGGTTTACGTAACGCGTTACGTAACGAAGCGGTTTACCCTCTCATTAGAAGTTATCAATTCAAAAATGAATTTAAATATTGACTATTTTTTACTGGTCTATAGCACATCTATACAGTTGGTAGTGACTCTGTCTTCTGTGTCTTCTGCGCTGTTGGTAGTGAGTTCGATTCCTACACATGATAAACCTTTTAATTTATTTATTTGGCTTGACTTTAGTTTCCGGTAGCACGAGTTGGAGGGTAAAAAGGCTCAAATCTGATAGGGTTTTGCTTCCTGATTACATATCTACCACTCTTAACTGAAGGTAATCCTTAGTTTTCAAAAAATAATAATAAAAAACATTTCTCGGGTCCCCCCCCCCCCCCCCTTTTTCCTTTATTATCGTGCTACCGGAAACTAAAGTTTAACCATTTAATTAGGTTCATTTATTTATTTTTTCAATTTATAACATAACAGCACAGCGTTAAGTACAATTAAGTCAAGATTATTTACAGAATTTCATCAATTGTATAGGCAATGTCAAAAGTGTTTAAAAACAATTATTATTTATAAATTTTAGAAAAAATAACGATATATTGATTATAAGGAAATGTTAATCTACGAGTATGACTAGGTTGAAACTTGTACTTTTATTAACTTAAAACTTGTGTGGCTTTTATGGAGTATCGTAGGTGTGTATTTACGTGTATATACGTATTTTCAGCCATCTGGCTTCAATAGTACAAGCTTTCTTTCACAAGTTTTTCATCAATGTATTTATTTAATTGTTATTTATGTATTACTTATTTGTTAGACGACGTAGAAGCGGCTGTAACAGGCGTGCCGGACGCTGAGAGTGAAGACGAGATGAAAAGTTCCGTAGAAATTCACCTCGAAGAGCCGCAGCCATCGGTTCTCGCAGAAGATATGTACTCCTTTCCACCGCGTGAGTATTTAAGCTGTCTGACGATAATTAATAGTTTGGTCCACGTTCGTAACTAAGATTTCATAACTAGTTATATTTAGATTTATTTTGGATTTTTTTTCACTGTTTTATAACCAGTTTTTTAAACAAGACTTTTTTACGCATTAGATAGTATCGGATAGTATCAAGCCACCGCACCGGGCCGACCAGTGCTAATTTGTCCAGTGTACCAGGAGACCATACATGACGAAGAGGTTCTCGTTATAAAAATCGAAAAAAAGTCTAATAGCTATAACTAGTTATGAAATCTTAGTTACGAACGTGGAATAATTAATTAATTTATAGCTTTACTAAGTCTGGCACGTTAGCGTTTTTAAGAAAATGTATATGCGGTCACCCATCCACTTATTGACCCCGCAAAACATTGCTAATAGATCATACTATTAGGATCGACTAAGTTAGCTATGCCACGAGCGCATAGAATTAGCCTAAGAAGGCTAAGATTCAGAGATAAATATGAAATATGTCTAATTGCACTAAATTTAGACAAAATGAAGCGTAAGTTCACGCTTAGCTTTGAACTGTGGAGAAAACATTGAATCAGTACTTGTAGTAGTTGGATTCTCGCCCTAATTTTTTTACTAGCCTTGTGCTCTGCCTTCTGCGCTGTGCTCCTAGGTAGTGGGTTCGATTCCCTCCCAGGATGCACATTTGTGTGACGAACATAGATGTTACTTCTGTGTCTAGTGGTATAAACTGTGAATATCCGGCATTATTACATTATACATGATTTTTATCCCCAAAGTAAGCAGAGCTTGTGTAATGGGTACCACAAGATTGATACTACATATATATATAATATATTGTAAATACATACATATCAAAATAAAGTATCATAAGTATGTATTTAAATATATATAAGTATTCTATCAGCCATCACTATAATACAAGCTATGTTTAGTTTGGAGCTAGATGGTGTTGTATGGATTGCCCGTCAATATTTATTTAATTTATTACACCATAGTGGGGATTCGTTTGTAAGAAAATAACTTCAAGATAAAAATTACTTAGACGATTCACTGGTGGTGTAACGTTTATCATGATATTTCAGCTCCTGAAGATCTGGACCCACTTGTGGATGGGACTCTGGAATTCTATACTGTTATTGTAAGAACTTTTTAATAGAGCACTTCAGTAGTCACTAGTCAGTCATAAATAAATTAATTCGTGTTGCCATACTGCACTTTCACGTTGATACCAAAATTCAAACCATTTCTCTACACATACATTTTTTTAGGGATGTAGTTAGGCACATATTGGGAATATGTTCACTTTATGAACGGTAGTTAACGTCCCTTACGTTACGTGACAGATTGCGATTGCAAGCCCATCGCCACTGGATTTGGTAAATAAGAAAGGCGTGCGTGCTGAGATTGCTGATAGGTGCACTAATTGTCCAGTGGTAGTGGTTCCGCCTTCCGATCCTAAGATCATGGATTCAAATCCAATCGTGCACCAATGAATTTTCCTGTTCGAAAATTTACTATTCTCTCAAATGATAAAGCAAAACGTGACACGGTTTCGTCACGTTTCATGTCACGTCGTTGAACCTAAAAAGTTTGCAGACATGTGTCTAGTACCTACATAAGATGAGCCTCTTTAAGGACGTTCTTTTTAATCCTTTCAACATACTAGTTCGAAATAACTTTTAACACGATAAAAAGAAAAATAGAGGAATAGATGAAATGAAATGAAAGAATGAAACATGTTCTACAAACGTCACTGAACGCGTGCATAAAAGACAAGAAGTAGAACAGAACATGTCTGATTTTATTTTTACTACCTTTCAGAGGTCGGTTCCACGTGTCATACAGTATCCGAAACTGATCCCAGTGTTCGGTGCATTCACCCCTCAAGTGACACATCGCAACCGTCGCTACATTTACTTCGTGAGGCAGACTCAGGAGGAGATCCCCCTGGCCAACACTGCCGCCAACAGCATGCTTAAAATGTCTGAGTATGTGCTGACGGGGATAACTTCTGGGAAAGTGCTGATGAGTCTTGGCTTGCAGTTGAAAGAGGTAGGCAGTTTTATTTATGACAATAGAAAGAGAAGATGGGAAGTGAACGAATAAAGTACATTATATTAATGCCGGACATTTCACACAGCATCATCTGGCCCCAAAGTAAGCAGAGCTTGTGTTATGGGCACCACATGACTGATATACTACTTATATACTTTTTTGTAAATACATACATATTATATTCATATCATCCATATTCAGCTAAATTGATTTCTATCCATCCTATGGTTGTCTGGCAGAGATCGCTATCTAGCGATAAGACCGCCCATTGTACTACCGTGTAGCTAAACACTGTTTCTTATAATAGTCTTAATGTATTTTGTGGTGTGCAATAAAGTATTTTCTATCTTTCTATCTATCTATCTATACATATAATACATAGAAACACCATACATTATTATTTTTTATTTATATAATCATTATATTAGTATATATGTACCATTAGATTTGATCTATGTGGCGCAGTGGGCGAAGGCCTGCATGGGACACATAAAGTTGCGGGCTCTAGGCAAGTATTTGTCTCTGGTCTGGGTGTTTTTTTATAATATGTATGCCGTTATAAAATATCTTACACGTAAGCAGGTCGATCCTTACTACTCGCCTGTCGCCCAACTACATACGAATATACGCTTGTGTGTTGACATTGATTCAATTCTATTCAATTTACACCTTTACTGGTTTTCGTGAGCTACGTTATATAAAGTAGAAGAACATGAACATCAGTCAGTTTTGGTCATACCATATCATACCAGTATACCAGTACCATATCATTCAGTGGTCAAAGGGCCGTAGCATAAGCAACAGTCGCATCCTCACCCCGTCTAAATGCTGTCGTTGCTTATGCTGTGTCCTATAATTATATATCATATTAAATAGATAAATAAATGTTGGTGGATATTTCAAACATACCCATCTAGCCCCAAACTATGCATAACTTGTACAATGGGAACCAGATGACTAATATAATATTTACATACCTACATGTAAATACATACCTATGACATTTCATAACACCCAGACACAGAACAAAGTACATAGGCGCACACAATCTGCTGGGAAAAACAGCAGAGAAGTGCCGCCAGACGAGAGTATGTGATACGAGAAAGAGAGGCACTATGTATATAAATATAAGCTTTCATCAAGATCGCCTTCTGTACTTTTCACATGTATATTGTATATTATATATTACATGTATATTTGGTGTTTTTTCCATTGCAGTCATTCATACCTCTATTCACAAAGCAATTCCGTGAGGTGGCAGTTATGAGCGGTGGCGACCAGAGCCACAATATGTTGTCCCGCAAGGTGTCATACGCAGGCGGACATCATCAGATGGACGAAACTGCCTCGCAGGTACCCTCATAAAGATGATGATTCCAAAATTAGTTAGGCCCTTGAGCTGCCTTTTATTATCCATTACCAGAGCTGGCTTCTGACTTGACACTTGCTCCTACTCGGTTCTCCTACTGGTAGGAGCACGAGGACCAATATGTCATTATGCTCCTATCGTGACCTTTATTATTCTTCTGGCGCTTCGGCGGCCGCTGCCGCGCCACGCTCGCTTTGCTCGCTCGCCTTGCGCGTTGTTTTCTATACTCTAACATAACCTAACCAAGTGGTTTGTAATAAAAATGCTCATCAGATCCAAACCGATCTTTTGCAGTAGGAGCATCAGGACATGGGTGTGCCGGTGCTTCTATCAGTAGGAGCATTTAGTAGGAGCACGAGGAAGTACCAGTTCTGATGTTGTTTTATTACTTTATAGGTCAATTATCTTAGGCCGTCGGATTATAGAAGAATGTCCAATATTGCTAGAGGAGAAAACGCCGAGCAGAGGTATGTTATAATCAATAGTAAATAAATAGTACATTGTACACCTAGGCGGGAAAGTGCCCAATTCCTATCGAGTGTGTCATTTGATTTGCCTTAAAACCACAAGGTAGGAATCGCACTTTTTCCCGTGTGATACATAGTGCTTTATACTACACCTACGAGGAAAATAAAAAGGAGAATTATTTTTTTATTGAAAATTTATATTAAAATGATTACCTACAGTTATTAAAACTTAATGTTACCAAAACCAAAACAAAAAACAAATTCAAATTTCGAAGACATTGCCGCGCATGGTTTTATTACTTGGGTTCTTTTTTCATAATATATTGTTCGAAAATCGGAGGAGAAATAAATCATTTGGCGGACTTGGAGTAAAAACTTTTTGTCGTTTGACCTATTATGAAAATAACCATAGCTACCGGCTGATCTATGAAGAAATTAAAAAAATAACCTTAGAAATAGATTTCCATACACTTTTCTCGAGAAATGAAATTCCATAGATTTTTCCTTCCCGCATATTAGTAGGCCTGAAATGATGTACCTACTTTCTAAGTTATATTTGGAAAAGGACCTATTCCATTTCTTAGAATAGTTTCAAGTTTCTGATTATGTATAAACATTGTTTTTGTTTTCTGTATTTAAACTATACTCTTGTTTCTTACTTTATTTAGAATGAGGAATATGACATCGGAATCTAAAACTTCTATGCGATCAAAACATCCCCTAGGGGACTCCTCGATTACGTTAGTGGTGAGTACCTACCCTCTTATCTGTATTCGTTGGTGTATAGGTCATCTGACTGATATCACTTCAATTAACGAACCGAATGCATTTAACTATGACGTCACCTATGATATCTACATGGTGGTACGTGAATAATATTTTTTTTTTAAAATATGTAAAAAAAGACCAGCCGTTTTATTTAAAAAAAAAAAAACTAAAAATCACGCTTTAAAAGAAAAGCAAACTTATTTTAGATTAATTAACCTATTAAAGTAGAAAATAATTTTCAATAAATTTATATTAAGAATAGTGTGATTAAAAAACATATTTTCACGCTTCTACAGTTCTATAATGATAGGGTTTTTTTGTTGGTTCGGTGTAATCTACAAATGCGTGTTTTTTAGTTTTAACAATTGGATTTGGAAAATCGCAAAAGTCCTCATCAAGACAATGGGACAAACTATATAAATTATTATATTGTCATTGGTCCCTAATCAGTGTGCAAAGTTTCAAATCAATCCGATATTTTGAAGGGGGTGAAAGTCACGTTCAAAGATTCCGTAGTTAAGTTATAAAAGCGTGTTAAAATAGTGGCATACCATTAGTGCCACTATACCATTAGTATATATTACATTAGTACATGTACAAAAGGCGGACGCGAAAACATTTATATAAAAGTAACTCTTGCAACAAAATGCAATTCAGCTCACACATGTGCTTAGCACCTAACATTATATATACCTACAAATCGCCTCTCTATCGCCTAATCTTGTCTGGCGCGGAACTTCTAGTACGAATTTACCCACCAAGGTGGGCTTGAACTTACTTGTACTTGAAGCTTCTTAATCTTAAGTGCTGAGTGCGCCTGGTATGGATATGTGTTATGTGGAGGGATGATTGTGAGGAAAGATATTATCTGGTCACTTGGCGTGGGATGCGTGGGATATAGGCAGAGTCATATAATATCATGATTTATTTGACTAGCCTCATACCTCAGTTGCTTGTTCTACCTTCTGCGCCATAGTTTGGGATTTCGGTTCCCCCCACGACAAACGTTTGTGTAACCATACATTCAAATGGTTATCGTAGTACAAGCTATGCTCATTTTGGGGCTAGATGGTGTGTGGATTTTTCTCCAATATACATTTGTTATTTATTTAGCGTGAGCTTTCATTTGAAAATGAAGCGATGCAGTCTGACAAACAGAAATCGACTGCCGATGAGGTCACCAAAGACATCAAGGATCTCGTTGGTATTGTAGATTGGTAAGCGATTTATAACATATATAATTAAACCTTGTATTGTATAAAAGTTGCTTATTTTTTGAGAAGTTCCGTTGTCCAGCACCCTGGCTCCATCTCTGTTTCACCATAATTACGTACCTACCTACTTCTGTATAATATTTTAATCAAAAAAATAATAAAGATTCTTCCGAAACTGAAGGACCACAGACTCAGCAGACTCTATATAGATAACATTTTATGCATGGCGCATGTTTATTAGAACTCTGTTTTCGATAATGTTGGCTGTTTCACGATATTTTTCTTCATAGTTTTTAATAAAACACATGGTAAATGCACTGTACGAAAGCATTAGCCTGCCTATAGATGCTCGCGTACCCTAATCGAAAAACCATTGATCAAAAACTAACAACTATTCTTTTCCTAGGACAATTGAGCATATAGAAGGGGAAATAGTACTCCCGATGCCGAATATTCCTATGCTCTCTCACGAACTAACAGGAGGGGTAGAATTCGCCGAACCCGGACTGACAGCACAGCTAGAAGAGGCTGTTATGATGTGGCAGTCTCACATTGACAGCACTATAGCCGTTTGCTTGGGAAAAGTAAGTCTTAACTGTATAAACCATCGAATAGAAATCCGATTACAATGCTTATGCTTGTGAGTGTCTTTTACAGACTCGAGAAGGTGACGGCCCAGTGGCTGAATACAAGTACTGGCGAGAAAGAGATGCAGAAATATCTTTACTTGTAGAGCAACTGAAACAACCAATGGTTGTCAGGATAATGAAGTTACTGCAACAAGCTGGTTCTACTTATCTTGAAGTAAGTTTCTTCTGTATACTGAATACTTATGAATGCTCAGTTAGTAGCAACTCTGCCTTCTCTATTCTGCGACTAAAGTCCAACTTAGTGCCTACATTTGTGTGATGAACATAATGTAGCTTTATAACACCCATATACAGAAAAAACAGCTGTTTTTTTCTGTATATGGGTGTTATAAAGTATTAAGCCCCAAACGAAGCTTGTGTTATGGTGACCAGATGACTGATAGAATACCATATATTTTTTTAAGTAAATACTTATGATACTTTATACAGTGACACAACCTACACCCCTATGTTCATCACACAAGTTTTTAAAGTATTTATTTAAAAATATATATAAAATATATTATAAGTAACAGTTATCCGGCTCCCATTGTACACAATATGCTGAATTTGAGTCTAGAAGTGCTGTGTGAAATGTCCACCGATAATTATTTACTAACCTCTTTCGTTCTCATTCTGTTAAGAGGAACATGTACATTTTAAATAGTACTATATAAACCAGTCATAATATTAATATTATAAAAAGATATTTATTTTACAGGGTTTTACAAATTATAGAGAAAAACTTGTAGACCAATACAACTTAGCAGGAGATAACTTAAAGTTTCTGTCTACTTTGATGCGTTTTTTCACTGTAAGTTTTCAATACTTCGTATCTCTATCACCATATTATAGACTTTACTATGAAAAGAATAAAATTGACGTTCCTTTGTAGGTTATCGAAGACAATTCACCACTACAGCAAGTGATGGATATGCTGCCGGAACTAGTTGAGAGTATCTACATGATGTGGGTTTTGTCCAAGGGGTATCGCTTTGATGAGACTATGGTTCCGCTTCTTGCACGAATCAGCTGGGCTCTGTGTGATAAGATCGAGCGATTTCTGAATGTGCACAAACTTTACGAGTAAGCTTTCCTTGAATATACATAATATAAGTTACTGACTGACAACCAACGTGTAGCCCAAATAGTAGTTCCTTTTTGTAATTTGGAGGTTTTCTTTCTATTGTTTTGGTAGTTAATAAAATTAATACAAACATAAGGATCACTTTGAAACGTCTTACATACTAGGTGAATTTAGGTGCCAATACATCGTTACCACAGTTCGAGAAGAATTGACAAGTAATCGCGTATTACCTTTTCATTATTTCGCGACGTTTTAGTTATGTTGCAATAACGCGGGCTGACTGGATGCTACAGTTTTTCAAAACAACGCTTGGTTTTCAAAGTTTCAAAAGTTACTTTTGAACGTCAATTTCATATTGAAACCTCTATGATTTTGTTATAGCAAGTCGAACGAGGAGATACTGAGTCTGTCGCGCGCCGGTCAGAAGATTCTAGAAATGTGGCATGAGCTATACAAGCAGACGCGTCGGAACATCGAGCTGAGCGGCAAAGGCGCCAGATGGGAGTTCGATCAGCCGCTCTTGTTCACAACATCCGATTACATAGCCACCGTGGCTCGGGACTTGGCTGAAGTTATCACGGTAAGGCCTTCCCTGTGTTCTAGTTCAGATAGTTTCAGATAGGTATAGTTCAGCCCTGCGATTAAGGAATTCTTATACGTAAAAAACATAACTAATTTGTATTTATTAATACCTTTTGAATATGTTAGGTTGATTTTGTTCAAGTGTAATGATGTCGTCAATCGGTACTTCCAAGTAAATTCAGTAACTATTAGGACATAATCATATAATAAAAACCCCCCCGGATGTCCGTCTGTCTGTCTGAACACGATAAACTCCCGTTTTAACCAATAGACCGAGTGATTCATGAGAAAGGTTTAGAAAGGTGGATGGTTATGACTAAAACCCGAACGTGCGCAAAAACAACAGTCTGGAAATGCATCTTACAAAACCAATTGCTATTTAATGATTGTAATTGATTGTAGCAATAGTTATAATAGTAGCTTATTGATAATTGTTTAGGTAGTATAAATGATATTTCAAGTGGTTTATAAAACGCCCTTCACGTGCAGTATTTATTTTCAGGTTTTGATAGATTTTGAACGTATATTCGGGCCGGAGTTAAAGTCAATCATAAGCAACCCTACGCAAATAGACGATGTGCGCAAACGCGTCAAAAATCTGATCTACCCGATACGCACCATAGATTTCAGCATCTTCGTGTTTGATAACAAGGAGAATTGGGATGTTATTATGGGAGATTTTTGGAAAGAAGTGCGCTATTTGGAAGAGGAAGCGAAGAATTATATCAACGAGAGTTTTGGGAAATTAAGGTGATATAGAATTACAATTTTTTTAAATACTTACGGGTATTTATCGCGTTTATTTACCTATTTTTCCCGACGTGTTCTGATCGCGTAAGTTTAAAAATCTTTGATATAGAATTATACTACCAATATGGAGAATCGATAAAATTCTTCAATAACAGTTCCAACCACTTAACACTATAAATGCAAAAGTTTGTGTTGATGTATGTATGTTGATTTGTGGCTCCGTCACGCCGTAACTGATAAACAAATTTGGATGAAACTTCGTATAGTCAAAGTCAAAGTCAAAAGATACTTTATTCAATACAATCACAAGGATCACTTTGAAACGTCTTGCATACTAAGTGAATTTAGGTGTCCATTCCTCCTAACCCAAGCCCGAGAAGAACTGGCATGAAACTCGTCCTGGTCCTAGCGCTTTTTTGCATGATCCATCTTATAACTACCTTAACTACGAAAAACGAATACAAGATTTATACATTTCAAATGTTTTGGTTAACTGTCTGAAGGCAGAGCGACATGAGGCCATGCATTGCTATCAATAATATAGTCATTTATATTATAATACGCTTTCTTCAAAAGACTACCCTTTATGTATGGTTAGAATGTTACCTTTTACCTGAAATAGCAAATAGATTACTTGTTAAGTAGGTATGTGAAAGCAGTGGCGGAAGATAAATATTCAATATGAAAATAAACATCAAAATGATGTACAAGTATGTCCATAAGCTAATAGATTAGTTTCTAATCAATAAAAAAAAATAAGCGTGTATTCAGCAGATTCAGCATTCAGCGTTCATCACTTAGATAAGAGCTAAGATGAACCTAAAGTGGCATTTATATCAAAGCACTTTCACGCTTCGGACATCTTTATATGTCGGTGTCTGGAGACTATAACGCAGGCATTGGAATGGCCAATAATGAACTTCATCGTTCAGCTGGTCACAAACTCAAACAAACCTATTTTAACTGGCCTCTCAGCTTTGTTGATAGCTCTGCGCTGTAGTTTGAGTTCGATTCCCTCCCAGGACAAATATTTGTGTGAACGCAGATGTTTAATCTGTATCAGGATGTTATAAAGTACTATAATTATGTATTTAAAAATATATAAATATTTTATCACTGATCTAGTTCTCATAGTTCATTATCTAATATTTCCATTTAAGGTCGGCAGAAGAAGCGCTTACAGTGCTACTAAAGTTTCTCGAGTTCGACACACGGGAGTCGATCCGCAAGCAACTCTCTACCAAATTTGACCTCGTGATGCGTCAGTTCATCAAGGAGATCACAGCTATTGAGGATAATTTCACTGTTAGTTTATTTAGTATTGGCAGAAATTTAGGGACGCAAACATATACTAAGATTACATGGGAGCGTATGCTCGCACTAAGTTTCAGCTAGTTACACGAGCAATTGAAAATGCTGAATCTGGGCAAGCTTTGTTAATTATGACGTCATGACAACATCAAGATATTTAAGGCAATATCAACGTGTTTCTATATGTCTCTATACAGTAGGTATAGAGAATCTAAGATTACATGTGATGGATGTAAACTTTTCACAAAACTGCTATGAGGTTTAAATCAAGCTATAATATCTATTGTATGTTTCGTAACATAGATATTCCTACTATTACTAGAACCCTGGTACCCAGTTTTAGAAGAGCACCTAGGCTCCTCAATATTTTTACGCAAGTAAATTCTAAGGTAAGTATCTCTATTTTCCAGCGCTTCCGAAAAAATCCTCCAATTTTGAGGAACCATCCACCCGTCGCCGGAGCCATTTACTGGGCGCGAGCACTCTTCAACAAGATGAAGCAACCCATAATGAGGTTTCAAAAGGCGAGTCTTTACACTAAACATTTTATATCTATCCGTACTTAAAAATATGAATCCGAAAGTGTTTTTGTCAGTCTGTTACATTTACACAGCTAAGCGGGGAATGTTTTATAATGAAATATAGTAAGGAGATAAAAAATGGCATCTTGGGGAAGGACATAATCTACTTTTTGTGTAGGTACCACACATGCCAACCGTGGGCTGAAGGTAGTAGAGTTAATTTAGATATAGTATCTCTATATACTATATCTAAATTAACTAATTCTAATTAATTTAGATATAGATTCTAATTAACTTTACCAGTTCTGGATAAAGTTGTTGAAAAGCATATTTGTGGTAAAATACAGAAATTCTTTTCAGCTAATAGCATTTTGTCCTCACAACAATATGGTTTTCAGTCAAATAAAAGTACAACCATGTTATTGTCTCGTTTTACGGATGATATAAACAACCATTTAAATGCAAAAAAACATGTTGTCTTAGTCTTTATAGACTATGGGAAAGCATTTGATACATTACGTCATGACTTTTAATTGACAGACTGGAGAACAGTGGGGTGAGAGGAAATATGTTGAATTGGTGCAAAGACTACCTCAGTAACCGCAGTTACCAGGTTAGGATAGGAGATATGTACAGTGATAGTGTAAATATTACTGAAGGTACAGCGCAGGGATCAGTACTCGGTCCTTTGCATTATTTAACTTATGTTAATGACCTTAACAATGTAATTAAAAGTTGTACTGTTTACCAATTTGCTGATGACACCTGTTTACTAGCAGCTAATCATGATCCGTTTGTAGTACAAAACCTTATACAAACTGATTTCAATGCATTATGTAAGTGGTCGCATGACTCAGGCCTGGTACTCAATGCTGACAAAACTAAGCTTATCCACGTCTGCTCTAGTCACAATTATTGCCCAGGAAAAGAAAATGTGAAAATACTAGCTCATAGTCATGATTGCCTTCATTCATCTAATCTGCAGTGTCCAAGCAGCTGTTTGGTAATTGAGCAGGTCACTGAGTACACCTACCTTGGCCTGGTAATTGATAATAGATTTAACTGGGCAAAGCACATTGATAAGACATGTAATAAACTTAGGGCAATTTTAGCAAAATTCTATATAATAAAATGTAAAGTACCTTACGACATACTCTTATCAATGTATAAAGCTCTGGTAGAAAGCATATTAGCATATGGTTTAAGTAGCTACGGTCGTACGTATAAAACTTACCTGGACCAGATTTTTAATATCCAGCACAGACTTCTTAAATTAATAGTTCCTCTAAAAGTTAAAAATGAATTCTCGGATGACCCCATGGGTCTTTTCAAGTATTGTGGGATTATACCGATACATAATAAAGTAAAACTTAGCTTGCTTCTCGAGCAATACTTTCGTACTGAAATGCAAGTTCCTTTAAGTCAAAGAATAGTTACTAGAAGTATTACAAATAGGAAATTACAAATACCTAAGTTTCAAAATGAATATGGCAAAAGAACGTCACAATTTTTAATTCCTCGTCTTATAAATAAACTACCATTAGAAATAAAAAATAAAATCACTCAAAAAAACTATAAAAATATACTTAAAAAACATTTCCATAATTCATAGTATACTTGTATCTCAAAATTAATTTATGTTTTAAAGTGTATAAAATGGAGCATCCTATGTAGTTTTTAGAAGAAGTTGTAAGCGGGGCACACACACAAATGAAGCGACTATCTGTGCAATCCAATAACTCACCTGACGGGGTCGATTTTTGTAAAGACGCTCCTTTGAATGTGTGCAACCACAGTTGATATCGTTGTGAGCGGTCGCTCATTCGACTTGTTGTTATTGTTACCTACCTACTTTGTTTAATAATGCTGGAAGTAAGTGTGTGATGCTTATTGTTATTTTGTCTTTAGTACATTTGTTATCGAGAACCTAGTGTTTAGACAAACCTAATATAGGCTTAAAAACACTATTAACCAATGATTGTTATAAGTTTAAAGAAATAAATATCTATCTATCTATCTATATACAATGTTCCTTCTGTCTGAATTTATAATTATTTTTTTCTTGTGTTAAGGATGGATGGAACTACTAGGATTATTTTTATTAGAGCAAAATTAATCGGTAGCTCGATCACCATTCATTACAATAGCAAACAATGCTCTTTCATCAAAAATTGTAAATTTAAGTTCTTACTTATTTTTTTATATTGAAAATTCTCTTTGGTATTCGTAAATTTGTTAATATTAGATGAATCGGTTATAGATAATGATTGGAAATTAAAATAAACATAAATTCCTGCCTTATCGACAATAGATGAAAGTTAAATAAATTAACAAATCTTATTTTGCAAAATTCTAAATTCAATTCAATTCAATATTCAATATTTATTTATTCAATAAAATCACAAGGACCACTTTGAATCGTCTTCTTACATGCTAGTGAATCTAGGTGCCGGTTCCTTCTAACCCCAGTTCAAGAAGAATCCGGCAAGAAACTTGTCTGGTCTTAACACTTTTTTGTATGATCCTTGACAATTTTGTTACGGATGCCGAGTCGAGTTGGAGCTGATTTATCCCAAGCTTATTTGTCAACTAAATAATCAGATATTTTATAATATGCTTTAATAGACAGTTTCTGTTTAATTACGTTTTTAAATTTGCCAATCGACAAATCTAACACGTCGCTTGGGACCTTGTTATAGAAGCGTACACATTGCCCTATAAAATACTTATTAACTTTAGCGAGCCTAACAGTGGGAACAGCGAGTTTATCTTTATTTCTAGTGTTAATACTATGATTATCGCAATTTTTTTTAAATAAATGAATATTTTTGTGCACATACATTAAATTTTCGTATATATACTGACAAGGCACTGTCATAATATTAATTTCTTTAAACTTATTTCTAAGTGATTCTCTAGGGCCCATGTTATAAATTCTCTTCTGCAGCACAAATATGGTGTTAATATCAGCAGCACTCCCCCACAACAGAATGCCATACGACATAATGCTATGAAAGTAGCTGAAGTAAACGAGTATAGCGTTATCTACGTCGGTAAAATGACGGATCTTTTTAACAGCGTATGCCGCAGAGCTGAGTCTCTTCGACAATTTATCTATGTACGGGCCCCATTGCAGTTTATTATCTAAAGTAATGCCTAAGAACACTGTGGTGTCAACGAGATCTATCTTTTAGTTTTTTTCGTTTGGGCAGTATAAAACGAATACATTTCGTTTTTTTCTCGTTAAGTAATAAGTTGTTTACATTAAACCATGTTACAACTTTAGAGTTTGCATTGTTTACATCGTCAAGATTAGTAAGTCGTCGCTTTAATTTAAATAAAAGTGACGTGTCATCAGTCCTCGATAAATCTACAAAGTTTGAATGAAATCTGACCGTTTGAAGCGGGTCAAAATCAAGTCCAAATGAGTCTGTTACAAACATACAAGTGAAACTAATAAAAAGCGTGTAAAAATAGTTAACAATCTTCTGAAACGGAAATAAATCAAATTAAACCAAAAACCGAACTAGTACGTTTTTGAAGTCGACAAAACTGAAACAAATGGGAGTAAGTCAAAATTATTTCGTTGTTTCTTACATCTAAGAGTGAAAAAATAGTTTTGGAATTAACAATCAAAGCACATTCATAATACACTTCACTTGACTCATTTGATTAACTATTTTTATCTTTTTTGGAACCCTGTATCTTAAAAACCCTTTGCCAAATATCATGCAGATCGGATCATCGGTTCGATAGTTATCGTCGACAAATCATTTTCTACTGAGTTCTTCGTTCGAACAAATATTAAGCTTTAAAGTAGTAAATTTGAATAATGCATCCGTCTGATTTGTAAACCTTATTTTTTTTTAATTAAAGTTTCATACCACATTTTCTAAGTAAAAGATTTTAAATTCGCTTAGACTTGACCACTAGTCTTGTCCTTACCGACTTCGCTGAGTGGTGACATCATCATCATTATCATATCCATACGCTTGGCCAATTTATTGAATGTTCCATCTTATCTACCTTAACAATGAATAATAAAACATGCAAAAAAAGTTCTCATACTACTGGTGTTTATTTAACAGACTTCAAAAAAGGAAATTCTCAATTCGATTGTATTTTTTTTTATGTTTGTTACCTCATATCTCCGTCATTTATGAACTGATTTTAAAAATATCTGTTCTCATGTAAAAGGATATAAGTCCCGATTGGTCCCATATACATTTCATAAAAAGGTATTCAGTAGTTCAGTAGTTTTTGAATAAAAAAACTGAATAAAATATGTCATTTTGATATTTTGCATTCCTCTGACTGTCCTGTTTTAGAAGTTTTAGAAATTTTTAATCGACTTCAAAAAAGTTCGAGTTTCTCAATTTGGTTCTATTTGTATGGGCTCAAAATGCATTCAATGAAGTCTGTTTTATTTTTAGTTCTTAAAACGTAATTATCTCTGATGCCATGTTATGAAATTTTTCAAAATCCAGGTTCCTGAGCTGAACGACTGCGAGCAAAAGAAGGAAGCTTTCCTCCAATACAAGGCGTTCTCCAAACACATAAAGGAGTACGAAGATAGCAAGTACAGCGAGTGGGTGCAGGGAGGCTCGGACTTCATCGATAATATGATGAAGAAGAATATACTGAAGGTTGTTTTTATAAAGGAATGTGGTGAGTGATAGAGAAGTCAATTATATTAGACCACAATTTCACACAGGGCCATCTACATAGATGCAAACTAAATAAAGTTTAGAAACTAAATTACTGCCGGCGGGTATGGAGTATGGAGTTTTGATGCAAGTAAAACATTGATATAAACAGCTTTCAGTTACTTTTGATGAATTGTTATTATGGAAGGTTGATGTTGATTGTAACACATGCTGGAGTCGGGAAACTCATGAACATGAGTTTCCCGACTCCAAGTGGCGCAAGTGGGGCCTACTCGTAGATCTGGCTGACTCGTAGATGCAGAATGTTGCAGTTTCGCTTCCCGCCGCGATTCAAATGTTTGTATGAGCTGCAAGTATTTTTCTCGGGTCTGGGTGTTTCTATGCTTAATTATATATATATTCCAAAATATATAAGTTTTGTGTCAGTCATGCGGGGGTACCATTAGATCTGCTTACTTTAGGGCCAGACAGTGCTATGTGAAAAGCATAAAAAGCGAATGTACGTAATACGTAATACCAATCCATCCATCCAACTAATGACTTTACCTTTTCTGAAACCATACACAAAGTCCTAGGACCCGTTTCTTGACAATTCTTCTCGGAATTTGGTGGAATCGGCAAATAAATTCACCGAGCATGTGAGAACATTCAAAGTGCTCCTTGTCATTGTATTGAATAAGAATGATTTGAATTTTAATCTTTAATATAAAAATGAATCGCTGAATGTGTTGCTGAGCGCAAATCTCGAGAGCAGCTGAACCGATTTCGCTAATTCTTTTTTTAGAATATTCCTTGAAGTACGAGGATAGTTCTTACGGAGAGAAAAAAAAAAATAATTGCCTGAAAATGTCTAAAAACAACACTTTTCTATACTCCCATACAATCGATTCGTAATAATGCTTAAAAGTCGATTTGAACTTTAATACCATACCATAAAGTTTAAGTGTTAGTAGAGAGGTTCCGGGAAGGCAAAACAATTGAGTGACGTTAGTATCGTATAAATATTAATGTCAATATTTACTCAAAAACAAATCGTCTATGGTAAAATGTAAATTGTCTGTGGTAAAATGTCACTTGAAATGTAAACGTCTCTTTGCTGTGCATCTATAATATTAATAAACAAAGTAGCTTCCCGCTGTCTGTCTGTCCCTATGTATGCTTAGATCTTCAAAACTACGTAACGGATTTTGATGCGGTTTTTTTAATATAGTGGTTCAAGAGAAAGGATTATATGTATAATACATATATAATGAGGCATATCTTCTCATCACAGATACCGCAGAGCCTCAAGACGAAAGTCTATAATCAGTGCCAGTGATGACATAACTGAGACTTGGTCGCTAACTATTGGCCTCATTCACAAGCTCAGAGTCGCGCAACGTGCTATGGAGAGTGCCATGTTGGGTGTTTCACTACGTGATAAAATCCGCAACGAGGAAATCCGTAGAAGAACCAAAGTCACCGACATAGCACTCAAAATTTGCAAGTTGAAGTGGCAATGGGCAGGCCATATAGCTCGCAGAACTGATAATCGTTGGGGAATAAAAGTTCTCGAATGGCGACCAAGGACAGGAAAACGAAGCGTAGGACGACCCCCCACCCGATGGACTGACGACATTGTAAAGATCGCAGGAAGTCGGTGGATGGAGAGGGCTCAAAATCGTTCTTCCTGGAAATCTATTGGGCTGTTATGATGATATATAATATAGTAGAGAAACACTGATAATTTTAGAGATTAGCTTATATGGGTTCAACGTATTAGAACTACTGAGCTACAGCAACGCGTGGCCGGGTTAGCTAGTACCAAATAATAGTAGAAATCATTAGTGGCGTACCATTAAAGAATTATAATTTTGCTTTGATTCAAATGTGTTTCTTTACAAGCGGACTCTTTTGACGGAGATGGTGAGTTGTTTAGCTGCACTGAGTATTATCAATGTCACAAGCCACAACGGAGACTTTCGGGTTGCCTGTTAACATTTTTTCTAGAAGTGGACAATGCCTTGCAATTATCTTTGATATACCTTATGTATGAACCTTGATGAGTCAGATTATGTCCTGCGAGTGTGAAATGTGAAATGCTATTACGTAAACGTAGCAGTAGCGACGTGAATAGCGACACAAACACTATTTCCCGCCTGTCGCCTGACTTCACACGACAATACGCTTAGACCAGTTTCAGACTTGCGTTTTATACGCGCGTATAAGCTCGTTTTTGGAAGCGCATGTAGGCGCGTATAGGCGTGCCTTTTGGCACACGCGCAACTCGTACGAGCGTTGATGCGCTTCTAAGCTCGTATAAGCGCGAGCCGCGAATAAGTAACGCAAATAGCAATGTTTCTTCGTCAGAATCCATGTTGATACTGACACGAAACCACTACCGGTTGTATACGCGCAGAAAAATACGCTAATCTGCAACCGCCCTTACAGCAAAGATATTGGCCGTGATTCTGTATTTTTGCCGAACGACCTTATTATGCTTGAACCAGAGTCTAAATTAGAGTAACGATTTTAAATGACAGTTCAAAAATAAAATTGACGTTTAATTCCTTTACTGAATTGATTTTCCTTGGACTTTCCACAGATTAAATCAACACCATTTTCACTAAATCATCATTTTATCCATTACTGAAATGTGCTTCTTCTATGTCTTATCGTGTCATTAGTTATTTCGAACAAGTGTGGTGAAAGGATTCAAGTACGTCTTAGAGACTCCTTTAGTGCGCTAAAACACGTCAACTTAGTAAATTTAAAAAGTGTTAATAACAGAGCGAGCGCGAAGCACGAGCGAGTGTCTCCGTTTCAGCTTAGGTGAAAATGTTTTCGTATGTCTGTCTGGCCGGCGTCTTTCCGGAAAAATTTCTCAACCGACTCTCGTAAAATTTTATGGACATTCGTTTTTAATGACGGAGATATGGGGGTTGAAAGAGTAAAAAAAAGTTACATTTTAGTCTTTTCTAAATATGTTCACGAGGTTTACCGTCGTTCACGCCTATTGTTATTCATCGCGAGTTACTAGGATGCCAGGAGGTAATCTGCATTTTAAGTAAGAAGTAACAAGTACAAAGGTACATTGGCGCATCTAGTTTACTAGACGAATTCGTAGAGAAGTGCCACGCTAGACAAGACAAGTCTTAACAAAAGTATTTATATAAATCTTCTGTTCTGTTGAGTTCTGCTTCTGTACATGTAATAATAAGTATTCCGTGCCATAGGGTCGTTATCGGCAGAGTTGGCCCTTGTACAAACTTAGCTTCAAAGGTGAATGTTATAATATTCAGTATCAGCCCCTCCTGCCGGCGCGGGCGGCGCCATGCAGCTGACGGCGGCGGGGCGCGCGCACGTGGCGAAGAAGAAAGGCTCCAACATCTCGTTGCGGCCCGCGGATGTCGTCAACAAGGAACTGGCTGACAAAAGAAAGAGGGATAAAGCTTGTAAGGAAACTTGTGCTTTTGGTAACTAGCTGCAGCCGGTGGCTTGGCCCGCGTTGTACTTAGACAAAAAAGGCCATTATATACATATACATATTCCGGTTCAAATTTATATATATACCGGGTTAATACGTTTTTATATCAAATCGGTTTGGCCATTATAAGGTTATTGTGTAGTAAACATCCATACTAATATTAACGGTTTTAAAGACAATTTGTCCTTGTCTTTCTTAAGTCAATAAATAGTGATAGAAGCATGTTTCAAAGCACATTTTGATTGATCAGGTTTTTAAAACTATAATGATGGAAAGAAAATGAATTTATTTGCTGTATAAACTTATAACGATGTGTTTGACAAAAATAAATTACAATACACTACAATACGTTACAATACACAGGTTTCAAGGCAGAACCTGTATCGTGAGAACCAAGGTATATTTGACAGATTTTAATTTTATCACCTCAGTCGACAGTATATTAAAATAATTACCAATAAATACTATTAAAAAAAAATTCAGTGTAAATAGAAACGCTCCTCCAAAATTTTATTTAAAAAAATTGAATGAAATTAACAAAAACTATATATCTATATATATATATATATAATTACTTACATATATATATATATGTATATACATATATAGTTTGGTTCCATTCCCTCTATTTGAGCATCTTCATCTTGGTCAGTCTGTTTATACCCATACAAACAAAATATCCTACTTTGTTGGTTTTGCTTTATAGACAGAGAGAGATTTCATGTCTAACAAGGATTTGGTTTGTTTAACGACTTTGTTATAAATTAGACACTTCATAAATCCTCCAAAACTCTGCGCAAAATAACACTAGACTGGGGTTACGAAGTTTATATAACCTGCGGTTTTTCATGTCACTGAAGTTTGCCGAGGTAATGATTGATTTATGTAAAGAATGAATAGTTCATTCAGTACAAAATGTTGCCGCACGCTGATTACTTTGCTTTCGCTTTACACACCATCTGTTGGGTATCTGCGCGGTCTGTGAAGCATAACTTTTAGAACAGAGCGTTGTGCCCTTTCAATTTGCACCTGCAGACCCCCAACAGCCGATGCAATACATAAGAAAAGATTGACATAATGCTAAATATACTGGTTAGTGTCAGGGTCAGCAACCAACGTTGCGAAGTTGTCTCATCACAACTACTTTTCTTACCCGCCCAAACAAACTACTGAAATCCTTTAAAAAAAATAGTTTTTCGTCTAAGACCACCCCTATGTATTTAGTAAGTTCAGACCTAAGCTCTTCACATTCACAGTGTGCGTACCCTTTTCCGCAAGAATCCTAATCCTATAGAAAGGCCCTAATGGGTGGGAAATAAATCCATACTTTTATACCTACATATATTATAAATTATCTAATGCCACTTTGCGTCTGTCTGTCCTGCTGTCTGTCTGTCTGTCCTGCTGTCTGTCTGTCTGTCCAGCTGTCTGTTTTTTTTGTTACCTTTTCACGATGAAACGCCTAAATGTATCTTAAATAATACCAAAAACAATTTGGTATAGAGATTGTATCTCTGGGAAGAACAATGTTACTTTCTAACCAGAATACATACATTACGATACTTTATAACATCCGGACACAAAACAAACATGTATGTTATCATATCACACAAATGTTTTTCCTGCCCCGAACTTACTAACATACTTCACTATTTACTTACATCATAGTGAAGTATGTAGAGATACTATCGACTGGGATAGTATTAGCTGGGAGTCACCTTTAATGTACCGAACAATAGAAAAACGTGTTTAGAAAGTGAGATTCAACAGACTATTAAGAGTACAGTGTGTAGGCAGTACCTATCTACCGCAATACTCTGACCACTCATGCGCAACTCTTGTTCATTTCCAGTGATGCTTATGAGAATACCCGGACAACATTACGAAAACGTTCGATCACCAAGCTCTGTGTCCTTACTAGCTAAAGAGGGTTTGGTAAGTTTATTACATTCAATAAAACTCTTAACAGAAGCAGAACTTAGTAGGTTATGTAATTTTTTTGATTATTTTACAGACGGATGTGACGTGGCGCGACTTGACAGTTCACAAGCTGATGCAAGAATACTCTCTTGAGTTCCAACCTAATTTCGACAAAGACATATTACAAGTTATGCACGAAGCTGAACTAATGGAACAATTAGGTTAGTGTTGCAAGTGTTGTATTGTATTTTGAATCTTATATCAATAAGATGAAGGCCACCTGCGCACTTTTTAACCTTCGTGTAAACGTGCTTCTGTGCGTATGTCTGTGGCATTCGTATCTCCCAAATGATAAACTGATTTTGATTTAGTTGTTTCGTTTGAACGGTGATATAATCCAAGAGTGTTTTTTGCTACAATACAAAAAGATATGTTCAGTCAATTGAGGATCATCAGGATCTGAGCAACTTCCACATGTCTTATGTATTCCAAATGTGGTAACTGTTACTTCAAAAATATTGCAGTAGAATTACTTTTAATCTGCAGGATACTCCTCAACTTACATCAGACGTATCGTGTTTTGTCTGACTCGAATAGTTTCAATGAATACGTTATAGAAAAATGTTTATATTGTTGGTTTGTTTTTTTTTTTATATTTTAGGTTTCGATCTACCCGCAAACATTCGAAACGCCTCGATGCAACGCGCCCGTCTTTACTACGAACTAGAAGCACTCTCCGAGGTCATAGCGCAGTACAACCTCAGCACCACATCGCTCAGCCCTTCAGAGACCTATCTCATGAAGAAACATCTGTTGGATATGGAAAGGCACATTTTGCCTGGACTTACTCGGTTGACCTGGACGGCGCTTGGGATTCAGGATTATATCAAGGATATTAAGAAAGGTACGTTAAAATGATACTGACGACATAGATAATTAATGGTAGGTGGAGCAATAGACGACTCTAATGCTAAATCACAAGCTTTTTATTCCAAAAATGCAATAATTTATTAAGTTACAAAATAAATGCAAGTTGTAGGTATAAGACATATTTGTAGGTGCACTGCAGTCAGGCCAGGCGTACTCAGCGCTTTAGTTATGAAGGTTTAAGAACATTGGCGCTCCCAATTTGTTGGTTAAATTCGTAGAGAAGTGTCGCGCCACACGAGATACGAGTTACGCGATAAAAAAATGTAGGTATATTTTATGTTATGCACTAAGCGCTTGTGCGAGATGAATTGCGCTTTGTTGCGTCGTAGCAAGAGTGTCATTGTTGGATGTTTTCCTGAAGCCTTCTGTACCTGTACTAATAAGTATTCTGTGCTACAGTTTATAAATCGTGATGGAAAAATGGATACCATACTCAACATAATATACATGTGTCTGCTATTTTAGATAAAACTTGTTTATGGTATTTAGACTAAGTGGTCAGGGCCATAGCAACTGTTCTTGAATCTGAAGTTACTTATTGCATTCTAATTATAAAATCTACAGGAGAAAGTTCTCTCCAAGCTGTGTACAAGCAACTGAAAATGGTGGAGAAAGAGATCCAATGCCTCATAGATCAGATAGAACAGTTTGATCTGTTCCCCGCAGTCCAGCCTAAGGATTATGTGGACCCTGAGACGGGACTACCGGATGACACCTGGCTGTACCCTTGTAAGGTGAGACTAGCTAAAACAAATTGCCACATTCAAGCTTAATATATATCAAACAAATATTAGTATTCAAAAAAAATTATCAAACTCATATCTTTGAAATACTTATATAACGATTCGCCTCACGATGGTAAAGTATAATAAAAAACAGCCCTTCCATACATGTTACTTAGGAAGGTTCCCCTAATAATCAACGACCAAGCTCTGTTTGGGGTAGACAGACAGGCAGACGGACGGTCCTAGCTTTAAGGGCTATAAGACTATAAGAAGCCATACGAAAGAAGGGAAAAGAATATGCTCACGACTACACAAACATTTTTCGATTTGATAACCCTTATGTTTATATATATAATTCTACTGTACGTGTGTATGTCACTGAACTCCTCCTAAACGGCTGGACCGATTTGAATGATTTTTTTTGTGTGTGTTCAAATGGATTCGAGAATGGTTTAAATTTACAATTAGATAACTTTTTTTTTTAAAACGCGCGGACAAAGTCGCGAACGGGACAGCTAGTCTTATATATAGTTAACCACTTATATATAGGTAGGTAGGTATATATAGGTAACCACTGACTCACTGACTCACTCACTGATTGACATAATTGTTCTCCCAGAGCGTGGAGGGGGAGGTGTGTTTTTTTTTTATGGAAAGCTGTAGCTGTAGCTCAACACTGTACTGTAGCTGTTGAGCTGTGGTTCCGGTGAGTGGGGGACAAATCCTAAAGTGCCCCTTTCCTCCCTCAATTCACCCCCCCACGAATCGACATCGGATTCTTACCGACGAGGTGTGTTTTTTTTGAAGATTGTGCATCAATATATACAAAAGTTTTTTTAAACTGCACCCCCCCTCAACTTTAAACCCTCAAACTTCTAAACGGTGCTAGATAGACATAGCAAACTTAACCCTGGGTTGGAAGGAATTTTAGTGTTTTTTTTGAGGATTTGTATATGGTGCTTCAAAAAATATAAAAGTTCTTTTAAACTGCACCCTACCCCTATTTTTCTCCCCCCCTCCCCTTTATGGTATACCCAGAAGGCATCATGTTGGAATTGAATTTTTAGTGGGATCATTTAGAGGATGCTCCTAGGATTAAGAAACGTTTCTAAAACTTTCCCCTTTCCCCATTTTCTCCACAAAGTATATCTAGAAGGCGTCATGTTATAGGGGTTTTTAGGGGCTGTAGGGGTTTGTAGGGTTGTAGGGGTTTAAAGGGTTTTTGTGATTTGTATGGGTTGTAGGGGTTTGTAGGGGTTTGTAGGGGTTTTATGGGATTGTGAGGGATTGTAAGGGTTTTTGGGGATTGTAAGATTTTTAGGAATTGTAAGGGTTTTAGGGTTTTTAGGGATTTGTAGGGGTTGTAGGGGTTGTAGGGGTTTGTAGGGGTTGTAGGGGTTTTTTGGGGATTTGTAGGGGTTTGTAGGATTTTTTAGGGATGTAGGGGTTTGTAGGGGTTTGTAGGGGTTTGTAGGGTTTGTAAGGGTTTTTAAGGATTGTAAGGGTTTTTAGGGATTTGTAGGGGTTGTAAGGGTTTGTAGGGGTTGTAGGGGTTTGTAGGGGTTTGTAGGGGTTGTTAGGGGTTGTAGGGGTTTTTAGGGATTGTAGGGGTTTGTTGGATTTTTTAAGGGTGTTAAGGGTTTTTTAGGGTTGTAGGGATTTGTAGGGATTTGTAGGGATTTGTAGGGGTTTTTAGGGGTTGTAGGGGTTTTTAGCGATTGTAGGGGTTTTTAGGGATTGTAGGGGGTTGTAGGGGTTTTTAGGGATTGAAGGGGTTTTTAGGGATTGTTAGGGGTTTTTAGGGATTGTAGGGGTTGTTGGATTTTTTAAGGGTGTTGAGGGTTTAAAAAACCCTATAACCCCTAAAAACCCTATCATCATCATCATCATCATCTAGGGCGCTACAGCCGCGGGTGGGCCTTGGCCTGGTCGAGTAAGTTACGCCATCCGATTCGGTTTCTGGCTTTTTCTTTCCAGCCTCTCACTTCAATTGCTCTTAGGTCCTGCTCCACTCTATCCAGCCATCTGAGCTTTGGTCTTCCAGGGAGTCTGCGGCCGTCGGTTTGCCACTTAGAAGACGTTTTGGTGTTCTGACGTCCTCCATTCTCTCTACGTGACCTGCCCATCGCAGGCGACCCACTTTGATAAACTTTACAATGTTTGGCTCTTGGAACATATTGTACAGTTCATGGTTGTAGCGTGAGCGCCAGCAGTCGCCATCCATTACAGCACCAAAGATACGCCTGAGAATTTTCCTCTCGAACACGAGCAGGCTGTGTTCATTTTGCTTGCTCAATACCCAGCATTCCGATCCGTACGTTAGAACTGGCCTTAGTAGGGTTTTATAAAGTAGGACCTTGGTTTTCCTAGGCAGCAGTTTAGAACGGAAATGCTTTAGTAGACCGAAGAACCATTTATTGGCTGCGAAAATTCTTTTACCAATTTCCGCAGTCATCTCGTTCTTATCGGTCACCAAGGAGCCGAGGTACACAAAGTCGTTAACCGTGTCGAAAGTATCATTGCCTATAGTGACTGGTGGTTGTGAGGTAGTTTGGTCTCGGGTGGCTCTCAGGTATTTTGTTTTGTCTACGTTAACTTGCAATCCAGCAGACCTTGACGCATCTTTCAGAGCAAGGAAGGTACTCTTCATGACAGATATATTGCGCCCGATCAAGTCCAAATCGTCGGCATAGCCTAGAACTTGGACTGATTTAAATAGGATGGTACCATTTGTCTCTATCTTCGAGTCCGATATGCACTTATCGAGCGCTATATTGAACAGTAGACACGAAAGAGCGTCGCCCTGGCGAAGACCATTGAACGTACGGAAAGACTCTGACGTGTCAGACTGGATCTTGACGACACTCGATGAGCTCTTTAGTGTCATTTTTGTCAAAGAGACGAGCTTCGATGGTATGCCAATCTCAAGCATGGCCCGATAGAGAAACTCACGGTTGATGTTATCGTAGGCCGCCTTGAAGTCAACGAAGAGATGATGGGTGTCTATGTCAAATTCGAGTGACTTTTCTAAGATTTGTCTTAAGGAAAAAATTTGGTCGGTCGTTGATCGGTTTGGGCGGAAACCACACTGATATTCACCCAGTTTATGTTCAACATATGGTAAGATTTTGTCAAAGAGGATCCTGGAAAAGATTTTGTAGGCGGTGTTCAACAGGGATATACCCCGATAGTTTTGACACTCCAGGATATCCCCTTTCTTATGTAGTGGACAAATTACGGCGGTATTCCATTCACAGGGCATAGTTTCCTCTCTCCATATATCTGTGACCAACCGGTGGAACTCCTTGCAGAAGCGGCTTCCGGCATACTTAATAAGTTCTGCTGGTAGAGTATCTGAACCGGGCGCCTTATTGTTTTAAAAACCCTATAACCCCTAAAAACCCTTATAACCCCTAAAAACCCCTATAACCCCTTAAAAATCCTACAAACCCCTACAAATGTCTAAAAACCCCTACAATCCCTAAAAACCCCTACAATCCCTAAAAACCCCTACAACCCCCTACAATCCCTAAAAACCCCTACAACCAGCTACAATCCCTAAAAACCCCTACAAACTACAAATCCTACAAATCCCTAAAAACCCCTACAATTCCAAAAACCCCTAACACCCTTAGGGGTTTTTAGGTGTTGTAGGGGTTTTTAGGGGTTGTAGGGGTTTTAGGAATTGTAGGGGTTTTTAGGGATTTGTAAGATTTGTAGTTTGGCGGGGTTGTAGAGTTTATGGGGGGTTGTAGGGTTTTTAGGGTCCGTATGGGGTTGTAGGGATTTTTAGGGGTTGTCGGTACATTACCTTACGTAACTTAACCAGCACAAAACTAAACCCGCGAGCTGCATGCAGCTGGCGCACTACGCATCCTCTGAACTAAATATATTCGTTTACGAGAAAAAAAATTAACCAAAACAAACGGGGGTATAAACGTTTATATCTGTGTATGAATGTGTCCATATTTTGATTTAGTTTTTGTTTGAAAGGCAACTTTATCTAGTATCCTCAAGAATATCTGCTCAACCATTTGAAGATTATCAGCTCTTATCTACTTGATTTGAGCAACTTTCACAGTACTAATCGTTTCGAAATGTGGTATCCTGTTTAAGGTCGTTCAAGTTCTCTTAAGGTTGTTTTGTTTAAGGTCGCTGATTGATTTTAGTGAGTTCGATATCTCCTACAAGTATCGCTTTTTATTTCAGACGTTCTTCGTAGAAGTGGAGAATGAACGTATCGAGCGCGTAGCGAAGTTATCGCGTATCTACGACCGCATCGGGCCGATTCTAATGAAGCTGGAGTATCTGATCCTTGGGACCAGCACCGGGAAGTCGAACGTGATGACGGCTTACTACACCTATTGGGAGAAGAAGATATTCAAGTGCCTTGTCACGTGAGTTTATACTCGTTTAAAACTTTGTTTTGAAACTGGAAGAAGACATGGACTAGGTTTTTCAGCAACTAAACGTTTTTGCTCTCAGTTTTCCGCTTGCACGGTAATGTTATTCCATTACTCGAAAAATGGAAAATTTATATGGTATCTGATTTAATTTAATTTAATTTAATTTCATTTTATTTTATTTCAATTTCATTTAACGCACTTCAGAGGCGCTGTATTTGTAAGCTGGCGTTATAAAATTGATTTTAGGAATACATTTTGATAAACACGGGCTTTACTCACGTATTATTTTGCCGATGGAGGCACCGACAATGTTTCGATTCATCTAGAGAATCTTCATCAGGGTGAGTTTGATCCGCGGTCCGCTCCTTGCCGCTCGAGTTCACGGTTCGCACTGCGGGTGAGGTATCTCGCGGCACGACTCGTGCGTGCAGGTAGAGGGGGAAACGTAGTCACGGCAGGCGGTAGCAAATTTGGTGCTAGTACTGACCCTTCGACTTCGCCACTCGTGCCCTCAACATTGGGAACCGTCAACATACAGCACTGACACTATCACTAACCGGCTCCACATCGTTACTATGAAACGTTCCGTGCAGACAAGATTTCCAGTTTGGAGAAAGAAACCAACCTTTGTCTCGGTTGAAGTTTGAACGAGCCCGATTTCGATTGCTTCACGGATCTTTCGAGGTACAAAGAATCTTTCTCTTGATAATACCTGAACCTTATCAAACCGAATGTAATGTGTAGAGCCAGAGGTTAGCGAGTGCTCTGCAATTGCTGACTTTTCAATGTCAGCATTCTTCACGGCACGAATGTGTTCAGTAAGCCTTTGGGCGTTGGGCGTTGGCGTTGTCGGTGCCTCCATCGACAAAACAATACGTGAGTAAAGCCCGTGTTTATCAAAATGTATAGTAGAACTCACGTAAGTCTGAAAGTGAAATAATTTTAGAAAATATACAGAATAATGAAATTTTCATTTTTTATTTATTAAATAAAATGGTTCCTTTTGCGGTTTCATAAAGAGCCTATGACGACCAAAATTTACTAAAACCCTTATATTAGAAACATTATGACAAAACTTATTAAGGCATCCTAAAAAGCCATACTAGGTAACGTTCATCTTCGAATGAACTGACTCTTAAAATAAACAAATAATGTGGTCGAACTTCACAAAAAGTTCGTTCGATCATCTATTTGGCGTAACTTGGATAAGAGGACGTCATAACCCCAATTCGGGGGCACATCGTTGTAAACATAAATCGGTTGTATTTAATCTCTCGTCTGTTTAGTCGCGGTTCCTGGAAACTTTATACGTTACGGTACGGTACGAAAGTTTTAGGTAATCTGGCGTAACAAGAGAATCAGGCAGGCCTTTGCGATTATAAGATAGTTAATGTTTTAGTTTCACCCTGGAGAACCTGCAGCAGTTCCTCGGAATGCTGGGCGAGAGGACGGCTCTGTTCCAGGTGGACGCCGTGCTGGCGCCGCCGGACCTGACCGTGCGCCCCGCGCCGCCCGAGGTCTGCAACATCCTCGGATACAACATCAAGCACTTCCTCAACAGGTACCACCAACCACCAACCACCAACCACACGACATGTACGACATGTAGGTAGGCGCATGTTTCATCCTCATCTTCCTTCCGAACATACTATTTGTTTAGCTATTGTCTCTGTGGCGTTGCGGGTTCGAACCCTGCTACGGGACAAATGTTTGTATCATCTGCAAATACTTGTCTCTGGTCTGGAAGTATTTCTACGTATAAATTGTATGTGTAAACATACAATTTATACAATTTAAAATATACTTTATTATGTGAGTAGTACATGTAGCGGTCTTGTGGTTCCCGTAACACAAACTCTGCTTACTATGAGGCTAGATGATGTTGTGTGAAATGTCTGGCATTTATTATTTTATTGTGGCGTGGGTGAATTAAACCATAACAACCAACTATTTGGAAATCTCATTGCTCGATCGATAGATAATTATTTCAGACCGGAGTTCGAAATTTAATAATAGACACAAAATAACATATTAAAAAATATCGAAATATCAAAATGTTTTCATCCATAAAGATGCTAAAAAAACATAAAGGCAACGAAAAGTAGATCTCGTCTCGACGACTAAGAATGTTTATTTGGATGATTTGGCTCCCCATTTCAGATTGACCGCGTTTCCTCGCTGGATGAAGGAAACCTGCCTCCCCTGTCCGCCGCAGCGCATCGCCGAAGCGACCGGCAACGAGTTCTACGTCTTCTCGTTCTTCGAGGACATCCTGCGGATAGTCTCTATCAATGACGTCACGCTGCTCATTCAGGACACCATCTACAGGCTGACGCAGGATATCAATGTTTACGTACAAAAGTGAGTTTCGAGACCTTTATTTTTTACGTTCTCTCTAAGACTAATTGAAACGTGGAAGGTGTAGGCAAATTAATATTCTTTTAGAGACGCCGGTAAAAAGGGCAAAATGCATGAACATTTTTGAAAAGGTGCTTGGAAGGATGGGGAGTGATCGAGTAAGGTATATACTATTGGATGCGTTCAACATACATACACATTGCTGGTAATTATTTTGTTTAGTCGAGCTAGCTAAACTTTCGTAAAATGCGAATCTTTATTTCGCCTACACCAAAGTTCAAATTAGATTAAAATTTTTGAAATTACAGTTTTAAACGTTAAAATTGACGTGTTGTTATGTTATGGAATTTGTTTTCCTATAATTTTCTGCAGTATTTACTAACGCCTCATAACATAACATGATGACTCAATTGAGCTAAAACAGGTTAAAAAGGAGTGTTATTTAAAAATGTTACTCTAATTAAAACTTTAATGCAAACGAAGTAAGATCTTTTGTATTTTAGGAAATTTAGTTAGAATGGCGAAATTACAGACTCAGGGACATTGCCGTATTATTTAGAAGTTTTCTATAACATCGATTCTATTCTGTCGACGACACGAAATTTCAGTGTAAGATCATTTTAATTGCAGGTCAATTGTGTTGATTTTTACAAGTCTTTTGGTCTTTACAATTTCATTTTCTATTTCCAGATGGAACAAGTACCAACATCTGTGGGCGTTCGACAAGAACCTCTCGTGCGAGAAATACATACAAAAGTACGAGCAGATCCAAAAGTACGACGAAAAGTTCTTCTTCTTTGAAGACATCATCGCCGATTTGGACCAGCACTTGAAATTCGTAGATGTTGGCGCTATAAGAGTGAACCTCAGGCCTATTATAAAGCAAATACAAGATCATGCGCAGGAGTGGAAGAATATACTGGGGAACTGTATTGCTTCGAAAACTAGGATGAATATGTATGATTTGAAGAATCAGATCGAGGTGAGCATCGTCATTTTGGTCTCTGGCCACAGCTGGCTGGCTTGTGCAACTATTCTTGTTTTTAATTTATATAAATGATCTACCTAAACTTGTAAAAGATGATCACGAGATTGTACTGTTTGCAGATGACACGTCACTTTTATTTAAATTAAAGCGACGACTTACTAATTTTCACGATGCAAACAATGCAATCTCTAAAGTTGTAACATGGTTTAGTGTAAACAACTTATTACTTAACGAATGAAAACGAAATGCCCAGTTCGTTTTGTACTACCCAATGTTAAACAGATGAAAGAAAATGTCAAAATTAAGAACGAAAAGATAGATCTCGTCGATACCACAGTGTTCTTAGGCATTACTTTAGATAATAAGCTTCTAGTTGACGCGGTCAGAAGCTAATATTACTTGGACTTAATCGGCTTAATCGGCCTCGCAGCTCAGTTGGTAGTATAGTATAGTAGCTGCCTTCAGCGTTATAGGTTGTGAGATTGATTAGACACAGATGTTTGTTCGTTGTCTGGGTGTTGTGACGTATATACACAAGTATATACGTATGCTATCAGTCATTTGACTTCCATAGTACAAGCTATAATGATCAAATGATTTACAATGACGATATATGCATTATTGCAGGCCCTTCGAACGACAGTCAACATGAACATCAAAGGGCTAGAAGACTTCAAGCTGGTGATGGCGACGATAACCCAAGTGGCTGCCATGACCATCACGGCTGAAGTGAGGTACCGAGGCATGCAGGAGATCTTTGCAATGCTGCGGAAACACGGACTTGATGTAAGTATGATGGATGGAGATGGATTGCAGCCAATAATGGGTTTATCACTCACACGTAAATTTAGTGAAAAAAGCGGGCAAGCCTTACAGTAGTTGCATATGTGTAACATCTGACATCTCACCTTGGTAATAAGCAACATCAACATTATATTCTGAATTAGTATAAATAACAAAACACTTTATACACAACACTGCAGTTTAAGGCCACAGCTGATGCGTTCTCTTTCTCTATTTCCTTTTTCTCTTTCTCGTCACACACACGCACACAGTGTTGGCTGACATATCGCGGCTCGTCATTAATAATAATATTAATATATGAAAAAAAAAATGTATAAAATAATAATAATTGCCTTGTTCCAGGTGTCTGACGAAGATTTGGAATTTGCAAAGACTCTTGAAACTTCCTGGGGTGGTCTGTTCCAGACCTGCCTCTTCCGAGGCAATACACTCGAACAGACCAAAGACAAGTTCTCCAAACTAAACGTGGAGGAGATATCGCAGTTCCTAAAAGAGCTGGACGATTTTGTTGAGAAGTTTGATCGGGAAGGGCCGGCGACTGTGGCTGAAGATATGGACAGGGGCCTGCTGCTGATGGAGGTAACTTTACAACTAATATATGAAGCAAACGTGGTAGAAATTTAATTTAATTTTTTTTAACCTATTTCTTAAGAACATTGAGTTAATGAGCCTAAACACGATGCTAATCACCTCCGTGTCAGTAGTACTACTAAGAAGTACAACTGGTAGTACAAATGACACACCTTTGTATCTCTAGTACTACTACAAAACATACAAGTAAATTCACCAGACTTTTGAAATTTTAATTGAAACGTAAGTTCAACTGGTATTACAAATGACACAACTTTGTATGTATAGTATAAAGAAATCAGAAAACTAGTATATATGTATGAAAAAAATAACAAAAAACTTGTATTTCTAGTGCAAAAAAAACGGAAAACTTGTATCTCTAGTGTAAAAAAAAACAACAAAGAACTTGTATCTTTAGTATAAAAAAGAATAAAAATACATATAATTTTTAAATACATGTGATACTTTGTAACATACAGACACAGAACAAACATCTACGTTCGTCACACACATGTGTGTCTTGCGGGAGGAAATCGAACCCTCAACCTACAGCGCAGAAGGCAGAGCTACTACCAACTGAGCCCATAGTCATGTCGTATTATCTAATTTCTTTAAACGAGCAATTCTTGTATATTGTATGTATAAATTCTGAAACGGCTTCAATGATTTTCATGATATTTAGTATGCAGGGGGTTTCGGGGGCGATAAATCGATCTAGCTAAGTTTCATTTTTAGAAAACGTAGTTTTATCCGTGTTTTATACCGAGCAAAGCTCATCCGGGTACTATACTATTATTCAAAATATAGATATTTTTAATGACAGTCTTTCCGCTATTTTAAACTTCTTGAGAATGTATTAAGTTATAACTTAGATAGAAACGCTTTGGCTTTTACTGTAAGCTTTCTATCATAAATGTATTAAATAAATTATTTTATTACGAGTATCTAAACTCGTATTATGTACGTTGTACAGGTTGGAATGATTTGGTGGAAGATTTAAAGCCCAGAAGTGAGATGTACCTAATAGATACATATTTAGATTCATAATTAGACATATATCATTTTGACAGGAATTCGGAAAATACTTTGAGGAACTAGAATCCCGTAAGAAGGTGCTTCAGGCAGCAGAACAGCTGTTTGATAACCCCTTGGCAGATTTCTCGTACTTCAACCGAGCAAAGGCTGATTACCAAGCTATGGAGCAGGTCTACAAGATTTACAAGGCGCAGAAAAACGCGAGAGAAATCTGGGCGAAGACGCTCTGGGTGAATCTGAACCCTCAGGCGTTGGTCGATGGGATTGAGCAGTTCTTAAAGGATTACAGGTCAGTACAATATGCACAGATACACGGGCACTTTCTTTTTTAATATAAATTGAGTGTATTTATTGCTGCCCGTGTAAAGGCTACGTTTCTTACTTACTTACTTACTTTTCTTTTTTTGTTGTTGTATAGTTGTATTAGTCTAAAGCGAGTGCCCATCTAAGCGGCGTGCAAATGTATAAAATCGACTTAATAAATCAAAGCGTCACGTAGCATAAGCATCCAAAGGTTGTCTGGAAGAAATCGCTCCCTTAGCGATAAAACCGCAAATTGTACGTATATTGTTAGGTGTTCTTAGTTGTCAAATTGTTTGTGCTAGTTTTAAGGTGTACAATAATGTGTTTTCATTCATTCATTCATTCATTCATTCATTCATTCATTCATAATTTTGACACGATAGATTTTTAACATCTAAAAGTCGTTTGAACCATGACATGACAAAAGCCTTGGTTTAAAAACTCTTGTATCCAGTGTTGGTCACTAGCTCATACAAAGTACGAACTAAATGAGTTTGCATCTTCACTAAAATTAGTTCTTTAAAACTACACTTGCTAGCTTTCAGCTGGAATCTCTTAATGGCGAGTTGTTCAAGGCTAATTTTTCAATTTCTATGCTGTGAACTTCAAATTGTGGTATATCATTTGAAAGGTAATTTTGTTAGATTGTAAGAGAATCAATAAGATTAAAAATTAATCAAATTTCCTACCTAAATTTAGAGAATTATTGCAATAGGTCGAAGTTGTGGACGCCTAAATGAATGTAAAAGGCAGTAATATAATTTTTTTTTTTATTTATTTTAAACCCAAATATTTGTGTCGTGTCACCCCCCTGGCCCTGATGACCGCTTGTAAATCATTTTTCATTGACCTAATGTGTTTTCTGATGAAATCCTATGGGTTTTCCTGTTGCTCTTCGACTAAAGGAATTTTCAAGTCTTCTATAGACGGCGGAGCTGGAGACTTTCCTAGTGCCCGCCGTTTTAACTCATCCCACATATGATCTATTGGGTTCAACTGTTCCCAGTAAAGTAAAACATTGGTGATAAATTTTCATAAACGCCCACTTTTTATAGGATTTCATGACTTGGACAAACAATTGGTGTTTTGTTTGAAAAAATTGTTATTTTTTACGTTCCATGACACTAGGTGAAAACTTATTGATTATGATATTAAAAGAGTTTGATAGCTAACAAAATTACCTTTCAAATGTTATCCCACAATCTCAAGTTCATTGGACAGAAATTGTAAAAAATTGTCTTGATCAATCCGTGAAGCAATTCCAGTTTAAGGCTCGAGAGTGTAGTGCTTTAGAAAGTGCAATGTGTTCTGCTTTAATTGCACAAACTCTCTATTGACGTGTTTGTACTCTAATTGTCTCTAATTACTGTTTCTGTAAATATTTTAACAGAAAGCTGCCCAAATTAGTGCGTCAGAGCACCACAGGCCTCATGCTTGATATGAAGATGAAGCAGTTCAAAGGGGTCGTGCCTTTGATGGTGTCCCTAAAGAATGAGGCTATGAGATTGCGCCATTGGAAAAAGCTTATGGAAAAAACTCGTAAGCATTTTAAATTAATAAATATTGGTAGACAATGCTCACACACCTAGCCCCAAACTAATCATAGCTTGTTCTATGGGAACCAAATGACTGATTCAATTATTATAGGTATATTTTTATAATACACAGAAAAAACGTCTATGTTCTTCACACAAATGTTTTTTTCGAGGGAATAATGAATGCTGCTGCAACTCTGCAATAAGCTTAGAAGGATATAATTATGGCCTGATATAGGACACACCAGATTCCACATTCGTCAGATCATTTATTTTATCCGCATTCGTCAGATTTTTTGAACCTCTGACGAAACGATATTTTTCATAATTCCTAATTCGACAGATTTTGTGGTTGTCATAAAGAAATTAATCAGATCGAAACCAGTTGGTTAGGTTAGGTTAGAGTATAGAAAGCAACGCGCAAGGCGAGCGAGCAAAGTGAGCGTGCTGAGGCGTGCACCGAAGCGCCAGAAGAATATAGTTCGTCTATCTAGATACATGTCTCTTCATTCGTTTTCCTTATTCGTCATCAATGACCAAACTGAATTATAATTAAAATTATTTTGATTTATGGCGAATGTGGAATCTGGTGGATGTGTCCTAAATCGATATAGAGCAGGTATATGTGCAGTGTGTGAATTTGGGCTAATAAGATAGAAGATAGACTTCGAAGTTATTTAAAACAAAATTGCAATAAAAATTGCAACAAGGTTAAGCAAGACTTCAATGTTATAAATATTATTATATTTTTTTACAATTTACAGTACCTGTCTAATGTAACTGTAAGACCTAACGCATTGCGGATTAACCCGTATCGAATTATTTCGCTCTATTCTATGGGACATGGACACAGAAGTTGGCTCATTCTCTAACGGAAAAAACATCGTTGTAATATAACGCACAATAATTGGCTAATGCTTGTGGGATGAGACCTAATAGCTATCGACCAGTGTGCTTGGCTAAACATAAACTTTCGGTATTGTATTGTAACAGATCAGGACTTCGACATGTCTCCGGAACGTTTCACGCTGGACAACATGTTCGCCATGGAGCTCCACAAATACCAAGACGTGGCTGAAGAGATTGTCAACCACGCTATCAAAGTAAGTTCCTACCACAATCACCAAATCACATTTTGATTTTAATTAAGTTTTTAATAGTTGTTTTTGTTTTATTAAGAAGACATCCTATTGAGTACCTACTCAAGGTAAAGTAATCATTTTAGCTGATAGTTAAAAAAACAAATATATTTTATTATAAATTCCACGCCCATTGCGTCATCAATGCACCTTGAAACGCATTCTGGGATAGCTATATACCTATTGGCACGTACTACCAAACGTATACGTAAACGTTATCGTAGACGTGCTTTATTGTGTTCATGAAGATAAACACCACGATAAAACGGAATTTAAAGAAAAGAAGACGAAAAAGACATTAATTAACTACATGTGTCAAAGTAAAGAGAAGGTACTACTAATGGTCTTAAACTGTAGTATTTCAATTTTTATGTATTATTCACTCTCCTTCTGTCTCAATAGAAAGAAGGCGACTGCTAAACAGTGTAATCATATTTCAGGAGTTGGCCATAGAGCGAGGCGTGAAGGAGGTTCAAGAGACGTGGGCCGCTATATCGTTCAGCGTGAAGCGGCACTTCAACCGCGGGGAAGACCGCGGCTACACCCTGAACCCTTGCGACGAGATCGTCGTCAAACTGGACGACGATGCCATGACGCTGCAAAGCATGGCTGCTTCACAGTAAGTGGTTAAACATTTTGAGAAACCCGGGATTTTACTCACGTTTTTATCGATAAACCCGTCACTAACCTAACTTCGATTTCGATTTACCTAGAGAATCTAAATTGGGACGTGCTTGTTCCACGGTACGCTTACTCCAGTTCGCACTCGCGAATTTCACTACGGCTTGTGAGCGTGTCGCACGTCTCGGGATTGTATTGTATAGGCCGACGCTGGCGCTGGTTCCTCGTCTTCACCACTTGTACCCTCAACGTCTGTATTCATCAAACTCACCCTGATGAAGATTCTCTGGATGAATCGAACCCAGGGTCGGTGCCTCCATAATACGTGAGTTAAACTCTTGTTTCTCAAAATGTACAGTACAACTCACACGTTTTGAAAGTTATGTTCCTATTTAAATGAACAAATTATCTTAAATGATGGTTTAGTCGTGTTCTGTCATTCGCACAATATTGCTAATAGTATTGTGGGAGGACATTGCCAAATTATCCATTCTAGTTTCAATGTGAAATGCTAAATCATTTAATTTAGTTTTTAACTTTTAATTTAATTTAATTTAGGCTACACTTTATAGAATTATTTGCATTATAAGAGTGACATTTTGGCTGTAACAGAAACAGCACAGTTGAGAGTAACTCGGCCTCGGTTGAACATGACAGATAATAGTTGTGTCTGGGTGTTCCATAAAAAAATATTTCCAAAAAGTTAAGTGCACTATAATCATATAGTACACCTACTTCACTCGTTTTTAAATACCATTTATACTAATAGTACTTAACCTTATTTAGTCACCTGGGTCCCACAGTAGAAGCTGTGCTTACGTTGTGACTAGATGGCACTTTGTGATGTCCATCTGAATTTATTTATTTATTCCAGATTTATTGGTCCGTTCCTGACTGTAGTACAAACATGGGAGCATCGTCTGTCCTTGATATCAGAGATTATCGAGGAGTGGCAGGCGACTCAGCGTAAATGGCTCTACCTAGAGGGCATATTCGTTGGCGGCGATATCAGAGTCCAGCTGCCCGAAGAGGCGAAAAAGTTTGACGATATTGATAAATCCTTTAGAAAGGTAATATCTTACAGACAACCTAACGAAATAGATATAACATAAATCTGTTTTGTAATATATGGAGTGTTGAGCAACCTAAGCGACTGATGAAAGAAATTGCGACGGAGATGCTAATGTTGAGATGTGCGGAGTGCTGAGGATGGATAACATAAGGAATGAGTATATCAGAGAAAGTTAAAAGTTATATCAGAAATGTAACGTCAATCGTAGGTAAATTGCAGCATGATGCGGAGGGATTTGATTTGAATGATCTGAATGTGGATGGATGTCAAGTTAGGTAGATGGACATTGCGATGACATAAGCAAGATACGAATGAATACGGAAATACGGACAAATAAATAATAGAGAGATAACAAAAGGCAGAGTGAAAAAAAATATCAGTTGTGCCGACCCTTCGTGACGTGGGATAAATGAAATAAACATTGGTGGATAATGCACACAACGCAATCTAGTCCCAAGCTAAGCATGGTTTGTACTGTAGGAACCAGATGACTTATAGAATACCTTCTTATATATTTTTAAATACATTCGCATAACCCATACCTACTAAAATTATAAATTCAAAATTGTACGTCTGTCAGTCCGTTTGCTTGTTAATTAGTTCACTCACGGCTGAACAAACTTTAAAAACCTTTTTGAACAGCACTTTACCAGAAAGATACTAATATAAAAATTAACAAACTAAATCAAATTAATTGGGTTTCCAAAGGAATCAGAACAGCAAGTAAAATGAAAAGGTTTTTCAACTCATTGAGCAAGAAAGACAGTCACGAATCAATTATATCTTATCGTAATAGATACTTAAAATTATATAAAAAGGTTATAATAGCATCGAAAAAGATGGCAGTTGTAAAAGAGATAAAACAAGCAGAAAATAGTACTAAGAAAATTTGGAATATTATAAACAGATAAAGGAATAAAAATAATGTTAAGAACTGCGAAAATTACATACTTAAAATTAACGATACAACCATTTATGATTACCAAGAAATAGCTGACGTTTTTTCTAAACAATTTGACTATACCGCTGGAGACATTGATGTAAATAAAAAAACAAAGCTTTTAAATATATGACACAGTTTTCAAGTCGAGTTAACACGGACATGGAAATGAGTAAAACAAACAAAAATGAAATTAAATTCTTTGTTAAGAGAATGAAGATCAAACATTCGTATGGATACGACGAAATCCCAATTACGGTGATTAAGCAAAATATTGACATTATTGCTGAACCTCTAGCCAATTTTTTCAATTGTTTAGACTTGGGACTTTTTCCTGATGAATTAAAAATTGCCAGAGTCTTACCTATATATAAAAATGGAAAAAAACATGATCCAAAGAATTATAGGCCCATTTCATTATTGCCGATCTTTTCCAAAATATTTGAAAAGCTTATAAAGGATAGAATTATGTCACACTTCAACTTACACAAAATTCTAATCGAGCGTCAATTTGGTTATCAGATAAGTATAGGAACTGTTGACGCAGTTGATCTTCTCATAAATGAAGTGTTAATAAATTTAAAAAGAAAAATGAAGGCCCCACTACCTTCATTTTTCTGTTTTTTTTCTTTACTTGGATTTATCCTCAGCTTTTGATACGGTAGATCATGATATTCTGATTGGAAAGCTTGATTGAGTTTTATGGAGTAAGGGGAAATGCGTTAAGTATACTAAGATCATATCAACAGGAAGCAATACATTGAAATAAAAAATATTGTAAGCAATCATGAAATTTTACCAAATCCAAAATAGTCAATATTAGACGTGGAGTCCCACAAGGCTCAATATTGGGACCCATATTTTTTATAATTTTTCTAAATGACCTTATAAACTTTGTTGAAAATCCTGTTCCTGGTGTTAAGTTGGTTGTTTACGCAGACGACACAAATGCAATTGTTCCAGCCACTAGTGTGAATGATCTTTTAAACAAGATTAACACTACACTGGAGATCTTTAATGGTTGGTTTTGTGACAATTTGAAATTGAATGTGAACAAAACTAAAGCTGTATATTTTCGGACTACAGCAAGAAACCATGATATCATTGATATAGCTAGTAATGGAGTAAAAATTGAAGTGGCAAATAGTGTAAAGTTTTTGGGTGTAAATATAGATCAGTTTTTAAATTGGAAACCAGAATTTATTATTACCCAGAGTTTATTGAAAACTCTGTAAGCTCAGCTTGTTATGCTATAAGGAGTTTAAGAGATGTAGTCGATATCGAGCAACTTAAAACTATTTACTATGCGCTAGTAGAGTCTAAATTGCGGTACAGTATAGGTACGTTTTTGGGGTAACAGTTACATGTACAATATTAATAGGGCTTTCGTAGCACAGAAACGCTCTATTCGCACCATAGTACGCATACCACCGTGGGAATCGTGCAGAAGCTATTTCCATGACCTAAGAATTCTAATGCTTCCAAGCCTATACATATTAGTGGTTCTCATGGATATAGTTCGGCATCCGAGCAAGTACGAAACGCCAGAGCAAAGAATTACACGTTTAGGCACTGGGAGAATGGATCTTGAGGCTCCAATATATCCAAGGCTGGATGTGGCAAGGCATGGCTGTCGGTTTCAGGCTTTTAGACTGTATAATGCTCTACCCACTGATATGAAGAATATTAACAGTCCTATCATATTTCAACGAAAAATTAAAAAACTTTCTGTTGGAGAAGTGTTTCTATCTGTTGACGAATTTATGACATAAAACAGGACCTGACATAAACATTATCAAATATTATGACGTTATTAGTGTTATTATTATTTTTTGCTTTGTTTTGTTGATTTATATGTTATTTTTTTAATAGTAATTCTTAATTGATTATTATGTGTATTTTAATTGTAATTAATTCATAGTATGTACATTCAAATACGATTTGTAAAATATTTTTTACTGAATAAAAATGAAATGAAAATGAAATGAAATAAAACTGATATTTTTGTAATTAGGTACGGAGATAGATTGTATGAGTATAAGGAAATATTCTTCTCCAAAATGCTTTTTGTAGTGTATGTGCAAGGCTACTTTCATGTATGTATAACGCGAGAGAGGCAGCGGGTAGAAGCAAATTGATTATTGATAAAGAAATTTTTTATTTTCTTAGATGGAAGATAGTTTCCATGCAGGTTCAGAGCGTCCTTTTCTCAGACATTATGCTGATTAGATATTTGACTTCCAGATAATGTTGGATACCGCAAAACGCCTGGTCGTGGTAGACTGTTGCGTTATCAGCGGCAGGCTGGAAGAGTTTGTCAACTTGGGAATAGGACTGCAGAAGTGAGTGAAACATTTTATAATCGACTCCCTTGGGCTCACGACTACGCCGGCGGAACGATAACATTTTATGGAAATGACATTCGCTTGTGATTGTCTGGCCACGCTAACTCTACAATGGACAATGGGCAACCACAATCTGCTCGACAAATCTGCTCCAACTAATATCTGTGTACGATAATGGAGTGGACTGTATAGGGTTTTGTTGGTTTATTTTATAATTAATTATTTATCGACACGACAGATAAAGTGTGTGACGTGTATGGTGCAAAGAAGAAAGACACTTACCCTCCAACTTGTTCTACGCTCTCAACCTGGGTGTTAGACTCTGTACGGTTCAGTAGCTTCCGGCCCAATCTAGATATAACCTTCCCCTACGTCAATTACTTACGAACGATATCCAACCAAACCCTTTGAGCACAGCCAGTCGATTCCTTTGCACACACGACAGAATACAAATGTCACACACAGTGGCAATAATTATTATATTCTATTTAATAGTTACAAGTTATAGCGAAAATTCTATAATAAAACGAAAACGAGATGTTTAGCGCGCGACAGTTGATGCACGAATCTGTCAACAGTGTCCTTCGCGAGGTCACAGTTGATAAAATCAGTTTCGATTAGCAATCGGCATCAATGTCTATTAATTTCGATTAGCAATAGGCATTATTTCAATCAATCATATACGATGTATTTAAATGTTTAGTACGCTAAACACGGTTCCTACCACAATCGTACTTTGTAAATTGGTCGAGCTATAGTTTGACACCAACTTCACATTGTAACTAGCGATAGAAGCCGATAGAAATCGCAGCCATCCGTAATACCAATTCATCAATAGTAACTGAAAGCTATTAGTATCAATGTTTTGATAGTATCAAAGTTCCATAATCGCCCCACTGGTCACCATAATACAAGCTATGCTTAGTTTGGGGTTAGATGGCGTGAGCATTATCCACCTATATTTATTTATTCTACTCTGCATCCGTATTCAAATTAGCAAGGATCATACAAATAAGCGTAATGAACAAAATACTTTCTTGCCGGACTTTATTGTATACAAAAACACGATCAAATCAAAAATCAAATGGTTCGGATATATAAATTCAACCATTTTTGACTTGAGCAAAGTTAGCATAGCCAGACTACCGTGAAGGAAAATTAAGCGTTACTAGGCGTTTGTCTAGACCCCGTATGTCATTATGATACTGGTAGGTACATACTGCAATTTATTTCCAGGTGCCAGAAATCTCTAAACGATTACTTGGACTCGAAGCGGCGGATATTCCCGCGGTTCTTCTTCATATCGACAGACGAGCTGCTCTCGATACTCGGCAGCAGTGAATGCAGCTGCGTTCAGGAGCATATGATCAAGGTAACAACGAGCCGCTTGTATTGTCACTAACTGCTGCTGTTCTTACGTATAATGTTGCCTAAGACCTGCCCCAAGATACAATCTATCTACATAACAAATATCATCAATATTCGAAAAGGTAACAAACAAAGAAACAGACGGATACTTTTGAAGGAGTATTGTATTGTATGGTTTTCTTCTGACAGTATTTCTACTGCCACTGCTGTAAATAATTGTTGAGGTTTTTATTCAAAACTCAAAACGGGATGAAGATTCCGGGTTCGATTCCCGCCGCGGGACAAATGTTTGTATGATCTGCAAGTATTTGTCTCGGGTCTGAGTGTTTCTATGTATAATATGTATGTATTTACAAAAAATAAATACATTAGTCATGTGGTACCCATAACACAAGCTCTGCTTGCTTTGGGGCCAGATGATGCTGTGTGAAATGTCCGGCATTATTATAATTATTATTATACGACCTCTGAGGTGCAGCGTGTGAAGCCGGCATGAGGCGCAGAATGTTACGGGTTCGATTCCCGCCGCAGATCAAATGTTTGTATGATCTGCACATATTTGCCTCGGGTCTAGGTGTTTTTCTATGTATTAAATGTATGTATTTACAAAAAAAATATCATTCGTGTGGTTTCCACAACTCAAGCTCTGCTTACTTTGGGGCTAGATGATGCTGTGTGACAATTTATTTATTTATCGCACACTTTGTCCTGGAGGGTAGTAGAACCTACAACCGCAGAAGGCAGAGTAACAGGTAGTAACCGAGATGTGTTGTACAAAACAAGATGTATGGTTACAGATGTACGACAACATTCGTGCGCTGGACTTGTACGTGGACCACACGAATCGTCCGGTCGCCGCTAAAATGATTTCCGCAGAAGGAGAGGTATACACAATAATTAAATATACATATGACTATCTTTTCTAGCCCTTCTCCCTACGTTAATACTAGACTACTACGATGGATACTATATTAATAGTCTACCCACTGTTTTGTGCGAAAATGTTTCGACACGGTTCTTTCTATTGGCGATTCTATATATTTATAGATTGGCGTAATAGTAAATATTTGTTTATCTATTTAACGATTCTATTAGTTGATATTAGACACGTTAATTTATCCTGTCCACTTTAATTAATACTACACTCGCTGTAGAACAATCGGCACACATCTGCCAGATTCCACATTCGTCAGATAATTTATAGCTATACATTATATTCTACCTACATAACTCTGGCGAATGTGTCTTCATTCGTTTTCCTTATTGATCATCAATGACCAAACTGAATTAAAATTAAATATTTATAATTTCTAAATCCTGTAAGGTATTCTAGGCACGCACGTCTTTTTATCGTATTACTAGTAATTTTTAACCAGTGTGGTGAAAGGATTAAAGTGTGAGATGCTTCTTTCGTGCACTTGACACTTGTCGGAACTTTTTGGGTTCTAGGACATGCCAGTTTCCTTAGGATATTCCTCACCGATCGAGAGTAGGTACCTACTAGTATAGCGCACATATATTTTTCTTTTGGAACAGGAAAATGCATTGATGCATGACCGGATTCAAACATTAGAATCAGGAGCACGAGCACTACCACTTCTAAACATTAAACTAGTCTGTATAATAGTGTACTTATTTGTATTGTAGATAATGGATTTCCGTAAAGTGGTGTACACGGAGGGAAGGGTCGAGGACTGGATGAACTTGGTGCTCATGGAAATGCGCAACAGCAATCGGTTCATCACGAAGAAGGCTATATTCTATTACGGGAGGAACTGGAGGGTGCCAAGGTACACCTCTGTGCATTTTTTTTGATATATTTTTTTTATTTATGTAGATGTAGATGTAATATATTGTAGACTAAATAAACCTCGTATCATCTTAAATAGATTTGATTGTAAAACACCCAAAATATTCTAATCGGTCGAGCCATTTCAGAGTTTTTGCAAGCAATTTATTTTTGTATATAGATTTAATATCCTGATTAAAATAGATTATAGCAAATTGTTTTATTCAATCAAGTAGTGATTTCGCAGCTTAGTGCAGACTTTTGCAGCATTCAATACAGGTAATATCGGAATGCCGACTTTAGGAAATTTGTATGCAATTAATCGCTTATCGACGACATTCGCATACTGTCGACTTTTTTAAGCTCTATGCAATCATTAGCTTTTTGACGACTATTAAATTAAGTGTAGTACATTTTCACGGGCTGTCGAACATATGTAAAGTCAAGAAGGTAATAAAGTAATAGCAGTCGGCAAAGTGCGGAAGTCGCTAATTTTCTTTTTTGTTATTGATATTGTATGTATTTTCTTTGTGCAATAAAGAATATTGTATTGTATTGTAATAATAAAGTTGGTAAAATTCTAATCCTTAAAGAAAAGAAAAGTAAAAGAAAGAAACAATTAACAACGATCAATTCAATTATAAATTATAAATAACAGTTCATAGTTAGGTAATCATGTAGTTGAACGAAGTTTTAAAAATCGCACTTTGCTGAGTCTTTACATCGATCCGATTTGTAAAATAATCATCTGTGATCTTCTGTATATGTTATATATAGATAAATACAACATTTATTAGATAAACCAGCACACACGTACAATCAGTGGTACCATTGTACATAATGCTAAATACATAAAACTTTAGGTTTGATACTAGGTACTTAAAACTAAAAGTACGTGTGTTTCAATATCAGAAGGGTCATAGCTCAGCGATAATATTGCTTAAGAAGCAAACACTGATTTTCAGCTATTACACTCGAGATGACGAGCCGAAAACGAGCTCTTATGTTCGTCTCTTAATTTAAATTTGTTTAATATTTTTTTGGAAATTATTAGCTACATGTTATTGATTCTAACGTTGTAATTCCAATGAACACTTTCGTTGTTTAGATTTTTTATGATATGGAAAAGATGTGGTTTCTTGGACCCGACGATCTTATTTAATCTGGAATGCCATCCTTCTACGATATTTGTGGTTCGATGAGGTCTCATGATTGCCAATGTATCATATCTCAGCCACTATTTAACGTAGTAGTCAACGAAATCATTCCAGGAAGAGTGTTGTCAGCAGAAAATTCAAAATTAATTGAAAGGAAGCCTTCGGGAATATTTTCCAGTGACAGATGTGTTAAGGCTGTATACAATGCAATTGTTTTCTTCTGTTCTTCAGTATTTGGTATGTCAGGTGGGTGGTTACATAAATTCTTTAAAATACGTTATATTTTATATATTTACCAATCTATTCCTGAAAAAACACACATTTTCATTTGAAACTAATTTTCAAGATCACATCCAATGTGATACGTCAATGGATACAAGAAAGCAATAAAATTATTCGACGTTAGACAATTACCTTATCTTTCACATTGCATCAAATAACAAAAAGGTTATATTGTGAGCTATAAATATATATAATCTCAATGCATTCTAAACAGAATAACCCAGCGTGCCATGGAAGTATAAAACTGAAGTAATGTGTGCGCGGACATGAACTCCCAACATTTTTGAACTGAATTGTGCTTGCTTTCAGAAGTATCGAAGTTTATAATAGTAGACAAAGTACTCATAAAATACGAGAATCTATAAAAAGTCGTCGATAAGCGATTAATTGCATGGAAATTTCCTAAAGTCGGCACTCCGCTATTACCTGTATTGAATACTTCCTGCAAAAGTGGGCAAAGTGCGAAAGTCTGCACTAAGCTCCGAAATCCAAGTAGTTAATATAGTCACGATAGGTAGTCAGAACATGGCGGTATGCAGATTCTATTAGACGTAGATTCATGCTGCTCATATTTTCTACAAATACAAGCTTGCCCATGACTAGTCCCCAGATTTTCCGAAGCACGTTCAAACATTATATGAAAAAGCAAATTGAAGCAACGTGTAAATTGAAGATGATTTATTTATTAGTTTTATATAGTTATTATTTTATATAGCTATTTTATAGTTATTTTATATTTACAATTAGAACATACCTTTTAAATTTAAAAATATTTGTTGAATATTTAATCATTAACTAAACTTATATTTACCTGTTAGAATTATTATTTCTAGTGATAAAACATAAACTTACTAACTTTGATAGAACCGACTGGATCCTCGAATACCTGGGCATGGTGTGTCTAGCCGCTAACGGGGTCTGGTGGACGGCGGAGACTGAAGAGACCTTCCTACGGATCCGAAAGGGCAACAAGAGGGCTATGAAGGAACATTTGCAGGAGCAAAACGATCAGTTGGATGGGCTCGTAGTCAAAGTGAGACAAGGTAGGAATGACTTGCATTGTAGAGCGCTTTTAAATTGGGCGTTTGTTCAGGGGGTTATGTAACGTATCAGCAGCATACAATTGTTGTGCTGAAGGTAGTCCTTAAATTTAGACTAGCTATCGCCAACGTCCATCCCACGTTGAATACACCGGTTCTCGTCCGATCACCGAAGTTGAGCAACGTCGGGCGCGGTCAGTACTTGGATGGGTGACCGCCTGGGAACACCGCGTGATGTTGGCTTTTTGCTCTTAAATTATCTGATATCCTTTCAGATTATAGAAAAAAGTTTAATATCGAAGAATTTCTGTTTTAACTTTTTTTTTACCCTATCATAGCCCACTGCTGGGCAAAGGTCTTTAACTTCCACTCTTTGTGCTCGGCTCCACGGCCACAGTTTGCTAGTTTGGCTCGAATGCACCTAGATCGTCCCGTCATCTTTTCCCGGGACTGTCGGTACGTCTACCAGTACTGCCGGTACGTCTACCAGTACTGCCGGTACGTCTACCAGTACTGCCGATACGTCTACCAGTACTGCTGGTACGTCTACCAGTACTGCCGGTACGTCTACCAGTACTGCCGGTACGTCTACCAGTACTGCCGGTACGTCTCTATCTTATTATTCAATGCTATTACTTATCTGTACTTATTATATACTAGTTGTTACCCGCGACTTGGTAAGCGTTTGCTTAGAACTTTTATTTTTGTAAGGAATGCATTTTGTGCATCAAAAGAACAATTCATAAGCTTGATCCTCCATTTTACCTCCTTCGGGGATGATTTTGCAAAAGCGTTGAAACACTTATTTCTTTATTACTTACCAATAGCCTAAACATGAATTTTCAGATCCCTAACTTAAGAAAATATTAGTTGCCCAAACAAACTTTAATTCCCTATTTTTCAAGGTTGTTTTTTGAGACAAATAGCCTATGATTTTCCCTCGAATGCAATACATATTCTTACCAAATTTCATCAAGATCCGTTCAGCCGTTTAGACGTGAAAACGTAACAAACAGACAAAGACACTTTCGCACTTATAATATTAGTATGGATTTTTTGTTTTACAGATTTGGCTTCCAACGACCGGTTGAAGTTCAGAACAGTAGCTACAATAGACATCCACGCGCGAGATATCATCGAAGGTTTCGTCAGGGACAACGTCACTGAGGCGGCAGAGTTCGAGTGGGAGAGCCAGTTGAGATTCTACTGGCTGAAGCGAGATGACAACTTGTGGCTACGGCAATGCACTGGTCAGTTTACTAAAAGTCTGCAAAAAGGGCAATACGTGCCATTTATAAAATGAAACCACGAGAATCTCTGAGAGAAATATTCAAAGAAATTAATATTCTCACAATATTTATATGAAAATTGGTTATACACGCATAAAAATAGAGATGGGTTTCAGCAAAATAGAAACTTCATAGAATCAATACCGTTTCAATGAAGTTTCTATTTCTATTCTATAATTTTTGTATATTCCTATAGACACAAATTATCCCTAGGTTTCGACTAGAAAAAGTAAATAAGTCCTTTATGGGGAACCTGGTGCGCTTCTAATAAGCTTCCTGCAAATGCTACTACACTACCTATTAAGAAATGTAAAGCATACATAAAAGGTAGTCTTTTGAAGAAAGCTTATTATAATATAGATGACTATCTTATTGATAAGAATGCATGGCCTCATGTCGCTCTGCCGTCAGACAGTTAACCGACACACTTGAAATGTATAAACTCTCTTGTATTTCGTAGTTAAGGTAGTTATAAGATGGATCATATAAAAAAGCGCTAGGACCAAGACGAGTTTCTTGCCAATTCTTCTCGGGCTTGGGTTAGGATGAATTGGCACCTAAATTCACCTAGTATGTAAGACGTTTCAATGTGATCCTTGTGATTGTATTGATTAAAGTATCTGTTGTTGAAATTAAGGTATTTGACGCTGTCATACCAAAACCATGTCGATTATGTTAGCCCGCACTCTTGCTTACATCAGTTGTGACAAGTTTACAACAAGTTTCATTTATTTTGCGTTAATTGCGCTGTCTAACATTATATCCAGAATTCGTTTTTTATACCATAAAAGAGTTTAACCTGACTGACTCATTCATCATCGCTGAGCATATACCGCTAAAGCTAGAAAGCTGAAATTTGGAAGGTAGATTCCTTTTATAACGAAACCATAAAACCCCACTCAACCCCACTCCACCCCCACTAAGGCGGGGTTTTTTGAAATTCAATCCCTAAGAGGGTGAAAAGGGGTGAAAAACTAATGTATGAAACTTTTTAACGCGTGGTGCGATTTGTTTGAAACTTGATATGAATAAATGAAATGCCAAATAAATGGACCCGAGTTTCAAAATAAGCCTAACAAAGGGGTAGAATGGGGTGTGAATGTTTGTATGGAAATTTTATTTAAGTGTGGGTGTGATTAGTTTGAAACTTATCAATAAAATTTGGCAAGGAGATAAAAAGTCAAGTCATAGTCAAAGCATAGCATGGGGAATTAAGCTACAATTAATTGCTTTCAAAAAAATACGGACGAAGGCGCGAGCAACAGCTAATTAGTTCATATAACAGCGCACTTTATAATCTGTACTAACACTGTAGGATAAGGGCACAACTGGCGCGTTCTCTCTCTATTTTCCTTTCTCTTTCTCTTCACACAAACGCACACACTGTTGGCATTTTCATCAAAGTTGCTGACAGTAACAACCTTGACGAAAATGGGTTGGTACCATCTAACGGCCAACTCTACCACAAGCGCGTTCATTGCTTAGATCAAATCAAATCAGTCTATTTTCACTAATTACACCCACAGGTGAGCAAGAGTAAAAATGTTAGACATCAAAACAAAGTAGCTGAGAATCTAGGTAGGTGCACGGAATTCTGCGCTCTGATGGGTCAAAATGAAGCAGATCTCAGATTATTGATAGATGTATTGTCTGACAGAGATCGCTACATAGCCATTAGACCGCCCATTGTACTACCGACTAGCAAAACATTGTTATTTTTGTTTCTACTTGTTCAATTTATATTTGGTGTGCAATAAAGTATCTATTTATCTATCTATCTATTGTATGCTATGTATTCCAGGAGTATTCGAGTACGGGTACGAGTACATGGGGCTGAACGGGCGGCTCGTGGTGACGCCGCTCACGGACCGCATATACCTCACCATCACGCAAGCCCTCACCATGCAGCTGGGCGGCGCACCGGCCGGTAACGTACATTACGCATATACCTCACCATCACGCAAGCCCTCACCATGCAGCTGGGCGGCGCACCGGCCGGTAACGTACATTACGCATATACCTCACCATCACGCAAGCCCTCACCATGCAGCTGGGCGGCGCACCGGCCGGTAACGTACATTACGCATATACCTCACCATCACGCAAGCCCTCACCATGCAGCTGGGCGGCGCACCGGCCGGTAACGTACATTACGCATATACCTCACCATCACCCAAGCCCTCACCATGCAGCTGGGCGGCGCACCGGCCGGTAACGTACATTACGCATATACCTCACCATCACGCAAGCCCTCACCATGCAGCTGGGCGGCGCACCGGCCGGTAACGTACATTACGCATATACCTCACCATCACGCAAGCCCTCACCATGCAGCTGGGCGGCGCACCGGCCGGTAACGTACATTACGCATATACCTCACCATCACGCAAGCCCTCACCATGCAGCTGGGCGGCGCACCGGCCGGTAACGTACATTACGCATATACCTCACCATCACCCAAGCCCTCACCATGCAGCTGGGCGGCGCACCGGCTGGTAACGTACATTACGCATATACCTCACCATCACGCAAGCCCTCACCATGCAGCTGGGCGGCGCACCGGCTGGTAACGTACATTACGCATATACCTCACCATCACGCAAGCCCTCACCATGCAGCTGGGCGGCGCACCGGCTGGTAACGTACATTACGCATATACCTCACCATCACGCAAGCCCTCACCATGCAGCTGGGCGGCGCACCGGCTGGTAACGTACATTACGCATATACCTCACCATCACGCAAGCCCTCACCATGCAGCTGGGCGGCGCACCGGCTGGTAACGTACATTACGCATATACCTCACCATCACGCAAGCCCTCACCATGCAGCTGGGCGGCGCACCGGCTGGTAACGTACATTACGCATATACCTCACCATCACGCAAGCCCTCACCATGCAGCTGGGCGGCGCACCGGCTGGTAACGTACATTACGCATATACCTCACCATCACGCAAGCCCTCACCATGCAGCTGGGCGGCGCACCGGCTGGTAACGTACATTACGCATATACCTCACCATCACGCAAGCCCTCACCATGCAGCTGCGCGGCGCACCGGCTGGTAACGTACATTACGCATATACCTCACCATCACGCAAGCCCTCACCATGCAGCTGGGCGGCGCACCGGCTGGTAACGTACATTACGCATATACCTTACCATCACGCAAGCCCTCACCATGCAGCTGGTTGGCGCGCCGGCTGGTAACGTACATTGCGCATATACCTCACCATCACGCAAGCCCCCGCCATGCAGCTGGGCGGCGCGCCGGCTGGTAACGTACATTACGCATATACCTCACCATCACGCAAGCCCCCGCCATGCAGCTGGGCGGCGCGCCGGCTGGTAACGTACATTACGCATATACCTCACCATCACGCAAGCCCCCGCCATGCAGCTGGGCGGCGCGCCGGCTGGTAACGTACATTACGCATATACCTTACCATCACGCAAGCCCTCACCATGCAGCTGGTTGGCGCGCCGGCTGGTAACGTACATTGCGCATATACCTCACCATCACGCAAGCCCCCGCCATGCAGCTGGGCGGCGCGCCGGCTGGTAACGTACATTACGCATATACCTCACCATCACGCAAGCCCTCACCATGCAGCTGGGCGGCGCTCCGGCCGGTACCGTACATTACGCATATACCTCACCATCACGCAAGCCCCCGCCATGCAGCTGGGCGGCGCGCCGGCTGGTAACGTACATTACGCATATACCTCACCATCACGCAAGCCCCCGCCATGCAGCTGGGCGGCGCGCCGGCTGGTAACGTACATTACGCATATATCTCACCATCACGCAAGCCCTCACCATGCAGCTGGGCGGCGCACATTTTTTTTAACAATGATAGGCCTGTTTGATTACGATCTCGCCTGGTGGTAAGCGATGACGACCCCAATATTCGGTCGCATCATCGCGGAGGTCTAGAAAATATCTATTTACTCTATTTAATTTCAGATATTTACTTCTAAGATAACTAGATATTTTCAGGAAAGACGGGCGATGGTATTCGATAAAGCTTCCAAACTAAGCGCCTCAACTATTCTATCCACCCCAGGATGGGCAGTGCCCTCAGTGTACATTCCCAACTATCCTAGTTACTTTTCTTGGACACTGCCTTCAGTGTAATTTGCCTACTGTTAAGACTAAGGGTCTTCAAAATTGTTACTTATTTAAATGGCGGAAATCTTCGTAAAATGCATGATACTGCTATAACAGTAGGCGTTATGATGAGATGGGGTCAATTTGCTGCATACAAAAACATAATACCAAATCAAATTATATTGTTTTCACAGCCTTTTTTTGTATTTTGTATGTTGTGTGCTAAGAAGTCGATTAATGTTTCAGTCTAAATATAATTGTATATATTCGCAGGTCCAGCCGGCACAGGTAAGACGGAGACCACGAAGGACCTGGCGAAAGCCCTCGGGCTGCTGTGCGTGGTGACCAACTGCGGGGAGGGCATGGACTTCCGCGCCGTGGGACAGATCCTGGCCGGGCTCTGCCAGTGCGGGGCTTGGGGCTGCTTCGATGAGTTCAACCGGATCGATATATCTGTGCTGTCTGTCATCTCCACGCAGCTGCAGTGCATCCGTAGCGCATTGCTCATGAAGCTGAAGCGATTCACGGTAATACTCGTAACAGCAGGCGTGGAGGTTCATGATAACAGTGATTACATAACATAACGGGTTACAGTACCAATCCCAATGGTTCTGGTAACACTTATAGAGATATTCAGACATACGAAGAAGACGTACTGGCGGCTCAGCTCAGTTGGTACATAGTATCTTTGCATCCCTTCTTGGAGAAACCCTTAGTGATACGTCACCATTTATACCTACACACGTAACATTTAGTGCTAGTTTTATAAAGTCAATTTAATTTAAAATGAAGAAACACGTCTGCTACAACGATTGATATAAATGGTTTTCATTACTTCTACATGTTTTTGTTTTCGCATGATAATACTTACACAATATCCTCTTGAATAATAATGTTGTCGAATATCATAGAAATGGTGTATATTTATAAGAGTATCTGCTTGAAAAACCTGTTAAGGTGATAAAACTTTTTCAACATAAAATAAAACGTGTGCGTCTCGGGACGCCCGACAGAAGTGATAACTTAAACTAATCTAACTAGCGCTGTGGGTTAGAGTGAGAGAGGAGGAGCTTGCCTACCGCTGCCGTATGCGTGTGAGAACGGTAAGCCAGGTAGACTGGCGCCGTAAAACGTTACGTAACGAAACGGTGTACCCTCCCATATGAAGTTATCACTTCAATAAATAATGCATTTTTTATTCCAGTTTGAAGGTCAAGAGATAGCTATGGACAGCAAAGTGGGCATCTTCATAACCATGAACCCCGGCTACGCCGGACGCACCGAGCTGCCCGAGTCCGTGAAGGCGCTGTTCCGCCCCGTCGTCTGCATCCTGCCTGATCTGGAGATGATCTGCATGATCTCTCTCTTCTCCGACGGCTTCCTCACTGCTAAGGTAAACATAGGAACTAAACAGGAATTTCATATAATTGACCCGACAGACATTGTCATAATTAATTTGTTCGTGATCGTTTTGCAAACTTCTGAAAAGGTGTTGGAATAGGTTAAATAATCTATAAAAGTTTGGCACGAACTCGCAACGAAACTGCACAAATTAAATTCAATACGTCTTACTCCTTTCCAAAAGGCATCTTCAGGAACAATTGATTCGCTCTGCACTTGAACGAAAAAACACCAATACCGCAAACAACATCTCACAGAATAAATGTGAATGTGACATTCATTCCTGCGCTCGACGAAGCGACAAGTTTGTAGAGCTCTTTTGCTCATTAAGAGTTTACAGTGTTGGCGTTTCTTCGTTCCTGGTGATGCCTTTTGGAGAGGCGACACACGTATCGAATATATTTTTTTAAGTCAAAACTTCTTTAGCTTCGATGTGATTTAAAAGAAAAAAACGAAAAAGCGACAGTAAAAAAGAGACATATGAATTCATAAGATTTAACGTGCGAGAAAATGAGATAGGAAGCATTTTACAATGTTTTTAGATTCTTATTCGTCTCATTATCTTGAAGCCAACATTTTTGAAGGTTTCTCTTCTACCACGTGTGGATTGCACACTGTTTGTTTTATTTTATTCTGTGTTTTATTAGAGTTGATTGCTTTTGAGGCACACTGCATGTAACATATACATAGAAAATACGAGTACATATTACTAGAATACAGTTTTGATCTGGTTTGGAGCATAACTTTTTTAATAACGCACGTCAGAACAATACAATATAGACAATATAGAATAGAAGATGGACTTTGCCACTTTACTCTCCGACATACGAGACACGCCACTCTAGCGAAGTTGTCGCCTCATTAATTTACACTTCGATTCCCCGAATGTTTGCGTGTCTCTGTGTTCCTAACACAGACCATCCGATATTCATGATGTCTCGGAGGCATTTAAGGTGAAATCGGTTGTATATGCGAATATACTTTCGGTATAGGACTCGGGTCTCGGAAGAGTATAGGAGGTGCGGCAGTACTGATAAGTAAACACTGACTTTGGTGGCCAGTTTTAAATTACTATTTAATGAAGGTCTGGAGTCGATCTGATGATGGAACCGAAAGACAGTCGAGGGAACTCCTCAACGATTTACAGCGATTACCTGGTGTTTGGGCTTGATTAATTTGTATTGATAAGAACTGTACACGTAGATGGGTTGTGACTGTCATTAGGGGTCTGATGATGAAGACGAAGGACAGTCAAGGGAACTCCTCAACGTTTTACAGTAGTTACCTTGTGTATATACATGAAGTCTGTTGTCTTTTTAGTTTTTAAAACGTAATTATGTTTTTTTTTCGGTATCTCGGTCACATTTAGATATTATTGTGCTGCCAAAGTGTTTGAATTTCTCAACACGCTTTAGAACTCCGCGTTAATGCATACACTTTACAAGTTGTTAAGTTATAACTTTAGACATTTTTAGATCAAATTCAGTGCGTGTGTATGAGTGACTTTGACATTGATTTGAGTCTGGACAGGTTAAGCAGTCCACCATTCATACGAAAAGGAATATGAATTCTCTCTGACAAATCTTAAAGGGCCTCACGAACAGTGAAATATAGTGCAAATAGAATTGGTGCTTGAACGCAACGCAACCTTGCTTAGGTGATAGAGAAGACCTGTCATCCTGTCAACATGTCATGTCGTCATGTAGTCTGAAAACCAGCGCTATTTCGCACTGTGTGAAATTGCATAAAGCTGAGACTGTGCTTTTTTGACAAACGCAGACTAGGTTTGGAACAAGGTGGGTACACGTAGGTTTAGTATTAGTTAGTTAGTTAGTATTGGTTGGATCTGTGTACCTACTATATTATCGTAACTTTTATCAGTGTGTGTGTGTGTCAAAATAAATTTATTTCATTCATTTCATTTCATGTCGCAACAGCAAGACTTATCTAGAGCAGAGCGTTTCCTCGGCTTCCTGTTACACACTTCCGTCCGCGAAATGAAATCACTCTCACAGATTGCAGGAAAGCGAAAGGAAAGATGTTACACATCAAAAATAACTAAATTAGGTTTTCAAGTGATGCGCTTACCAATACCATGTACAATACCAATGTATTGTACGGTACCGTATTGTATTGTAGGTTTTGGCGAAGAAGATGACAGTACTATACCAGGTAGCGCGCGAGCAGCTGTCGAAGCAGTCGCACTACGACTGGGGGCTGCGCGCGCTCACGGCCGTGCTGCGCATGGCGGGCAAGTTGCGCCGCGACTCGTACGGACTCGCGGAGATCGTCGTGCTCATGCGGGCTCTGAGGTACCTATACCTATCCTACCTACCTACCTACCTACCTACCTACGTGCTGCGCATGGCGGGCAAGTTGCGCCGCGACTCGTACGGACTCGCGGAGATCGTCGTGCTCATGCGGGCTCTGAGGTACCTATACCTATCCTACCTACCTACCTACCTACCTACCTACGTGCTGCGCATGGCGGGCAAGTTGCGCCGCGACTCGCACGGACTCGCGGAGATCGTCGTGCTCATGCGGGCTCTGAGGTACCTATACCTATCCTACCTACCTACCTACCTACCTACCTACCTACCTACCTACCTACCTACCTACCTACCTACCTACCTACCTACGTGCTGCGCATGGCGGGCAAGTTGCGCCGCGACTCGCACGGACTCGCGGAGATCGTCGTGCTCATGCGGGCTCTGAGGTACCTATACCTATCCTACCTACCTACCTACCTACCTACCTACGTGCTGCGCATGGCGGGCAAGTTGCGCCGCGACTCGCACGGACTCGCGGAGATCGTCGTGCTCATGCGGGCTCTGAGGTACCTATACCTATCCTACCTACCTACCTACCTACCTACCTACCTACCTACCTACCTACCTACGTGCTGCGCATGGCGGGCAAGTTGCGCCGCGACTCGCACGGACTCGCGGAGATCGTCGTGCTCATGCGGGCTCTGAGGTACCTATACCTATCCTACCTACCTACCTACCTACCTACCTACCTACCTACCTACCTACCTACCTACCTACCTACCTACCTACCTACGTGCTGCGCATGGCGGGCAAGTTGCGCCGCGACTCGCACGGACTCGCGGAGATCGTCGTGCTCATGCGGGCTCTGAGGTACCTATACCTATCCTACCTACCTACCTACCTACCTACCTACGTGCTGCGCATGGCGGGCAAGTTGCGCCGCGACTCGCACGGACTCGCGGAGATCGTCGTGCTCATGCGGGCTCTGAGGTACCTATACCTATCCTACCTACCTACCTACCTACCTACCTACCTACCTACCTACCTACCTACCTACCTACGTGCTGCGCATGGCGGGCAAGTTGCGCCGCGACTCGCACGGACTCGCGGAGATCGTCGTGCTCATGCGGGCTCTGAGGTACCTATACCTATCCTACCTACCTACCTACCTACCTACCTACCTACCTACCTACCTACCTACCTACCTACCTACCTACCTACCTACGTGCTGCGCATGGCGGGCAAGTTGCGCCGCGACTCGCACGGACTCGCGGAGATCGTCGTGCTCATGCGGGCTCTGAGGTACCTATACCTATCCTACCTACCTACCTACCTACCTACCTACGTGCTGCGCATGGCGGGCAAGTTGCGCCGCGACTCGCACGGACTCGCGGAGATCGTCGTGCTCATGCGGGCTCTGAGGTACCTATACCTATCCTACCTACCTACCTACCTACCTACCTACCTACCTACCTACCTACCTACGTGCTGCGCATGGCGGGCAAGTTGCGCCGCGACTCGCACGGACTCGCGGAGATCGTCGTGCTCATGCGGGCTCTGAGGTACCTATACCTATCCTACCTACCTACCTACCTACCTACCTACGTGCTGCGCATGGCGGGCAAGTTGCGCCGCGACTCGCACGGACTCGCGGAGATCGTCGTGCTCATGCGGGCTCTGAGGTACCTATACCTATCCTACCTACCTACCTACCTACCTACGTGCTGCGCATGGCGGGCAAGTTGCGCCGCGACTCGCACGGACTCGCGGAGATCGTCGTGCTCATGCGGGCTCTGAGGTACCTACCCTACCTGCCGACTCAGTTAATAAAAACATTCGAAAAGTTTTCTCCCATTAGCTACCTACCTATTATACTTAACCCTCTCTCTCACCCTCATTTCCTTTCACTAGCTCGTTGCTTGCCGCCATGTCAGAGTAGCACAAAGTGTCTTGTTTCAAATTACTTCTTTGTATTTTATCAACTCTGTAGGTAGACTCCTAAATTTAGGACACATCCGCCAGATTCCACATTCGCTATAAATCAAAAATATTTTAATTTTAGTTTAGTTTGGTCATTAATGACGCAGGAATACAAATGAAAACACATTCGCCAGAGTTATGTATCGAGACAGGCGTACTATATTCTTCTGGCACTTCGGTACACGCTCGCTTTGCTCGCTCGCATTGCGCGTTAGTCTAACTTAACCTAACCAACTGGTTTCGATCTGATTCATTTCTTTATGATAAACGCGAAATTTTTCGAATGAGGAATCATGAATTATATCGTTTCGTCAGAGGTTCATGAAATCTGACGAATGCAGAATGTGGAATCTGGCGGATGTGTCCTAAAACGACTCCTGCAACGGAATTACAGCTCCAATTGTTTTCCAGGGACATGAACTACCCGAAGTTCGTTTTCGAAGATGTGCCATTATTTTTGGGTCTGATCAAGGATCTGTTCCCCGGGCTAGAATGCCCACGCGTGGGATACCCGGATTTCAACACCGCTGTTGTGGACGTGCTAGAGGAAGGTGGCTACATTATTCTCGACCATCAGGTATTTATGATCCTATCCTATTGTATCGAATAACATACTCGTAGGTACCGGCTGTATTTAATGTTACTAATTACTAGAAGAGCATAAATAGACCTACGCGTAATTCTGGATTTATTCCTATTTTCTTTGATCGGCCGAATAACATCTGATAAGTACAAATATTTGTATGTTTATAATGTCTGACGTCAGCAGTTTTATAATAATTTCTGAAAAAAGTCGTCAAAATGTCGCACGTCAACATTATATTTAAACAAATCAATTAATTTCATCATCATCAACCAACGTCCATCCCACGTTGAATCCACCGGTTCTCGTCCGATCACCGGAGTTAAGCAACGTCGGGCACGGTCAGTACTTGGATGGTTGACCGCCTGGGAACACCGCGTGATGTCTGCTTTTTGCATCTTGTATTTTTACTTTTATTTTCTCTTTTACATAAACATATTTTTTTCAGGTGGATAAAGTAGTACAACTGTACGAGACGATGATGACCCGACATTGCACGATGTTGGTCGGCCCGACGGGCGGCGGCAAGACGGTCGTCCTGCAAACTATTGTCAAGGCGCAGACCAATCTCGGTTTACCAACTAAACTTCAAGTTATCAATCCCAAGGTCCATCCCAAATCCTCACCTGTCTTTTGTAACACCTGAATTCACAAACAATAAATGAATATGAATATGAATAAGGTACCTTCATAAACTCATCATAATCTTATTTTAAAAAATATTGAATTCAGTGAGTCAAGGCCCGACTGCGACGCAAAATTTAGTGGGTTCGATTCCCGCGGCGCGGCGGAACAAATATTATATATTATATTATGTATATAGGTATTTACAAAAATAAGGTAAACATTTTAAGCGGAAAGGAAAATTTAGGTGAAACTAGCTGCATCTCGCGGTTTTGTCCGCGTACGTTTGGTACGTAGACACATAGTAGGTAGCGTATGTTATGTTAATCCTGATTCTACCGATTCCATGTTTATCCAAATCGGTCCGGTTATATTGTGCGATTTAGTGACAAAAAACTGAATATGTGTAAACTGAATGTGTTTATTCACAGGCGTGCTCTGTGATTGAACTTTACGGCATTCTGGATCCGGTCACTAGAGATTGGACAGATGGATTGTACTCCAAGATATTCCGAGAAATGAACAGGTACGATCTAAAGCGGAGCCAGTTGATCCGAAAATATTTTGATAACAAATCGTGAAACAGTTATAACCTTAGACACAAATTTTTAGGCTAAGAAAGCCTATGGTATGTAGTACGGACTTACCTAAAACCTAACCTACTGTTAGTCTAATACTGTTTTGCCGGAATCTGCCTGTTTTTTGAGTTTAAATATTTTAATGATATTTCTGAAACTACTCTGGTGGTGTAATGCCCTTGTGCACCCTTGCCTTCTGATCATAAAGTCGTCAAACCGATACACACGATAGAACATCAAGTCGGCGATGGTCTTGCAACCTGCCACGTACGGAATACGGAACGAAAGGCGAAAGTTGTGAGAGCTGAGCCTGACGATTTCAGTCATTAGTATGTTTGATATTTCGTATTTGATGTGTAACATCTTTCCTTTCGCTTTCCTGCAATATTTTCGTGCAAAGATGCAGAAGTGTGTAACGGGAAGCCGGGAAGCGCGCGCTATGTGATTTGAGCGATAAGCGCGCGCGATGGTATAGTTGATCGTCGGAACTAATTCAGGATAGGTAGGTATAATGTTAATGTTGCTTATTACCAATAGTCCGGTCAATCTAGAAAAAACGAGAGTGAAGGTGCATAAAATCACAACAAGCTGAAAATCAGTAAAATTGTTCAAAACATCATTATAAATCAAAGTTCCCCATCATTCCCTTGTATGGAAAAAAATTAACTCGAGGTCAAAGGTCAAAAAATGAGTTTTTTGAGATTTTCTGATTTTCAGCTTGTTGTGACTTTATGCACCTTCGAATGTCTAGATTGACCGGCTTACAAGGTGAGATGTCAGATGTTACACATAATAATGAAACTACTGTAAGGCTCGCTCGTTTTTTATTTGTTCGTTCTTTATATATTTATTTTGGTATGTTGTACTACCACAGACCGGCTGAGCAATTTGAGCGACGTTATTCTCTTTTCGACGGCGACGTTGACGCCTTATGGATTGAAAATATGAACTCAGTTATGGATGATAACAAACTGTTGACTCTCGCCAACGGAGAACGCATCCGCCTGGCGCCATACTGCTCGCTGCTGTTCGAGGTCGGTGACCTCAACTACGCCTCCCCGGCCACCGTCAGCCGCGCCGGGATGGTCTTCGTCGACCCCAAGAACCTCGGCTACCAGCCCTACTGGGATAGGTAACTAACTCTACCTAACCTTAATACACTATATCGCATCCTACCTTATATGTAAAAAGGCTAGTTATGGTAAGAATCCCAGGCCTCATAATGCGATGATACCTATATTGTGACAAAAGTTATCAGGTTATCAAATGGTGCCGGCTCGACAGATGGTAGCGCATCTGTCTGTTCATTCGTTTGTAAGACAATATTGCATAATTGCTGTGTTCGGTGTACCTAAACCTAAACAATAACTCATTAGTCCTGTCTATAGTTCAGCTGTTTGTGTTCTTTCATTCAAATCCAATGTTGAAGCTGTAGGCTTTTGGAACTTGTTACTTGTATCTAAACGCCAATTTGAATATATGCATATCTGTATGGCGATTATGGAAATTTTGACACAACCAATATCTATCAGTTAAGATTAGCAATCGACATAATTTCAATCATTAGTGTGATTGTAATTAGAACAGTTTTGACAATATGGATTACTATTACGTACATTCGGGTTTTATCTCAGACCAAATAAATATTTAGACATGAGGGCCTTGTGAAGCCTAAGTGAAGCCTAATTAACCTAAGTGAAGCCTCATAACCATGTTCATCTGTGTAAATACACGCACCCATGCACACACATTCAACCAAACTGTGGATATACTAAGAGGAAGGAGTCCTCTTAGTATATCCATACATACTTGTACTATTAAGTACCTATTCCCTCATGTCATCGTCTAGAAAACATCTTACAAATATATACATTAACATATTCCGTGACAAAAAGTGTCACAGAATTTATTTATTGAAGTGAAAACTTCTTTTAGCGCGGTACGCATATTTTTATATGAGGTAAAACCTCTCGCGACAACGTTACCGACACCGCAAGACGCTGGGCTGCCGCGCTCGCCCCAGTCTACTTTTGTATGGAGAAGTTTACTGAGTTAGGTTCTTTGATATTATCTACATTCTGAACAAAAACATAAAAGAATATTAAATGTATTTTAAAGTTTTTGATAACTAATACAATACAATTCATAAATAAAATGCAATTCATAACCCAATAACCCAATAACCCTAGTACCCATCTAAAAAATGTCTAACGCGCCAAAATAAGTTTTCACTTCAGTCGGCACTCCCGGAGTGCAACCCGTAATTTTTTTTATGGTTGATCGTGGTGCTTCGTCTTGATATTTATTTGATTAAAGGTTTCTATTCATATGACAGCATGGATGACAATCACCATCAACCTTCCGTAATATCAATTCATCAATAGTAACTAAAAGCAATTAGTATCAATGTTATGATAGTATCAGAATTTTGATAGTACCAGAATTCCATATTTCCATAATCGCCCCGCTGAACTTATCTTTTTTATAAGGTCCTATCTTATAAACACACAAGCTAATGTGTTGTTCAAATCTATTGCCACCTCTATTCTTTGACATGAGAAAGTCAAGGACAGAGCAAACTTTGGCGCCACATTAACAATCTATTAATATAATATATTAAGCAGTTTCCAAGAATATTTTATATATTAAGTATATAAAATATCCTTGGAATGGAAGGGTTAAGTGTTTGTAGCTTTTATCACTGTTTAGAAATCCCTTACGGCGCACTTTAACCCTTTCACCACACTGGTTCGAAATAACCAGTAATACGATACAAAGATCACTGTAAAATGTTGTATGTGCAGATGCATGTTTATATTGTTGATTTATTTATAGGCCTTATCATATTTTGTATCTTAATACGCTTTAAATTAGCTTCACTTGTATAAATGTTTGTATGTTTGTATGTAACCGACTCCTTAGGACGCGATTTTGACCCACTTTAAACGGCTAGATTTCATTCAAATTTTGCACAGCTGTCAAAGACCGATGACAATGCAATAATTTGAAAAAAAAAAAAAAACGATTATCCTAAAACTAAAAAGTAGAAAAAAAATAATAATTAAAAAAAAACTAAAAACACGCTTTATATAGAAAACCGAACTAAATGTTTTTTATAAAAAAATCGTGGGGTGCATGGTGGAAGGATTATCAATTCGATAATATCTTAAAAAGCACCCCACGCTTTTTTTTTAATAAAACATTTTTGTCTAACTTACATTTATTTAAATTTATTTTCTATTTTTTAGTTCGGCTTTCTATAGAAAGCGTGTTATTTAGTTTTTTTTAACTATTATTTATTTATGTGTAAGATTAACTGGCTATGTTATGTACTTAACTATTTGTACACCGCAGTCATTTCGTTTTTTGTCTGTTCTGTTCACCCAGAGGTTACCTGCAAGAAACAGCGATAAGGCCGCTCATTGTGTACAATTGTTAAGTCAAGATCTTTTATGGTATTTTTAAAATCTAATTAAACTTAATGAAGCATTGAGAAGAAAATTGAATAGAAGCAGGTCTGTCACCGAAGACGCTACAAGTCTGTTACCATCCATCACTGAGTTCATGTCAGATGAACTCATTGATGGGTGATAATATGCTGCTGGCAATCTACAATCGCCGGGCTGTGCTGTTTATTTGAAGTTGAAGACCAACGGATACCAATGCAATCACAATAATAATAGTAGGTAGCAAGATATTGAGACATACGGAAATTTTCCCAAAGAACATACGAGTATAAGCATGCAATAACTTTCAAGAAATTAGTTAACACTGTAAAAAGGTTGTCAAAAAGCCTTAATTTTAATTACTTTATAAAAAGCCTTTTTGGCAGGAATATTATTAAATATTTGTCCACACATTTGGCAGTTTTAAGCAGTTTTGAAAGACAATTATCTCTTAAGGTTACACATCTATAAGTCACGAGCTCTTCTAAAGAAATTCAGTTGTTCTTTAACAAACTTAGCTGCCTCTAGAATAGAAAAACTAAGCAATGTAAGTTTTAGCAACGAAAAAGGATACTAAGCCTTACTTGCTAACTGTGGGACAGTGGGGGTTTCTAATCTACTGATGTACATGTACCTACTAATTCAAATTTGTTTGTTTGTGTTTGTCTGTTTGTTACTTTGTTACTTTTTTAAACGGCTCAACGAATGTTGATAAGTATTAAGACATAAGGTACTTTTTATGTTAGTAAGATGCGTGCGAAGCTGTGGACAGAATAAATAAAGCAAAACAAAAACAAATTTGTTTATTTTACTCAGTATGTACGGCACTAACATCAATCCATACTAGTTCATACCATCATTTTGTGGTTGTGAACACACTATAACTAGACACAATAATGATTATATACAATATACATATACATTTTTCGGATATGTAAATGTAATTTGATACTTACAAGTAACCATAATGTCATAAATTTATTAAAATCACCTATTACAAACCGGTGATAACATTTCGTATTAATTCAATAAAATAAGTGAATATAACATTGAAAACATAACATTTCATACATTGATTTTCCCAAATGTCCTTTGTGATTTGTGGGTTATTGTTTTTACCGTTGCTAGCAATACCAGTTAGCGATAGGTTTTTATGTTAAACTACAAAATGAGGGCTACAATTTTGCGACATTGTGGTGAAGGTCAGTGAATTAACTTTATTGCCATCTTATTAGACACTTATGCCTGTAAGCCGTTCTAGTAATTCCCTCACCAGAGTTGGATTCCCTCTCACAGGAACGTTGTATAGTTATGTGGTTACAGATGGCTTCGCACTCGCTCCAATGAGGACGAACGCGAAAAGCTGAACGGGTTGTTCGACCACTACGTGCCGGGAGCCATCAACTACATCGTCTTCGGCTTGTTCGGGCTGCAGCAGCAAACGCCGCTCAAGACTATTGTTCCTCAGACTCCGCTCAACTTGGTAAGGCTCTTATGCGCGGATACTGAACTGCCACTTCGCATTTGACACCATATAGTCCAGGATCCACAGTCCATTTTTGGTTTTGATTACTATCAAGCTAATTTTATTTATTTATTTATGTATTTAAGCACACGCACATCATACATATTAACATTATACAAAATTATTAGTAAAAATAGATACACTTTTGATATGCGTGACAATTACGGTGCGCCAACATTCACCATAATGGACTCTATGATAAACAAATACTAAACCTAAGGATTACAAATAAAAATATCTAAACTACATACTTAATCATAGTATGGGAATTGGGGTTAATTTTCCGTGAGTAGCTTCATTTTGATGAGACACCCAACAATTTCCTGTACGAAACTCTCTATCGAGGTTAACAGAGGAATCAAGGATAAAATATGTCGATTTTATGATTATCAAATATTTATTACTAACAGATTCTTTTTTGTTAAATCTCAAGATAATTATCTGAATTATTCGAAATATTTGTGCTACAAAATCTATGGTTTGATCAAAGAGTCCCCAACATGTGTCGATAACGAGTTCATCATAAATGGACGCTGTTACTCCAGTCACCTAGGGTTTCAGATACAATCGATACAGTGTCAACTCGCAATAGGAGATTTGAGAGGTTAGTAGGAGATTTGGTATAGCTATTGGTTCAATAGTTAGTATCAATCTTATGTTCGTATCAAAACTCGGAAATCGCCTCGCAACAAGTTATCATTTTTAAATTCTTACAATTATCTAGTTATCCTTCAAAATTTAGCCTTAATTTTAGTGGCGTTTCAGTATTAGATACAAAAACGCAACTAAGCGTCAGCTCACGCCTCCGTTATCAGTAATCTGTGCACTTTGTCATTCGGATTGTGATAGCTGAGTATATGTTGGCGTCTTTATATAAGAGTTTAGGTAATTCTGCAAGGAGGGGTCCATTTTAGGCCAATAGTATGCTCATAATAAGTGCGTTTTCAGAGCAAATTTCAAATAAATTTCACAGAATGTGATAACGATATAAAGATGGAAATACTCCTAAATGAGCATACTACTTTACCTAGTAACAAACAAGTATAATAGCAAGTGTATGATGTGCTACATATTTATTTATAATCTACATATAAAGTACATACAACATATAAAGCATAAATGAGCATACTCATTTATGCGTACTTGCATCTTTTTCCATATAGTTTTTAAATCATATAAATTGAAAAATATATATATAAAAAATTGTTTATTTTCTGTATCAACACAAAACAGACTAAATAAATAAGCATTAAAAGAATAGAATAGTTTTTCAAGTGTTATACATTGGCTATTTGTTATACAGTTAAATTAATATCTACTGATCTCCACACTAGGCACGCCTGTATCGTGGAGATCTCATTTACGATTATACAAAACTGATAATTTATATTAATCGTCTGATTACCATAATGAGTAGTAAAAAAGATGGAAAAGAAAAGAAAATCAAAAATAATACAAAAAATATTACATAATTACGTTTTAAAAACGAAAAAGAAACCGACTTCATTGAATGAATTTTGAGCCTATAATACATTTTTAGTGGAAAGTAGATGTATTTTTTTTATATATAATATGGGTAGGCCAAATAAACGCAACGCTCCAATGAGACAGCGAGGTATGAAAGTACATGAAAACATCATCGATGTATACAATTTTTAGATTTTCGTTTATTTTTCAGCTCGACCGATTTTGATAAAATTTATATGGATTACCTGTGAAGATTACCCCTTTCAAACGAAAAAAAAATTTCCAAATCGGTTAAGCCGTTTTCGAATAATCGGTGAACATACATAAAATAAAAAATTTTTTGACGAATTGAGAACCTCCTCCTTTTTGATAAAATCGGTTAAAAATGAAAATACAGCTTAATAGGTAACACGTAAATTAATAATAATAATAAAAACAAACTATACAATACGAGCGAGAATGTCATCAGTGTCAGAAACAGAATACGATAATGACAACAGCCATTTCTTCATTATTAATTTTAGTTGAGAGGGGGACTTATCCCTTATGGCACAGTGCTTAGCTATGATGTTGAAGATGTGAACTTTCATATACTGCCCAAAACGCTGGGCAAAGCTCGTAGCCGTTTCTGGTACTGGGAGCCGTCGGACTTTACGCTTCAACCCTGTCTAATAATTTGACTGTAGATATGAATTGTCTTTTTATAATTGTCTGTAGATATGAATTATTTGTGCAATGGTGTGAAGCTTTTTAGAATGAATAATTATTATTATCAATCAATTTATTATATACTATGCTTCCGTCTGCCATAATTCGTACTTCAAATTCAAAATATATTGAATTTGAAGCATGAGATATAGTTTTGGCGTTTTGTGAAATGTTACAGGTTGTTCAACTTTGCTACATGATCAGCGGTCTCCTGCCCAATCAGGAGGACACCAATGAAGAGATGGACTGGACAGTTACCGAGAGTGTGTTCATGGTGGTATGTACCTTTCTAAAGTACATAGTTATTTCGTCGATTGGCCAACGATTTTTTGTAGATTGATATTATTACAGTAACAGTGACCACCATCAACGTCCCATTTCAACGCATAATTATCATACAAAAACAAAAAACACACGGGTACAAATTTATTATATTTTTTTTTCACTTGTTCCAATGCCTTCGAACCTAAACATTAAAAAGGTCGCACACTACTACTTGAAGGCAGAATATCTAGCCCTGTGCTGGTACCCACTAAGACTAACTCTGCTTCAGAACGCTACCACCAGATAAATGTTGTTTCAGTCAATGTACAACAGCCTGGGAGCAGCGATCGTGGACGACGGCCGCTTCGACTTTGATAACTACGTGAAGAAGGCGTGCCCGATGATGCTGGTCGAAGATAGTCCTGAAAAGAGAGCAACCACAAGTAAACATACTTATTAGTAGGAGAAGGCAGGGGACCGAGACAGTTGAAAGAAAACCCTCTTCGACAGAGCCGTAGCACATGACCGAGCATGGCTTAACTTGCTGTCTCAGAAGCGCACTTTGAGACATCAACGAGCTGCTCTCCCTTTACCACTCACAGGAACGACACAATTTCTAGTTTGAAATGCGGTCGTACCTGTCGCTCTCGTATAGGCCTTGCATGTCACGAACGTAAGTGCCTAATGACCTCGGACGTTGTTTAAATCATCTTCATATAGATGTAATAGGCCTCAACTAACATATAAAATCGCTTCTTATTGTGTTCCTCAGTGTGGAGGCTCCTTTCGTGCACTTGGCACATGTTTTTAAACTTTTTAGGTTCTACGATATGCCGGTTTCTTCACAATGCTTATAATGTTCACACAATAGAGTTCAGGTAAAGTGCACGTACATTTTACGAACGAAAAGGACAATTGGTGTACGTCCAGATTTGAATCAGGACTGAAAGGCTACATGTCTCTCTGTCCCTATGTTTGTCTCAGTATCTTATATAGCATTACTAACCTACTAAAACTACGCTACCGTATTTCAATAAACTATGTATTTTGCTAAACGGTCTGTTAACTTATGATCGCCTGGTACTTGTACAATTATAAGATATAGCAACAAAATTTATTACCAGTCAATACCATCTCCTTAGTATCTTCGTGTAAATTGACGCTAGGCTGAGGAGGCTTAGTACTTACTGTCTGAGCACAGAACACTATACTCCTAGCGTAGAGAGTATTTTATAACAAAAGTTAGCACTGTAGAATAAGAATCCTAGTTAAGAATCCTAAAGAATGGCATTGCATAAGAGGAATAGGAGGAGCGCACGCCAGAATAGCTCGCAGATGGCAGATTTTTCCTACTTACTTCACACTTATCGTTATATTTTGGACAATTCACACAATATCTTTATAAATTATAGCCTATGTGTTATTCTGATGTATAAGCTATATTATTGTAAAGTTTCATTAACATACTAACTTTCGCATTTATAATATTAGTAGGATTAAATGGCTCACTGTTTGCGTATGTAAATTGATACTTCCATTTCATTCAACATTGCCTTTGTTTCTTACGTTTTCGTGGATAAACAGTTATACGGGTATTGGTGGAATTTAATAAGGAGATAAATTGTATCTTTGGGATGGAAATAATCCACTTTTATTGTAGAGGTAGGACCACGCGTGCAAAGCCGCGGGACAAACAGTTTCTTCACCCAGTAAACTCACATAAGACGTTTCACAGTAATTTGAATAAATGTTGAATTATGAGTATGACTTATGACTTGACTGACTTCAAAAAAAGGAGGTTCTCAATTAGATTTTTTTTGTATGTTTCTGATTATACCTACTCAAAGATGCCTGAACCGATTTGGTAAATATTTTTTTTGTTTCAAAGGGTATACTTCCCAGGTGGTCTCATCCCATTTAAATTTTTATCAAAACCAGTCACAAAAATCTAAAAATTGGAAACATCGATGTTATTTTTGTTTCCGGATGGTTTGGTCTGAATGTCAAAATGTACTGATCTACATAACGTACGTACTTCAAAAATAACTTTTACCGAAATGACTGATTTTCGATAGGTCTTCATTATTAAATGTCGGAAATGAAACTGTCAAATGTATGTACTCTTGATTTTTAAAATATTAAAATAAAATCACATTCTATAGGTAATAGGCAAACGAAACAAAAATACATACTTATCCTTAAACTAATGTGATGCTACATTAGTGTAAACGCCTTTTTAAAGTAGTGATATTTTCTAAAAATTGGATTTCAGTTATTTCACTGGATTGCAACTCATTAAACTGTTTTTTATAGCTCTTGTCAAATAAAATGTCACGCCGTCGTCTAGTAGCACCACTAAACAATGAATTTATAATTCTGGTGTCTTGAAATTTCGCATCTTTTTTTAATTTATGTAAAAATCTCATTAGGGCAGGTTTGTGCGGCATACGTGCGTTTAATCTCCTATGCCAGCCCTCGACAGCATTATTCGTACTGTTACGCGGAGTTATTTGAATGTCTTTTTAAAAAAAGATTTATTTGAATTAAAAAAGGATTTAATGAATATTACTTGATTTATATTTAAGACACGAAATTGTTTTAATAAATTCTCCGGTACAACCGTCTCGGATTATGAATGGTCGCAGACTGACTTGAGTACCAACTCTACCAACTAGATCTCAATAAGGATTGCTGAGTAGTTGGGATTCAGCATTAAGGCCTACAATCGAGGGATATAACACCTCCCCCTTTAAGAAGAGACTTTCGAGTTGTAAAGAAAGTCTCGAGGAAAAGATTGGATTTTTAAACATCTGTCCTGAGTGGGGCAAAATGAATGGAATCTGAATCGGAAGTCTGTGCGTCTGTCATGTTTGATTTCCGTACAATAGGCCTAGGTGAAGATTCTAATTTAATGATTTCAAATGAGTTACGGTTGTTGCCGGATTTACAATAAAACTTATTTACTATTTTAAAGCTAATATAACCTAATACTATCACAATCAAAATAATAATTACAGAAGAATAGTGTGTCCCATATTTGACAAAATGAGGTTCAGTTTCTAATTTATTTAATTGGTTTAACAAAGTGTTAATTTTAGCATTATTTTGTGAGTTAAATTCATCCAAGTTTACATTTTTTAATTTAATAGGGGTTGCCATATTAACAGAGTTATCAAATTTCGTAATATTACAACAATTATCTTTTATAATATTAAAATCACTCAAATGATTGGAATGTGATATAATCTGATAAGAATCATGTTTGGGGGTCAATGTTATGCTTTTACAATGTCCTGTACATCCATTCGGGATAGTCAATATGCCTATTCCGATTAGATGAACTTCACTTGATTCTGAATTCATACAATTGATAGTAACTTTAGTTGGTTCTGATTGTATGAACAACCATCTATTATCAGTCAGAGGGGTCCAAACATCTAAAGTACCAAAAATGAATCTTATCTTACATTGTTCAGGTTTCTCGGTTATCACTTTAGACAACATCTCACTTTCACAAGTGTGTTTTGCATCGGTTGCATAAACATTAGTAACATCACATAGAAAATCTCTAGGAGTAACTGTTTTACATTGGTGTAAACTCTCCAGATTACAGTATTGAAGTCTATCTTTAGTTATAGCTACATATTTATGTTCGGGCGTGACCATACTAAACTTGTTTAATGTTTTGTTATCATAAGGAGTAGGCAGAGCCATGCTATGGTAAAGTTCGTATTCAGATATGCTAACTAACGGTACTTGTAATACAAAAACAATCTTATTGTTCATATAATAACAAATCAATTTAGAAACATTTAATACTAAGTGTACATTATTTATATCTAGGTTTACAGGAAGTTTTAGGTTATTAGGTAAGTACCTGTAATTATCAACAAGCTCTCGGTATATCTGTTGAGGCGACATAATAGCTGGGTGTAAAATGTTTTGATTGCTAAATAAAAGAGCATTAGTGACATCTTCCAACTGGAATGATAACACTAAGATTGCAGTTTCCAGACTATTAAATATATGATTTACATTATTCAGTATCTGCAGTCCATTTATTGTTTCGGAAATATTTGTAACATTAAATGAGAATGTATCAATAGCTTTTGTTAGAATATTTTCATTTTCCACTAATTGTTTAATTGTGTTGTTATAATTTTCTAATACAGATTTTGTTACTAAAATATTTTCTTTCATCAGCGAGACTATTTGTTTACTATTTTCTTGCAGGGACTCTATTGCATCATCGTACCTCAGAGCGTCGTTCTCATCCAAGGTGCCAAAGATTTGTTTTAGAACGGTGCCGACTCCTCCTATCCAAGCATTTCGTTTACTGCGATTTTCTATTAAATGAGATATGGATTCAAATTCCTTGATTACGTCTTGATAACGAATTGTCAATGGTTGCAATACGTTATTACATTCTGTGTCAATTTCAATAATACGTGATTGGCGACATAAAATTTTAGTATTTTCTATCGCTGTTCCTATGTTTTTGATGTGTGGGCTAAAGTGAGATACATCGACTGGGATAAGAACTTTAAGTTGGGCGCTATTTATTTTCAGTATTCCTAGATAATCGAAAAAGAGCCCTGAACTTCTGGTGATCGGCTGGAGGTAATCTTGCCCTTGGGTCGTAGTTCTGTAAACGACAAATAATTACTGTTCTGTAATTACATCATGATCGTATCGGGAAAGTAAGTACTAAATGTTAACTTATATTATACCTACCTAATAGTTCTTAATTCTATTTTTCAAACACTTAATTAGAGAAAAGACTTACATGAGTACCTATTTCTAAAATGAACGATGAATGTTCATCTACCTACATGCTATATACTATATTTATTTAATTACCTATTACTACTCTTATCCTTACAGATTAGGGCCGACGTCAGCTAATTTGACTTGGTCAAAATGATGGGTGACGTAGCGTCGATTAATTAGTAAGGTAAGTGTATTGTTGCCATTTATTTTGATTATTTTATAAGGGCCCTTCCAAATGGGTGAAAGTGCCTTTCGTAATCTTAAGTGATTTTTAAGATATACATAATCACCAACTTTATATTTGACTGATCGAGTGTGTGTATCATAATATGTTTTAGAGGATTCCTTAGATTTTCGGATAAAATCTAAGGCTTTTCCTTTAGAATATTTTAGTCTGTTTTGAAGGAAACGGACGTAGTCGGGATACGTGGTTCCAGGGGTTTCCTCATAGATAGAATTAGGTATAGTTGGTTTATTGCCGAACATCAGTTCATAAGGGGTATAATGTGTAGTAGAATGTACTGAGGTGTTGTACGCGAACATTGCTGTGTAAACATAGCGAGGCCAATTTGTTTGTTCATTATTTACATAAGATTTAAGATATTCTTTAAGGGTAGAATGGCTACGTTCTAAAGCGCCTTGGGTCTGAGGGTGATAAGGAGAAGACCATAGATTTTTAATTTTAAGAAATTCACAGGTTTTCTTGAAGAGTTCTGATGTGAAATTAGTACCTTGATCGGTGAGTATCATTTTGGGTATACCAAAAATGGAGATAAAGTGGAGTAAGCACTCGCTGGTCTCCTCAGCAGTGGTGCTACGGATAGGGTAGGCAGTGGAGAATTTGGTTAAATCGTCTTGAATGGTGAGGATAAATTTAAGTTTTGCAGTACCGGCTTCAGGCAAAGGACCGACAATATCCAATGATATTCGTTGATTTGGTTCGGTGGAAGTGGTAGTGATTTGCATGGGTGCACGGTTCACTCTTCTCAACGCTTTGTTCTCTTGGCATGCTTTACATTGTTTAACGTAAGCTTCGATGTCGCTTCGCATCCCTTTCCAATAAAATAGTTGTTTAAGTTTACTATACATGCGAGTTGAACCTAAATGACCGGCAATCGGTATGTCGTGGTTTTCTTGTAATATTTTCTTTATTTCAGATGGAGCGGGATAGATAATATTATTATGGTAGACATTAATCTTTATCTGTGTGCCATGGAAGAGGTAGGTCAAAATATTAAAAATTTTGATGAACGAATGTTTTTCAAAAGGATTTTTTAAATCAGATATACCTATTTCGTTTACATTTTCTAATTTTATTAATTCATCTCTTATTTTCTTTAGAGTTTCGAAGATTTCAGGGTAGGTTGTTTGATCAAAGTAATGCACCTTGAAAAACAAGAGGTAATATGTTTTGTTCTTTGTTTCAATTTTCTTAAATAGGAAAAGTTCCATTTCCGAATCAATAACATTTTTATATACCTCTGGGTCACTTAGAGCTTCTTGGACATAGGGATTAGACTCGTCTAAGTCTATAGATGTGGGAATTAGGATGATTCTTGCAGGACATTTCATGAGGTTTTCGTTATATTCGATAATCTCAGTATTATAGATTTTAGTTTTGTCTGTCATCATTTTCAGGTAAGTAGGATAGTCATCTACGTGTGCGCTAGGATTTGAACTTGTTGACGGTATCGGGTCAAAAGTAAGGTTATCGTTGATAGGATCGCTTGGATTACTCGTGGACTGGATAGGATCAGGTCCAGGTTGGTTAGCAGGTAGAGGTGACAGAGAAGGTAAGTCAAGTTCGTTTTCTATTTGTTCTCTAAGGACGTCAGGGATATTAGATGGCGGGTCAATATCAGGTAAGGGCACAATATCATCGTAAAGGTCAATGAGATTAGGATCTCGAGAGATTACTTCATCAGCGTTAAAGGAAGCTGGAGAGATGAGCATGTCCATTAGATCTTCATCTGTTTGTCTCGTGGAAATGTTAGGTAAAGGCGAGGCTTGAGGTTGAATTGGATTTACTGGGAATCTAGAAAGTGCATCGGCATTGGTGTTAATTTTGCCTTTCTTATATTGTATGTCGTATTCAAATTCTTCTAGTTTAAGACGCCAACGTACAAGACGTGAGCCTGGATCTTTGCAGTTAAATAACCACTGTAATGGTTTGTGGTCAGTAATTATTATAAAGCGATAGCCGTAAATATAAGGTCTGAATGTTTTTGTACCGAAGATGATTGCGAGGCATTCCTTTTCAGTAACGCTATAATTACATTCGGCTTTGTTTAATGTTCTAGAGGCGAATGCTATAGGTCTGTCTTGACCAATAGGCCCTTGGGACAAGATGGCAGATATAGCGTAGTTTGAAGCATCGCAGGTTAGTAAGAAAGATTGAGTAAAATCAGGATAGGCCAGGATGGGAGCTGAAACGAGTTTATCTTTTAATGTTTCAAATGAAAGTTGTTGTTCGTTCCGCCACTCAAAAAGAGTATTGTTTTTTAAAAGCGAGGTTAAAGGTTTGGCTAGTTTTGCAAAATCAGGGATGAACCTCCTGTAATATGAAACTAATCCCAAAAATGATTTTATATCTTTTGGAGACTGGGGAACGGGAAAGTTTGTGACTGCTTTAGTTTTTTCAGGGTTTGGTTTTACACCGTCTTCGCTTATGATATGACCCAAATAACCTACTTCTTTTCTTAGGAATTCGCACTTTTCCGGCTGTAATTTCAGATTGAAGTTACGGAGCCTATCAAAGACAGCTCGGAGATTAGAGATATGAGATTCGAGATCGTAGGAGTAAATGACGATGTCATCTAGATAGACGAAACATCTTGTTCCTTGGAGTCCACTGAGACAATTATTCATTAGTTTTTGGAAAGTCGAAGGCGCGTTTTTTAACCCAAACGGCATTCTATTAAAATGAAACTGGCCTTGGGGCACGGAAAATGAAGTCTTGGGAGCATCTTTAGCGGATATGAGGATTTGGTGAAAACCGGAAGTAAGATCGAGGGTTGAGAAGTACTTGCTGCTTCCTAATTGGTCAAGAATTTCAGTAATTTGTGGGATAGGATAGGTTTCTCCTATAGTGATATCGTTGAGCTTTCGGTAATCAATTACAATTCGCCATTTTCGTTGACCCTGGGAATTTGCTTTTTTGGGAACTACCCAGATTGGTGAGCTCCAAGGTGAGGAGGATGGTTCTATGATGCCTTGTTCTAGCATTTTAGTGATTTGGGTTTCGACTTCTTTTTTGTGACATTCAGGGAACCTATATGATTTAGTATGTATTGGTGTTTCGCTACTTGTTTTGATTTCATGCTCTAATGCTGAGGTATAACTTAATTGGTCATTAGGCAAATGGAAAATGTCCGAGAATTGGGAGCACAATTCAATAAGGGCTAAGGATTCTTCTTGGTTAAGGTGATCTGTTCTCAAGGATTCAATGACTTCACTAGTTCGCTTAGACGTGTGTTGGATCGTATTCACTTGAAATGATTCCGTATGCAGTGGTTCTATTTTTAAATTTAAGTTCGAATTTAAATTGACTGGATGTTCTGAAATATTAGCTATGGTTAAATTAGCTCGATTATTGTTTTTTATTTTAACTATGCAATTGGCCAGGAGCAGGTTATCAGATAAGTGCTGGTCTAGAATTATACCTTCTTTAAGGTTAGTATTTTGAATTGAACATTCGATGACTACTTCAGTTCGAGCTGGAATTATATAGACTGGGTCATGGAAGTGTAATTTAATATCGAGGTTTCTTATTTTGAGAGTGTCATTGGTATAATCGATTTTGCAACCAAAGTTTGTTAAGAAATCTGACCCAATTATGCCGTCATAGGGTAGGTTGATGTCTCGAATGATGTGAAACTTGTATAATGCGGCATTGGTTTTGTTCAATCTTAATTTTAATTGGAAGTGACCTTCAGTTAATGTTGGTTCGTCACCAGGATCTATACCTTTAAGTTGGATAGGTTCTTTGGTAAATTTCTGATTCTTTTGTATACAGGATTGTTTTATTAAACAAATACCGGAACCCGAGTCAACTAGGAGAGACAATGGAATGTCTGAAATTGATGAGTTTAGCAATACATGTGGAAGTAGTTTTTTGGTAGTATCTAGATTTATTTCAAAAATCTTAGTTTCTGGGTTTTTAATTTTAGGAATTTGTTCATTTGTTTGGGGCTGGTTACCCGTGTGGTCCCGTCTAGGATTTGAAATATTTATTTGAGGCTTCTTTTCCAAGGAACCTTTAGGAACAAAAGGATGAGCGCTTATTTGGGGCTGGTTACCCGTGTGGTCCCATTTAGGATTTGAATGATGGGCGCTTATTTGGGGCTGGTTACCCGTGTGGTCCCATTTAGGATTTGGATGATGGGCGCTTATTTGGGGCTGGTTACCCGTGTGGTCCCATTTAGGATTTGGATGATGGGCGCTTATTTGGGGCTGGTTACCCGTGTGGTCCCATTTAGGATTTGGATGAAGGGTGTCGACTTTTGTGGGTGGTCTCGAGCGACACCGTGGCGAGACTCTTATTCGTTTAAAGTATAGTCATCGACATTGGGGGAAGCTTCGTTGTCATAGGCAAAGGAATCAACGACATCGGTTCCTTCTTGTTCGGATACGAAGTTGACTCGAGGTTTATACGACTCTTGATTGGTTGTCACATTCTGTGGGGACTTGAAGCGATTATTATTATATTCCCTCTTTTTGCAAGCCGAAATATCATGCCCAGGGATTTTGCAATAGCGACAAAACGCCGAAGATGACCCCGAAGTTGGTTGAGGTTGATTAGAATTATATGTTGGTCGGGGTTGATTGGAATTGAATGCTGGTCTTTGTGGTGCCCTAAACGAATTGAATTGGGTTGACCTCTGTGGGTTAGGATTTTGTGGTTTAGGTCTCGAATTGTTTTCAGCCCTCCTATAGATGCTTTGTTGGATTCTTTCTTCTGATATGGCCAAGTTTATGGCTTCGTTTAGGTTTTTAGGCGCTCTGCAACGGACGATGTTTGAAATACGTGGGAATAAACCCATCAGAAAATGATGGAGAGCGAGGTCTTGCATTGCAGCTACCCTACCTGCTATTTCTTTGACTTTGGTTTCTCCGATAGAAATCTCAGTTAATAGTTGTGACAAGTATGTTTCGATACGTAATGCAAATTGACTAACGTTTTCTTGAGAATTTTGTTTACTTTCTTGGAGATCAGTGAGTAGGTGTGAATAGTGTTTTCTTTCACTAAATTGTGTCTTTAGAAATTCTTTTAATTGGTCCCAGTTAGAAAAGTCCTTGATTGAGCAAGCAATTTCCGCCTTGCCCTGAAGTTGACACAGAATGTATTTAAACAGGATCGGTTTTTGAATATCACCGGCTAGTTCATAAGCATTGTTACAATTTACTAGGAATGAATTTAATTTTTCCCGGTCACCATCGTAGGGTTTGATGAATTTAAGCAAGGTATTTAAATCCATTTCTAATTTTGGAGCTAGATTAGGACTGTTTTTAGAGCTTCTACTCTGCGGCCCAGCGGAAGCAGAACGACTCCCCGAGCCCGACGGCTGGTCTAACTCAACATTGACAGATAATTTGTTTTTTGTTTCCTCTACAGATGGATTCATGATGTAATTTTAGACGAATTTACAAGTGAAATACTTAGGGCTAAGATATAGAATAATAGTTAAACGCAAAAGTAAATGTATAATAAGGACTGAGACAATGAGTTATAAAAGGTTCGGGATCTCTGGAATCGACACTTGTTTATATAACCACAGTCAAAACAATGTTCAAGACTCACTGCGACGATGCGTGGGCGACGGAGATAAGCACGGCGACTAGAATCACTGGGTACATTCCGGATGGCCAGATACGTTCTTTCACGAAGTTGAGATGAATGATTTCTTTGCAGGTTTTTAGCAGGTTTTCGTAAGTTGCAGCTCGTCGCGAATGAGCTACCACGGCCCTGGTTACGATTTCTTCAATGAATTACGTAGTTACTACAGGATACAGTTCGCTCGGTAAGGGCGAGACACCACAAGTCTCGGGCAGGGTATAGGTTTGATCTTCTTACAGGATGATGAATTGATTCTGTCAAGAATCGGGATAGCCTCCGCGAGGATATTAAGGTAAGTGCACTTCACTAATAACACTTCACATCACTTTTAGGATTTGCGGAACGAGTCTGCGGAGCGGTCTTCACGGCCACTGGGGATTTTCGATCCCACCGCTGCCACCAAAATGTTACGCGGAGTTATTTGAATGTCTTTTTAAAAAAAGATTTATTTGAATTAAAAAAGGATTTAATGAATATTACTTGATTTATATTTAAGACACGAAATTGTTTTAATAAATTCTCCGGTACAACCGTCTCGGATTATGAATGGTCGCAGACTGACTTGAGTACCAACTCTACCAACTAGATCTCAATAAGGATTGCTGAGTAGTTGGGATTCAGCATTAAGGCCTACAATCGAGGGATATAACAGTACGATACTTATCATTTCCGCATCCAATAAAAGACGCACATAAACTCATCCATTGCTTAGAAGTACTTTTTAAATTTTATCATTTCTGGAGATTGGGGAAACAGAGCTTCCAAAGATACCCATGCACTATGAATTTTTTCCTTGGGTAATAAAGGTAAATTAGCACACATTCTAACTAATGCTCTATTTTCCATAGTGGCGGTTACCTTTAATTTTTTAGCTTGTTTCCATACTGCTCTGCTGTAATGATAGTAACAGCCGCTGATCACAGCGGACGGAAAAACCTCTTTTACGGCATTGATTATAACGACTTCGAAGTCGCACTTAAATATTTCTATTCTTAAACCCAATCTGTCCTTCAACAGATTGAACATCCTGGTGTACGTCTCCTGAGATGTGTTGGGTAAAAGCACGTACACAATAGGTACTACATTCGTTGTGTCGTTGTTTCTGCTAATGTCAATGTGAATACTAAAGATCTGATAAAACGGGTGGGGAGTTCTTTTAAAAGTTCCATCGCCATACTTCATTTTGTTTTTATTGTCATTATTGAGTAATTTTCTGGCTTGTTGAGTCGAAAAAACAAGGATCTTCTCTTCCATACCATCTTCAATGACAAGGAAATTATCAGATATTAGTTGAGGAATTTTCACATCGGTCAACCGATTGAATTCAGTAATATTTTGATTTAAAATATTATGCCTTTTTCTATAAAGGGAACTTTTTTTTTCCTCAAACGATGGCATTATTGATTGTCTTGAAACTTCGATAGAAACGATAGATGTTTTTCAAAAACCTTTTTGACTGGTGTCATATTTGTAGATATCGCCTTTTTACAGGTATCAACAAATATATATTGGTTTGGTTAAAATGCGACCGACACGCGTGCTTACTTTTCCTTATTATGGTAGTTTTTTCAGCATTTAGTGTGACCGATGCCGAGCACTCACTTCGATTAATGCACCTCCACATACTAGTCCCAGATTTATTGGTGTTCGAAAAGTTGTACCTATGCCCATCGTGCACCAAAGTAGGTTTCCCTTTTTGATTCTCTATAAATTTTAAGGTACTATTATCCATTTTAACGCACAACAGAATTAAATTATGTATAACTCAATCTGTAAAAATACTGGAATGACGAGGTGAGGAGAATGTATTGTTTTACAAGTGTCATTACAAAGTCATAAGTGGCCAGTAAAACCCTTTTCATCGCACAGCAAGGAGTATGTACGAGATATCGTTGAATAGAGAGCTTGTTTCGAGTGCGATATATACGAAATTCCAGTACTTATAGATAATGTGTTTATAATGTAGCTGAATGTACCTTTTGTGTCAGGCTTTACGGATTTCCGACATTTAAAAATGAAGACCTATCGAAAATCAGTCATTTCGGGAAAAGTTCTTTTTGAAGTACGTACGTTATGTAGATCAGTACATTTTGACATTCAGACCAAACCATCCGGAAACTTATTTTTTACATTCAATGAAATCTGTTCACTTTTTAGTTTTCAGAACGTATTTTTATTTATTAATTCTCTAGAGCATTTCCCAATGGGCCGGCCGAGTTTATACGACTACTGTCTCGAGCTGTCAACGAAGACGTGGGAGGCTTGGGAGTGGCTAGTCCCCAGTTACGTGCACGATCGGGAGATGCAGTTCCCTTCTATTCTCGTGCCGACCGTCGACACTCTACGGCTCACTTGGCTTATCAAGATTATGGAGAGCGTATGTATTTTATGGGTGCTACCCGAGGCACTTGGATAAAAAGTAGCCAATTATGTTAATTTCTACACTCTAGGTGAGGTAGGTGTTCACTTTGCTGCGCGCCAAAAGAAACTGGCCCTTTATTGTGTTAAATAACAGTGTAAATAAGAACTGGATTGACACCCCGCCATATTTTTACCGGATGTTATCGAACTAAAATATGGCGTAGCTGCATAAGTACCTTCCATCAAAATCATCCAACTATTTTATTTTAATTTAAATACAATTTTACCGAAAATTTTTGTACAATCAGAAATATTGTACTTACATTTAAATTCCATAAAATTCTACTATTTTTACAATAAGTACATACTTATATCATTTTTAAATAAATCCAAAAAAATGTGTACTGCATTTTTTGCACATTAAACATCTTTCATTTACATTATCATTTAGGTAAAACCTACAACAAAACTTGTAGAAAAATTAAGCGTTAGCAGTTTTGCAAGGCCAAATACCTATGTGACGTCAATATTTGATTACGACACTAATTTAAAACGGGACTAAATCAATTAATTTCAACTTGCACTCGCCAACGTCCATACCACGTTGAATCCACCGGTTCTCGTCCGATCACCGAAGTTAAGCAACGTCGGGCGCGGTCAGTACTTGGATGGGTGACCGCCTGGGAACACCGCGTGTTGGTGGCTTATTGCAATTTTGCACTAAATGTTTCTTTGCACAAAATGTTTTTTTTTACAAGTAGACTTATAGTATTGGGAGTACCTTCGAATATTTGTGTTTACTGTAACCACATGTTAGTTTCATGGATCTTAATTTTTTTCTAAGGTTGAAAGGCCAGTGTTACTCGTCGGCGACACTGGAACATCGAAGACGTCTATAATAACTAATTATCTACGTGGATTACCTACTGATAAATATGTGAGTTTTAGCCCAAATACTGTTGTAGATAATGATGCCTGCTAAGTAAATATTACATAAGATTATGATGCGGTGTGATGTAACAGGTATAATATATGTCATCGCTAAAATTCATGGCATCGCTTTGCGAAAACACCTCGGATGCTATCGTTTTCACTTTCACAATAATTCGAACAATCAATTTGGTCTTTCTAAGTAAAAAATATAAATAAATATTAGTGCATAATGCACGCAACACCATCTAGCCCTAAATTATGCATAGCATTATGGTGTCCAGATGACTGATAGAATAAGAATATACATACTTATATATTTTTAAACACCCAGATGCAGAACCTATGTTCATCACACAAATGCTTGTCCTCTATCTACAGCGCAGAAGGCACGAGCTAAACCAACTGAGCTGTCAGTCCAGTCAACGTCATATTTATTTGCTTTGAAAAACTAAATTCAACTTGGTATTCGCCAACGTCCATACCACGTTGAATACACCGGTTCTCGTCCGATCACCGATGTTAGCAATGTCGGGCGCGGTCAGTACTTGGATGGGTGACCGCCTGGGAACACCGCGTGATGCTGCCTTTATGCTTCCATACTTTTATTACATATAAATTTTTTTGATTATTAATGAGTTCAGATCACTTCAATTTTTGCTGAACTTTTAAAAATCAATAAATACGAAGAAATCAAAAAATAGTAAAGAAATTTCAAATTTTTTTACCTTAGAAATCTTTACTTATTTTATTTGATAATCACGGTCGTCGGTGTCCATGCCTCCATCGACCAAATAATACGCGAGAAAACCCGTGTTTATCAAAATTAATTTAATATTTTTTGAGATGACGAATAACAACAGGACGTATATGTAGAATCATTTTGTTGTATTGTAAGTAATGCCACATAAAAGAGTTGTCCAAAAGAAATGTGCGAATGCTAATTTTGCATCAAGAGCTCATCGGGGGCGTAGCTCAGATGGGAGAGCGCTCGCTTAGCATGCGAGAGGTACGGGGATCGATACCCCGCGCCTCCAAACTTTTTGAGCCCTGATTCTGTTTTTTTTATGTCAATTGTACTTTCTTTTTAATTTTAATTTTATCATTAGTTTAATTATTATTTTAGCTAATTCAACAAATGAACTTTTCGTCTCGAACCTCGTCGATGGACGTGCAACGCAATTTGGAGTCCGTAGTAGAGAAGCGTACTAAGGACGTCTTCGGCCCTCCAATAGGCAAGAAGATGCTGGTTTTCATTGATGATATGAACATGCCTATTGTGAGTTTCTTATACTATTTTCTAAACCATGCTAACTCGCTCTTAACACCTCTTAAAAACTGTCAGCGGTGCTGTAGGTACTTCCTCAAGCTATTCCTATCTTCGTACCGAATTTCATCAAGATCCTTTCGGCTACCTATTTAGCTGTAAAAACAATCAAAACAAGTTTAACAAACAAACAGACATATGCACTTTTTAATTTATAATATTACTAGCAGCTGCTCCCCGCTGCTTCGCGCGCGTGGTACCTTTGCAAGTACATAGCCTATGTCCGTCCACAAGATGCAATTTATCTCCTTACGGAATTTGATCTAAATTTATCTAGCCGTGAAAACGTGACATACTAACACGAATATGGATGGATAATCAAAAGTATATCCTAATTAGGTGGACACATACGGAACTCAGCAGCCTATAGCCATTTTGAAGCTACTGTTTGAGAGAAAGGGGTTCTACGACCGAGGCAAGGATCTCAACTGGAAGAACTTGAAGGATATCGGCTTCCTCGCTGCGATGGGCAAGGCAGGCGGTGGCAGGAACGACGTAAGGAAACTACTGCTTCCTAGGAGTCAGTGGCTAATAATAACTGATTTAATAGGTATGCCTCTTAACAACTGCGGGACTGATTGCTTAAGATGCACTCCTTAGTACGGAAGTGGAAAATTAGAATGGCATTCCAGTCAAACATCCAGGTAGGAACTGTAACTGCGCACAGCTTTGCTTATTTCGTTTATCTATTAGGAATAGCTTAGTTAGCTATGCCACAACTACAAGCGCTTCGTATAGATAAACATGTACCTAAGCAAAAGCGCGCTTAGTGATTCTACCATTCGATGGACAGTGAGCAAAGTATTTGTATTATTTGATTAGCTACTGGTAGCGGATAAGTCCGTACGTTGCTGAATAGTAGCATAATATTATTCCAGGTTGATATAACAAAAAATAGTATATTAATTTGGTACGTTTAATGGTCAGGATGTAGGAAAGTGGGTGAGCCGAGATCGGAAACCAACCAGTCTAGACAGCGCCTTTAGCGGCACATGTCCTTTTTAGTTCATAAGTTCATAAGTTTAGTGTTCGTTTACAGCGTTTGAGAACCGTAGGGTTTTATTTATGCATCGTGGTGCAGCCGTTGAAGCACAGATGGCGCTATGTTCAACTTCAATATAATATTAGGATAAATTAGTCTGTATGGCTTATACAGTTCTCTTCTAAACTACACCTTCTGGTCAGATAAATATTATATTTTCCTATGCAGGTGGACCCTCGCTTCATATCAATGTTCTCTGTGTACAATCTGCAATTCCCTTCGGAGAACACTCTGCGACACATTTACGTGTCGATCCTGCGAGGACACTTCGATATATTCCCCGAGGAGATCCAGGATATCGTCGATAAAATCGTGCAGATGACTTTAGACCTTTACAAGGTAACTTTAAGATCCAAAATCATTGCCTACTTCATAAAGATCGGATTTGACTCCCCGTTGACTGTTGACTTTGAATAAGAAATGTACTTACAGAATATTGTACAATAATGTAAGACAATATTTTAAAATAAATGTGATACAGTTGAGCTATCTAAGCGTTTAAAACGGTGTATAAATAGCTGCTCTAACCGATCCAGATAACTGGTAGAGGGCAGCGTCACCAAGACGCTAGCGGAATTACCACGTTGAATAGCACGCGATCGCGATGCTTCTACCAGACCCAGACGCCGTGAAATAATTTTAAAAACGAGAATTGTACCTAGAAAGCTAGTAGAAAACAGAACTTTATTTTGTTTTCTTACTTATTTATGAACAATAATATTTGATCGCAGATAATAATAGTGGAGCTCCCGCCGACGCCCGCCAAGTTCCACTACATATTCAACCTGCGCGACCTCTCGCGGATCGCGGCCGGCCTGCTGATGACGCGGCCGGCCTACTTCAGCGAGAAGCGCGCCGTGGTGCGCTGTTGGCGGAACGAGTTCACGCGCGTTATATGTGATCGTCTCATCAGCTTGCAGGTAATTCATCATTTCAACTCAGCCTTCGTCAACGTCCATCCCACGTTGAATCCACCGGTTCTCGTCCGATCACCGAAGTTAAGCAACGTCGGGCGCGGTCAGTACTTGGATGGGTGACCGCCTGGGAACACCGCGTGATGTTGGCTTTTTGCATTTTCTTTTCTTAACACGTTCGGTACATAAACGTAGTAGTATCACGTTATCTGTGGCGTAGTTGATTTTATCGGGTCGCAAAAATAATGATAGGATACGATGATTTCGTTTCTAACACAATGTTTGAATTAATAAATAGTGTTCTTGGTACGCGTGGTACCTATATTAAAAGTAGCCGGATGTGCTTAATTTGAGTATAGGTTTCCTTAGACTGTGTAGTATTTATAGACAGACTAAAGAAACCTATGCCAAGTTTCATCTTGATTTGAAATTTAACACAACTTTTGCAGTTACAATTCTATATCATACTAAACGCATTTCTATAAAACATTGTATCGTAGTGAAAGTCAAACAAAAATATTTTTATTCAGTAAGTACAATTACAAGGATCACTTTGAAACGTCTTACGTAAACGAGACTTATTATATAGATCTTGTGAGTGACTTGGTTGTGGAATAGCACATTGAATATCTTGATTTATGTGATAAAATCCGCAACGAGGAAATCCGTAGAAGAACCAAAGTCACCGACATAGCACTCAAAATTTGCAAGTCTTCAACTTGCACTTGGCAATGGGCAGGCCATATAGCTCGCAGAACTGATAACCGTTGGGGAGTAAAAGTTCTCGAATGGCGACCAAGGACAGGAGACGAAGCGTAGGACGACCCCCCACCCGATGGACTGACGACATTGTAAAGATCGCAGGAAGTCGGTGGATGAAGAGGAGTTCACAATCGTTCTTCCTGGAAACCTATTGGGGAGGCCTATATTCAGCAGTGGACTTCTTAAAGGCTGATATGAAATGAAATGGATTTAGGTACTTATATAGTGTGCGAAGCTTCGAGCTAAAGCTAGTTAAGAAGACATCTTAAAAATGTTTTTGTTCAGGACCTACAGTTGATGTCAATACATATACAAGAGCACATCGTGAAATTCTTCCCGGAAGAGGAACCTGTGGTGTTGGAGGAGATAGTGTTGCCAGAAGAGGACGAAGTGGGGGAAGAGTTAGATGGTAATTATAATAAATAAATAAATAATGCTGGACATTAGACACAGCATCATCTGGCTTCAAAGTAAGCAGAGCTTGTGTTATGGGTAGCACATGACTGATATACTACCTACTTATACAGGTACTTTTTTTTGTAAATACATACATATTATACATTATAATGTGTGTGATCACTGCGTTTTGCGTCGTAATACGAGTAAGTCATAAATAATAATAACCATAAATATTCACGACCTTTGTGGCGCAGTGGGCGAAGGCCTACCTGAGACGCAAAAGGTTGCGGGTTCGATGCCCGCCGCTGGACAAATGTTTGTATGATCTGCAAGTATTTGTCTCTGGTATTCTATGTACAATATGTATGTACCTATTCAAAAAAGTATGTAAGTAGTATAATCAGTCCTGCTGAACCCATAACACAAGCTTTGCTTACTTTGGGATTCCGTGCTTTGGGGCCAGATGACGCTATGTTAAATGTCCGGCATTATTTATTTATTGGTGGACAACTCACGCAGCACATTCCAGCCCCAAACTAAGCAAATAGCTTACACCATGGGCACCAGCACCAGGTGACTGAGAGCATACTTATTAAATATAATTATGGCGAGTGCTTTGGGTCGCAGGGATGAGGTTCAATTTCCGAATTTTCACAATGCGGTATTTAACAGATTCCGTTTTTTATGGAATCGTTTGTGACCAAATTCTGAATTTTCCATATTCGTTTTATTTCTAATTCTAAATTATCCAATTTCAGATATTTTACACATTTGTTTTTTTTCCAATTCGATTTTTGTCATATATAGAATTTTTCGCATTATTGAATTAACATAGTATTATTTTGTACGCATGCGTGTTTTGTACAGTAATGAATAAAGTAATGGCAATACCATCACGATCAAAACACTAAATATTTTTTATAATATGTTTATTATTATTTTATTACAACTTTCACTTTTTGTTTGACTGTCACATACTATTTGTATAATTAAGTACAAACTCTTCGCATGGAGCAATAAATCCATAACCTACAGATGATAATACAGGTACTTATGATATTTAATAACAGCCAAACACAGAACAAACATCTATGTCTATTCATGACATGAATTGTCTTGAAGGAAATGGAACCCTCAACGATTCGTGAACATTCGAGCTACGTAAGCTGTAGGTACCAGAAGAACTTTCTAACCTAAACGCTTCTTTTTAAATCTGTCATTAAATTTACACTTTGGTACAACGAAGCTTCCACTGACAGAATTACAGACTTATTTTAATATTTTAGACCTCGCTAATATTAATACCTAAATACATAGTATAAGTACATAGTAGATGTATACATCTTAAACACCATATCAGGTTTACTAAACTGCTAAAATTATTAAAAATAATATTTCTTAATGACATTAGAGATATTCTCCAATTTTGTATAGAGGTTGATTTGAATTTTTGAGAGTACATAATTAAGTTGTTGGTTACCATTCAATTTGTAGAGTTTGGAGATCCAATACCCAAAGTTGAAGCAACGACGCCGGCGGTCGTTGAAGAAGAACTCGTTATTGAAGAGGAGGAAGAAGTGGAGGTGGAACGCGAACTCACGGTAAATTCAACCTTATTTATATAATGCTATTGCTTTATTACAAAACATTATATATAAAGTAATAACAACTGTATCAAACTAGTGATGCGGGTAGATTTTTTTTAAGTTTCTATAAGAATTACATTACCTTTAATATTGATTTCGCCAACGTCCATCCCACGTTGAATACACCGGATCTCGTCCGATCACCGAAGTTAAGCAACGTCGGGCGCGGTCAGTACTTGGATGGGTGACCGCCTGGGAACACCGCGTCATGTTGGCTTTTTGAATTTATTTTTTATTTTTACATCAATAATTGCATTATTTCTGGCTTTATAAAAGTACATAAGTATTTACTATAAATTTTACCTGTTTTTTATGTTTTGAACAGTTGGAAGAATATGTTCTTCGAGATCCACTGTTGTTTGGAGACTACCGCAACGCATTGGACGAAGAAGAGATCAGATACTACGAAGACCTTCTCGATTATGAAGCTGTTTATTTTCTTTTCCAAGAGGTAATTTACTTTCGGATATAATGTCTCCGAATAGCAGCTGTTAGCGGCTTCGCACGCGTGATAAAAAGTAGCTTCTTTCCTTCCCAGAAATTAAAAAAACAAATTGACAAACCGGGGTGCACTTTTGAGAGTACTGGAGGTCTAGTTTTAGTGGACCCGCTTTTCGGTTTTAAGGTCGAGGGTTCAAATTGAGACTTAAAGTATTTGATTTTTATGTTTGGAAGATGTGTGCTATATACCAGTACTCCAAATCGGTAAAGAAATACATAGTGAGAAACCAGGTTCAAAAACGTGTCCTGTGTGATAAGCCGCACTATACCGCACTGGTTAGAAAAATGAATGATTCGATAATAAGAAGTAAGTATCGTTAATACAATCGAAGACTAGACAGACCGACTAGGTGCAGGGTCAGGGTAGAGCGGTCAGTAAAGGAGTGGTGTCGGTCAGATCCTGGAGGAGTTCAAGGAGCGCGTGGGACAGCTGTCCATCGTGCTGTTCGAGGACTGTCTGGAGCACCTCACGCGCACACAGCGCATCCTGCGGTCGCCGCGCGGACACGCCATGCTGGTCGGCGTGGGCGGCTCCGGGAAGAAGAGCATCTGCAAGCTGGCCGCCTTCGCCGCGGGTAACTATCCTACTGCTCTCACGCCATGCTGGTCGGCGTGGGCGGCTCCGGGAAGAAGAGCATCTGCAAGCTGGCCGCCTTCGCCGCGGGTAACTATCCTACTGCTCTCACGCCATGCTGGTCGGCGTGGGCGGCTCCGGGAAGAAGAGCATCTGCAAGCTGGCCGCCTTCGCCGCGGGTAACTATCCTACTGCTCTCACGCCATGCTGGTCGGCGTGGGCGGCTCCGGGAAGAAGAGCATCTGCAAGCTGGCCGCCTTCGCCGCGGGTAACTATCCTACTGCTCTCACGCCATGCTGGTCGGCGTGGGCGGCTCCGGGAAGAAGAGCATCTGCAAGCTGGCCGCCTTCGCCGCGGGTAACTATCCTACTGCTCTCACGCCATGCTGGTCGGCGTGGGCGGCTCCGGGAAGAAGAGCATCTGCAAGCTGGCCGCCTTCGCCGCGGGTAACTATCCTACTGCTCTCACGCCATGCTGGTCGGCGTGGGCGGCTCCGGGAAGAAGAGCATCTGCAAGCTGGCCGCCTTCGCCGCGGGTAACTATCCTACTGCTCTCACGCCATGCTGGTCGGCGTGGGCGGCTCCGGGAAGAAGAGCATCTGCAAGCTGGCCGCCTTCGCCGCGGGTAACTATCCTACTGCTCTCACGCCATGCTGGTCGGCGTGGGCGGCTCCGGGAAGAAGAGCATCTGCAAGCTGGCCGCCTTCGCCGCGGGTAACTATCCTACTGCTCTCACGCCATGCTGGTCGGCGTGGGCGGCTCCGGGAAGAAGAGCATCTGCAAGCTGGCCGCCTTCGCCGCGGGTAACTATCCTACTGCTCTCACGCCATGCTGGTCGGCGTGGGCGGCTCCGGGAAGAAGAGCATCTGCAAGCTGGCCGCCTTCGCCGCGGGTAACTATCCTACTGCTCTCACGCCATGCTGGTCGGCGTGGGCGGCTCCGGGAAGAAGAGCATCTGCAAGCTGGCCGCCTTCGCCGCGGGTAACTATCCTACTGCTCTCACGCCATGCTGGTCGGCGTGGGCGGCTCCGGGAAGAAGAGCATCTGCAAGCTGGCCGCCTTCGCCGCGGGTAACTATCCTACTGCTCTCACGCCATGCTGGTCGGCGTGGGCGGCTCCGGGAAGAAGAGCATCTGCAAGCTGGCCGCCTTCGCCGCGGGTAACTATCCTACTGCTCTCACGCCATGCTGGTCGGCGTGGGCGGCTCCGGGAAGAAGAGCATCTGCAAGCTGGCCGCCTTCGCCGCGGGTAACTATCCTACTGCTCTCACGCCATGCTGGTCGGCGTGGGCGGCTCCGGGAAGAAGAGCATCTGCAAGCTGGCCGCCTTCGCCGCGGGTAACTATCCTACTGCTCTCACGCCATGCTGGTCGGCGTGGGCGGCTCCGGGAAGAAGAGCATCTGCAAGCTGGCCGCCTTCGCCGCGGGTAACTATCCTACTGCTCTCACGCCATGCTGGTCGGCGTGGGCGGCTCCGGGAAGAAGAGCATCTGCAAGCTGGCCGCCTTCGCCGCGGGTAACTATCCTACTGCTCTCACGCCATGCTGGTCGGCGTGGGCGGCTCCGGGAAGAAGAGCATCTGCAAGCTGGCCGCCTTCGCCGCGGGTAACTATCCTACTGCTCTCACGCCATGCTGGTCGGCGTGGGCGGCTCCGGGAAGAAGAGCATCTGCAAGCTGGCCGCCTTCGCCGCGGGTAACTATCCTACTGCTCTCACGCCATGCTGGTCGGCGTGGGCGGCTCCGGGAAGAAGAGCATCTGCAAGCTGGCCGCCTTCGCCGCGGGTAACTATCCTACTGCTCTCACGCCATGCTGGTCGGCGTGGGCGGCTCCGGGAAGAAGAGCATCTGCAAGCTGGCCGCCTTCGCCGCGGGTAACTATCCTACTGCTCTCACGCCATGCTGGTCGGCGTGGGCGGCTCCGGGAAGAAGAGCATCTGCAAGCTGGCCGCCTTCGCCGCGGGTAACTATCCTACTGCTCTCACGCCATGCTGGTCGGCGTGGGCGGCTCCGGGAAGAAGAGCATCTGCAAGCTGGCCGCCTTCGCCGCGGGTAACTATCCTACTGCTCTCACGCCATGCTGGTCGGCGTGGGCGGCTCCGGGAAGAAGAGCATCTGCAAGCTGGCCGCCTTCGCCGCGGGTAACTATCCTACTGCTCTCACGCCATGCTGGTCGGCGTGGGCGGCTCCGGGAAGAAGAGCATCTGCAAGCTGGCCGCCTTCGCCGCGGGTAACTATCCTACTGCTCTCACGCCATGCTGGTCGGCGTGGGCGGCTCCGGGAAGAAGAGCATCTGCAAGCTGGCCGCCTTCGCCGCGGGTAACTATCCTACTGCTCTCACGCGCGCACAGCGTTTCCTGCGCGAGCCTTAATACTCAAGTTACTATACTTAACATACAAAATTTTGTGGGTGAATTTGCTTATTGTTTTTACTCCGAAGTGCTGAATAATTCCAAAATAGACCAAAATTTTTGAAAATATATATTTTGCTGCGAGTTTGCGCAATCTCTGGCATTGCGCACATACATTTTTAATTAGCAAAATAAGATGTAAAAATAAATCCTTATCTGGCAGGTTGCGATATGTTCGAGATCACTGTGACTCGCAACTACAACGAGAATACGTTCAAGGACGATATGAAACGGATGTACACTCAGCTCGGGGTCGACAATAAGAAGACCGTTTTCCTCTTTACTGCTGCTCAGGTAAGATCTATTGTAGTACATTGCGTACTTTAATCCTATCTACCACTTTGGTTAAAACTGGTTAAACTGCACTTATTATAAACATATAAGCCGGCAATACAGGTGCATATAGGAGTATTTACCAATGCTACTGGTTAGTTTCCTAGGATAGATAAGTAACTAAAGATATACCTACCTTCCTTCCTGGCGATCGACATGGCATTATGTTAATATCAAAACATCGATAACTGTTACTAACAGTTTTAACAGTTACTATTGAATCGGTATTACGGAAGGTTGATGTTGATAATGTAATGATGTAACACATTCTTGCAGAAGGTTGCGGGTTCGATTCCCGCGGCGGGACAAATGTTTGTATGATCTGCAAGTATTTGTCTCGGGTCTGGGTGTTTCTATTTATAATATGTATGTATTTACAAAAAAAGTATATAAGTAGTGTATCAGTCATGTGGTACCCATAACACAAGCTCTGCTTACTTTGGGGCCAGATGATGCTGTGTGAAATGTCCGCGATTATTTATTATTTATTATTCTGTCATATTAATAGAAACTGAGCTAGAAACCGAACGTACCTACGTCATAGGTACCAATCTTTGAAATAATGCCGATCTCTAATCGAGACTGATAGACAAGCCAGGAACTACAATGTAGGTAAGTACAACGATGTTAGTTGATGATGATGATGAAAAGTATCTTTATTCATTTGTGTGTCCAGATACTCGAAGAAGGGTTCTTGGAGTACATCAACAATATCCTGATGATAGGAATGATCCCCGCTCTGTTCGGAGACGACGAGAGAGACGCCATCATCAATACTGTCCGCAATGAGAGCAGCGAGGCTGGCTTCGGCGTTGCCAAGTGAGTTTTAGACTCCACATAATTACTCATCATCAACTACCTGGTATCTTCCTTTCTACTCCCTCTTTTATTCCCTCTTTCAGTCGTTATTTCAGTAGTCAGTAGTTCTTTCCCAGTTCATTCATTTTGTCGTATTATTATTTATCAATTATGTGTGTGGTACATAACACAAGCTCTGCTTACTTTGGGGCCAGATGATACTGTGTGAAATGTTCGGCATTATTTATTTATTTTTATGAGTATATCATCTGCTCGCTACTTAGCATGCCTGATACCTATGTAAGTACATAAAAAGTAGTAAAAAGTGTCCCAATAAAGAATGAACAAGAAACACACATTATAAACATACAAAATATTCCCATAAATGCTAGTAATATTAGCATGATTTCTGCATAGCACTTTCTGTTTGCTTTTAGGGATGCAGTATGGAACTTCTTCTGCAGTAGATGCTCCGACAATCTCCACGTAGTTTTGTCAATGTCTCCGAGCGGCGACATACTGAGAAACAGGTAACTAATTTGCTAAATTGAAGTAAACACATTTATGATTATACCTATGTAGATACATACGATTCATGTTACCCTGATTTTACTTTTTTGTACAGATGCCGAAGTTTCCCTGGCTTAGTGAATAATACAACGATTGATTGGCAATTCCCGTGGCCGAAGCAAGCTCTACTGGCTGTTGCAAATGTGTTCTTAGCAGATGTAAGTATAAAAAGATGCAATCACGCGGTGTTCCCAGGCGGTCACCCATCCAAGTACTGACCGCGCCCGACGTAGCTTAACTTAACTTCGAGACGAGACTTTGGACGAGAACCGGTGTATTCAACGTGATATGGACGTTGGCGAATGCTATATTGAATTTTTCGTTAAGTATTACATTTATAACGTGCATTTTTATTTGCAGGTTCAAAAGATTCCTGAAGAGTTTCGGCCAATTATAGTCGAACATGTAGTTCATGTTCACATGTCTGTTGCCAGGTATCCCTGTGTTCATTATAACCTCTACTTATTATATGACCTCAATATGGTATAGGTACTTACCTAGTTAAAATGATCCCAAAGACAACTCCAATCCACAATTAAAATTTGTTTAAAAGTAAATTTACTAAATGCGTTCTACTACTTTGTCCGCGATTAGTCTGTCCATATCTATTACTAAATTTCATTCAAATTCCTCTAGCTGTATTGCATTTATAAGTATTAGTGTGATATGATAATGTTCTGAGGACTGATTTAAGTGTGTGTACATACAGATACACGACTGAGTTCCTTCTACGACTCCGACGTAATAACTACGTCACACCAAAACACTACATGGACTTCCTGACGAATTACTTGTCGCTTCTGATCGAGAAAGATGCCTTTATTGTTGCTCAGGTATGGAATACTTAAACGACAAGTTTTACTGAACCCTAATTCCTCACAGGCACAAATTGGCCCACGCCCAAAATAATGTTTACTAAATTAAGAGCGACATCTACTGACAGCTATTTGCAGCGTGTTAACACAGCTCCACAGCGGATTTGATATCCGCGCGCTGTCTACTTAATTCACATAAAATTGCACAGGTGGCGCTATATTTAAATATTGGTATATTGTAGTGCGAACGTTTGATCGGTGGACTAGCCAAGATAGAAGAGGCCAACGTGCAATTGGAGGACTTGAACGCTAAGCTAGTGGTGCAGAAGGTGATAGTCGCTGAGCAAACTGCGGAATGCGTGGTTTTGCTCAAAGAAATTTCTGTTGGTGAGTTTGTGTAGATGTGTGAAGGTACGCTTACACGGTCAATTTTTGAGCAATAACTGCTCTACCTGGTTAGCCTAGTTTTTACTATAAACGGGATATTTACCATGATTTTACCATGATAGTTATGTAGTTTTTCTACATTGCTTCTTATCGAGCAATCGCATCTCTATACAATCGCTATAAGTATCTGCCATTGCCGTAAATGTTTTCGTGACGTCATAATTGGCAAGTATTGTCCAAGATTGAGCTATCTATTGTAATCGCCCTTCGACCCGTGTGAGCGTGCCTTTAGATGAAAATCTCGATTGTACTGATTCTGGCGTTGCCTTTTTCGATTTAAATACTGATAGTCTTTTTTTTATTGTGATTATTTTATTTATTCCTTTTTAGGGCTCCGTACCTCAAAAGGAAAAAAAACGGAACCCATATAGGATCACTTTGTTGTCAGTCTGTCCGTCTGTCTGTGAAGGCCCTTAATCTCGAGAACGAGTGGAGGTATTGAGTTGAAATTAATACGATATACTCAGGTCTACAGTCTCTTGAAGCTGTGAAAAAATCAAACTTTTAATTGTTAACGTAAAAAAAGATACGGCCGTTTACGGAATAGGGTTGGTAGTTTTATAGGGTATTTTCCGTTGACCTAGAACTATGAGATTTGGCAAGTAATACCGTCTTATACTACAAGTATACAGAAAAACTATATAAGTATTTGTAATTTAATCATAAAAAACAGGGTCTTTATTTTCATTTCTTTTTCATTTTTTATAAGTACTTAACTACATATTTGTACGGAACCCCCGGAGTCCGACTTGCTAGGACATCATTTACACTGTTTAAAATGTTTAAAAAAAAAGTATTGCGGTCTTGTACCTACTATCATTACTAAAAAAAAGAGAACCGTGATCTTGGTTTAGTTAAGTTATCTTAATCAAATATGAGAGCCTTAATTGTGGCTAACACGGATATGTTCTCCACATTGGTAAGGTAATTACTGTTTACTTTCCAGTACACTGATGTGTTTCACTAAAAGAAATATATTTTGACAGCGACGGAAGCAGCATCGGGCAAGCAGCAAGTAGCCGCGATCAAATCCGTCGAGATCACGGAGCAGAGCAAGGTGATCGCTGTGGAGAAGGACGAAGCGGAGGAAGCGCTGTCAGCGGCGATGCCAGCGCTTGAAGCCGCTAGATTGGCTTTGGCAGACCTCGACAAGGCAGATATCACTGAAATTCGATCCTTCGCTACTCCACCAGAAGCTGTACAGGTATTTGAATAATGTTCTGAATCGGAATCAAAACCCTAGCGCACCTAAGTATTTAAATTTCGGTGCAAAAACTGACTGAAATTTCGTGAAATATGAATGATCTTATTTTGTTGGCACCCAAGTCCATTACTATCCTGATTTATCGCCTAAAATTTTCCGCAGTTTTAATCAACACAAAATTACATAGCGTCTAAAGTACGAATAGGTACCTAACCTTTTATTACACGTTAATTTCATATATTTATAAAATACCACTATTAATTCAGATTTAAGTTGAAATAATTACAGAAATCTACGGAATATTATTCATTATTATGAAATACACGAGCTCAACTGATCCAGATCACTGCCAGAGGGCAGCGTTTCCAAGATCCTGGCTATAGATCTATTAATAAGATCGATTGTATTTTACGATAATTTACTTAGTCCAGCGAAACAACTGAATCAAGGCCAATGTTTCCTTAAAAAAAAAACAAATGCAAAAAGCCGACATCACGCGGTGTTCCCAGGCGGTCACCCATCCTAGTACTGACCGCGTCCGACGTTGCTTAACGTCGGACAAGAACCGGTGTATTCAACGTGGGATGGACGTTGGTAGTTGCGGCTCGGAAAGTTGCCTATACTACCCACACAATACTGTAATGTCATTACGATTAAGGCCCGTATCTGTGTTCCAGGTGGTGTGCGAATGTGTGGTCATCATCCGAGGCATCAAGGACGTGAGTTGGAAAGGCGCGAAGGGCATGATGGCCGACCCCAACTTCCTCCGCAACCTGCAGGAGATGAACTGCGACCTCATCACGCAGGGCCAGGTGAAGGCGGTCAAAACTCACATGAAGAAGAGCAAGAAGCTGGACACTATGCAGAATATCAGTAAAGCTGGGTTCGTCTATATACCATTATTATTTACTTCCGTACTTTTTCTTATCGTGTCACAAGTTATTTGGAATCAGTTAGGTGAAACTATTAAATTGCGCCTCATAGGCCAGTCAAAATAGCATTTAACTTTGCACTAATTTAGTGCAAAGTTAAATGCTAAATCGTAAACGGTAAGTTTTCCAAAAAAGTTCACGAGAAACAACAGTTGCGAAATTTTATTTTCTACAATAATGGTCTCTATAACTTTCGCTCTAAAGTGCATAGTTTCTGAGATATCGGCCAAACACATTTTTTCAAGATGGCGCTTGAAGCGTCACCTGGATTTGTCAGCATTTTGTGATTTTATGCTCAGTAAGTGATCCTAAACCTTATAAAATAACAATATGGATCGGTAATTTAGTGCAAAGTTGACCAAAAAAAAAACTTCTATTGTGACTGTACTATTAGAAGCATTTGTGCATTTGTGCACTTAACAAATCTCTTCAAACTTTTAACTTTTCTTTGAAGGTATAAAATAAAATTTTCAAAAAAAATTTCCAATCGTGCACGACAGACGGCGTCGCCGTCGGCATCTATGGTGACTGTATTAACAGGTCGCTTCAAGTCCTCATTTATCTACTTTAGAGAATTATCTACTTAGTACTAGTGGTCGCCAAATAGTCTAACTTCGACCATAATTAATCATTAATGTATTTTTATGCATAAGTAAAATAGGAAGGAGTGCAGAATGCTTATATTTGCATTTTGCACTCCTTCCTTACATAAACTTTAAGTGTGCGAAATTACATAATCCTCCGTCCGCGCAACTTTCGTAAAAAGGGATACAGAGTTTTTGCTTCACGTATTAATATAATATGGATAACGTAAATGGTACACGTCTTTGTTTCATAAAAAGCGCCATCTATCTTATTATGAGGAACTATGTTTGGTGGCCCTGATGGTTTAGTTTCGCCATATAAACTAACTAACCATAATATCGTAAAAAAACGAAGGATCTTATTCTATTATATATCTTAAATTGACTTTACCTGTGATCAACGTATTTTAGCTCATTTTAGACGCCATGTAGTTTGGTGTTTAATAAAACTGCCCTAAATCTTATAAAAATCATTGACTATAGGAATGAAATGCCAATTTTTACTTATTCTAAGATTGGCAATTAAAGATGTTACTCTAATTTAGACTTGGTTCAAACAAAATAAGATCGTTCAGTTTACAAAAATTTTGTAAAAACAGAATCCGAGATTATCCCAATTCAATTCAAAATTCAAAATTGTTTATAGCCAACAATTACAATGTATAACCACAGTGGCAACCTTATTTTAATAGTACGAAGTACATTTGTACTTGAGTCAGCTGATTCCGCTCTTACATACCTACCCATATTAGTGGCTATATAAAAAAACGATTGTACCTACCCTATACATAACTCTAAATTAAACAAACAAAACCAGACTTATACAAAATAATAATAAATCATACGTTTTAACAGTTAAAAATCTTATGTCTCGACTCTATTATTGTACAGTCGAGACCGTATTTGTATGTGTGTATGTGTGCGAGTTTGTGAGTATATGTATGTATGTGTTGGTCCTCCTGAGGACACTGAGTCTTGTACAATATATGGTGTACAAAATGAGTTTGAAAATGCTCCTTATTGGAATGATGTATGTACATCTGCAGATACGGGCTGCTGAAGTTCGTGATCGCCGTGCTCGGCTACTGCGCCGTGTACCGCGAGGTGAAGCCGAAGAAGGACAAGGTGGAGAGTCTCGAGAGAGAGTACACGGAGGCCGTCAACTATCTCTCTTCGCTGAACAGAGAGATCGACCGACTGCAGAAGACGTTGGACGGACTCAACGCTAGATACGATACGGCTATGATGAGGAGACAGGAGTTACAGGTGATTACAAGAATTTAGGCTGTAGCTGAGCCAGACAAACTGAAATAACTTCCAAAAGAAGATGGATCTAAATGTCAAGTGTTAAATGACACTTTTCCTTGTATTTAACGTGTTTTTGTTAATTTTAGTAACTTAGAAATTATATTTAAAATCGTTAATATAATTTGCACTTTGGTACAAGCAAACACCTATGCATATAAGAATACTCATAAGAATGATATTTTCTACTATAAGAAATACAAATTATTGACGACCTCTGTAACACACTGAACCAAGGCCCGGCTTAGACACAGAAGCCTGTGGGTTCGATTCCTGTGCCGAGAAAAATATTTATATCTGCAAGTATGTGTCTTTGGTCCTGGGCGTTTCAGTGTGTACCTAATATTAAAAAAGTATATGAAGAGTACGTCAGTCATGTGGTACCCATAACATAATGTGTGACTAGTGGTCGCCCACTGGTCGAAATTCGACCATAATTAATTAATAATTAATGCTTTTTTTATACATAATTTAAAAACATATTAGCATTCTGTACAGTAACATTAAAGTTACAGGTCAAACAAATGGAGACAATACGTAATCATATAATATAATAATTATTAACATTTTAAAATATGATTGTAGACAATTAAATAGGAAAATTATTGTGATATATAATAAACAATATTTAATTTAATAGGTACTTTTACATTTTGCATCAATAAAATCATTATAATCATAAATTGTTGGATCGATTAGACACTTCCTAAGTCGGTTCTTAAAAGATAGCGTCGAGGGAGCGTCAGTAATGCTAGTCTGAATACGGTTGTATACTTCTGGTCCTATTACATGTATCAACTTCGATGTTTTGGCGAGTCGTCGTGAGAGCGCTCTTAACCTGTTCGCATGCCTTGTATCGTATCTGTTACCGTCGCAGTTTTTTGCGTATTTATCTAAATTATTTCTTACATATATCGCAGCCTGAAGTATGACAAGGGAAGGTACGGTCAAAATACCTAACGATTTAAAGAACGGCCGCGCGGACATATCCTGTGGAATTCATACAATGGCCCGTATTGCTCTCTTTTGAAGCCTGAAAACGCGCTCCCAATCAGCGGCGCGTCCCCGATCTCCACTCCGTATTGAAGAAACGAGTGGACCGAGGCAAAGTAAAACCTTCTCACCATATCTCGGTCTAGAGTTGCTGAGAGGCGCCATAAAGCGAAGCATGATCTTCCTATCTTCTTGCATAGCCTATCGATGTGCTCCTCCCATGTGAGACCTCTATCAACGGTAAATCCTAGGAAGGACGTGGTATTAACCTGGTTGAGAGCACGTCCGCCCAGGCTCACTGATAGTGGCGAACAATGGTGGTCTGCAGGCCTAAAATTCATAAGGTTGGTCTTGCTCACATTTAGGATCAAGCCGTTTTCATGGAACCATTTCTGCAAATTGTTGACTACCGCGTTCAACTTGCACTCTAAGACATCCCTCTTAGGAACCTCCACGATCGCTGCTACATCATCAGCATACATAAGAATGTGCGCATCCGAAATACAGTCAGGCAGGTCATTCAGGAGGAGAGAAAATAATATATTCGATAGCGATGACCCATGCGCTATACCTATGGTAGTCGTCTTCGGCACCGATTGAAATTTCCCTCCCCTGACCGTGACGATTTGTGATCGTCCAGTCATAGAACTTAACAGCAATCGTGAGGCATTCCCCTATGCCGTAATGCTCATGTTTCGCTGCAAGGACTTCATGGTCAGCGACGTCGAAGGCTTTCGACAGGTCACAAAACACCACCGCCACTTGCATCCTGCGCTCTCTCGCCTGTAGCACGCGCCGCACCAACTCTCTCGATACATCTGTCGTGGATCTCCCCGGTCGATAGGCATATTGCCTGTCGGACAGCGAGTCCGTATTCGATAGATGATTCGTGAGCCTCTTACTAAGGCCGCGCTCGAAGATCTTAGGGACGCCAGGGATTATGGACACAGGACGGTAATCTTACATCATCTTTCATTCCTTTGCCCTTGTACAATGGTGATACCCTGAAATTTTTGAAAGTCTGTGGATAATTGCCTTCTGCCAAGCACCTGTTGTAAAGGGTTAAGAGAATGGCAGTTGGAGTGGCAGCCATATTTAGCAAGGATATAGAAATATCATAAATATCTTTAGTTGGCTTGTGCGCTACTCCTCATGTTATTATTTTACATATATAAAGTATAAGTGTGCTAAATTTCATACTCCTCCATCCGCGCAATTTTCGTAAAATGGAGTACACAGTTTTTGCTTCACGTATTAATATATAGATTTGTATTATCAGGAAGAGACGGACCTAATGATGCGTCGTCTCGTAGCCGCGGACAAGCTGATGTCGGGCCTGTCGAGTGAACAGGCCCGTTGGACCATCGACCTGGCGGCGCTGTACGTGGAGCAGTCCCGTCTCATCGGGAACTGTCTCCTGGCCGCCTCCTTCCTCAGCTACGCCGGCCCCTTCTCCTTCTCCTTCCGACAGACGATGATCTACGAGGATTGGTTCGGCGACCTGATGGAACGCGGTATACCGTTGACGCTGCCGTTCACTATTGAGAAGAATCTGACTAACGAGGTGGAGATTAGCGGGTACGTTATTTATTACTTATTAGATGACACGGTGAACTTCATCCCGTTTAAAAATGACTTGATTGTAATTTAATTCAGTATTGAGGCGAAAAAATCTATATATTATAACCTAGCCCCAAACTAAGCATAGTTTGCATTACGGTGACCAGATGATTGATAGAATACTTATATATTTTAAATACATACATAACTTTGTAACACCCAGACACAGGACAATCAATTATGTTCATAACATAAATGTTTGTCGGTAGTAGCTCTGCCTCAACTTACAGCGCAGGGGGCAGAGCTACTACCGACTGAGTTGATAAGGAAGGCAAAATTACTTAAAAATAACGATAAATATATACTTTTAATAAAATAAAGCGACCTCAACAAACAGACACATTTAAACAAATAAATAGTATAGCTAAGTGTAATTAAAAAAATTAATCCGTTGTTGCTAACGTCCATCCCACGTTGAATACATGGCTTTTTGCAACTTTTGTTAGGGTAGCGAATTAGAACCTATTTCGAGTTAGTTCATTCCGGCAAGAGGTGCTAGCGTGACTTTTTATATAATATTATATTTTTATCCATTGCTAACATGAATTGTACAAAATATATTGGTTTGTAGTTGGAACTCGGAAGGTCTCCCACCAGACGAGCTCTCGGTACAAAACGGCATCCTGACGACCCGGGCGTCCCGCTTCCCGCTCTGCATCGATCCGCAGACGCAAGCGCTCTCTTGGATTAAGAAGAAGGAAACCAAAAACAACCTCAAGGTCCGGCTTTATTTCAGTGACTAGCTTCTGCTCGTGACTTTTCACTAAAATCTACAAAAAAGTTCTTAGGTTATCTCTTGGTAGAAATTACACACTATCTCCTTATCATATTTAATCACGACCACTTTAACTAGTTAAACGTAACAAACAAGTAGACAGACGGAGACGATTTCAACTAATGTAATATTAATAATATATAATAATCACTTTATTTAACCTTTAAATGTTACATATATACCTACATTCCATTTCATCAAGAAGGAATAAAATAGGTACATAATGTACCTACTTATTTATGTATTTACAAAACAAGAATTTAAGTAGAATATCAGTCATCATAACACAAGCTCGGTATTCTTTGAGGTCAGATGATGCTGTGTGAAATGTCCGGCATTACTTATTTAAAACTTTGAATTTCAGGTGTTATCTTTCAACGACCCTCAGTTCTTGAGACATTTAGAAATGGCCATCAAATACGGCTTGCCAGTGCTATTCCAAGATGTTAATGAGTACATTGACCCCGTTGTTGATAACGTTTTGGAGAAAAATATAAAAGGTAAGTAATACATATCAGACGGCAGTACCAAATCGTAAAATTTCTAATGACTTTCGCCCAATGATATTATATATAAACTGAGGTAGATATGTTCTACCGAGATCTGCGCGGCAAGACAAACACGAGCTATTTAGCTTCAGTAAACTCAGTCCGTCCTGCTTCTGGCAGCGACGCGCACGGTACTACTTTGCTGGATTTTGGAGATAGAAAAAAACAAAAATGCCATGTTGTGTATTTCGAAAGTGCAATACTAATACTGGGACGGCTGTAAAAAGCAAGATGGATGTATCTTTTCATTTGTAAAAACTATTACAAACATTTGTAAAATGGAAAATCATTAATTTAATTTACTCAAAAATCATTGCCGCGGCGGCGTTGCCGCTTTGCCACATACACGAACGAGACAAGGACAGCGTTGTATTTAGTAGACGTCATAGGCCGTCATTGGCCGTCTGGTCGGCCGGCTGGCCGCTCATGTAAGGTGTGAAAAGTATGTTTATCTCTTTCTGACAACGGGGCCCTATATATCTCTGTGATCTTTTACCCTACTTAGCGATAGAAATAAAGTTCCATAGGTCCTATGTAGGTAGCTATAGTAAAATATCGTCACGTTTTTATTACTTCTTAATGAGTATAACGTCTCTATTAGTAAAACCTCATTGCTTTCGCCATCGTCCATGCCACGTTGAATACACCGGTTCTCGTCCGATCACCGAAGTTAAGCAATTGCATATTCTTCTACCAAGACATTATAGATGAATACATGTAGGTACATATTTTATTTTTGTGTTACAGTGGAAAGCGGACGTACGTTCGTGATTCTGGGCAGTCAAGAAGTTGACTACGACCCTAACTTCCGCATGTACCTGACCACGAAGCTGTCCAACCCGCAGTTCAACCCGGCGGCGTACGCCAGAGCTGTGGTCATCAACTACACCGTCACTGTGCAGGTACTAGTCGCTCTTTACAACCCCTACTTATGACGACCTCTCGACCTCCTCTGCTACGCCAAAGATTGCGAGATTGATTAATTTTTGTATGATCTGTAAATATTTATCTCGGCTCTGGGTGTTCTATATGTATTTTCAAAATAGATGATATAAGTAGTACTAGTAGTAGATATAACAGTCATGGGGTTTGCATAACACAAGCTCTGCATATTTTGTTGCTGGTGCTATGGTCCAACATTGTTTTTTTTTTATCATATTATACGTCTCGTTGATAGAACTCTGGCTTCTGTGCTGTTGGTTTTGTATATTTGCTTGATGAACATAGATGTTTGTTCTATATCTGTTTACTATAAGGCTCGGCTCAAATGGGCTATCGACCACAGCCACTGGTGGCCAACGACAGCGACTTAACACACTTTTTCATATATTTAGTGTAGCCGGTGGCACACGTGTAGCCGGTTGCGGCCTCTCGCTACAGCCGTGTTCGCGACTCGCCACTTGTGCTCGCTACAGCCGTGTCCGCGACTCGCCACTTGTGCTCGCTACAGCCGTGTCCGCGACTCGCCACTTGTGCTCGCTACAGCCGTGTCCGCGACTCGCCACTTGTGCTCACTACAGCCGTGTCCGCGACTCGCCACTTGTGCTCGCTACAGCCGTGTCCGCGACTCGCCACTTGTGCTCGCTACAGCCGTGTCCGCGACTCGCCACTTGTGCTCGCTACAGCCGTGTCCGCGACTCGCCACTTGTGCTCGCTACAGCCGTGTCCGCGACTCGCCACTTGTGCTCGCTACGTACGTCCGGGCCACACTAGACGCCGACACCCGCCACGGTCGCACCGCTCCACCCCCCGCGCAGTTACCCGTTAAACGTTCTACATATGGATGTATCCAATGCGTTTACGTCGTCTGCGTATTAACAATAGCGCGAGCAAACTTTTCGTGTCGGAGTTACAAATGTGGCGGTAGCGCGCGACAGCCACCGGTGGTTGTCTGTGGTGGTCGGTGGCCCGTTTGCGCCGAGCCTAAAGTATCATAAGTATGTATTTAAAAATTTATTAAAAGTATTTAGTTAGTTCCGGGGCTAGATGGTGGGGTGTGAATGGTCCACCATTATAAATTGGTTTTCCAGGGTTTGGAAGACCAGCTGCTGAGTGTAGTGGTGCGGGCCGAGCGCGCCGACCTGGAGGAGCAGCGCGAGAGCCTCATCCTGGAGACCAGCGCCAACCGCAGCCTGCTGTCGGGGCTGGAGGACTCCTTGCTGCGCGAGCTGGCCACCTCCACGGGCAACATGCTCGACAACGTGGAGCTGGTCGACACGCTCGAGAACACCAAGTCCAAAGCAGCCGAGGTATTCACAAGGAAAGGAATAAACTCCTAAAACTAATGCGTCCTCACCTGCAGTGTTTGTTTACACAAGGATTATCAGATGTAAACCTGAGACTCAAAACACCACACGGAATCCCTATACCCTTACTATGTCTATCGGCTTGCCTCCTCCGAGCAACTACCGCGTTGAGCAGCAATCACGTCTTCCTTAATCACGGAGTCGTCTAAGCCTGAGACTCGGACCTCCACAAGAAATCCCTATAGCTTTTGTCCCTTTTGCTATGTCCATCTGTTTCTAATCGTAGCTCGTGCTTCGTGGTAGTTATATCTGTGAAGCAGTGGGCCAAGGTCCGGCTGAGGCGCAGAAGGTTGCGGGTTCGATTCCCACCGCGAGACTAATGTATGATCTGCAAGTTTGTATGAGATTATAATAATAATGATAAATAATCCAATTATCAGGGGAAGAACTAGGACTGTCATAGAGGCATAAACTTTTAGCTTGTTTTGTGTGTTATAGGTATCTATTTATGTTGTTGTTTAAGAGCCCGCGGCTTGTGTAAACTATATATAAAGTTTTTTTTGCGTAACAAATATTGATTTCTAACTTTGTACATGTCTGTTGGCGTTATGTATAAGTAAAAATAAGTAGGTAAAACAAATAAGTTTTTATAAACAATATTTAATAATATAATAAAACATATTTATATATATTTAATAATAAAACAATAAAAAAATATTTATTACTTAAATTACCTAGAATGTTTTTTTTTATTTGTTGCTTCATTTGATTTTTTAAATGTAGATGTGTAGTGTATCTTTTCTTTTTAACAGATTTATACACCGAACCTTTTTGATCCATGCTAAAAATAAACATAACAATCAGTAAGTAAAGACTCGTAAAAAAATATAACGAGCCAACGTTCGTTTTTCCATTTTGATAAATGTTCAATATAAAAATTGATCAAAACGAGGTAGTCGCACTATACGCGCCAAACGGTACACGAACCGTAGCGGCAATTACGCTCATTCCTATCGTTTGTCTACGAGCGCTCGCGCAGTACTGAGTTCGAGCGGCCCACGCATCGCATTATATAATTTTAGTTTTTTATAGTTTTAAGTGTAAACTCTTTATAACGTTATCCTTTATAACGATAAACTCCCTGTAACGTTGAAGTGAGCCCAACTTGGTTGGTTTGCGTTAAAACCCACATATTGAAACACTCTTTATAGCGATACGCCATTCTCTATTACGAAGAAATGTGTTCATATTTTTAGACAGTAAGTATTTATTATTGGTATTATTGTTTATGTTATTTTATCAGGTAATAAAAGACTTTGAAGCTCCGAAACATCCGAGGTCAGTCTAGCTTTTGTTATCCTTAATTGCCTTGAACACGTGCAGTATGACGCATTGTTTTCTCGGAAGTCTTCTGTATTATTATTTAAAAAAAATAGTATACAATTTCATTTCTAATGAACTAACGTTTGTTCAGGTATCTGGTAAATTTTACTTGATAGTATTAATGTAATAAGGAGAAATTTGCAGCTAATTCTGAACATTATTAGTAGCTTTAAAGTTTTGAATAGGATTTTTTTTGTGGATAATTTTTTACATATTTCTGAATTCCCAGGCCGCTATAAACTCAACCACTATACATAAATGTTGTTACATATTTTTCATTTCGTTTTCATAGTACAGTCGTTCAATCCACGAGCTTGAAAAAGTGCCTTCGCGCATTTTATTTGCAAACTTGCTTCGGAATTTTGGCTTTACATAATTAAATTTAAAAAAAATCGGGAGTGTAGACAGAAGTGAAAACTTATTTTGGCGCGTTCGAGTTTGCGAAAAAATGCGACAAGCGAGGCCGCTATGAACTATAATAATAACTACTATCCACCATACAATTAGTAAAAATTGACCAAGACTTTCAGTTTCGCAGAACAACCTCCTCAGTGTCAGATATTTTGCCTCCGCACAGTAGTGTGCAAGCATTACTGTGTGCCGATTCGAAGGGCACTGAAATAAGAGAAATAACTGAGCGAATTGACATAATAACTATGTCTAAGCCGATCGTCCACCGCCAACTAAACTAAGTTAGTTTAGCTTAGCTCGCTTAGTAGAGCCAGTTTTTTATACATGTGCGTCCACGGCAAACTATGCCAGCTAAGCTACGTAAAATAGCCCAGCTATGTCGAAATAACTTAGTTGTGTATCCGATCCGTTACTACGTAAGCTAAACTAAGCGCCCTTCACTCCCTTGCCTTTCGCAAGGGAGTGAAGGGCGAAATGAATGAAATGAAAAAGCTAGCACAAACTGGCCATCACTAACATCAGGTGGGAGGTATGATTGTTTGCCAGCTCACTTGTTAAGAAAGAAAATAAAATAAAATAATTATTAATAATTCAGAAAAAGGTTCTGTTTGGTCACGGACCCAATAATAAGAAAAAGGTATCTATGACCAAAAGATTTGTCACCAAAGATCAAGATACAAAATAATAAAATTTGTTAGGAGAAATTATAATTAAAATTGAATATCATTTCAGGTAATGGACAAACTAGAACTAGCCGAAGCGACGACACGGGACATAGAAATGTTCCGAGACGGTTACCGTCCGGTGGCCAAACGCGGTTCCATTCTCTTCTTCGTATTGTCCGACATGGCGGGAGTCAATAGCATGTACCAATACTCCTTATCATCGTATCTTGATGTAAGTACTACTTACAAATAATTATAAAAGATACTAAAAGCCAACATCACGAGGTGTTCCCAGGCGGTCACCCATCCAAGTACTGACCGCGTCCGTCGTTGCTTAACTTCGGTGATCGGACGAACGTGGTATGGACGTTGGCGAATAAGGGGCTGAATTTTTTAAGCATGATCAAAAATGTCAGCAATAATTTTTAATATTACTTATTAACATTCATGCTTTGCAAACATTTGTTCCTAGTATATAATATTTTGGACATTGTTAAAGTATTACTCGTAGCTTAATAATTATTTTATGATAGTAATGTTCTAGGGTCTACCTTATACTAACTAATGTTTTTTTTTAAAATCTGTTGTCATCTTTGTTCTTTGACATTCAAATGATATGGCAAAACATACTTCACATTTAGCGCCAGCTAAATGTGATTAGGTATAGGTTAGAAGATAAGACTGTTTGTGACAGATCTTTATATTACAAGAACACTGGTTAAAAAAAATGTTGTCTCCCCATAATAATTTGTATTATCATTTAAGGTTTCTATTATTGTTTCATTTTCAAAACTTTCGTGAGTTGTACTATACATTTTGATAAACACGGGCTTTACTCACGTATTATTTTGTCGATGGATTTGACCGACATTGTTTCGATTCATCTAGAGAATCTTCATCAGGGTGAGTTTGATCCGCGGTTCGCTCGTTGCCGCTCGAGTTCACGGTTTGCACTGATTTCTATTATTGTTCTTTTTTTTATTAGTGCTATTGACATATTCGTACTAGTTAGAAAATAAATAATAATTTTTCAACAACTAATTGAATTAAGTTATTTTTTTTAAAGATAAATGAAATCCTTACCGCTTTACCGTTAAATTTGTAATTGTTAGCTTAGGTAAAAAAAAATAACTTTTAATGTTGAATAGGAATAAACGCATAAAAATTGTTGTGAGAAATCTCAAAAAATATTATATTCTTCTATAAAACAGCGATGCGACGGTGTTGCAAACAAAAAACGCGGGTTCCGTGCCGATATGCTTAATTTTATTTTCTTGAATTCAATTTTTATTCTATTCTTTCATTTCATTTGGGATATTTTGAAATAGTTTTTCACATTTGGCATTTTGGCGCACATTGCTACCTGGCGCTAAGAGCAACCGCGCCTCGCGCACATCCGTAGGGCCGCCCTGCCTTTTTGCCTCGTGCCAGGTTGCGTTTAGTTTTTACTAGTAACCCGTTCCGGCTTCGCACGGCTGAATTTTACACCTTCCTGAATCACTCTGTTAATTAGTGAAAACCCTATGAAAATCCGTTCGGCAGTTTTTGAGTTTATCGCGTTTAGTCGCGGCGGAAGTACTTTTTTAGTATTATTTGATATAATATAATATATTTAAAATATTTGGTTTGCAGGTGTTCTCGTTTTCGCTGCGTAAAGCGATGCCGAATGTAATATTGGCGAAGCGCTTGAAGAATATCATTGATATGCTCACCAAAAACGTCTACGATTATGGCTGCACTGGTAAATATACCTTTCTTCTTAGTTATTGAGCTATCTACAGGTGACTCTGTATCGTACTTAACAAAAGTACGATATAACTTCAATATAGAAACTAATGTTAACTTGCGTATGAAGTCCTGTCCCTTTATAAATCCCTTTATATGATTTTAACATTTTTAGGCGCACAATCCTCATAGCTATATCGTGCAAGTAGTAAAGTAGCGAGTAGGTACATGATTAATGCTATTTTATTTATACAAATAAATTTGAAAGTGTGTCTACTTGTATAATTGTCTGTTTGATTGTTTCTTGGGCACGGACATGGCTACTTTTTATTTAGGTACCACACGTGCGGAGCTGCCGGCGGTACCTATCTAATATTTTAATATGGATATATTGAAATCTTAACTACTTCTCAAATAGGTTATATTTGCTTTGACAGTTTTGACTTGAGAGCTCTGGTGCTTTAGTGGTAGTGGCATCGTCTTGCGATTTTAAAGTCGTGGGTTCGAATCCTGTCGTGCTCCAATGGGTATTACTGTTCGAATAATTTATGTGCGCTATACAAGTACCAAACGGCGAAGGAGGAAACCGGCATGTCGTAGAACCTAAAAAGTTCAAAGACGTGCAAAGTACACGAAATACATGTGCCAGCAGCCTCTGAGAGGCGCACTTCAATCCATTCACCACACTGGTTCGAAATAACTATGGACACGATTGTACGAGTAATGAAACAGCATATCTCGTGCGTACAATCCTTTATTTCAATGTCCACTACACTTCATGATCATAGAACCTTACTGCTCGAAGGCTTAAGAACTGACTACCTCTCGACAGCTTGCCTTGTCTTTATATTAATTTGCCCATCTACAATACCGGGCAAAATAAATTGACTTACTTATTGAATAAATTGGAATAGGAAAGGAAGTCATAAATTTAAAATCAACAACGCTAGTTTAAAAGTATATAACAATAAAACCGGTGTAAAAATAATTCAAAATTAGAAATCATGACACGATAAGAAAAGGCTGTACTCGTATAATGAAATGTAACGCTTTTAATGGCGGCAGGTATATTCGAACGACACAAGCTCCTGTTCTCGTTACAAATGGACATAAAGCTAGAGCAGAGCGAAGGGAACGTGACTCAGATGCAGCTCGACTTCTTCATCAAGGGGAACGTGGCGCTGGAGCGGGCGGCGCGGCCCAACCCTGCCTCCTGGATACCGGCGCAGGTAACCTTACTGGACTATCTATACTAGAGCGGGCGGCGCGGCCCAACCCGGCCACCTGGATACCGGCGCAGGTAACCTTACTGGACTATCTATACTGGAGCGGGCGGCGCGGCCCAACCCGGCCACCTGGATACCGGCGCAGGTAACCTTACTGGACTATCTATACTGGAGCGGGCGGCGCGGCCCAACCCGGCCACCTGGATACCGGCGCAGGTAACCTTACTGGACTATCTATACTGGAGCGGGCGGCGCGGCCCAACCCGGCCACCTGGATACCGGCGCAGGTAACCTTACTGGACTATCTATACTGGAGCGGGCGGCGCGGCCCAACCCGGCCACCTGGATACCGGCGCAGGTAACCTTACTGGACTATCTATACTGGAGCGGGCGGCGCGGCCCAACCCGGCCACCTGGATACCGGCGCAGGTAACCTTACTGGACTATCTATACTGGAGCGGGCGGCGCGGCCCAACCCGGCCACCTGGATACCGGCGCAGGTAACCTTACTGGACTATCTATACTGGAGCGGGCGGCGCGGCCCAACCCGGCCACCTGGATACCGGCGCAGGTAACCTTACTGGACTATCTATACTGGAGCGGGCGGCGCGGCCCAACCCGGCCACCTGGATACCGGCGCAGGTAACCTTACTGGACTATCTATACTGGAGCGGGCGGCGCGGCCCAACCCGGCCACCTGGATACCGGCGCAGGTAACCTTACTGGACTATCTATACTGGAGCGGGCGGCGCGGCCCAACCCGGCCACCTGGATACCGGCGCAGGTAACCTTACTGGACTATCTATACTGGAGCGGGCGGCGCGGCCCAACCCGGCCACCTGGATACCGGCGCAGGTAACCTTACTGGACTATCTATACTGGAGCGGGCGGCGCGGCCCAACCCGGCCACCTGGATACCGGCGCAGGTAACCTTACTGGACTATCTATACTGGAGCGGGCGGCGCGGCCCAACCCGGCCACCTGGATACCGGCGCAGGTAACCTTACTGGACTATCTATACTGGAGCGGGCGGCGCGGCCCAACCCGGCCACCTGGATACCGGCGCAGGTAACCTTACTGGACTATCTATACTGGAGCGGGCGGCGCGGCCCAACCCGGCCACCTGGATACCGGCGCAGGTAACCTTACTGGACTATCTATACTGGAGCGGGCGGCGCGGCCCAACCCGGCCACCTGGATACCGGCGCAGGTAACCTTACTGGACTATCTATACTGGAGCGGGCGGCGCGGCCCAACCCGGCCACCTGGATACCGGCGCAGGTAACCTTACTGGACTATCTATACTGGAGCGGGCGGCGCGGCCCAACCCGGCCACCTGGATACCGGCGCAGGTAACCTTACTGGACTATCTATACTGGAGCGGGCGGCGCGGCCCAACCCGGCCACCTGGATACCGGCGCAGGTAACCTTACTGGACTATCTATACTGGAGCGGGCGGCGCGGCCCAACCCGGCCACCTGGATACCGGCGCAGGTAACCTTACTGGACTATCTATACTGGAGCGGGCGGCGCGGCCCAACCCTGCCTCCTGGATACCGGCGCAGGTAACCTTACTGGACTATCTATACTGGAGCGGGCGGCGCGGCCCAACCCGGCCACCTGGATACCGGCGCAGGTAACCTTACTGGACTATCTATACTTCTAATGACTAGATGCAGAAGGTTGCGGGAAATGTTTGTATGATCTGCAAGTATTTGTCTCGGTCTGGGTGTTTTTCTATGTATAACTATTAGTCCAGGATCCCTGGTCCATTTTTCCTTTTGATTACTATCAAGCTAATTTTCCGTGAGTAGCTTCATTTTGATGAGACGCCCAACAATTTCTTGTACGAAACTCTCTATCATGGTAGCTAACAGAGGTAGCAAGGATAAAATATGTCGATTTTATGACTATCAAATATTTATTACTAACCAGCTGATTATTTCTTTTTTAACTTAGTTAATATTTATATAATTTAACAGTCATATTGTCCTACAAATTGCGTGGTACGTTATCCCGGTCCTACCCTCTGAAATTGGATATCAAGAATACGTTTGAGCGTAGGACCGAGATAACGTACAACGCAATTTGTAGGACGATATGACTGTTAAATAATATAAATATTAACTAAGTAAAGCTGGTTTGTAATCATTTATGATGACCTCGTTATCGACACATGTTGGAAGAAGGGGACTCTGCGATCAAACCATAGATTTTGTAGCACAAATATTTTTTCGAGTAATTTAGATAATTATCTTGAGATTTAACCAAAAAAAAATCTGTTAGTAATAAATATTTGAAAATCATAAAATCGACATATTTTATCCTTGATTTCTCTGTTAAGAGATAGAGAGTTTCGTACAGGAAATTGTTGGGCGTCTCATCAAAATGAAGCTACTCACGGAAAATTAGCTTGATAGTAATCAAAAGCAAAAATGAACCAGGGATCCTGGACTATATGTATTTACCATGTATTAATCATGGGGTACCCATAACACAAGCTGTGCTTACATTGAGACATCTTCTTCTTTTCGTGTCGATGCTTCAGTCGTTAATGGTTTTTTAGAGTTATAGGTGGCGATCTCAATCGCACTAACTGTGGCCGAGATAAGGTCCACCCTTGTGCAAGTATTTGGACAGAGAGGGCGCACGAGTAGATGCGTCATAGATTGTGTTGGAGCACCACAGTCGCAGTGCGCCAAGCTAGGGTCCTTAAATCCCTAAATACATTGAGGCTAAATGATGCTGTGTCAAATGTCCTGCATTATTTATTTATTTAATAATAGATGTTTACCTATGAAGTTGCCGATTCTACTATAAAATATTGTATTATACTGTCGTTATAATTACTATTATTTGCTGACTCGATGTTCTATTGTAATCTATACAACTTATTATGTTCTGAAAAAAAAATCTAAATCTAATCTTATTAAACGAATATCGTAAACGAAAAATTGATGTTTTTTTTTAAAGTAACGGTATCCTTATATCTTTGAAAGACCTACCCAACGTTATACCATAATTATAATGCGGTTAGTAAATTACACGTTAAGGTTTTTTTATATATTTTTTTATTTTATATAAAAAGTATATAATATATTATTATTATAAGTGAATTATTATTAAACGTGTAATAATAATAAGTGAATTATTATAAACTTATAAACAAAAACACTAAAAATCTACTTTTAGTAAAATCAGCTAAATGATATGTAAATTTATATTTCAATAGTTAGTACCTAAATCCTTAATTTTTCTAAGCAGTGACCAACGGAGATTTTGTTAGCGAAATGAAATAATAATTATAAAATCATCAAGAAGCGAACCTTATTCTATTGACTTACGTATGTATTTGCCACCAAGACCATATTGGTTGGTGGACCATATCTGATTGGTTGTTTCGAATTTTGGAACAATAGAGCAAACTCACCCTTTCTTGCAGGTAAAAAAATTTGCAATGATTCACTTAAATTACTCTTACTGTATAAGTAAGTAACCTCTTTGTAAAAATATTGGACTGAAGTAAATTAGGAAAGTTTAAAGCTTATAACTTTACTTAATTGTTTACGATTTATAATCACAGAGAGATTAAAGATAAAATTTAAATTGACTAGGTTTTACTGAGCTCACAGTACCAAATTCAAGATGTTAACATAAAATTTAATGACTTAAAGAGTGGTTTCCGTTCGGAATAGAAAATAAATATGAGTTCAAACAAATACCAGTGGCTTAGTTGTTGGTATTAGAACTGAATAAATCATCGAAAGTCGAACGGTAATAACGTAATTAGGGAGAAAATGAATAAAATCAGCTTCGGCTCTCAACGCAAAATGTGATTGCACTCTTATTTCCATGACAAAAAGTTTTCCAAACTGTCATAGCCGATTCTTTGGCGCTAGGTTGTACGCTTAGTATAAAGAAAAGTCTGATACATTCTCAATTATGACGTGAGATTTTTTTATAGAAAGATTTGTATGATAAACTATGTATTAGGAATTGGGGGCTATTACGTACTTCAATGCCGTAACGATATTTGCAGATTTGTGCCAGATTTAAATAGACATTGATTTAAACTGATCAGAAGTATCTACTTAGATACATAACGCCCACGCAGGATTACGGTTCTAAATTAGCTTATTCCAATAATTTCCAGGGCTGGCAAGACATAATGAAGTTGAGCATAGACTTCCCAGACTCATTCGCCTCGCTACCCGACCATATCACTAAAAGACTCGATATGTGGCAAGAGGTGAGCTACTTACATACTTATTTCAGGTAAAAGTTCAATTAAAGCTAGCTCAATGCTAAGATTTGGCTCTCTAGTACAAGTATTAAAATTTAGAAGTATAAATCTTTAAATTCTAAAAACAACTGACAAAAAGACGTGCATCTGTTCAGAAATTTTATTCATCACAGATTGTAGTTTGTATCTAGATAATAGTGACCACCAACATGTTAGTTGTTCTTGTGGTGTTCAGCTGGCTCAATTCAGCTTCGTGTATTGCAGTGGTTCGACAGCGACAGTCCCGAGTCGAGCGAGATCCCGGACGGATACCGCGAGTCGCTGCTTCCGTTCGAGTTGCTGATGTTGCTGCGCTGCTTCCGTGTAGACCGCATCTACCGCGCGCTCACCGACTACATCACCGTCACCATGGGAGAGGAGTACATCACTCCGCCTGTTATAAGGTAGCCGCTCACCAGACATGCATCTACCGCGCGCTCACCGACTACATCACCGTCACCATGGGAGAGGAGTACATCACTCCGCCTGTTATAAGGTAGCCGCTCACCAGACATGCATCTACCGCGCGCTCACCGACTACATCACCGTCACCATGGGAGAGGAGTACATCACTCCGCCTGTTATAAGGTAGCCGCTCACCAGACATGCATCTACCGCGCGCTCACCGACTACATCACCGTCACCATGGGAGAGGAGTACATCACTCCGCCTGTTATAAGGTAGCCGCTCACCAGACATGCATCTACCGCGCGCTCACCGACTACATCACCGTCACCATGGGAGAGGAGTACATCACTCCGCCTGTTATAAGGTAGCCGCTCACCAGACATGCATCTACCGCGCGCTCACCGACTACATCACCGTCACCATGGGAGAGGAGTACATCACTCCGCCTGTTATAAGGTAGCCGCTCACCAGACATGCATCTACCGCGCGCTCACCGACTACATCACCGTCACCATGGGAGAGGAGTACATCACTCCGCCTGTTATAAGGTAGCCGCTCACCAGACATGCATCTACCGCGCGCTCACCGACTACATCACCGTCACCATGGGAGAAGAGTACATCACTCCGCCTGTTATAAGGTAGCCGCTCACCAGACATGCATCTACCGCGCGCTCACCGACTACATCACCGTCACCATGGGAGAGGAGTACATCACTCCGCCTGTTATAAGGTAGCCGCTCACCAGACATGCATCTACCGCGCGCTCACCGACTACATCACCGTCACCATGGGAGAGGAGTACATCACTCCGCCTGTTATAAGGTAGCCGCTCACCAGACATGCATCTACCGCGCGCTCACCGACTACATCACCGTCACCATGGGAGAGGAGTACATCACTCCGCCTGTTATAAGGTAGCCGCTCACCAGACATGCATCTACCGCGCGCTCACCGACTACATCACCGTCACCATGGGAGAGGAGTACATCACTCCGCCTGTTATAAGGTAGCCGCTCACCAGACATGCATCTACCGCGCGCTCACCGACTACATCACCGTCACCATGGGAGAGGAGTACATCACTCCGCCTGTTATAAGGTAGCCGCTCACCAGACATGCATCTACCGCGCGCTCACCGACTACATCACCGTCACCATGGGAGAGGAGTACATCACTCCGCCTGTTATAAGGTAGCCGCTCACCAGACATGCATCTACCGCGCGCTCACCGACTACATCACCGTCACCATGGGAGAGGAGTACATCACTCCGCCTGTTATAAGGTAGCCGCTCACCAGACATGCATCTACCGCGCGCTCACCGACTACATCACCGTCACCATGGGAGAGGAGTACATCACTCCGCCTGTTATAAGGTAGCCGCTCACCAGACATGCATCTACCGCGCGCTCACCGACTACATCACCGTCACCATGGGAGAGGAGTACATCACTCCGCCTGTTATAAGGTAGCCGCTCACCAGACATGCATCTACCGCGCGCTCACCGACTACATCACCGTCACCATGGGAGAGGAGTACATCACTCCGCCTGTTATAAGGTAGCCGCTCACCAGACATGCATCTACCGCGCGCTCACCGACTACATCACCGTCACCATGGGAGAGGAGTACATCACTCCGCCTGTTATAAGGTAGCCGCTCACCAGACATGCATCTACCGCGCGCTCACCGACTACATCACCGTCACCATGGGAGAGGAGTACATCACTCCGCCTGTTATAAGGTAGCCGCTCACCAGACATGCATCTACCGCGCGCTCACCGACTACATCACCGTCACCATGGGAGAGGAGTACATCACTCCGCCTGTTATAAGGTAGCCGCTCACCAGACATGCATCTACCGCGCGCTCACCGACTACATCACCGTCACCATGGGAGAGGAGTACATCACTCCGCCTGTTATAAGGTAGCCGCTCACCAGACATGCATCTACCGCGCGCTCACCGACTACATCACCGTCACCATGGGAGAGGAGTACATCACTCCGCCTGTTATAAGGTAGCCGCTCACCAGACATGCATCTACCGCGCGCTCACCGACTACATCACCGTCACCATGGGAGAGGAGTACATCACTCCGCCTGTTATAAGGTAGCCGCTCACCAGACATGCATCTACCGCGCGCTGATAGAAAGACACCGGAGCTAGTGAAATGACTTGGCGAATAGACATACCTCCTGGTATCGCAAATCGTAAGCGTCATTCACAGGATACAGTAACCACCACACCAAAAATTCTGAAGGGTTTGCTCCTTGAACAATATTATCGATGAGATTTTTTAAATTATGCTACTTTCAGTTTAAGGTTTTTAGTCCTTAAGTTTTATCTTGAAACCACTTTTTACTAACGAACGATCGCTTCCTATGAATAAAATTTTAATTTTCATATTTTCAACGCTAAAGCCAATATGTCTCGCCATGTCTGATATAATTCCATCGTGCGGGTTATTCCCATTTCGGGAACTCCAGCAGGTTAAATTCGACACAAAGCACCCAAAATCCAGAATATCCGCAAAATTAGTCGACAATTGGAGATGGGTTAACCTTACTCACTTGAAATCATTTGTATAGGTGCTACTATTGTAAAAGCCGTCCATTGAATATTTCGTCCGTTAGAATAGTGGTTGTGTTCCAGCCTCGACATGATAGTGGAGCAGACGAGCCCGTTCACGCCCGTGGTGTTCATCCTGTCCCCCGGCTCGGACCCGACGGCCGACCTGATGAAGTTGGCGGAGCGGTGCGGGTTCGGCGGCGGCAAGTTCAAGTACCTCTCGCTCGGCCAGGGACAGGAGGCGGTGAGGACTGCAAATAGCTTTTTCTATTCACTCTCTATCCTGTAGCGTTTACTTTTTTATGAGTAACATCTTTCCTCTCGCTTTTATGCAATCTGTGAGAGTCATTTCGTATTTGATTTGAGCGATGATTGCGCGCGGTGGTAGAGTTGGCCGTCAGATAGTACCAACCCATTTTCCTCTAGGTTGGTACTGTCAGGCAACTGTGTGTGCATGCGTGCGTGTGTGTGACGAGAAAGTGAAAGGGAAATAGAGAAGAACGCAAAAGGTGTGTTGTGTATAAAGTGTGCTGTTATAATAAACAAATTCATGATTGAATTAAACTAATTGTTATTATTGCTTATTACCAAGTTTATTCTAGACTTCTGTATGTGACAATCTGTATCTGTTTCATGAGTTTTTAAAAGTTATGATTCCTATAGAATATAATAAAATCTTGTTTCAATGTGTGTCAAACATTAGTATCTAAATGAACAGTTTTAAATAAACTCTTACTAATGTAGATATTATTTTAAATTGCAAATTTAAACAGAATTAAAAACTTTTCATACAATAAGTATGAAAAGTCCTCAAAGGCCTCAATTCTGTTGGCACCAACCTAACAAATTTTAGCTAAAATTAGGTTTTGAAACTTTGGTATTCTGCTGCTACCAACTTATCCTAATTTTATTTTATCTAACTTAATTAAGCGCTCCTAATTTAGTTAGATGGTACCAACCGAATAGGTTTTACAAATGCTATGACTAACTAAATATATTTTAGACAATTCCTAATTTTAGTAATGAACCAACCGAATTGCCACCATTATCTCTATAAATTGTATTTTTTTTAGAACTATCTTTAGAGATACTATTTGAGGAAGACAAAATATTTAATTGATTTTATTTTCTAATATCACAATACAATTAGCACCTACAAATCGAACTAGATCTGATCAGTAGCAAATACTTGCATACTAAGCATGATAGCGCTGTTCCGTTATCCCTGGTTTATTAACCAACTGAATTTATGCTTTACAAATTCATCACATCTGTCGCCATGTCGCCAACGTCCATCCCACGTTGAATACACTGGTTCTCGTCCGATCACCGAAGTTAAGCAACGTCGGGCGCGGTCAGTACTTGAATACCCATTCAAGTACTGACCGCCTGGGAACACTGTTGTGATGTTGGCTTTATGCTTCTTTATATTTTTATTATAAACTAATAACCATATTCACTTTTTTTTATGGTTTTACCTAGTAACAAGTTTGTATTTGAGGTTGTACTGGGATGTTTGTTATTTCGGGCAGGCGGCACTGTCGTTGCTGGAAGGCGCGATCTCCCACGGCCAGTGGCTGATCCTGCAGAACTGCCACCTCCTGGTGTCGTTCCTGCGCGAGCTGGAGAAGCAGCTGGAGCTGATGTCGAAGCCACACCCCGAGTACCGCCTGTGGCTCACCACCGACCCCACGCCCACCTTCCCTATCGGCATCCTGCAGAGGTCGCTCAAAGGTTACCTCTCCCATACCACATCCTGTTTAACTTATCACTTTATACATAGCTCTTTGTTTTATGTCTGGGTACAGAATACTAATTAGTACAAGAACTCCACGAAGGTACTTTTATAGCGAGTTTTTTTACTTCGCAACAATGTGCTATTGAGCTCGCACAAGCTCTTAAAAAGCTCTTACGAGTCAAATGTTACAGGTGGTGTAAAGTTAAATAGTCCACCACTTTTAACTTCTAATTTATTCTTTAATTTGTTACTTTTTATATCATTTTCATGGTTCTCGAGCTTCAACGCGACTGGTGATCTCTTGCACGATAAAATTCTAACCGCCTGCGCTCTTACCGGAACAAAGAACATTATATTGAGCAACTCTCCGGAAGTTGCTCTTGTACATCAGTATTTATGTCAATAATTTTACTTAAAATTATATGGAAAAATAATAATAATAAATATCATATTGCACGAGCATCGACGAGCTACCTGCTTTCTTTTTCGGAACACAAAACATAAATTGAGTAATTTCGTAGGAAGTTAGCTCGAAAGTTGCTTGCGGAAACTAATAATTAATTTAATAATTAATCACAACCAAATTTTAAAATTATATTGATTATTAATAAGTTAATTACATAAATTTATTTCAAAAAGTAAGTAGGTATTTAGACCAAACATAGAATGGTTTCTAACAATTATATTTACCTTCATAGCGCCTCTCACTCCATCTCGTCTGGCGCGACACTTCTGTTCAAATTTGGGCAAGAAGCTGGGTGCGCTAATGTACTTAGTATCTGAGTTAATAGGAAATGTCCGCTAACATGGACCGTCGTATATTGCCGCAGTGGTGACGGAGCCGCCGAACGGGCTGAAGCTGAACTTGCGCAACACGTACTTCAAGATGCGGCCGCACGCGCTCGAGGAATGTCCGCATCCGCACTTCAAGAAACTTGTCTATGTGCTGGCGTTCTTCCATGCTGTCGTTCAGGTGATTGTGCTTTTATCTATGAAGTTGTTCTCGCTATCCACTATGCTATAGAACGGCGACTTAGTAGATAAATACTTATTATAATAAATTGTGGGTACACTTTTTGATATACAGTTGTGGTCATGTATACTCATTGGTATACCAATCAGTCTGCTCTCCTGCCTATCAAAGATACTAGAGAAAGTAGTGTGCTTGCAACTTATCAAGTATCTTGAGGAGCATAATATCCTACCACAGCTGCAATCTGGATTTAGAAGGGGCATAGTACTTCAACTGCACTTCTGGATGTTGTGGATAACTTGCTTGCGGCCCAGGATCTGGGCATGTGCAGCATACTTGTCTTGCTTGATTATTCTCGAGCATTTGACTCAATAAACATCTCAGTCCTTTTATCAAAGCTTGCTTTTTATGGTTTCACACCTGATTCAATCAAATGGTTTAACAGTTACCTAAGTCACAGATCGCAGTGTGTGGAATTGAAAATGTTAGATGGTTCTAGTGTCCGTTCAGCTTTTCAGCCGGTTTTACGTTTCCTCAGGGTTCAATACTTGGGCCAATACTTTTCATCCTATATACTGCGGATATAACCATGAATATCTCCTACTGCCAATTTCATCTGTACGCAGATGACCTGCAGCTGTATCTCTCATTTTATCCGAGTGACGGTCTTGAAGCTGTGAATAAAATTAATCAAGACCTAATTCAAATTGATCAGTGGTCTAAATCTAATGCTTCAGTTCTTAACCCTAAGAAAACAAAATTTATTATCACTGGGTATAAATTTAACATTGCTAAGCTTAATTCTGTGGATATCGAGATAGGGGGTGAGCCTGTGGAATGTGTGAAGGAGACAAGGAATTTGGGAGTCATATTAGACTCGCAACTCAAATTTGAAAGACAAGTCGCTGAGAATGTTCGCGGTTGCTTCTACAGGCTAAAAACCTTATACCAGATCCGTCCATATCTAAGTGAAGAGGTTCGAATCTCCCTCTGTGAATCACTGGTTTTATCTAAACTTAATTATTGTGATGTGGTATTTGGGCCCTGCTTGCTTGGTAGGACGGAGAGGCTCTTGCAGCGCGTTCAGAATGCCTGTGCGCGCTTTTGTTTTCATATTCCTCCTCGCACCCACGTGACTCCCTACGTAAACTCGTCTAAATTACTAAAATTAAAGGCAAGACGGGATTTACATTTGTCATGTCTACTATTTGGCATTATTAATTTCAAAGCTCCTCCATACCTTTATAGCAAATTAAAATGGAGAAGTGACAACACTCGCCACCCAAGCAGATCATGCTCCCTCATTTTTGTGACGAGTAAGTTTAGAACCGTTTCTTTTCGTGGGTCATTTCGCTTTGCAGCGTCTCGTTGTTGGAATGATTTACCCCCTCCTTTACGTGCTTTGAAATCGTTAGATACTTTTAGGTTAAAATTTAAAGCACATTTGTTGAATATTCTAAACCGCTGCTGAGTAGATACCTAGGGAAATCTAGCCATGAGTGGAAGTCATTGCCCTATTTACGTACCGTGTGTGCACGTTCTGCTTGTGGGATCATTCTTTGACAACCTCTCAAAACTCCACTCACAGTGCATGCATGGCAGCGTTCTCTCTTGCAATGCAATGCTCAGTTTGTCTCCTCATTTTCCACGATAAACTCTTGGAAGTGCTTAAAGCTATTTTTATAATATGTAACTGGTATGTATGTTCATTTTATAAACAATTCATCAATCAATTTTTCAAATCTGTCATCTGTCATTGTCACTTATAAACATTATCATTATTGTGTGCATGTATTTAGTATTCTATTCTACCAAATAAGTATCTCTTTAATTTAATGTTTGTAACTTTAACTTTTTTTGTTTTAACCGTTTGTATATTTATGTATAAATGTCCCGCCCGTGATGTCACCCTGAAAGGCCCAGTCCGAAAACCAGCGCTGTCTCCAATAGGAGTGGCATTAAAGCTGAGACTGGACCTATTTGGCACCACAAGCGAAAAATGTACCTACTCTCTCAACATGTGTAATTTGGCCTACCTACTCTTTTATCTTTTTCTTTCTGTTTATTTGTCTATGTCTGTAACTTTTTTCGTGTTGTGTGTCAAATAAAGCATTATTCTATTCTATTCTAATCTATTCTATTCTATTCTAGAGTTAATAGGCCGCCCGAAGGCTCGTGCAACTTTGAATACCAAAACTCATTATTGGGTTTCTGGTTCGATTTCCGTCTCGGAACAAATGTTTGCATGATCTGAAAGTATTTGTCTCGGGTGTTGGTGTTTCTATGTTTAATATGTATGTATTTTCTAATAGAATATTTATAATAAAATATAGGAGCGGCGGAAGTACGACAAGATCGGCTGGAACATTTCATACGACTTCAGCGAGAGTGACTTCACGGTGTGCATGCAAATCCTACAGTGCTACTTGGAGCGATGCGAAGCTGTTAAGGGTCCCATACCCTGGTCTACCCTGAAGTACCTCTTTGGAGAGGTAAGTTTTGGAAATAAAATTTAGGGGTAGAAATAGAAAATATTGTCAATCGACGGTCTCACAGAGGTCTCTAAATAGTCGAGATGTTTAAGCAAATATTCAGGAAAATTACCTCTTATCGAGAGGCTAGTAAATTGTCAACACTGAACACCACCGAGACATCGTTAGAACCTCGTGAAAGTCAAGATTGCGAGTATTTTAATAATATAATAATAATACTGGTTCCGCAATTACAAGCAATGACTGAAATATTGCTTATCACTAATCGAAACTGATCGACATTGAGAATATCAAGAAATCCATAAATAATCATACAATTGTCTGAAATCACAGATAAGAACACTCCCAATCAATATACGTTTCAAACAAAATCAAAATCGGTTCTTCCGTTACGAGCTATGATGCTACAAACACACACATACACAGACACACAGATATAAATATAATAAAATAAAATTAAAAATATATTGCCTTAGTAGATAGGTACAAAATACTTGTAATTACAAGTATTTTGTACCTGTCTATTTTGTACCTATCTACTAAGGCAATATATTTTTAATTTTATATTATTATATTTATATCTGTGTGTCTGTGTATGTGTGTCAGTTTCAGTTTTATGTATCATTTTCATTATTAAACCACTCATGTTATCTAGATACAGACGACATTTCAGATGACAGGGGCTTAGACCGGCCCCCTGCCACGACCGGCTTACCGTGTAGCTAAGGACTCCCCTAATTTTAAATATATTATCTTAAAACCTTAGGCTTACTAAGGGCAATGGGTGCAAGTTCAGTATCTGCTGTTAATAGGTAGGTAATAGATAGGTGTACCCCCTACACAGCGCTGTTTTTCAATTTGCCCCACTCGGAAAGTTCTTCACCGAGAGTTAAGAACAAGCCCCGCTTGTTACAGATGTTGAATTAAAAGTACATTAGATATAAATTATGAAATTTAAATAAGTATTCCGTCAATCCTCTGTGTCCCACGCAGGATACAAACTTTGATTGGTTTGGGGCTGCGTGAAACTATCACAAAAATGTATGTGGGCTGTATGGAGGAAATGTATGGATATACAGGTTTAATATCTATTTGCTTACAAAAATCCGTAGCATATACTTACGTAAAAGGAATAAACTGTCTGGTCGCAGGTGATGTACGGAGGGCGCGTGATCGACGACTTCGACCGCCGCGTCGTCAGCAACTATATGGACGAGTACATGGGAGAGTTCCTCTTCGACCAGTTCCAGCCCTTCCACTTCTACCGCGACGCGGGCTGCGACTATATCATCCCGCCGGACGGGGAGAGAGACGAGTATATCGGTAACTCCCAGAGTCTAACGGCTAAAACACTCATTTTAATTGAAAAATACTTAACCTATTGAGCTACCGCAGAGTTGCACTTTTTAAACTTTCGCAATCATAATTCATAATTGTTTTAGTAGTTAACGTGTATTATTTTTTGTTCTGTGGGAATTATTTCGTGAAAAAAAAGGAAGCCGGGGTAGCGCGCGCTATTTGATTTGAGCGATGAGCGCGCTTGTGGTAGAGTTGCGCTCCGATGGTATCAACCCATTTTCCGAGAGGTTGGTACTGTCAGCCAACCATGTTGGCTCACACACACGCAGTGTGTGACGAGAAATAGAAAGGACGCGAATGAACGCGGATTCTTCGCAATCTGAAGACCAAGTTTCGAAAAACGGCACATGCTACTCGTCGGCAACCCCCTAAGCATTCAATCAGCCTACGCGATAAACTACTAGGTATAACAATATGTAACCTCACGTGGTCTCGTACACTAGTAACACTACGTTCACTACGTTCACCTTCTAATAATAGAAATCAAGATGTGTTAGCATCCCAGTGGTCTCAGGATTCCACGAAGTTGTCTTCTCTGTTGAAATTAGCGTTCTTTTTCAATTCAACCGACTTACGGAACATTCTCTTGTGTAACCTGTGTTCTTAATATAAATCGTAAAGTTGAAAAGGAATGATGGGTTTTAGACCTAATACTCTACTAATATATGTGAAAATGTGTCTGAATATTTGTTTGTTACACATGTTATACAAACGCATTGTTTTCAGACTACATCGACGTCCTCCCTCTCGCAAACACGCCTGAAGTATTTGGGTTGCATCCTAACGCCGAAATCGGGTACTTCAGTCAAGCCGTACGAGAGATGTGGGGACATCTCATCGAACTACAGCCACAGACGAGTAAGGACATCACTGTGCTATCTACATCACTGTGCTGTGTGCTTGTTTTTATAGAAGTATGTTTAGATATATATTTGAGATTATTTGAGTCGAGACATTGGGCCCGTCGCGTTTTCAAAATTATTTCACGGCGCCGGCGTCTGGTAGAAATATCGCGTGACCCAAGAGCTGGCTGCTATGTGGTCCAGCGTGTTAGCATTGCCATTCAACGTGGCAATGCTATGTGGCCCAGCGTGTTAGCATTGCCATTCAACGTGGCAATGCTATGTGGCCCAGCGTGTTAGCATTGCCATTCAACGTGGCAATGCTATGTGGCCCAGCGTGTTAGCATTGCCATTCAACGTGGCAATGCTATGTGGCCCAGCGTGTTAGCATTGCCTTTCAACGTGGCAATGCTATGTGGCCCAGCGTGTTAGCATTGCCATTCAACGTGGCAATGCTATGTGGCCCAGCGTGTTAGCATTGCCTTTCAACGTGGCAATGCTATGTGGCCCAGCGTGTTAGCATTGCCTTTCAACGTGGCAATGCTATGTGGCCCAGCGTGTTAGCATTGCCTTTCAACGTGGCAATGCCGCCAGTCTCTTGGGAACGCTGCTCTCTGGCGTTAATCTAAATCACTTGATCTTTCTAAAGATTGTTTTAAACGATCTTCAGTCAATTTTTTAATATGTATTTTATAATTTATAAATTGACGTAATAATTTAACGCTATTTTAGTCAGACGAAACAACAAGAGAGTTATATAACTTACATACATGTCATTAATTTTAATTTTTTGTATTTTCATGCTTCTATTTAGTAAGGGTGGCAGAATGTAAGTTATTTACGACATAGGTAATGTTCATAATATTATTTATGATTTCCAAGAAATTTGAATTTAACCAACATTTTGCTTTATGCGGCTAGTGAAGGAAAGTGGTAAGTTAACAATCAACTGTGCTACACTTGAACTATTATGTGCTCTTAGCTCTTTAACTCTTAACAAGTTATCGATCATACTAATACCCATTTTTACAAACATAGTTGACCCACATTACAGATCCATGTCATTGGCAAAATATTCTAAATAAATAAAATAAGAAAATAATTTTCTGGGATGTCAGATGTTTTACATCATATGCGGCTGCAGTGATGCTTGCTCGTTTTTATATTTTTGATTATGTACATGTAAATCGCTTAATAAATTATTCGAATTGGACTATTCTTCTAGAAGCAACTAGATGTAAGAGTGAGCGAGTGTGTGAGTGAAGTTTGTAATAAAAAAAAACTATAAAATAAAGCCAGGAAGAGATCGCTCTCAAGCGATCTCGCCCATTGTACCACTTAAGTAATCTTATCATGTTTAAATTGTAATTTTGTATTTGTATTTCATAAGGAGTAAGTACAATAAAGATATATTCTATTCTAAAGCGCTCCCTTCCCTGGACTCCTGTTACACACGAAGTCCCTTTTCACGAAATTACCCACACATTGCAGGAAAGCGAGAGGAATTATGTGACACATAAAATTCCTGTTGAACACAGATCGTGGTTGAGTTAATCCCTCCCCCAGGTGAGAGCGGCGGCGCCATGAGTCGCGAGGAGCTGATCGACAGCATCGCTACGGACGTGCTGAGTGCGCTGCCGGCGCTGTACGAGGTGTGGCGCGTGCGCAAGCAGTTCGAGATGGCCATCACGCCCACGCTCGTCGTGCTGCTGCAGGAACTAGAAAGGTACTAACACTGCAACTGCCACTGCAACTGCTTCAACTCTATGCTGATCGTGCTACTGCGTGCGACGCGATATTCTTCGTTACGTCAGCGCGACCTACATTAGTACTGGATTGTCAGATTTTCTGGTACGGTCGGATAATACGTTTTTGGATAAAGATAAAACCTATCACCGCCGCCTATCACAATAGCCGGGACCGCCAGTTCGCCGTGTCTTCCGAAACACGAAAGCAAAATTGCCCCTGTGGTCACCCGCCCGGTACTTACGTACACACCCCCGCGGGTGAGAAACCGCGGGTTGATGCTAGTCTAAATAAAGATAACATTGCGGCTGATCCATAATCAGCGCTCAACCTGAATTATAGGTCCTCTGTAGACTTGTTGCTTCGACCAACGTCAGGCTGAGACTGTACTCCTTGGGAATAGATTGGCGGAATAGTACTAAATATTTTTCCATCTATTTAATGTTTTGTAATGGATTTCCTCATCTAGTATTACCTATACTAGAGAATGTATTAGTCGTTTTCGGTAGATTCAACCGTCTGATAGCGAAGATGCGTTCGACGCTGAGCTTGCTGCGCAAGGCGCTGGCCGGCTCCATCGGGATGGACGCCGTGCTGGACAACGTGGCGCATGCGCTGTACAACGGACAGCTGCCGCGCGCCTGGCGCGGGCTGGCCCCGCCCACCTGCAAGGCGCTGGGCGGCTGGATGGACCACTTCATGCAGCGCACGGCGCAGTACACGCACTGGGTAACTGCTCTGCATGTCTGCATGTCTGCATGTCTGCATGTCTGCATGTCTGCATGTCTGCATCGCGCTCTCTGCAACTATTACCTCCCGAAAGTGGAACTCGCTGTCCTACGATCTGTGGGAATCATTTGTAACAGGAAGCCGGGGAAGCGCGCGCTATTTGATTTGAGCGATGTGCACGCTTGTGGTAGAATTGGCTGGCAGATGGTACCGATCTACGTTCCGAGCGGTTGGTCCTGTCGGCCAACGGTGTTTGCGTGTGTGAAAGAGAAAGGGAAACAGAGAAAAAGAACGCATGGGTTGTGCGCTTAACAATGTTGTGTATAAAGCGTGCTGTTATATAAGCTAATTCAGGATTAAATGTTAATGTTGCTTATTACCAGGGTGAGATGCCAGATGTTCAAAAACATCATATGCGATTACCAGTCTTTTTTTGAACTAAAGTGGGGTCAGCTTGTTTAACAAACAATTGACCTCTTTAAAGTATGGTTAGTCGCACTAGAAATTAATATAGAATGATGTATATTTATTGCCATTAAAGAAACACATTTGACAGGCCTGTCGGCTCGGTTAGTACTAACTTTACTTTTTGCACTGTAAGTTGAAAAATGTAAAATGTATTCCTTTCCAAGACAAACACTTGTGCGATGAACATAGGTGTTTGTACCGGATCTAAGTGTTATAAGTGGCCATATGGGCACTAAAATACGAGCTATGCTTAGTTTGGGGCTAGATGGTTGCGTGCAGCACCCAGACCGAAAATAAGTCCAAATCCATATTCATGTTTATTCTTGAAATGAATCGAAGATACAACTTGCAGCGCAAAAGGCAGAGCTACGAACTGTCAGGATATGATGTCGAGCGAGCAGCAAATGTAATAAGTTGGTGTTGGGTGTTGTCAGTCGACCATAGAGGAGCCGCTGGTGATCTGGCTGTCGGGGCTGCAAGTGCCGGAGTCGTACCTGATCGCGCACGTGCAGATCGCGTGCCGCCTGCGCGCCTGGCCGCTCGACCGCTCCACGCAGTACTCGCGCGTCTCCGTCTGGACGCAGCCCGACGACATCGAGGAACGAGCTCACACGGTACCCGACTATGTCATCTGCCATATGCCATCTCTGCCATCTCTCGCATCTCTCGACCGCTCTGTTCGCTAGTGGCCACTCCGGGACTCTACCTAGACGTGCCGAAATTGTGTAATTAACTAGCCGGCCACGCGTGCCTGTAGGATTCCACGACGAAGGGAGTCTAAAGCCGTCGCCTCGATTGACGTCTGTTTTAACAACGGTGTGAATTCTGATCGAAATACGTTGAACCGATATACTCTTACCTAACTTTTGCAGAAAGTTTGCAACGGGAAGCCGGGGTAGGGCACGCTATTTGACTTGACAGATGAGCGCGCGCGGTGGTAGAGTTGACCGTCGGATGGTTCCGACCCATTTTCCTGAGATGTGAGATGTTACACATATGCGACTACTGTGAGGCTCGCTTCTGTCTTTTTCAGGGCTGCTACGTTCGCGGGCTTTACTTGGAAGGGGCGCGCTGGGACTTGGAGGACGGATGCCTGAGGAGGTCTCACCCCAAAGTGCTGGTCACCGAGCTGCCCATCATGTACATAATACCCATAGAGGCCCACAAGCTCAAGTTACAGGTACGGTTTTGCTTAGTTTGTCGCTAAATAATGCTGTGTGAAATATTCACTTGTTATTTATTTATATGACGCGTTGCTGTAGCTCAGTAGTTCTGTTGAAGTTATCTTTCACTGTTAACTAAGGTCACCGACGTAGCTAAGCGAATTAGCAAGCTGAAGTGGCAGTGAACAGGTCACATTTGCCGCAGAACCGATGGCCGTTGGGGCAGACTGGTTCTTAAGTGGAAGCCGCGTGTCGGCAAACGTAGTGTAGGGCGCCTGTAGCTCTGTAGCTACATGGGGCGATTATATTCGTAAGGCAGCGAGCAGGGACTGGAGGAGGAGAGCTGAAGATCGAGCTCAGTGGCGTGCCATGGGAGAGGCCTATGTCCTGCAGTGGACTGACACGAGCTAATGATGATACGAAAAAGAAGCTCAATCAAAGCTTTATCTGTTAAAAGTGTTTTGCATGCTGTTTTAAAACAATTATTTTGAGTTTACGGATCGCTTATCTCCACTTTAGCCGTTACATTTATATATGTACGCTTACACGGGCAATACTTGCTTGGTAATCTAAAAATGATTAGTTTTCCAAAACTGTTACATGGTATGGTAGGTACGCTAGGTACGGTGTGGCAGTACCTCCATAGAGTTGCTTTATGAAGCCTTTGTAGTAAACTGTTTGCTGTTGTCGTGACGTCATACTTGACAGTGTTGCCATTTAGGCTGTTTTAGGGTTGGACAATATCACGCGAGGACTTACGGACTTGTATTTTTTCCAGAATACACTTCGCACCCCGGTTTATACAACGTCGATGAGACGTAACGCGATGGGCGTCGGCCTCGTGTTCGAGTCGGATCTGTGGACAGCCGAGCACTGCAGCCACTGGATCTTGCAAGGAGTCTGCCTCATTATGAACACAGACTAACTAGTATACGTACAGTCAGTGCTGATAATTCTCTTGTTTCGGACCAGCTACAATTTAGTAAAATATGTATGATCTTATATTCCTTAATGTCCAAATAGTTAAAATTACAGTTTTTTAATGTTATAATTTTGATTTTGTTCCATTGTTAAATTGATTTTTGTAGGATTTTTTGGGGTTATATTAAAATTAAATGGCGCGTGCAATGACACTTCAATCACACGTCAATTTATTAATTAAAGAAGTTTTCTAATACAGACTTTGGTAAAAATAAAATAAGATTGTTCGTATTTTGCTATATATATCAGTGCCTATGCTGATTATAACAACACTTGGCTGTCATTTTTTTTTTTTATTAAAACAGTTACGAACTTTTGATGTTGACTGTACAATACGGCCGGCCAGTGGCTTACCTTGGTTTTATTTACCTGGTAAGTTATGTCTGTATTTTTTTAGAATATGAGCTTTTGTGAGCTACAGTTCTATGTATTTAGATGACTGAAGGTAGTATTTATTTTGTTAGTATTTTGATTCCTAAGATTTAATTAGTTATTGAAGACTGATGTTGATCTCAATTATTATATTTGTAATAAAGACTGAATAAAGAATTTGGATTGAAAAAACTACATTCTATCAATGCTGATTCAAAATGTACCTTACTAAATGTACCTTACTAATCCATAAACCTCGAGTTAAACTCTAAAACTGAAAACAATAGTTTCACAGTTACAGTAATAGTTTACCCCTTCAGTTGTCCAGTGGGGACATTTTTGATTTACCTGTCGTGCTACTTTTAAGTTTTGGACACTGGAGGGACTCCTTAAAATTAAATAAAAGAATTGTTATAAATTTATAAGTCCAAACTCAAATCGCGGATGTCGTACAGCAAGTAAGGAAACTCAAGTTGGTCTGGGCAGGCCACGTCTGCCGCTTGTCGGATGCGTTATGGGCTAAAACCACCACTGAGTGGACTCCCCTGAACGGAAAAATCTCGCGGCAGACCGCGGCGAACGTCTACTCCCACCTATTCTGTTGAATAGTTCTGTTGGCAGAGCTATTGAGATTTTTTTTTTTGCTTTACACCTGCCTTCAATGTCAAATTATATTCTTCTGGAGTTCGGAGGCTACTGCCGCGGCACGCTCGCTTTGCTCGCTTGCCTTGCGCGTTATTTCTTATACTCTAACATAACCTAACCAACTGGTTTCGATCTGAATTTCATGTCACAAGATTCGTGAACAGAACTACTGGGAATTCTTTTCCCATTTGTTCTGTAAACGGATAATGGTAAAAAAAATCCCAATAGTTTTGCCAACAGAACAGGTGGGAGTAGACTGCGGCGAAGATGGAGGGACGAATTAGACGCCCATCTTAAGGATGAAGAAAAGGCAGCCCTGCAGTGGGAGGTCACAGGCTCTTAATTATAATAATAATATAAATTTATAATAAAACATTATTTCATTTGAAAAAACAGAACCTTTTCACTTCAAACTATAAATAATTTTATTTTTTATACCATATTGTTTGAAGTGCCCTTAAGTCTGAAGTACTTTGTATGCAAGTATAACAATGCTAATCAATAATAAATCCTTAGCAGTGGGAATATAGTGTCATTAATATAATTATATAAAGTGTGGAACCTAACCAGCACTACGGATCGCGCTAAATGTAACCGTTCTCTCACCAGAGGCATAGTTCAGGTGTTCAGCAAAGCATTCTCCAATTCACGCCCATAGCTAGTTGCGTAATCTAGGGGTAATCCTTAAAATCCAAAATAATGAACAGAAAAATATTTATACTACTAAGAATATTTATTACTATCCCGTCAATATATTTTAATACTTCCATAGAAAGATTATATTTCATATGGAATATAATAGAAAAACTCAATGCTAGGCTCAAGCCATCAACAAAACGATCGACAGCCGATAGCTACTGAATTATTAGTTTACAGAAAGTTCAGGCAGACACGGGTTCTATCAACGGAGGGATGAGATGGATGTGACGAAACTCACTCACGAAGATAGAATTGAGATCTTTGAGATATTAGAAGTTTTGGGATATAATCTGTTGGTACTATGATACTAAATAATACCAATAAGTTGCTACGTAAATTATTCATGTTTGCCGGAGTAGGTACCTACGCAAAAACATGTGCGTAAGTCGCGAAATGATTTTTCCACAACTTCAAAGGATCACAAACCTAAAGTAGGTTGGAGGCATCAAGATAAAATTAGATATAAAATTATCTTGATGCCTCCACGCGTTTTTGAGAAAAAGAGTCTTTACATACAGACCGACAGATTTTTTATTTTAAATTGCAATTACAGTACAGATGCCAAAACGACAATAGAATCGCATACCTAGAACATTAATACTGTGTGGCAGCATCTGTGAACTTCGCCGAACTAGAAATTAATATATCAATATAATCAGGTTCACATAGGCTGTTGATGATACAAAGGGCTCGCGTGAATGGTGCCTCACTCAGGAGGTTAGTTCTCGCACTCGGGATCGCCAAAAGGCTAGGCCGACGCCGAGCGCCCACATAGTTGTCCGGCACGCACAAACCGATCCACATCAGCACCCGCGGATTGTGCATACCTCTGATAGACGGACAAAGAAGTGATCCTATAAGGGCTATAGGGTTCTATAGGGTTCGAAAGAACCCTAAAAACCAACATGCTTAATGGGATGGTGGATAAGATACTCCTTCAGCGGGCCTAGCACGGCACGAGGAGAAATAGTCTTTCCACCTTTTTATCCACCTGTCAGTGGAAATACACCACCACCTGTCCACCACAGGTGGATAAAAACGGGGGAAAGACTATTTCTCCTCGTGCCGTGCTAGGCCCGCAGATATCGAATTACCTCATGATAAGAAATAAAACATTGAAATAACGTTTTCAGTGGAGCTTTCCCTACATGTAGAGTGGGGTTGTTACCAAACCCTTTTCCATATTTATAGCAGGCATAAAAAAAGTTATGAATGTACCACACATTACCGTTGAACATAAATAAGTGAGTGTCTTGTCTGACTGTGCGCACACTTATGTAGGAATACATACTCACTTCATTGCCTTCAAATTTTATAGCTTACTTTTATGCTGCTTAACCAGAATGGCCAGAAACACTTTGATATGTCGTCTATCTTTCCTGAAAACTACAATCTAGGTCTCTTCAAGTCTCGAGTAAATAAGTGTCTTCTAGACCTGCGTGCCCAATCGTCGCTCGGCCACATCGTCGCTTAACATCAGGCGAGATCGTGAACATGAACTAGCCTGGGTTTCTATAGGTACATTCTATTGACTTAAGCTCAAGGTGACCACAACAAATCAATGTGGCGAAGGATGTGAATTTTAGGTACGTTGAGTCTCGTTGAAAACTCTTACTTAATGCTTACAAAGTAAGATCATAAAACAATGTCATCGTGCTAGTTATGCCTCGTAGACAGAGAAAACAAGTTAGCTACTACCTATACACTCGTAAGAGCAGTCAGCGTCAAATTGATATGAGCGTCTAATAGAGTAGTCAAAATGATCTGAAAAACATAAAAGCAACTTTATATACCTACGCAGTTTGAATCATCATATTTAGTATGCAAACTCTTGTGTGAATACTTGAATGGAAATATATGAATTCTGTCAATATTATTATTTTCTGAAAGTACATTTTATGCAAAGATTACTTAGAGAGCTTTGGCGGCCGCTGCCACGCTCGCTCTGCTCGCTCGCGTTGCGCGTTGTTTTTTATACTCTAACATAACTTAACCAACTGGTGAACAGAACTACTGGGAATTATTTTCCCATTTGTGAACAGAACTAATGGTAAAAAAATCCCAATAGTTCTGTCAACAGAATTACTCAACAGAACACGTGGGAATAGACTTTTTACGTCGCTACGCAAACGTAGACACTTTTTGTTGCTGACAAGGCACACGCACACAGGGAACCGTATTTGCTGTATCCTGTAGCGGTGATCGGACACAGTCGCCCGTTGCTACTTCTGGCCACTGTTACAATTCGTTTCTTGTTCAATTACAATACAATTACAATACTCAGCTTTGTTTAATTGTAAGGAAATTCGATAATGTTGCTTGTGTCTTCAACTGACGACTTTTAGTTTCCAGTTACCGACATCGAATACTTTTTGATCGTCAATGAGTATATGTTAAGTGGGAGCAACCGGACACAAAAAATGTTTACGTATGCGCAGGAAGTGGATGATTTCATACTGTTTCTATAGATATCAAATACTCACCGGTAGATTGTTTCTGACACAAGACACAAAAGTGTCCAGGTTTGCGCCCTGCCTACGGTGTATATCGCGTACGGGGTAAGGTAAGGTATAAAAACATTAAATATATTAATAATAAATTAATTGAGAGTCTTAATTTCAGATCGCAAAAGCTTATAAAATACATTTTGAAACGAACATTAAACATTAACACAACCGGCATTACCGGTACGTTATATCGGTAATAGGTTGACGCAATATTGCTCAAAAAAACGACCTTTAAATAAATAAATAATAATCCCGGACACTTCACACAGTTTATTCTGGCTCCAAAGTGAGCTTGTGTTATGGGTACTTAGATACTTTTTTTAAATACATACATATAGTATAATATGTATGTATTTAAAAAAATAGAAACACCCAGACCCGAGACAAATACTTGCAGATCATACAAACACTTGTACCGCGGCGGGAATTGATCCCGCAACCTTCTGCGTCTCAACCGGGCCTTGGCCCACTGCGCCACAGGTCGTATATATCCACAAAACAAGTATAAAAGTACAAAAACAACTCATAACAAACATGAGGAAACGGAAATATCCCGCAGCAATTGGAGTGGAAATATGACCTTGTCATACTTAACTGTAAGCGAATAGCATTAAAATCATACGCGCGGCACCAAGTGGCGAAATGCGTGTAAGAATATAAGCTGAAAGGGCTTCGTAGAACGTTACACTTCTTATGTTACAGGAAATATATAAAATAAACACAAAAATTGTGATCGTTCATATTATTTCGGGCTTTTTCAAATAACTAAATGAATATTAGTTGACAGCTTACATATGATCCTTTATAACACCCAAACCCAGGTGAAATATTTATAATCACGACACAAATACAAAATATTTTCCTGGAATGCTGCGGGGGAAGGGGATGATGCTGTGTGAAATGCCCGGCATTTTTCATTATTTATAATTGTAATCAAACATATTTAAGGTATTATCAGCAGTCAACATCTACAATTCAAATATATAAATAATTGGTGGATGGTGGTAATTTGTCGACAATGCACACAACACCATCTAGTCCCAAACTAAGCATAGTTTGTATATAGAAATAGGCACTGGATATATTTTTTTATAACATACTAATTTTTGACACCCAGACGCAATAGGCTAACAACCTAGCTATAAACCTACCGTATCCTTATGAAGAACAACCCTAAGAGCTACGTCACGTTAGCTTCAGCAGTGTTATGATAACACACAATCCTAAATCCGTGCCTTCAAAAGTTTTTGATTTACGACGCGCAGGGATTCTGCGTATATTTATTTCGAGGGCGTAATTGAAGGTCATATTAAAGCGGTTTTTAAGACCAGTAGCTTGTCCTGTGTTTTCCCTCGATTTGCAGGACCAACATAATTATGAATGCAAATGAGTTTCGATAAACACGGACAGTATCAACATCAAACGAATTATTATACTACTTGGATATATTGGTCCACATTACATGCATTATTGAATTTCTGAAAAAGTTATTTCGATAAGAAGAACGATAGAGCCCGTTATATCGCCTATAGAGGCCGCAAGTTAAATCTGTTGCCATCTCTATTATTTGACATTAGAATGACTAGGAATGAGCAAACTTGAGCGACACGCTAACTAATTATGTGATTATAAAACTCTATAAAACAACAATATACACTCATGGACATAATTATAAATAATTATTAGAGGAACGGAACAAAATGTATGTATGTATTATATTAAGCACCTTATTAATTTGGCAAAACATCAATTTCGACCTCTCGAAGATAAGATCGCTGCTGTGTGGTGCCGCGCATTGATCCTGCATTAATTGAAAATTATCACCGATGATGTTATCCTCCGATGAGACAAAGAGCATGACAATCGGTTCTAAGATGTCGTTTATGTACCGAGTCGCAGTCAGGGATCCATTTTCTACGATGTGTAACTCCGTACAAGCCCCTATGCAAATGCCGAGCTATACCATCACTGACCCTCCACCATATGACTCTCTTCCGACAATGTTACACTGAGCGTATCATTCTCCGGGTCGTTTCCAAACTTTGACTCTTCTGTCATCTGGCTTAAGTCAAAACCTAGACTCGTCAGTGAACGATACTTTCCCCCAGTCATCATTATTCCAATTTTGGTATGAGCGAGCAAAGTTAGCCCGAGCTACTCGATGATACGTGGTATGTAAGGGTCCTCTAGCTGGCATGTACTATTCCAGTGTATTATTCCAGAGTTTTTGAGTCTTTTTCTTACGGTTTTAGTGCTAGTTGCCACATGTCACAAGTCAACGTCCTGGAGCGTAGATCTGACTTCAGAAGAAGTCAAAGTGTGATTTCTCAGAACACTGCTCGCCATAAATCGATCGTCTCTCGCTGACTTTCTTGCGATTTTGTCCTGCACGTCTCGTGTATTCTCCAGTCTGCCGGTAACATTTAACAACTCGAAAGATGACGGATTTGGAAACTCGCAATGTTTGAGCCACTTCTTTATAACTGCTACAATTTTCAATTAAAATAACAGCTTTGGGAATCTGAGCTACGCTAAGATCCGGTATTGTGCCTTCAGGTATTCATCGATGTGTAAGGACCAATATTGCGATACGTTTTTGTAAAAAAAAAATTGAAAAAAGACAGATTTTATGAAATAAATACGCATACGTCAGCAAAATTATTATTTTACTAGTCTATTGCTATGTAGTGAAAGTAACAAATAAACGTTAAAAAATAAATGAAAGCCAGAAACAAAAGACTATTGAAGTATTTTTTTTTTCAAATTATATATTAATGTATATGTGGCCAGTTTGTACTAAGAACTTTTTATACATATTTTAGTATTTTTCTTTGATTAATGAAGCGTTCCTTTAAATAAGTCCATGAGTGTGTATAAAACCTTTGATTAAAACAAATTAGCGGAAGATAGGTGACTTGTCTCCAGCGCATGGACCGCTTAAATTAGGTCCCCGTCGCCTAATTGCTCTCAGTCGCAAGACATCACGCGCGCGAGACGTGAAGATACTCTTTTATTATTTTAACATTTGATTTTATAATGTAATAGCGTTCCGTGTTTGTTTGTTTTCTAGGTTTCTTGGGGATGTATTTGTAAGACATAAATCCTTTTATTTAGTGCCATTTCCCCTCACGAAATACGAGCAGATTTCGTAGTGCACCTGTTACGCTTTACCTGCTGTTGACGGAACCTACAAACATCATCTAATACATTTAAACGAGCAATTCTTGTATATAGATATATAATCTGAATCTCAGAAATGGCTCCAACGATTTTCGTTGAGTTGAGCCGCTGAGCTTCGAGCGCATATAGGGTTCTAGTGGTACTTGTTGTTTTATGGTCACATGCGAATCTGTGAGTATAGTTTGCGAAATTAAGATGTGCTAGCATAAGAGACAACTCTATAGGTGATAAGTGAGATAGGTGAGTGTGACTCGTAGAGTCTTCTTTCTCTTTCGGGCTAGTTATTTTTCCCTGGTTTATTGGAACGAGGTTCCTTATCGCACGGTTATTGCTTATCGCATGGACTAGACGAAAAAATGTGTAAGATTTTTCACGAATTTCCGTCACAACCCTTTCTTTAGTGTATACGGTTACCCATGGATGACACGAATTGCTCTCAGACGCTAGTATTTCATTTAATTCATTTATTTCTGTTTGGTAATCAATAATAATATACTACGATTGGATCTTAATTCCAACCGAGTGTTCTACGACATTCAAGCATTTCGTTTATTTTAGTATATGGACATGTTATTTTTGAAACAATATTTTTGAAGTGAAAACTTTTTTAGCGCGGTACTCATATTTTTAGATGAGGTAAAACCTCTGGACTCGCGACACCGTTACCGAGACGCAGGGCTGCCGCGCTCGCCCCATTTGATTATAAACCTTAATTCACATGTTTACAAACTACTTTTGTAAGTCAATGATGTTACTTTTGTATGGAGAAGTTTACTGAGTTAAGTTTCTTTGATATATTATCTACATTCTGAATAAAAACATAAAAGAATATTAAATATATTTTAAAGTTTCAAATAACTAATAAAATACAAATCATAAATAAAATGCGATGGGGGTGACAGGGGGCCCAAATAACATCTTTCGGGCTCCAAGCCATCCTCACCTGCAAGCGGTGCACCCTGCTGACCAACGAACGAGGCTCTGACGAACTACCCGCTAACACGCACTGGACCAGCGTGGCGAGTTATGGTCCAAAACACCCCTTTTTATGATGGAAAGTACACTACAATTGCCCCAAGTGCTCGGTAATCCTAGCAGCGGTGCTAACGTTGACGGGCGTCAAATCGGCTGTGGGGTTAGGGGCCAGGTGAATCCCCGAGCGAGGACCCACCGTCAAACAACCAAGGCATCATTTCTAAAGGACTCCGATTTGCTTAAGGTTTTGACGTATAATGTGAGGACCCTCATGAGCGATGAACGTCTTATTGAGTTGGAAAACTCATTAAAAGACTTAAAATGGGATATTATCGGCTTGGCTGAAGTTAGAAGGTAAGGCGAACAAAGTATTGAAAGAAATGACGGTGTGTTTTTCCACATTGGAGAAACCCTTGGTCTTAACGGTTTAGGATTTCTTGTAGCTTCAAAGTGGAAAAACAACATTCTCGAATTCAGAGGATACTCAGAGCGAATTGCTGTTTTAAAATTTCAACTAACTCAGAACAAAACCCTAACTGTCATCCAAACCTACGCTCCAACAACCTCCCATAGTATCGAAGAAATAGAGAACTTCTACGACCTTCTCAATAAAGCTTGTGATGAGAATCGTAGCACATGGAATAGTAGTGTTCAAAGTTGCTACAAGGCAATAACATGCTTATGGCTATTTGCTTTCTTTTCGTAAGCATGTTATTTTACTAGCTTTTTTCTAACATGCTTTTTTTTACGGCAAAACAGCATAGAAATATTACAATCACTGTTTACACTGAAAAACCACAAAGCAAAATAAGTAGCTAGGTATACCTACCTATAACGTGAGCCGGCCGAGATCGCGAATTTACCCATGGTGAATAAAACACACAAAACAACAACACTATTTCTCAAGTCTCAATCAATCGTCCTTTATTACACAATTATAGTCAATACTGCGTGTCCAATCGCTGTTTACACCGAAAAACCACAATCAAAATAGGTAGGTAAGTAGGTATACCTACCTATTTTTTACGTGAGCTGCCCGAGATCACGAATTCGCCCGCGGAGCGATGACGCGCGCGACCGATCACAATCGTTAGCATGCGACGACTGACATCATGCTAACGCATGATGAGACTGACCGTGCTTTTTGCTTTTTGCTTTTATGAATGATGTGATGAATGAATGATGCTTTGCGTTTGCTTTTGCTTTGCGAGTTGCGATGGACAGACGATAGAGAGAGAGAGTGTTAGTTATGCTATTGCTATTAGATAAGCAAAAGCATAACATAAGCAAAAGCAAATAGCAACAACTGAGCGCCACGATATCATTTGCTATTTGCTATCTACGATAAGCACGGTGCTTTTTGTTGCTATATGATATATTAACCACCACTAACATGGAACATTGTCCTTGGCAATTTCAACGCCAAAATTGGACAAAGGCAAGAAATGAACAATGACAACGTCCGAGTACGTTGTCATATTTGTCCTTATGGTCTGGGTAACCGCAACGAGCGAGGCACTCAATTAAAATCTATTTTGCCTTTGGACAAAGTATGATTATCAGTAATAGCCTATTTTTCAAAACATCCCAAAGTCGATGGACCTGGGTTTCTCCAGGCGGAAATATAAAAAAAAAAATAGATTTTATATATTATAATGTTCAGATAAAAATATCGTTAAAGACATAAGCGTGATAAATAGTCTAAAATTTGGATCAGACAACAGACCAGTTCGCACAAAACTAAAATTTAATTTTAAAATCCACCGTATTAATGTATTTGTTACATTAATACGGTTTGTTAAGCGTAAAAAACTTTCAAAACCCTATTTAATAAATAATGCAGATAATTTTAACCTAGAACTTAATAATTACTTTTCACTTCTTAATCAAGATAAAACTGATGACGTAGAAAAACAATACAGTGACATCGTAACTGGTATACACAAAATTAGTAATAAATTTAAAGAAAAAATATATAAAAACACAAAATTTACAAATAAAACAATAGAGCTTATACAAAGTAGACTAGATACTGAAATAAATACAGAAGAATACAGAGTTATAGATAAACAAGTAAAACGTCGCATTAGAGTTGATTTAGGAAAATATAACTGTCATTTAATACAAATAGCACTCGAGAACAATTCGTCACTTCGTGTAGCTAAGCAAGGAATTTCGAAAGGGAAATGTTGGATAAATGGTTTAACGGATGATCAAGGAATAAAACATAATAACAGGACTAAATTATTAGAAATCTGCACAAAATTTTACAAAAACCTTTATACGGACAAATCTAAATACAGAACAACTATTTCAAAATATTCCTGCCCTGATAGCATTCCTTTCATTACCGGTCAGGAAGTTGATAAAGTGCTCAAAAGTATGAAATATAATAAAAGCCCTGGAGAGGATGGTATCACGTTAGAAGCACTAAAAATCGGTTCCCCTACTAGAAGAGCAGTAACCCTAAGTTACCAAACTTTTTAATAGCATACTGGCATACTTCCACTTAAAATGTGCCATTCTAACATAGTTCTTACTCAATAAAAAAGGAGAAAAAACCAACATTAACAATTATAGGCCGATCAGTTTAATTTCACACATATATAAATCATTTATAAAAGTAATTTATAATCTGATAGACGGTCAGCTTGACATGCACCAGCCCCCAGAACAAGCTGGCTTTCGACCTAGCTTTTCAACCTCTGACCACCTTCATAGTCTTAATCAATTAATTGAAAAACATCACGAGTTTAGTAAACCCCTGTATATAGCCTTTGTGTACTACTCAAAAGCCTTTGACAGTATCTCTCATAAAGCTATTTTTGAATCATTAAAGAACCAACAAAAAGAACAAACTTACATAGACCTACTAAAAATATCTATAATAACAGCACAGCCACAATTCAACTTGAGAGCTGCGGTCCCTCCTTCAGAATCAAAAAAGGTGTTAAACAGGGTGACCCTCTATCTCCGAAGCTTTTTACAAGCACCTTATAGGTAATATTTAAGAAGCTAGCGGCATCCTGGCTAACATACGGGATCAAAGTCGGAGATAAAAATCTGCGCTTCGCTGATGATATCGTTCTTTTTGCATCATCAGCGCAGGAGCTCCAGTCAATGCTACAAGACTTAAGCACAGCAAGTCTTGAGCAAGTCTTGAGGTGGGACTGGCCATGAATCGATCAAAGACTCAAATCATGTCAAATAGCACGGAACGTAATGTCACTGTCGATGGGCAAATAATACAGTACGTCGATGAGTACATCTACTTAGGCCAAGTAGTCTCCTATAAATGCAGGCAAGACAGAGAAATAAGTCGCCGCATTGAGAACGCATGGAAGAGCTACTGGGCCATGAAGCAGCATATGAAGGGAAACCTTCCAATATCACTAAAGCGAAAACTCATCGACACTTGCCCATACTGACATACGGTGCTCAGACATGGTCATTGACAGAGTCACAAAAATCAAACCTCAAGATTTGCCAGAGAGCTTTGGAGCGCAGTGTTTTGGGAATCAAAAGAACCGATAGGGTCCGAAATACCGAAATCCGATCGGAAACGGGCATAGCGGATGTAGGTACGAAGACTGCATGTTTGAAGTGGTACTGGGCAGGTCATGTGACTCGAATGCATTCAGAACGTTAGGCAAAGCTTGTCACTCAGTGGGTGCCCGATAGTCGGAGACGACGCGGCAGACCCAGGAAAAGATGGCGAGACGATCTAGATGCATTCGAGCCAAATTGGCAAACTGTGGCCTTGGAGCGCAAAGAGTGGAAGGGGAGACCTTTGCCCTGCAGTGGGACACTATAGGTAAAAATGCAATTCATAACCCAATAACCCAATAACCCTAGTACCCATCTAAAAAATGTCTAACGCGCCAAAATAAGATTTCACTTCTGTCGGCACTCCCGGAGTGCAACCCGTATTTTTTTTTTAATTTACAACCTTCACTCCTTTATTATTTTCGAAACATGGAGACTTATTTGAAAGTCTGCTTGAAATCGACCACCATCTGTTAGTGACCTTGACCTGAGAACTTCGTCACTACAGGTTAGCCACTAGTACGAATCAATTTTATAAAGCTATACCTCATAAAGAACCTCTTAGCTCACTCCTCTCAGTTACCAGTAATTCCATGTCTTTGTAGCTTAGTGGCATGCTTTATTGTTATAAACTGTTGTTCAAATCTTTGTTTTATAACTTTAGCGATAATGTTTAGTTTCGATGTGATGCAGTATGTGTATATACTGCATCACATCGAAACTAAATGTCCAGGTGGTATAATGTGGCCCCCAGGCCCCAGATTACAGATTAACGTAACTCGCGACTAGCTTTAGACAAACACAATTTTTTTATGCTTATATTTGTATGATGTATGACAAATGTTTGTCTGATCTGTAAGTATTTGTCTCAGGTCTGGTTGTATAATATGTATGTATTTACAAAGTATATAAAGTAGTATATCAGTCATGTGGCATCCATCTGCTTACTATGAGGCCAGATGATGCTGTTTGAAGTGTCCAGGATTATGTATTTGTTTTATATTTTTTATCTTTTAATAAGTGTATTCGTCTCTAAATGGGCGATTCGCGAGTAATACGTAGCGCAGGTGGCTTCTATAATATGAGCTTTTTTTTTCGACATGAGACTGGATTGACTGATTTTGCTGTCGTTACTGTTTCTTTTAGGTAGTAATTAGCAAATTATTTCATTAAACAATCTGAGTTTACTTATCAAATGGTAAAGCACATCAAAAGTATCAATTACCTGTATAAAAACAAACGATAACCACTTGATTACCTACAATGCATATTTGACTTGTTTGACCTACTAAAATACCTTAGCCTTTCGCTAAAACTTTCTCCAAACACCCACTTACCCTCGAATCTTAGAGACCTATAGGTTCTGTAGGACCCATAGGTCGCCGGCCTAAGTTGATCATGCACCTGCTACTTGGCTTGTGATTCTTAACTTAAGTAAAAGCGGAAGTTTCTTACGTCAATAGGTACTTAAAAAAACTTTAGGCAACGGTACTGATTAGTTCAGTACCGTTGCCTAAAGTTTGTTTAGACTTTAGGCAACGGTGTGTTCAGACTTGCCCAAACAAAGTAATTTTTAAAAGGAGGTACATAGGTCCAAACGATAGTATGCATAAAGTAAGAACAGTTATGTAAACTTATGATGGGCTCTGAATTAAAATGAGGGTTTAATAAAATAAAAATGCCCGCTATTATTTATCTTTTTATATATAAATCTTATATGCGTGTGTTTGTAATTAAACTCCTCCTGACTGGACGGCTGGACCGATTTGATGATTTTTTTTGTGTGTGTTTAAGTGGATTTGAGAATGGTTTAATTTACAATTAGACATTTTATTAAACGCCCGGACGACGTCGCCTAAAGGATAGCTAGTATATCTAAAAACCAAAAAATGTGATGATCATTTTACCACGAAGAACGCTATGAGTGCTGTTTTTACAAAGTAACTAGCAGTTAGAAATAATACTCACTGATTCCATAAACGTGCACTATCTAACCAAATAAAGATCCATTAAATGCAAATATTGCGGTTGGCAAGTTTGCCTGCCCGCGGCGTACAACACAGGTATCGTTTGACTCAAACGGTTCGAGTCGTTTTGAGTTCAGTGATTTCTGCTGAAAGCAATGTACACAAGACCTGCATTTGAGCATTCTGGCCAACTTTAGATTGCCTTTACAATGAAGTCAAGAGCACTTGGAAACTTCATAGAAAACAACATGTATTTATTAAAGGAAAAAAATACTTTGCAATTTTACCAAATTAAAACTTCCTCACTCATCATACATACACATGTGCAGTTCATATAAATTAAAAAAAACATGTCAATTCACACGTGGTAGAAGTGAAACCTTCAAAAATTTTGGCTTCAAGATAATGAGACGAATAAGAATATAAATATAAATATAAGAATGTGTCTTTTTAAAGAGACACATAAATTCATAAGATTTAACGTAGGAGAAAATGAGATAGGATGCATTATACAGTGTTTCTTAAGCGACAGTAAACTGTCGCTTTTTCGTTTCATCGACTTTTTAATCACAACGATGCTAAAGAAGTTTTCACTTTAATAAAAATAAATTAATATTGGACAATGCACACAACACCATCTAGCCCTAAACTAAGCATAGCTTGTATTATGGTGACCAAATGACTGATAGAAGACATTTATTTTCAAATAATATCCTTTTCACAACAGGACAAGCAGACGTACAGCTCAGTACCATCCATAACTTGTCAGTCTACCACCCTTACGGACAAAGCGCTTTGCTTCAACATTTATAATGCGTATAGCCAAGTACTGGAAAAGTTTTATCGTAGACTCATTTATTCATTCAAATAAATAAGTTTAATATCGTTCAAATAATGTAACAAAATAAATAAATGAGTAACGCTCTTAGAGCTATGAATATGATATGTTTGAATATGTTATCTACACTTACTCGTTTGTTCATTCAAATTAATTTAATTTATCTGAACGCACTTTTTTAACTGATTACAATTTAACTGATATCTGTGTATCATTGAAAATGGCATTAAGATACTATAGGGTCTTCCAATAGGCACGTCCGAACTTTGACAGTTGGTAGCGGCCATCTTGTTGAAGCTACATCTGCCAAATTGGTTGTAATTTATTCATTCTGTTTTGCCAAATCATCATGGATAGCTATAGCATTCAACAACACGTGCAAATGATAAAATTGTTTTATCAAAATGAGTGTTCTGTTCGGGCAACGCACCGCGCGCTTCGCCCATTTTACGGTCGCCATAATCGTCCTACCGAGAGGACTATTCGTCGTGTGGTGGATAAATTTGAGTCCACTGGTTCGGTAAATGATCGACCAACACCCGTACGTCAACGAAACGCAAGGTCTGCCGAAATCATCGCCGCTGTCCGTGAGAGTGTGCAGGAGAATCCGAGGCAGTCGATTTCGCGTCGCTCACAAGAACTCGGCCTTTCACAGACCACAACTTGGCGAATTTTGCGTCGTGACTTGGGCCTGCACCCGTATAAAATTCAACTTACCCAGAAATTTAAGGTAAACGACCATAGACAACGACGTGTGTTCGCTGAATGGGCACTGGAGCAGTTAGCAACTGACCGTAATTTTCACAGAAATATTATCTTCAGCGATGAGGCCCATTTCTGGATGAATGGGTACGTAAACAAACAAAATTGTCGAATTTGGGACAATACCAATCCACATGAGATCCAAGAGCGTCCAATGCATCCCGAAAAAGTTACAGTTTGGTGTGGGTTTTGGGCTGGCGGCTTCATCGGGCCATATTTCTTTGAGAACAACATTGGCCAGGCTATCACTGTCAACGGCGAGCGCTATAGGTCGATGATTACCAACTTTTTTTGGCATGAACTGGATCATCTGAACACCAACGACATGTGGTTTCAACGAGACGGCGCTACGTGCCACACAGCTCATGCCACATTGAATATTCTGCATCAGAGATTTGAGGGCATGGTCATCTCACGTGGAGCTGATGTGAACTGGCCACCGAGATCTTGTGACTTAACCCCGCTAGACTTTTTCTTGTGGGGTTTTCTTAAATCGCAGGTCTATGTGAATAAACCACAAATCACAGCGGCTCTCAAAGCCAACATAACCTATGCCATAAGTCAAATTCAGCCTGATTTATGCGCAAAAGTCATGGAAAATTGGATATCTCGCATGCGCTCCACCCAGAGAAGCCGTGGCGGACATTTGAATGATGTCATATTCCACACATAATGGCATCACTACATCTTTCAAATAAATAAATAATTTCGATAATATATCACTCACACTTTGTTTTATTTAAATTTAAAGATAGGACACGCTTAATGAAAGACCCTTTACTAATTAATTAATATTACTATTTGTTAAAACGATAATATTTTTTTTATAAATGACAAAATAAAAAAGGAAACGTGTGCATCTCGGGCCGCTTACACAATCTAACTAGCGCTGTGGGTTAGAGTGAGAGAGGAGGAGCCTGCTTACCGCTGCCGAATGCGTGAGAAAAAGCGAAGCCAGCCAGAATGGCCCAGTAACGCATTATGTAATGAAGCGGTTTACCCTCCCATAAGAAGTTATCACTTCAAAACACCTGGCGGTTTAGGTTTACTCCAGCCAGGCGTACTATGCACTTTAAGTTCTAAATTAGGCGTGCCTTGCCATACATAACTTGTTGGGCAATTGCGTAGAGCAGTACCGCGCGAGATAGAGATATGCGATGGAAAGAGAGGCACGATATAGGTAAATGTAATGTTAGACAGTAAACGTTTGAGTGAGCAAAATTGCACTTTATTGCGTCGTAGCTAAAGTCACTATAAAATTGCAGCTTTCTGTACTTGTACTAATAAATATTATGTGCCATCAGCATTTAGATGTAAATGCTAGTAAGTCACCCATTCAATTAGTGACCGCACTGAATAGTCCCGAGATGGTATCATAAGGTAACTCAAAACTTAGTTGAACAAAGAACGAACAAGAAAACGATTTTTATCATTTTTCCTAAAATTTCTTTGAAATCATAATAACACAGCTCGAAAAGGAAACGGTCCATTAAAAATGAGAAATTCTACGTACCCAGTAACGTTAACATTATTTTTTGCAGCTATCGAACCTCTAGCGAGTTCGTCGTAAATGACAATGTGTCAGACTTTCCGTAAGTAATTGAATCTGACCTCATCTGGTTTGAATTAAAACTTTTGATTCTTCGTTTGTCATTTCATGAAGTAACATAGCTCTGCTAATTTAAAATATTCAAATATTACTCGTTTTATCGCATGTTTTATTCAGTAATCTTAGCGGAATTTTAATGAATAAATTGTGACTATATGGGACAAGTATGGACAATTGAATTATATGTGTAATATGGTGCAATGTTATTTGTTATATAATACTAATATTATAAAGAGGAAAGATTTGTATTTTTGTATGTAACGAATAAACTTCAAAACTACTGGACCGATTTAAAAAAATCTTTTACCGTTGGAAAGCTGCACTATCCCCGGGTGACATAGACTACTTTGTATCCCGGGAAAATTGGTTTGTTTCGGGAAAAATCTTCAACACGGACGAAGCTGCGCGCGTACAGCTAGTATAATATAAAGCGACCGTACATTAAGTAAGTACATTACCTACTTTAATTTAACTTAATAAATAGAAACACACACTAAATTTGAAATTCTAATATGAAATTCAAGAGAAACTAGTGCAAAATAATACGAATAAGCAAATAACAATTGGTTACAAGTTTTAGGTACAAAACTTCAGAATTTAATGTTTAAACGTTACCCTGCCACAATGGAAACTGCAGATTTAAATTTCTTGTCAAAAAACATAATACATGATACTTTATAACATCTAGACACAAAACAAATATCCATATTCATCACACAAATATTTGTTTAATGGACTTCGAATCAATCTACAGCGCACAAGGCAAAGCTACTAATAATGAGCTATGAGGCCAGTCGGTGATATACAACTGTTAGCAAGCGACCCGCTCCGGCTTCTCACGTGTACAATTTAGAGTTATTGTGAAATATAGTTAAAGTCGTTTTACAGATTTGAATTTACTGTTGTCAAATGGTTTCGATTCGGTTCGTTAGCTGGACTAACTATTGTAAAAGACGAAAGTTTTTAAGGCGACTCCTTTATCGAATGATCTTGTTGTGTATTCATAGCGCTCAAATCGCAATTTATCAGAAAACATGCAAATGAGGATATCTGAAAAAGCGTAACGGGCAATGTTTAATTAGCTTATTTTCTTCCCATTAGTGTAAGCTGGATGTTAAAATGACATCAACCTTAGAAGACGATGAATATTATTTTTTAGACATATTTAATAATCTAATTATAACACGATTACACATTTTGATAAACACGGGCTTTACTCACGTATTATTTTGTCGATGGATGGACTGACGGTCACGGTTCACGTTCACAGTGCGAACCTTGAACTCGAGCGGCAACGAGCGGACCGCGGATCAAACTCACCCCGGTGAAGATTCTCTAGATGAATCGAAACTGTGTCTGTGCCTCCATCGACAAAATAATACGTGATTAAAGCCCGTGTTTATCAAAATGTATAGTACAACTCACGAAAGTTATGAAAGTGAAATAACACGATTACGGCCATGTTTGTACGGTCCTTGAAGTAATCCCTGTGTTATTTGTATAATAATAAAACCAAACAATCACTTGTTTAGTTGTCGATAGGTATAAATGAATAATCGATAACAGAAAACTACATGAATAGGTGTGGCATAGGTATTACTTTATTCTGTTGTAATTATATACTATATATATCATTATTTATAGACAGATTTCACCACGATGATGATGATGATGATAATCAGTAAAAAAGTGCTACCTATACCAACCATTTACTTAACTTTGTACATATCCTACACCCACGGAGTGAAATGATAGAACAAATAATTTGCGGAATTTGCGTGGCGATTATTAAACTTTTGATAGAATCAATGTCTATCAGTTTCAATCGAAATTATTGCTAATCAGCAATAGCCAATATTTTTTATCGCAGCATAATTTTAATCATTATGATTATAACTGGAACCAGTTTTTACAGAAGTGAGTTTGGTTTCTATGTCAGACCAAATATATATAAAGACGGAGTGCTGCGAACAACCAAAGTAAAATACTAACTCATACATCTCATTTGAAATAACATATTAGTTTTATATACAATAACCATATTTGTGTTGCTAAGGAGGGCAGAAACAAATATCGTGACAGTGCCTTGTCGGTATATTTATGAAAAACTAAAAAATGCTTACAAACATGATTATTTGTAAAAAAAAATACCGGAAATTATAATATTAGTACTAGACATAAAGATAAACTCTAGCCGTTCCCATAGTTAGACTATCTATAGATGGTAAATATTTAAAAGGGCAATGTGTACGCTTGTTTAAAAAGGTCCCAACCGATGTGCTAGATTTGTCGATTAGTAAATTTAAAAACATCTTTATTTTATACAAATCGTAATATTTAGGTTATTTTCAAAACGAAACGTCATCAAACTCACTTGACCTAAAGTGCAAGGGTTTGTACGATGTTTACTGGAGAACGACGTGACATGTACTATCAAGAAGCATGATTTGGTGTATGCGTGGGTGCGTGTATTTACACAAAGGAGCACGGTTTTTAAGCTTTACTTTGGTTGATCGCGGCGCTTCAGTTTTGTAATTATTTGGGCTGAGGTTTCTATTCATACAACAGTACGTTCAATCAACATCAACCTTCCGTAAAGCCAATTCATCAATAGTAACAGAAAGCTATTAATTTGATAATCGCCCGGCACGTCTCACTCCGTGTTGTGCATCATCTGTAACTAGTAATGTTTCTTCTGTATCGCACAAACCGCGTTACGCGTATCGCGTTAAGCGATGCGCCATAAAGTCGTTCAGGTGATTTATTCATTTCACTATTATCGATGTTTCAAAAATGTAGGTATCGATATTTTCCCACCCTAGCATCGACAATCGCCTACATTTAATCGTACGTGGATTGCGTTTTGCGTTAATTGGCTCTAAAGGAGCTTTGGGCGTTCGATAATGTAGCTCAATAAATTATGCATTAGGTATACATACCCTGTGCCTACACGGTATAACGTGTACCACTGTTTATAAGGTTAGGGTCATAAGGTTTAAAAAGATTTTACTGAATATAATATACCTGCATAGCCACCTACGTTTATATACATATGTGTTCCAGAAGGTGTAAATTTTCGTTATTTCACAGAAATACTGTGTTTGTACGTAAAGCCGGCGATAATAACCTTTGAATCCAATCATTAGATCAATAGTTCAATACATTTTTTTTTTCTTAGTAGTCGACTACATAATATCACCTTAAAAAGCAATTTACATTTGCGTACTTTAGTATTATCCACAACATAATAGCAGATACATAAGCACTGTTTACTGTTCGAACATGAATATCAACACACACAATAATGTCTAACACAGTCAATATTAATTGTTGACATTAATTAATTGTTAAATGTATTAATTCTTGATATTAAGACAATAACAGAATCAATTTTGGGTTATTTCGTGTAATCAAACATTAATCTTTGTGTAGACTCTAAACATGTATTAATTTGAGATGTTTCTGCCCGCGCGGCTTGGTTCACCTGACACTAATTAAACGTCTGATAACTATGCTTTAAGGGCACGTGTTTTACAAACACAACAGGTAATATTGATAGTATTTATTGCTTTATCGATATTTCATCTAATAAATAAAGGCGAGTCTTAAAATTTACTTGAGTACCTATATAAAAGAACGAATCGAAAATTACGAAAGGCCGCCTTTCGTAATTTTCGATTCTTGTATTCGATTCGAATGACCTTATCCTTACTAATATTATAAATTTGAAAGTAACTCTGTCTGTCTGTCTGTCTGTCACGTTTTCACGCCTAAACCACTGAACAGATTTTGATGAATTTTGGTATAGAGATAGATGGGACCTTGGAGAAGGACATAGGTAACGTTTTATGTAGGTACCACGCGTGCGAAGTCACGGGCAGCAAGTTATTATACTAGCTGAGAATAAAAGCTTTTAGCAATAATAGGACAGCAACAACAAACAAAAAACACTCACATAAATCATTGATTGAGCTTTAATAATGTAATATTAAAGCTCAAGTAATGCAGACTGTACAGACTTGTGCAGCATTAATCTGTCTAAGCCAGGCTTAATTAAGAACCGCAGATTGTTTTCCAGCACGTTCGGCCGGCGCTAATTAGACCAGTTCACTGATTACCGGTATTGTTGTGTCAATATAAGGGCCACTGGGCCAGTGATACCTACCTACTAGCCTGTCCCATGTCAACTGTTGCTAACTGGGAAATAAAATGCAAATATTTTATTTCCCATTATTAGTGAAAGTGATCTCGCAAATTATAGACCGATATCGATATTACCTGCTTTAAGTAAAATCTTTGAAAAAATAATTCTTAATCAGTTATTTTACCACTTTAACGTTAACGGCCTGCTACATAGTAATCAATACGGATTTACTAGAGGTCGATCTACAGCTGATGCAGGTATAGCGCTCTTAAAGCATATATTTGAGGCTTGGGAGAAGTCAAAGGATGCAGTTGGGGTATTCTGCGATTTATCTAAGGCCTTTGACTGTGTGAGTCATGCAACCCTAATCACAAAGTTAAAATATTATGGCATTAAAAACCGGGCGATTGACCTCATACAGTCTTATCTATCCAATAGAGTCCAGAAAGTAGACGTGGGTGGTGAGAGGTCTTTGGGTCTTCTTTGGTCTTTATTGATATAGGGGTACCTCAGGGATCGATACTAGGCCCTTTTTTATTCCTAGTATACGTTAACGATTTACCTTTTTTTGTAAAAAATATTTGTGATATAGTTTTATTTGCAGACGATACTTTCGTCGAAGTTGATAGAGGTAAAACCAGTATTTGCGATAACGTAAATGAATCCTTATCGTTAGTTCTTAACTGGTTCACTGTAAATAATATTTTGCTTAATTTCAAAAAAACTAAATGTATCAAATTCACTTTGCCAAATGTTATTCATAGCCCGTCCAACATTGAAATAAATGGAGAGGCAATGAATCTTGTAAATTCCACGATCTTCTTAGGTCTTAATATTGATGCAAAACTACAGTGGGGACTACAAATTGATCCGCTGCATATGCAGTTCGTGCGATACGGTGGCTTACTGATGAAGCTACAGCTAGACTAGTTTATTTCAGTTACTTCCATAGTGTTATGTCATACGGCATCATTCTATGGGGGAAAGCAGCTGATATTGGTAAAATATTTGTAAAAAAAATACGTGGGCAATACGTGCCATTTATAAAATGAAACCATGAGAATCTTTGAGAGAAATATTCAAAGAAATTAATATTCTCACAATAGCTTCACAATATATATGTATATGAAAATTTGTTATATACACATAAAAATAGAGATGGGATTCAGCAAAATAGTGACCTTCATAAAATCAACACTAGGAATAAACATAAATTATACATCCCTAGGTTTCGACTAGAAAAAGTTAATAAGTCATTTATGGGGAACACGGAGCGCTTCTATAATAAGCTTCCTGAAAATGCTACTAAACTACCTATTAAGATATTAAAAGCATACATTAAAGGTAGTCTTTTGAAGAAAGCTTATTATAATATAGATGACTATATTATTGATAAGAATGCATGGCCTCATGTCGCTCTGCCGTCAGACAGTTAACTGACACACTCGAAATGTATAAACTCTCTTGTATTAGTATTTCGTAGTTAAGGTAGTTATAAGATGGATCATATAAAAAAGCGCTAGGACCAAGACGAGTTTCTTGCCAATTCTTCTCGAGCTTGGGTTAGGATGAATTGGCACCTAAATTCACCTAGTATGTAAGACGTTTCAAAGTGATCCTTGTGATTGTATTGAATAAATCATCTTTTGACTTGACTTTGACTTTGAATACTACTTGTATTGTTATTGAACTTAATCATACGAGTATTCGGATAGGATCCACATCCATATCAATCCTATAAATTCAAAAGTGTCTCTGTCTTTTATGTATTTTGTCCTTACTTATTTCCTTTTACCAAATCTTGATCAGATTTGGTAGAGAATTAAATTGTATCTTGGAAATAGACAATGGCTATTTTTATAATAAGTACCACATGGCCGAAGACATAGGCTGAAGGTATTATATATTATACCATCCTCTCATTCGCACATTATTGCGCACAGAGTTGTGCCAGTGAAAGGAATCGTCTTATTACGCCATGGTTCGTTTTATTATTATTGGAACGGATTATAAAATAAATCATGATTTTACTGCATGGCCTATTCTCGAGTCGACGAGGTTCCACGATTTAAAGTCATCGAAACGCAGCATCTGAACCAAATGGCTGATAGAATGAAATCTTGTCGTAAACACACTAACTACATGTACATGTATACTTATGTAAATACTTATTTATGTCAATACGTATGTACTTACACCTTTCCTTCTTTCTCTTATGGTGTGCGTCATATAACTATACCTTTCTATTTATTACCTTTTAAGTTTGAACAAGCTAGTTTCAGTATGTTTTCCGCCTTAGAGCGTCATAGCGCTCAAAATAAATGCACACTGATTTTGAATTGAAAAATTTATTGAAACGTTGCGTGTAAGGAACGCTACTGATTATCGTATACACCGTGTTAGAGTAAACTAACGGGTATTAGTTATGAGTAGAAGTTTGTCTGAGCATGTATTAGCGATGCAGGTGTTGATGAAAGCAGTCGTTGGCAACCCTAAGTAGCAGTTCTAATTAGTTTTACGTTCGTAGTTAAGTATAACTTTTACCGTACAAGTATTAGCGCTCGTAGTGCTATGCTTAGCCAGCCTTATAGAGTGGTCACTATGTAAACGAGATAGGTGATCGCACGTGGCGATTACGTCATAGCGCGTCCATGCTTCAAAATACTCCTAGACCCCTTAAAGACCTAGGTACTGATTTAAACTCTGGAAGTATGAACATAAAAGGCAAACACAATTCACTTAATTTATTCATAGCACATTCTAACTTCAAATACAAAGGTTGGAGCTCAAAGAAGAATAACCTATAGATAACGTTAAGGTATGAACTGATACCAAATGTATGAACAGAGTGTATGGGATGGACTTGGGTTTGCTGATGTAGAAACAAAGTTTTAAGGTCAAAAACTATAATAGCAGAAGTCATTTGGGTTATTTGCCCTGTGCCCGATTGAAAACGGAACATTTTATATTATGACTAAGGATATGTCCATGTTCAAGCTTTCTATAGCCACATATCTGTCCGCCGTGTAGCCCCATATAGAGAAATATAACGAACTCTGTGGTGCATCTTGAGCTGACTGGTTTTTATTACTCTTAGAATACCAAACGTGATACTGCATCATATGATATCAGTAGATACGAACCGGAATAATAGAGCGCTATGAAATCTTTTTTAATGTTCTTGTGTTGTTCTGTTAGGAAGACAAAGGCATTTTTAGTGCAAATAATCTTACTCCACCTTGTATTCAGGTAAATCGACTAGTACTTCTTATAAATCTTTTAATCAACGATTGCAATTAAGCTAAAAGTAGTTTTAGTTAAGAAATAGTAAAAGTAGAGCACGATACAAATAATTGCCATTTCAAGTCCGACTCCAATAAGTGCCATTTCTGCAGCGGCTATTTGTAAAAGAAGTAGCTTTCAGATGAAATTTATATAAATGTATGTACTCACTAAAAATAATAACAATTTATTTTATTACCTGAGTAACAATTTTATTGCTTGGGTATGTTATGTTACATACTTTAGAAGCGCTTGTACAAAACATCAAACAAATCTGCACAATAACCTGCATAATATACCTAATATGTATGTTAGTACCTACCTACATAGGTATTACATAATATACTACATAATACTAACCTACTTATGATATCAACCCACCTACCATGATTATATTGCGCATTTTACCATAAATCTGCTTCAGACTGTTAACGATAGCAATTGACGTTTTATGAAAGCTAATCGAATCCCCAATAACCCGGACGAAATTGATCATTAGTCTCCATCAAAAATGTAGCGTCACTGTAATAAGTACATCAAAGTAAAGGCGTTTACATCACACCATAAAGTATACGCGAGTTAGTACATCACACCACAGTGTAGGTAGCACCTAGTACTGCGTGTCTTGTGATATCATTGTTTCCATGCCCCAAGGAGTAGTTCCTTGGGGCATGGAAACAATGGTTGGCCGTAAACGCCGCTGTTGTCGATGGAATCGAAATGGGGTGTGCGACGTAAATATCCTTAAGAGATGATTTTAAAGCCAGTCATGCAACGAGCTAGAGTCCAGGCGATGCACAGTAACTGTATCCACTTGTGTCGACGAGTTTGAGTTGGTCCAGGATGATTTGAGTTGGTCCAGGGATTGTACCACGACCATTACTGTTTCTGCTGCCAAGCAGTAGCATTATTTAGCATAGATGCATTGGATTCCGGTGTAATTACAGGCACATATAATAAGATTGAGTTTCTTTATAAGGTTAAACAGTTTTATCGCCGAAATTTGCACCCCAATAATAGGGGTTTAAATATGAAATTGCCACTATAATGTAGTGACGCTTTGAATTTAATGAAGTCTGTATGGTATATAATTTCCGAGAGAGTCTTTTTTCACACATTACCTTTATAAAATAAAATATATACCTAAATAAAATAACATTTGATTGATTAGCTTATACTCAGCTTTAAAGGTAAAGGTGGATACATAAAAAGTATGTAATTTTTAAAAACGGGTTCTGACGTGGAACTAACGCAGCAGATTCAGCGTGGAACTAACGCAACATCTATGCTGTATTTGGAGAGAACACGGCTAATGTACTCACTATGCGGTTTTGGTTTTATCACGTAGTGGACACTTCGACTTGAAGAATGAACCGCGAGGAAGGCCAGCCACTAAGGTAAATAACGATGAACTGATTGTAGAAGTCGACTCATACTGAACTATTATGGATTTATTTTTGAACTATTATTAAATAGCAGCATGGTTTGACGTTAGCTTACCCACAATATTGACCCACATGCATAAAAAAGATGATATAAAAATTAATGTGCTTCATGATTTTATTGAATAACAGAGAGAAGTGCGCGTTGAAGTTTACCTTACCTTGTTAAATCGGTACGGATATAAATTTTATTGGAATTGTATTATATCATTTTGAATTACAATAACATTATCTTAACAGTAGGGACACCAATGACGACTATGGAATCACATAGTACATGTATACTATGTAGAAGCATCTGTGTACTTTGCTAAACTAGAAAAAAAATACCATTTCATTAGATTCACATAGGTTTTTCGCATAGGTTAAGAGATTTTGGACCGAATTGTAACGTGCGACGTAAAGTAAATGTTTTTGAATAACCATAAGTGGAGAACCCAATGGCTGGCTCCAGGTCGAATGCCGCAACAATATTCTAAAGCGAAGCTTACCTATAGAATGGTCTCTGTAACTGTAAACAGTTGACCACTAAAGTGGTCAACTTTTAAGATGCGGTCAAGCAATAACGGAAGACATGTACTGGCAGAATGGGGAACAGTGATGACAAAGTTCGCAGAGAAAAGCCGCGACTCGTCAACCTGTCAATATTATTGTTCCGACGATAACGCAATACCTCGAGTAACCTATTTAACACTACTGGATCTGCAGTTAAAAACCATTGAGTCTAGAGTGCTATCGCAAAAGTTTAAATGATCTTCCTATGAGATTGCAGAAATGTATAGATAATGATAATGTATATACATAACACTTTGATTAAATAAATCCTTACTATCCTTACTTCTTTACTAATATTATAAATGCGAAAGTAACTCTGTCTGTCTGTCTGTCTGTCTGTCTGTATCGTTTTCACGCCGAAACTACTAAAGCGATTTAAATGAAATATGGTACACAGATAGTCTAAAGCCTGAGAAAGGACATAGGCTACTTTTTAATTGAAAAAAAAGTGTTGTAAAGGGTTGAAAAGGGGGATTAAAGGTTGTATGAAAGTATTGTCATTTTCAGAACTTGAAGCATAAAATGTATGGCTCTTGATACCTACTAATATTATAAATGTGAAAGTAATTCTTTCTGTCTGACTGCTACGTTTTCACGTCTAAACCGCTGAACCGATTTTGATGAATTTTCGTATATAGATAGATGGAACCTTTGAGAAGGACATAGGCTATTTTTCATGTGGGTAGCATGCGTGCGAAGACAGCAGCTGCTGCCCGCTGCTGAACAATTCGAACATTTGTTATTCTAATAACAAATGTTCGAATTGTTCAGTACAAAACGGCAATTTCATACTTTAACCCCTTATATACCTAATATACTGTACCTCAAGGTAGGTACAATCAGCCAAGGCGCGGACAAAACCAGTTAGGTAATTAACACTAAATGGCAACCAGGTAACCTGTAAAATATTGAGAATATGCTTCTTACTCGTACATAAAAAAGTAAGTACATGTTATACTTGCTGTAAAAATATTATTAAAAAAAATATGAACATGATTCACTAATGGCCTTTTACTTGGCATGTAGTCATTGAAATCTGTCAATTTGATGATCATTGAATCGTGATCAAACTAAACTCAAATGCAGAGGTGTAAAGGAGATAATTACCTACCTACAACAACTACTTATTTTTTTTTATAACTATGAGCTACTACTTATAAGGCTGACAGAACCGCAAACCTACAATTCTATTTACACGTTAACGTCAATGGGTCAGCCGGTTTTAAAGGCGTTCGTGTGTGAAGTTTGGTAAAAATAAGATATCAGTGTTTCATTGACGCATATAAAATTTTCGAATAACCTGCAACCGTTTCCGCCCCCTACCAAGAGGAAAGGCAGATCAGGCTCTCAATGGAAATTAAATCGTGTCTCACAATCAATTACTCCTCTCAAGTGGACGGAAAAATTTTGCCACTTTCCGGAATTATATTGTAATTTTCTTCTTTACGTGAACGATAGCTGGTACACTCCATGAGCACCACAGACCACAGAGCAACAAGCATGAGACTTCACTCTGGTCGTATCGTATTGTTGTCAATTAACAACATGAGAACCACTATTGTGTTCTATTTAAAATAAGCCTATACAAGTTTACTAAACATCCAACTTAACATAAAAGGTTGGGGAAACATTTTCTTCGCATTTTTAAGAAAATCCAAAAGATTTTTTAATATAGTTTATTTACATTTAACTAAAGTATGTAGGTACCATTTTGTTCGATAACTTTTTGCCATCTTGTAGGTAGGGACATGACATGATCCCATTGCTATATAAATTTTGGGACTTCTGATCAAAATACCGCGACAAGTGGTTTTGGCAGTTCTATCGTGATGTTAACCTGACACTGCATTAAGAATTCTGAAGAGACCGAAACAGATGGAAATCTGAAGGTGCAAGGTCAGGACTATACGGCGGATGCATTAACACCTCCCAGCCAAACTCTCTTAATTTTTGCTGAGTGGCTAAAGATGTGTGAGGTCTAGCGTTATCATGAAATGATGAAAAACCACACCCCTTCTGTTGATTAATTCCGGCCGCTTTCTCTCAACTTCTTGCTTTAATCTTATCAGTTGCTCGCAGTAGAGTTCAGAATCGATGGTCCTGCCTGGTGGTAACAGCTCATAATGAATAATGCCCTTCCAATCCCACCACACACACAGCATCACCTTGTTGCGAGTAAACCCGGGTTTCGCCACAGTCTGTGAAGCCTGACCGGCCTTTGACCACGACCTTTTTCGCACGTTCTTGTCGTACGTGACCAATTTTCATCACCAGTTATCAGCTTTTTCAAAAATAGTTCGGTTTCATTACGTCGTAATAAAGAATCACAAATGAGTACACGGTTCATTAGGTTTCTTTCAGTGAGCTCGTGAGGTACCCAAATATCGCGCTTTTTTGTGTACCCAGTTTTTTTCAAATGCGCCAAAACTGTTTCGTGGTCAATTCCCAGTTCTTCAGCTACGTCGTAACTACTGATATGCCGATCTTGCTCCACTTTTTCAAAAATGGCATCCATTTTATCCGTAATAAGGCGCGAAACCAGAAGCGACGTGCATCTTTGACATCAAAATTTCCGGATTGAAAACGCTCTAGTTTGAACAGGTTAATAGAGGGACTAATGCATTGCATTTTTTCTTTGCTTTAGGGTATTAGGTATACTTACTTAAACAGTATACTTTGTATATGCCTACCTACATAAGTGTTTTCTTAGGTTACACGCTCGCATCGTACTCACGGCCGTGGTGTTGCGGCCGGCCAGCTATCAACACTATCTACGTATACCATTTGTACAGAGGCATTCCGAAGCGTGCGAGACGTGCTACGAGTATTGTTACACTGACCGGTAGAGCTACGAGTGTCGTAGCACTATCGTAGACCAGTGCTACGAGATACAGGAACACTGAAAACTTAGATGGGATGTGGTTGCAGTTGCTGCGGTTTTTTGAAGCGTTTGGGTGGTTCGCGTTACGACAAACGAAGCAACAGCGTAGGCATTAAGCTACAAAAAAAGTAAGCTGGCATAAGTAAAGACAATTTGAAAATTTGTAACTTTTTAGGAAAAAATATTGAAAGATTTGTTCAAATTACGGTCCGAAACTTTACAGTACTCTTCATTTGATTATAAAAAGTGTCAAAAGTTATGTCCAAAATAAATAGGAAACAACTGCTAGACACCTTTGCGTTTCAATTCCAATTCATGTAAAATTAAGAATTATACATGAATTTAGTATGGAACTTTCATGATTTTTTTTTAATTTACAAATAAATCTTTGACTTATAATCTTGTGAAGCCGTGATAATTATTTGTCTAATTTCATAATATAAGCTATTATTTAGAAACATTTACAATTTTAATCAATGGTTTAGTCAGTAGAGACACTGAAAACTTTTAAAAATTGCCCCTTAATAGTCTTATCAAACGAGTATCAAGAATAAGCTCAAAACTTATTTATATCTTTAAAATAACTATCCAAACGAAATGCTACAAAAAGATTAAATAAAAAAAAATAGCACTCTTTACCATGCAAAGGAGGTAAAATCATTGTTCCAAAATGTTTATTATTATTTACTATATTTGTCCCCTACACTAATACCAATTATTAATTATTAGTATTAGTTATTAATTAACTTTGCAAAATTTATAAAACTAATAGTCTGCAAACAAGAGTTTTGATTAGAGGCGGACAGACAGACAGACAACCGGAGATAGCGAAACTATAAAGGTTCCTTGTGAACTTCCGAACACTGAAACGAAACATAAAGTGCCCATCGACGTTACGCATAGGACAATTAAGTGTAGCCGGTTTACACGAAAACCAATCTAAGAATCAGAAACGTAACCTAGTGTCTAGCCCTCGCTTTGATAAAGAATTATTGTTTCAATAGTGGAAGTAACGCGACTTCGTTTTCCTTCATAATACAACCCTTTCACCTCCAGTAGAACTCAATCGTCACATGAAATTATTTTTTTCCATCAACTGCACCTTTGTGGACCCAAAAGCTTACCTAGGAAGTAGGTACCAAAAACTGGAAGAGCACAAAGAGAAGATAATTAGATAATGGTATTTGGTACCCACTTACCTACCTCAAGCGTAGGTAAGTACCTCCGCTACAAAGAAATCTATAAGTACAACATTAGGTATTACATTTTTAAGAATCAAAGTTGAGGCAGTCTCGAGTTTTCCAACGTGCTTGTACTTTGTTATTGCTCAAAGGAAAATAATATCAATTTTGAAATGTACCTGGGTGCTATAAGAAAAATTAAAACAGAAAAATTACTGAGGTAGCAAGTACTTAAAAGCATCACTTAAGGTTAAAAACGCGAAGCCATTACCAGCCAGGTGGGCCGCATACCCAATGCGGCATTAGTTAGGAAGAAGTGGCCCCTGCACTCACCTAGCATGTAAAAAGACGGTTCGGAATGGTTCTAGTGAATAATTAAATATTTAATTAACTACAGAGTTCAGTAGAAAGTTTCTTCTCCTCAAAACATCTACGGAGTTGGAGAACCATTTTTAAGAACATGGTCGTGAAACATTATTTGTAGTGCTGTTATACCTAATTATTTCTGTATTGTTGATATCTTATATAATACCCACATTTATGCTATAATTTATATGTTATTATACTTATTGTAAAATACTGATATTAATAAATACATAGTTTGCATGTATTAGTTTATTTACAGATTATGTATAAACACAATTTAACACCACAGCAACATGCCCCTTCTCTGTTTATTTAAAATCCAGTCTATCCAAAACCAGCAGAGATCGTTCTTAGCGATAAGGCCGCCCATTGTATTACCTTATATTTTAAAATAATTGTTTTTGTAATTTTCTGAGTGGTATATCAATAAAGAGTTATCTATCTATACCTCTATTTACACCCACTTTAGTACCTACTAGAGTAGGTAGATAGGTGTCTACTTACTACAATTTACTCAGTTCCACCTAGTTCAACCCAATTCTTGTCAATACAAACCAGAAACCATTTAGCTTAGACCTTTCTCCGGTCAAAAGCCGGTCACATCAGCCCCCATATCACGTAATTCGCAACAACGACAGCTAGCGTCCGTGAACTGTTTTTGTGCCTATCGCGATAGCGCCTATAGCGGTCGCTACTGCTACTTTTACGTAATAACCCTGCAGGTCTCTAGCAGCGTGCAATCGGCACAAACCCCATTACGCCGGTAATGGTAAAAAGTACAATTATCCGACTTAATTACCAAAGAGCGAGTCGTTGGACTGGAGCTGCTAGGGTTCTGCACTTTATTTAATTTTAGTAAAAAGTATGGCGTTCTACAAATAGAAGTAACTTATGTAAACACTAACTAGAAATGCGTTTAGGTTCACTCGTCTTCAAGCTTTGACAGTCCATTTTATAAGCACTAATTATCTAGCCTAAAAGTGTGGTAAAGTATCTGTCCTGAATAAAATGAATACGTTTTAAATAGTCCTTAGATAGCTCAACTGTTTCACGTGTATTTTATGTTATTGTATATTATTCTGTACATTTCTGTAAATAAACATTAATTGACTGAACTTACTTCGTTACTTTTTACTCTAATGTCAACAAATAAAATTGGTAACATATTTAAACACATAAGCTAATAATGTTTGAAAGACTTGTAAGATAGACACTGTTTAACCATTCGTTCCACTCAAACGAATATACCAACAAGACTAAAAGGTAGCTTAGTTTCCATTTGGAAGGATTGTGTCCTGCGGAACCCCAAAGCGAGCGAGGTGTTCTCGATGGTCGCACATGCTAAGTGGACTCGTTAATTAACGTAATTGCAGTTTAGTTTTAATTAACTTAGCACTTTTACTATTCCATCACGTATGCGTTGTTGCTTTTACTGCCATAGTTATGACTTTTAACTAACTACCTGCACGTACCTTGGCTATTATATTTTATAGTTTACTAGCTGCCGCATTCGCGACTTCGTCCACGTGTTTTAAAAAGAAAAATAATTAATAAAAATAGAAAATTATCTAATTGTAATTCTAAACCTTTCTCGAATCCACTTGAACACACACAATTTCATTAAAATCGGTCCAGTCGTTAAAGAGGAGTTTATTTACAAACACACGCACAAAAGATTTATAAATTATAAAGATTATGTAGGTAGCTCTTGGTCTGCATTTTACTCTCGTTAGTTTTTCCAAACTCTCAGACTATTTTTCGGCATCACAAAAGAGGATAAATTATTATAAAATGAAGAACAAGAATTGTTATAAACGACTTTATATAAGTACATTAATAAACATAACCACAGAACTAAATATTAATCCATTTTCTTTAAACAAACATTAAACTTAAACATCTCTCACTCGTATTTAATCTAAAAGTGGAGATAATAGAACCTACTTAGCCAACAATTATTGCGAGACGTATTTTGTCAGACAATATTATCGCGGTTTCACCTGCCTTTGCTCAAATCAACGAATAACACCGAATTTATCTCAGTATAAAAACAATATCTGTCGATCTCTCCGCCGGCTAAGGGTCTATCTTATAATCACACTTTAGTTAATGCGTTGTTTAAATCCATCCATCTCTTTTAGTTTAAATTATAATGATAAGGACAGACTATACGTTAAGGCTGCACTCGCTAGTTATGTGGTAAAGAGATAAACGGTGAGTGTTTAATGTACAATTATTAGCTAAGAACTATAATATAAATATACAGTATTTAAAATCATCAATAGTTTTCGCAGCGTTTCCAAATAATGGCATCAATAAGCAAATTTTTGAAACCTTGTGTTACATTATTGCTATATATTTTAGTAAGGAATACGTTTTTTTTTTAATTTATTTATATTTTATTTTTTATTTTTTTATTTATATTTTATATTTTATCATAACTTTAGAATACTGTAGCTTTCCATACGTGAAATCATTTTTTTTGTCTGTTAGGTTAGGTTAGTCTACTATCTACTCGTAGTTTTTGAGTTTATCCATTGCAAACTTACAAACAATCAAATCTTTCTCTGTTTTTCTCCCTATAGATTAGTATTAGATTATAGTCTAGAGGTCATATTTGTTCTTAAATTCTCACCGCTCTTGCAACGTTCTAGAAGATCCGTGAGCACTGCAAACAAAAACATGATGGGTTCGACGACTACATGCTGTTATACTGATAATATATAGCAAATGCAAAGCTAGAAGGTTACCTATTATGCGTTTGGCTGGTCTAACGGCTCAGTTGGTAGTGACATCGAAGCTCCCAAACGGATAAACTTGATTATAATTTAGATTTGGTTTGGAAAGTAACTAATTGATCGAGTGTTGTCAGCTATGTTTCAAGAAAATATGTTCAGCCGTTTAAAGATCATCAGTTCTTTTCTAGTTGAAGAAGGGATGTGGGCAACATCTACAAGTCTGATTCAAGAAAATGTGTACCTATCCTGTTATTTTAATAGCAACCAGATATTCCTAATTCCTAAATCACAAACAATTAATAATTATGATTCTGATATCTACATATAGGTCACAGTGATTAATATTATATTGGTGGATAATTCACACAACGAATAACCCCAAACTAAGCATAGCTTGTACTAGGTATGGGAACCAGATATCTGGTAGAATACTCGTATCTTTATATATTTAAATACATACTTTATATCACCAAGTCACAGAACAAACACTTATAATCATCACACAAATGTTTGGCCTGGGAGGGAATGAAACCTGCAGCGCAGAAGGCAGAGCAGTAGCTCTGGTAGTAACCAATGCAGTTAAAAGGCCAGTGAAAAGTGAACTCACATAATTTATCCGGAGTATACAGGAACATGGCGAGTGCAGAGAAGCGCTCCGCGGTGGCTGGCGAGGGCCTACAGGTGGCGGCCACACCCCTGCGCTGGAACTTGTGCTGGTCACTATCCAGCGCGTTGCAGAACATCGTAAGGGTCTTTGATGGATCAATTATCTGAAAGGTGCGATGGTAATTTAAAAAAAAAACACTCGCACATCTCTGATGGTTACGCAACCTAAAGCTGGAAACAATACCTGCCACTGTTCTAGGATACTCAAATACGGTAGAAGGTGTATCTTGTGAAAAAAGTTACATCCCGTGCGTCCTGGACGACGTACAGTAGGTACAGCACGAACCTGATCTCAATGAATATACTGCGTGACACCAGTTTTCGGACGAGATTCGACGCGGATTTGACGTCATTGTCATTCACTTAACTAAACCCCGATATCTTAAGCCACTATGTCAGTTAGTTTGTTTGAAGCATTGAATCCAGTTATATAGTATCCATGGCATAATGTAGGTTATTTTGTACTGTGAAATTCATATTTAGTTCGTATGAACGTCACCAACCCTATAAAATATGTATCTATTCATATATGTTTGCTTTATTATTTCTATTTATTTATAAATGTAAAGTGTTTACTTAAAACTTAAAAAGCAAACAGCTGGCGCCTCATGGTTTATGTAGGCAACGTTTATACATAACGTCACAACGGCAGGTACATTATTATAAATATGCGGACGTGATTTAAGACTGCTCACAGCACACAGCTGATAAAGCTGGCCATGGGGCTATGCTTCATTGGATTTATTGAATCCGCAATTGTCATTTTTATTTTATTTAAACATAATTTTTGTAATAGTTTTTTTGTTATATTACAAAACTTTATTTGGATTTGATAAGTAACACAATCGGGCTTCACGATCAAGGTTCCCATAATATACCTATATCTTTAACTTCGGAAGGTAGTTTGATGATAGTGAGGTATGAAACGAGCATAAATTTTGAAAATTTGAAGCTTACATCGTTCTTGAACGATGTAAACATCAAAATTGGTGCTCGTACCAAAATTATTAAAATAAATCTGTTTAACATATATTTTATATTAATGTATATTCTTTACATTTATGCAATAGTTTTTAAATAAATGTAATACCTTTAATAGTCATAAAAGATTTGATCTACAAACAAAACAAACAGACATAATCTTCATACGTTTACCCTAGGCAGTCATCACTAGCAGCCCATGAAGGTCACAATGACGCTCAGAAGTGCCGCTGACAGAGGGTATTGGAGACGGAGCTGACCTCCATGCTGCATTGCTGCTGGGTGCTCTCCTGTAGACAAAGGATAATGGGTTTATCTGATAAATGTGATTAAACCAGCTATCAGTCTGTCATTTCTTAAGCAAAATCTTGTGGTTTTTGCAAATCTTGCAAAACAAGCTAATTGTTATATCTGTTATCACTTAAAGTTTGAACTCAACTTTTGCATTTTATTGATTCTATAAACAAAACTATGCATATAGAATCAATAAAATGCAAAAGTCTATATACAACTGGAACGACTTATTTCATTTTGAAACTTTGAGATCCATACTCGTTCAATTCCCAAATAATCATTTGGTGTATTCATAATTTTAATAGTTATACATTAATACGTGAAGCAAATACTTTGTTTTTACGAAAATTGCGCGGAAAAAGGATTATGAAATTTCGCACACTTATAGTTTATATAGAGAAGGCGTGCAGAATGCTAATATTTTTTTAATATTACAAATTGAATTATGGTCGAATTTCGACCAGTGGGCGAACACTAGTACGTATTATTATATAATTGTCTAAGCTGTAGATACCTACAGCTTAGACAATTTAACATGTTAGTTGTAAACGAACGGACTATTAGTACCTACCTACCCGCATTTTGCACATGTTGCAATAGTACCCGCAATTTGATGCGTGTGGGACGAAAGGTGAAATACCAATCCCAAAGAAGCGGTGACCGTCATACCTAGCGGTGGTATTCAAAGTGAAACAGTGAGTTACCTAGGTTGTCCAAAGTAACCACTTTTAAAATAAAACACAACAATTAAATCGTAGTAGGTACCCGTTCTAAAGCTGGAAATCCCGACAAACATAAATTGACATGTCGTCAAACGACATAACGACAAAAAAATGTGGCTGTATTCAGTATTTAGTACATATAGGTATAGGATAGGATCAAATGCTTACCACTCAGCACATGGACAAGCACTGATCTAGGGTTGGCGTTAACGGGTGCGCAGGTGTACTTCCCTGAGTCGGACGCCTTGGTGCGCTGCACCAACAGGTGGGACGTGCTCGTCTCGCCCTTCTCCGTGATCACCGACACGCCACCTCGTGACGAGTCGTAGTTTATTTCCTAACAGAAACAAACTTATTAGAAAATAAATCTTAGGACTGTAATACCGATTGTAAGTAAATATGTTATATTAGATGTTATTTTATAGAAGTATTGTATATGGGCGTCGGTAAACGTGCCAGACGCATTCGCTCTAAACAAATTATTATATAGGACTTGTAGGGCGCTGAACACATTTTTGGTATATGTAACCCGCTTGTGTAGAATGATTGATATAAAGACTTAAACAACGTTACTTTGACCTCTGCTGAGCAATAAGCAAATCTGCAAATCAGCATAAATTTCTCTGTACTGCCCACGCCCTACGTTCCCTTTCTACATCGTCAGTATCTTTTAACTCAGCAGTGACCACATGCCGCAGATATTTAAACATAGACACTCTAGTTAGTCCGGGTGTTTCTATTTATAATATGTATGTATTTACAAAAAAATATATATCAGTCATGTGGTACCCATAACACAAGCTCTGCTTACTTTGGGGCCAGATGATGCTGTGTGAAATGTTCGGTATTATTATTATTATTCACGATAACAGCAATGTGGTAGCCCCATCAAGAATAACTTGCTATCATCCCACAATGCTAGTTATTTATGGCTATTGACTAAACCAATTTCTGTTGAAACTGGGGCTTTGGAACAAAGGATTGTACCTCTTTTGAATTAGGTACTTACCATTAACATTGCCGTGTAAGCAAGTTTTTTGAGTAATAAGTCCCATCAAACGTTATCAAAGTGTAAAATAGAGTTTTAAACTCCTGACCTTGGTGGTAGCTAAGGTCTTTGCTCAATGGTTCACTTTGACTGCCGAAATATGGAGACTGGCTGAAATGTTTTTATTGATGTCAAAAGTTTCACCAACAAATAAATATGGACAATGTACCTACATCATCATCATCTAGCCCCAAACTAAGCATAGCTAATACATTTATTTACAGAAATAATTACAGAAATGTACAGAGCTATCTAAGGACCGTTTAAAACGATGTATAGATAGCTCAACTGATCCAGATCACTGCCAGAGGGCAGCGATCCTAAGATACTGGCGGCATTGCGACGTTGAATGGCAATGCTAATACGCTGAGCTAGATAGGATCCAGCTCTAGGGTCACGCAATTTGCAACCAGCCTTTTCAAATAATTTTGAAAAGGCGGTGGGTCCCAACCGGCCCAGGGTCTCGACTCCAAAATCCTCAAATATGTAGACCTTATACAAACCGACATATTTGCGACTTTTGAAGTCCTCGACACATTATGCCGCCGCACCAGCATAGTTTCTGTTATGGTGATAAGATGACTGATATAATACTTATATAATTATTAAATTTATGATTTATGGTGAAAGTAAGTTCATACCTAGTTCTAGTGTTCTTTTATAAACCGACTCTACCCCTTTGAAGGCCTCAGAAGCCGCCTCTAGCTACATATATACACTTATTTTGATAGAATGGAGCCAATATTTCTCGTTCTCATTCTCGTCAACAAGAATTGGGCCTAGGAAATTGTGTAACCTATTCAAATCTAAACAAGATTTGAAGGAATTCTTCTTAGAGGTTTTTTAGCACTTTCATTTCGTCACCGCCATTGTAAATTGACATGATCATTATCTTTCAAACTCACTTGTCAAAATGTAAATATCCCTCTTCGTAATTCTTTGAACGTGATTTTCACCCTCTTCAAAACGTCGGATTGATTTAAAACTTTGCACACATATCAAGGACCGATGACAATGCAATAATTTAAATGTTTGTCCCATTATCCTGATCAGGAATTTCAGGATTAGCGATTTAACATAACACTCTTTTGTAGATAACATGGATCTAAAAAGTAGAAAATAATTTGCAATAAATTTAAATGAAGAATTATTGTGTGATTAACAAAAAAATACTTTTATTGTAGAAAAGAGTGAGTACATGGATATGGAGCAATTGAGGAAAACAATTTGCTATAAATTAATGCATTCTGTTACCAAGCTCGTGCTCGTGTAAGCGTACCTTAACTTATTTTAATGCTAAGGTACGACCCCTATAAACGAAAAACATGTTTCAAGTGTAACTTTGAGTTTTCAAGTAATCAAGCGCTTTCTCCGAATAATGTGGAATGTATCGACGTAATAAGCATTTCGAAGCAAGCTTCAGCAGATTGGTATTCAAGGGAAATATTGGATTAAGTTGAGTGTACACTGTGCACAGTGTTGATTATTTTAGACAGTCCTATTTTTTATTAAAACATAATTTACAGAACTATGCAGAACAATAATACATTTATTTCAAAATTATTTCATTGCGTCTGGTAGAAACTTCGCGTGACCCAAGAACTGGATCCTACCTGGCATAGCATATTAGCATTGCTATTCAACGCGGGAATGCCGCCTGTGTCCTAGGAACGCTGCCTTCTGGCAGTGATCTGGGTCAGTTGAGCTATCTATAAATCCTATTAGATAGCTAGTTGGTCAAATAGTTTCTTAAATATTCTATATTATTGTATATGTACATTTCTGTAATTATTTTAAAATGAATGATAATACAATAGTTTAATATACATGTGAAATTAAAAACCTATGTATACATAGGTCAGATCTAGATGACTGCCTTAGGACACTGGCGCCATTGTTACGTTGAATGGCAATGCTAAATACGCTGAGCCAGATAGCAGTTACCTCCTTTCAGTTTTAGTTAGACTTCATTCATCTAATGCCAGTTACTTAATTTTATTTATGGTGATGTCTACTAATGACAAAGAGTATTGTATATTAAAAACAGCGTTGAATATTTAATTAAGGTATTTCTTCTATTACAAACAGAAACCACAATCATTAAAATACTATTCGTCAATATCAATACTTTCTAAGCTGGTTGTCCCGATTTTTATACGAATGTGTATCTATCGAAAGCAGATGATTGTTTTGACAATGTGAAGTTTCGCGCAAAGCAGTTTTATTATAGCCATACCCTTACAAAACGCTATGTTTGCAAATAGTAATCAGCAGCAACTTCGGCTGAAACTTCCGTTTTATTTACAACACAACTTGAAGCGATTTGAATCTATTCCAGATTCGCATTTTGAACAATGGCTACTGACTAAAATACTAGTATTTAAAGTAGAGTTACATTGTTTTCAATAAACTACACTGTGTCCTCAATACACATCATAGTATTACAGTTTTATGAGTCAGTAACTACGACTATCTCTGGTAAAGGAGTCAATAAACCCTCCAAAAGGCTCCGTCACAGACTAACAATTTTTGAAAACGGACCGCCAGCTTGACGTACCCTCCGAAAAGAAAGAAATAAAATACATTTATTTGTTACAACATACACATATGAAAACAATATGAAGTTACACTCAAAATAAAAACAAAGAAAACAGAAAAGTTTCGCAATCGTCTAAATGAGCTGCTACAAATTGGCTACAAATTGGTGTTCGAATCCGAATCCGAATGCCGCAGAGGTCACCCATTTAAGGATTGACCTCGCAGAAGCCTGCTTAACTCAGTTGTACTTTTAGAAACGACATATAAATATAATAAATATTATACATTCAATGTAAAATGTAATCGAAAAGCCGCGACTGCTTGCGCGATGTTATATTATTCCAAACTTTACCCAACCGTACGTACCCTAAGAAGTGCTCAAAAGGGTTGAGTTTTCAGAATTCGTTTGAAGTAGGTTTGGTACACTTTAAAACTCCCTAAGGAAAACACCCTACTGTCTGCTGTATATTGTCAGTCAGTCAGTTAGTGTAAGGGTTTTATATAATGTAAACATCATAATAAGCCTTATATAATTTTATCAGAACTAAGAAAATGTTTTGACATTAAACGTTCAATTAAAGCACTTTATCCTAAGATATAATAAATCCGCCCCTTAAGGTGAAGTCGGCGAAACTACCCCAAGTCACTCCTAGCTACTCCTAGTACATGAGATAATAAAATAATCATTTGTTTCATAATATTACAATCATACGCCAGGGATCAGCGATTCCTGGAATAGCGATCTTTAAATAACTTGTCAAATGTTGAAATCTATTTTTTTTATGGTAAAATAACAACATATTTTTTGACATATTTTTTCAAGCTATTTTGGTTTAAAAACAAAACTAATAAAATCAATTATGATAAAATGTCTATGGGACCAATCGTAGAATAATATTCTTTCACATAAAAAAATATTTTTTCAAATCCGTTTATAAATGACGAAGTAAGGTAACTAACATAAAATATAAAAAAAAACAACCGAATTGAAAACCTTTTCCCTTTTTAAAGTCGGGTAAAAATGCAATGATTCACGCAGAAAATGATACATATATTGAACTGACTCCAGCGACTTTAGGCATGTATATAAATAACTAAACTAAACTTTAACTCGAATTGGAGACTTCAAAGCTTGACAGTTTCTCGTGTAGGGAGCTGATATGATGCATGAAGCTGATGAATATTTCACGCCGATGGCTTCATCATCTCACCCAAAAACGGTTTATTTTGGGTGAGATGATGACGTCATCTGCCTGAAATATTCATATACTTTCTGAACGTAAGCACACAAAATGGTATATTGTAGAAAGGTGTAAAGTACTCGTATTCTTCTAAAATACGGGTTAAGTGTATATTTACCTCATCATTGTGAGTCCACTGTATGTGCGGAGGTGGTTCTGGGGAGCTTTGGACCACGCACGTCAGGTTGATGGTGCTGCCCGTGTTGATGAACAGCTCGGGGCCCCCCAGGATTGAGGTCAGCGGTTCTGTAGACAAGAGGACCTTTATAGAAAACTTTAATAGACAATCCAAGTGCTGGTGCTCATTACAAGTCATGCTCATTATAAGTCATCATCAGAGTTGGCCTAGCAGCGCTCGTAGCCAACTTAGACGTTTCTAAACTGAAAACGATGTTAAGCTACCGGCTTTTTAAAAGTTGGTAGGCTAGGACGGAGGCCTTTGTGTGGTCCATAATCTCTGATGATGAGCAAATTAGTTGTCTACTGCATATGAAAGTTGTAGTTCAGTTGGCCACTGACTTACAAGAACAAACATACTGGTGATGAAGAGACGGATACAAATCCCATAACTTTAATCTGTAAGGTCAGAAAGTGATATGAATAAAAATCTCACTCAAAAAACGTTTTCGGGTGAGAAGTCACTTGCTGAGCTTAAGCTCATTGATACTAAAAACTACTAAAGCAAGCTAAGCTGTGTTTTATTGGTTTTTAAAATCAATCTAACAAAGAAAGGCATAAATAATCCACCAGTATCAAATGACGATTACGATTACGATTAGCCCATTGTGTCCCACTGTTGGGCAAAGGCCTCCCCTTGATCTCTCCACTCATCTCGTTTTTGAGCTAATTAGACCCAAGCTTCAGAGCTAAGTGACACTTAGACAGTATCAAATAAAATGAAATTGTATTTATTTATAGATTGAATCCGACATCGCAAAATATTGCTAACGCCAACATATATACCACCATAACTTTAAGCTAAAGGGCTGCAAAGGGAGGAGAATAAAATTTACTTACAGCATCATCCAGCTGAGCGAAGATAGTGATGACTTTCTTACTTTTTAATGTCCTTTTTATAAGGATAATCGGTTACAAGTCTCTATTCTGAGCTCTGATAAATGTCATTGATCAGACATACAAAATTTGCGACATCCCATAAAAAGTTGAAGGAAGTAGGAAGGTCACAAGACTCACAAGTTAGCTACATGAGTCAAATTAGGGAGAAGGTAACTATCGCGTCGTGTATATATCAAAGTATCAAGAATAATAACAGGTAAAACAGTAATCATTTACCGACAAGAGAACAACTTGAAAAGGAAAAGATTAAGTTATACATTTAGAATGAATAGAATATTGTTCTAAATACTTATATTCAAACAGCTACAAAGTTTTCTCCCAGTAACAATACCAGCAAGATACGTCCAATATGCACTATCTGTTCATTGTATCTTCTTCTATATCCTAGGCTAAGACTCTAGAGACGAAAACATACGCTAAGCACAAACATGCTTCCGTAGTCACATTGCATTGAAATTTTACGAATGAATGCGTAAGATCTCGTTTAATTTGGGGCGTATTTCGGAACAAAACGAGTGTTGTCGTGTCCAGTGTTTGTCCAAATATAATATGGATGACGAAGACTTATTTTTATCGGAAAATTCTTACCTTAGATTTAATTCATTCCACAATCTTTATGCTTTTGTATAGACGTTGTTTCAAAATGACGTGCTTAAATATGAATTCTTCTACATTGATTTGTGAAGACGCCACCACAATTAGCTCGAACCAGTTTGAGATCCCCGCTCGCGTGCGGTTTGTCGCTTGACGCCCCGCGCTCTCACTGCGGCCACTTGTGCTATGGCGTGAATTGCCCGCGCTGCTTCCCGCGTCCGCCCCGCACCCACGGGGGTTCCAACCTAACCGTGCGCGTTCTAGTGATGGCGTCTTCATAAATTAATGTAAAAGAATTAATAAGTGCTATTCAAACACGACCTGCACTGTGGATGTCGAAACAACGTCAATACAAGAACATTAAAATTAATTTACGATTGTTGAATGATATAAAATCAAAAAACTTTGGAGGTTGCTCTCGAAATTTTTAATTTAGTTTGAAAATTGCCATTTTTGTAAAAAAATTCTAGTAAAAAAAAACACAGTTGAATATAGAACCTCCTCCTTTTTTAAGTTGGTTAAAAATAAGTCTTCTTCATCCATATTATATTTTGACAAACACTGGACACGGCAACACGCGGAATGAATCCACGCTCCACTGCGGACAGGCACAAACGCGCGCGTTGCCGCACCCGCGCCGCTGCCCGCCCCGCGCCGCCAGTTTCCAGTCTGACCAAGCACTTACTCTGATCGTCAACTAAGCATAGATTATTAGATAAATTTGTTTTTACTGTCAGATTCACGTAGTTCCCGATTTGAGTTTGAATTTAATTATAAAACAAGTTAAAAATCAATTGGCCTGGCGCATGTGACAAAGTACAGGAAAGGCTTCCGATATCAGTACGGTTAAGAATTACTAGTGATCTGGTCCCAACCCAATTCAACACAATCGACTCCACTTTAGGTACATTTAAAACCCTAAAAACCGTGTTTTTGTATATTTTTATTTCATAACTTTGTAGGTTACACTAACACATACTACTGTGCAAAGTTCCTTCACGATAAAAGGAATAGTCTGCGAGCAAGAGCAAGATTAAAACAGACGGACGTAGCGAAACTATAAGAGTTCTTTATGCACTTTAGAACCTTAAAAATAACCATAAGAAGTAAGAATATCACCGTTAGCTCTTACTCCATTCGATACGACTCTAGTTCAGACGAATAACTTTATTCTAGCATGGTTAGAGGCTTTGAAGCCGATCCAATGATCCGTAATGGGGCCCGTTTGTAGTCAGTGGATCGACATTATAATTAGGATTATTATGATGAGCAAATTAGATGAGCTGGATGGGATTCAATATTACATTTTCTAGTAAAATCTAAGCTTATATATGAAGTTTTGAATCAACATATTTACAACTTACGGACAACGGAGAGGTAACTCCGATGCCCGATGGGCGGGGTGGTGCCCACCTGGCACTCGTAGATACCGGAATCGCGCCGCTGCAAAAACCTTATCTGGAAACAAGTTTCAACAATCACTACTGTCATGTAAAATCAAACGAGTGACCAAATTGGGAAGCAATAATAATATTTATAAAGAAATAAAAACCTTTTATGGTGTTTTGGGGACGCTGCTCTCTGGCAGTGATTTGAATCAGTTGAGCTAATTATAGAGATTTTTAAATGTTTCTTTGGTTGCTCAACTATTACACCGCCGTCCCCGGAGAACAAAATGATAACTACAAAAACACAACTTCTCAGGAAAAATAAAAAACATGTTTTCAATGATAACTTCATAAATACTAGGCGTAGACAAATGATTGATAGCTTTAAGTAATGCTGATTTTTTATGCATTAGAAATGTATTTAATGGCACACGCGTATGATTTGCAAAAAAGAGATATTTCAAAAATAAGAAGTTAGTCAAAATCAATAATCGTTCAAGTTATATAATGTCAATTACCATTTTATTCCTCGTACTTTCTAACCAAAACATAATATTGCACCGCTGTCTTATCATTTTATTCTACGCTTTATTACAGTGGAAGTGATTGGGATAATACTATGTTATAATCTTGTTCTCGTATATTATTGTCCAAAGTTATTTTATAAAGGGCTATTAAATAAAAGTATGGTAGTACTAATCAACTATTGCTTTATTATTTTCAAGATATGTTCAAGTGCCTTTTGACTAACAAAACTCTTAAAAATTGTTTTGTAACATTACAACGAGGCTATCATGCCTCAAAAATTGAATAATAATAAAAAAACAACTATAATTATTTTACAAGCCGAAACAAACAGTCAGTTATGTTGAGTATTAACAATTTCTAGATTAGCTTTGAGTTTTTTATAGTAACTAATAAATGTCAGGCATAAAAGCACATAGAAAACATTAGTTTCTTTATTATTCTAAAAAATAAACTGTACTTCTTTCAAATAAAACTACTTAAAAAACAGAACTACAGTGTTTTATATACTGTTCAATAGTATATTGATATACTCTTGAATAGTCTTTTTAAACCTACATTTGGTATTTATAAAATCAGCCTTAGGTGTTGTATATTATAATCAGTTAATACTAATAAACACTATCACGATCACATACAAGAATTTCTTCGTAATTTTGAAAAATATAATAAAGAAGGGTGATTAATCTTGATCATCTTCCGTGTCACCATCTTTGCTTTCAAAGCAGCTACTGACATGAGTCAGGGACTCATAAAGAGCATGATAGAAGCTCGGAATAGGTATGTCCTGCCTTACAGAGGCTCATAAGATCATCGTGTAAAGCCTTGCTTTTTGGAAGAGGCTCAGTGCAATTATAATAATAACACTTGCAATTCGGGCACGTGGGCAGGTCTATGGCTTTCTAACTGTCTGGTACCCCGCTTGCTTATTATTCTTTTTCTTCTGTTCTGTATTTTATTAAGAATATTAACCATCGAAGTCATATTTGGATTTTATATTGATGGCTGTGAATGGTAGTACTACCATTACTTGTGTCCACCATATTTTCTGACTCTCTTCTGAGTTTCTTGCAAGATTTGGTTTTTTCTAGTGCTGTATTTTATACAGCACTAGAAAAAACCAAATCTTAATCTCACATCAAACTGTTTACAGTTTGATGTGAAATGCTTAGAGTTTTCATGAATAAAGTTTTACACACTTGTACTTCCTCTGAATCTATTGTAAAGAAGTATTTGATTGATTGAGTTTGGGTTCGCTCTCGCCTTACGTTGATTCGTTTAACATCATCGGCTATGGTGTGATTTACGATATATTGCCACTGTTGCTCGTGATCTCCTATTTTATAATACTGCTGCATTTTGTGATCTGTTTGTTAGTTAGTTATCTTTTCGCCAATTTCTTTACGCACTTACAACTAGCCTTTATAACTTTTTTGTCGTACACCTTCCTCGATCTGCACGCTACATATGCTTTTCCTGTTTTTTTTACTGTATTATTGTATTATTTAAATCTGTTTCATCTTGTTCCTCTGTTCCTTCTAAGTCGGTTTGTAATTGGATTATATATATTTAATTCTCATTGTGATCACGCCTCTTGTGATGGTCAGCGCTATTGTTTATTTCTGCTTGTGCTAGATTCTGATGATTAGATGTCATGCTCTTATTGCCAGTAATTGTTTTGTCTGACTATATGGGTACTATCAGATATAGTCTCGAGTTTTAATTTTACGTCTAATCAATGATTTCCGTGCTATTTCTTCTTGTTCGTCATCCTCATGATTATGAATAGCACTATATATGAGGTTGATGGCTGATTTTCGTTGTGGAACATTTTGTGTAGGCTCTTTTTTGATACATACTTTGTTTTATTCTTGTTACTCGCATGCGTTCGAGTTGGTGTCAAATCAAGTTCTACCTGTGCTTTAGAAGAATCTAATAACTTATTAGCTTACTGAAGCAATGATGCAATGAACTCTTATGTGATTAAAATTACTTATGGAAACATTGGAAATAGTTTATGGTTTTCTTACTATCTTTTGAGTTGCTGCTTGTATGTAATCTGTGTTTCCTCCAATACCTACTCGATAAACTTGGGCTTGTGAAAAGTATGACAATATGTTTATAATATGTGTAAATATGTTTACAATAATGTTCAGCTCCATAAGTATAATTTTACTAACAAACCTTTAAACGAAACGCGAGGATGGATTTTTACGAGAATAAAAGGATAACTGCGATTATCATTATCTAGTCGATATTTTTTTACGAGAACACTATTTTATGACTGTTTGTCATACTAACAGGTGTGGATACATTTTGATAATATTATAGTACAACTTTATTCTTGTAACTTCAGGCATGGGTAGAATCCTCGAATATAATAGTAATATTTTGTAATTCCGTAAATAACTGTACCTTTTGTACAGTTACGAAAAAAATTGAGCAGATGTATTAGCACCCACAGATCTCAAATATGGCATAACACTAAAACTAAGATAACGGCAGTTATTATTTTATTCTCCGGGGACGGCGTCATGTATTTTATGTTAGCAGATTTAACTTACTTTTAAAATCCAGTCCTCGGTGTGAGGGTTGTGCACGCTGATGAATCTTTGGTCGGATGTGTACGTCATCCGGCCTGACGTTAAAAGGTGGGTGTCTCGGTGGCGGATCCAGGATACCTGTCGAAAGGCGCTGAACGTTATGGTACAACATGGTAGAAGAAAAACTTGGCTTAGAAAGAATTGACACCTCAGAGCTGATGTCCATTATCTAAGGGACTTATGTTACAACCATACTAAAATTCGATTTAGACCTAAATATTTGAATTAGGTACTTTTGTAACAATTCTTAATGGAAACTGACAAAAATAAGCCTACTTTTCGAGTTTGAGTAAAGAATACGGCCCTTAGAGTGGGGGTAGAAATTTTGGCTGTTGTATTTTTATAAATGTTTGATTTAATTAATTAATGAACACCTTAATCCATACCAGAATCAGCTTTAAGGGCAATAGCGCACTAGCGACCTGGCAGCGTGGCTAGTACGCGCGGCCTGGCCGCAGGGGTTACGATTTGCAACGCGGCCAAAACCGCGGCTACGATCGTCAGTTGCACATACAGCGCGCTTCAATATGGACGTTGAGGAAATAGCAGTGCTTTTGTATCTTATAAGTAAGAAGTGGAAAAAGAAAAGGAAAAAATATTGGGTTCATCCCTTGCTACGTGAAAGGCGAACAAAGGGATTATTTCATACTTATTTCACCGACCTTCAGCTATATGATGACAAGTTCTTTAATTATTTGCGGATGAGCAAGTCTTCGTTTGAAGAACTGTTAAGAAAATTAAGTCCATCAATCACCGGCACTGTAACTAAATTTCGCCCCTGCATTTCTGCCAAGGAAAAACTTGTTGTAACCTTAAGGTAAGCTTATGCCTATCTAATTTTATTCAAATTATTTCTTTACGGTTCCTGTATATGTTTTATGAAAAAGGATGCAGGTAGATAAGTGAAACAAGTAGATACATAAAAGTATTTAAGTACTGTATTATCACAATCAAAGGTGCAGTTGTTCAATAATTATTTAAAAACGTTTCAAATATTTCTGAATCTTGCGAGGCCTGAGAGTAGTTTGATTCGGGTGATTGGATAGAATTTTCTTCTCTTCCTGAATCCAATGGCGGCGGCAGTTCACTGGGACGTGACAGAGAAGGGCGGCAGCTCATTGTGGCAAGTGGTCCATTATGTGATTGCTTAGTAAAATATCCCTGTTGATATTCCTGATGGTTGGTATAACTGCTTCGAGGGTAAGTAGGTTGGCTGTGCCTGGTCAAAGGTTCATAGTGGCTTGGATCATATCTTCCACTTTGAGCTCGGTGGATTAGATTAATCATTTCCATCTTGGTTGTCAGCTTCGCGGATTCGGGTATTTTTTGAAATCATTTACTAAGGAAAGCATAAATAATCTGTCATTGTCGTCTTCGAGAACTGATTCACGTTGAATTCTTGAATTTATGCTTTCTTTTAAAACCGAAACAAGATCTTCTTTTTCGAAATTACTGTCTTCTTTTTTCTTCTTTGATCTTGGTTGTCCTTGAGATACTGATTCGGGGGTTGGAGGGACTATATTTTCCGCATCATTTAAGTTCGATTCTGTTGTATTCGGTTCCACCGTATCTTTAAGGAACATCAGGTGTTGAAAATATACATAGGGAGATTTACGTTTCGCTGCGGCGCCACTTTTTGCGCCTTTGACACGTCGTAGCTCCCTGAGGAATGAGTCCCTTATATTTTTCCATTTTTTTTGGAGCGACTTACCTAGAAATGAAGAAAAAAGTTATAATAACGTGTTTGTTTGTTCCAGATACCTAGCATCTGGATGCTCCTTCAGAGAACTAAATCATTCATTTCGCATTGGACACACAACTGTTCGAGAAATTGTACTTGAGGTTTGCGTCGCCATATGGCAAAATATAAAAGACATTGCCTTTCCACAACTCGATAGAGACAAATGGCTAGAAATAAGTGAAGGGTTTAGGAACAGTTCGCAATTTCCTAACTGTACTGGAGCTGTGGACGGAAAGCACATAAGAGTCATTCAGCCGACCCATACAGGGTCACTATATTATAACTACAAAAACTATTTCTCTATTGTGCTGATGGCTATATGCGATGCCAACTACAAATTTATATGCATAGACGTCGGCGCATATGGAAAATGCAGCGATTCATCGGTATTCAAGAACTCGCATTTTTATGAAAAACTTACAAATAATGATTTAGACATGCCAGACAAGAGACCGATAACTGAAACAGGTGTGCCTCTGCCTTTTGTCATAGTTGGCGATGAAGCATTCTCTTTGTCAGAAAATATAATGAGACCATATGCCGGAAGAAATTTGACAGACAAGAAAAGAATTTTTAACTACCGCCTTTCCCGTGCGCGCCGTTACATAGAATGTACTTTCGGGATACTAGCCAACAAGTGGCGAATTTTTCATCGTCCTCTTGATGTACACAGAGAATTTGCTGTTGCAATCATAAAAGCATGTTGCGTCCTTCACAACTATGTACGGGAGCGAGATGGGTACAAATTCGAAGACACGTTGTATATTCCCCCAACTATTGAAGGAATACCTCCCTGCCAGCCTTCAAGAGGAAATAGAACATCTACACAAAACAGAGATCTATTTGCTGACTACTTCGTGGGTAAAGGACAACTCCCGTGGCAAAATCGAGTAGCTCTGAGAACACAATAAAATAAACATTCCTTACCTAGTTCGTTTTTTTCAGTTATTGTTAATTTTTCATTACCAAATATTTCTATAATCTCTTCCCACATCATCCTTTTTAAGTCTCGGTTGGCGTAGTCTTCACAGGACATGTCCCACAACGCCCTCCTTGTCTCAATCTCGGTTATAAATCTTTCCGTGTCGAAAGACATCGCGATGATCATCACAAATCACGCTGTAGTTCCACAACACGTGCGGCCGCCGCGGCTAGTGCGCGCACACTGGTGATTAAACTACAATGCAATTGATCTCAGTGGCCGCAGCGGCCAGCGACTGAACACGGGCCGCAAATGCGTCGCTTCGATCTCGGTGGTCGCTGCGGCTTGGTGTGGCCGCTGGCCGCGTGCGGCCAGGTGCGCGTGCTCTATGGCGATTTCATACTAATGTATCTATCTCGATGGCCGCCGCGACCTGGCCGCTGCGGCCTGGTCGCTAGTGCGCTATTGCTCTTAACCTACTAATAAGTAAATTGTTCCACAAAAGGTAGGCATAGCACATAATTGTTAAATTGAATGTTTATTTTAAGTGAATGTTCTAGAATAGGGTTTCATACAGACAAGTATTGTGTAGGACGCCATCTAGCTAGATAGGGCGAATATTTTCGCAATGTGGGCCTAGTGTAGCTAGCTAGTGTAATGTAGTGTAGTTTGGCTGGAAGTGGATGAGAAGTGCCGAGAGTGCAGGCACGATGGCGCACCTAGGGAGAGTATTATGTCAAGCAGTAGACTGAGTCGATGATGATGATGAATGATTTGCGTAACTGAGAGTACTTACCGTTCTATTTCCAAGATCATGAACCCTGCAGTTTATCTGTGCCGTCTTCCCGACGAGTGCTGTGACGTTTCTGGAAAACGCTAAGTCGAATTGAGGTCCTCGCTGCATCAGGCGTAGGTCGACGTCAGTGTGGTCCATCTCTAGGATACCGTCTTGGCTTAGGCCGTTTGTGTTGACTATACAACCTGTGACAAGAAAATATACCTGAAGCATGTTGAAAACCGAAAACCGAAACTAGTTGGCAACATTTATAAATCAATTAAATGTTACCCGCAACGTTGTCTTCGTAAGTAGACGCGTAGTAGTTCATTATTATTATTTATTTTTATTATTATAACGATGTTAACCCAACTATTCTGCCATCCTTATCAAAAGTGCAATAACTCTGATTTTGGTCTTAACAGACTTATATACATACTCGTGATTAGTAAAACGAGATCTATATTTTCTTCTTAGACAGTTTTTACGTATCTATTGAGGATCCAGTTTTTTTTTATACCTAAGCATAACCGCAATATATTTGGGATTTGGTCTTATGTTACATAACAAGAGTGAAATAACTTGAGTTGTGGCAACGTAAGCTAAAATAATACGATAAAGCACTAACGATAACAGCAATAGGTATTGATATTTTGTTTTACGTAAGTACATTTAAAACAAAAACTGGGCGTTTATATGTTTGTGCAGCTGATTGCTGCTGATCCAATCACAGATAAATACTTTGAGCCTGGCATACCGCTGATCATTTTCACCACCAAGTCGAAATGTCACTAAAGAAGAAAAAGAAAGTTTACGAATTCGATGACTTCGTAGATTCTGTGAAAATGACCAACTCAAAAAAGAATACCGTAAAAGTTATGACAGCATCCGATTTTTATAGGTATGAAGACCTTTAATCTTAGCATAATATCAAAAACACGGTACCAAGGGTTTATTTAAAAAACATCATGGCGGTCAGGGTCGAAAGAGGGGCTTTCATAATAAAGCACAAAGAGAAACAGGGCAGTTGTAACTGAAAACTGTTGGAAAGAATTGGATTTCCTGCAAGTAAAAATAACCAAAACCAAATTATTTCCGACTGTTGCAAATAAAGGTTTCGTAAGAGGTATAGCCAAGGAGCGCAAAGAACGAATCACAGCGGATTTGGTACCCTTAATGCCCATAACCAGGAGAGCTTTCTGGTTAAATTTACCGGAATCCTCCCGGGTGCCAAACTTGTATTATGGGTACCAAATCTGCAATGATTCGTTCTTTCTTAGGACAGCATATTGGTGGCAATTCGGGTGGTACATTGCTAAAATTAGGAATTGTCTAAAATATATTTAGACAGTCGCAGCATTTGTAAAACCTATTCGGTTGGTACCATCTACCTAAATTAGGATCGCTTAATTAAGTTAGATAAAATTAAATTAGGATAAGTTGGTAGCAGCAGAATACCAAAGGTAATTTGACCGTTCAAAACCAAATTTTAGCTAAAATTAGTTAGGTTGGTGCCAACAGAATTGAGGCCATTGCCAGTTTTCTCGCTCACTTCCTCATTGTATATCTATCCTGCTCAGAATTATATCGTGAGCGCAAAATTTGTAATAAAACAGTGATTTTGTTCAACCAAATAGCATATTTAATAAATCAGGCTCATCCTTGACTATCGTGTACTTAAATTTCAATCTCATACAGTAAGCAGGACTAACAGAGCTTTGAGGTTTGAGCTTGGGTACTTTAAAGTTTAAGTCTTTAGATGGTATTTTGATCTCGTGATGCCTTACATAGACGTTTAAATACATGAGAACTATGTTAAAGATGAACTAAAGAAATTAAGTTTGTTTTTTAAATTGTTATTATTTATGGTAATCGGTTAAATTTATTATTAAGCGATGTAAAATTGAGCCCTTTAAATGGGAGGAGAACGCAGCCCAGCGTACGGAGTGGAGACGGCGAATCAACCTACAGGTGAACGATTTCGAAGAAGAACGTCGAGTCGACGTTCTTCTTCTTCTTCTTCTTCAAATCGTTCACCTGTACATCTCGATAAAAAACGATATAATTTAAAGACCAGACCACCAGCGGTTATCTCTGACAACTACATTGGCGGGGTACTAACGTGCCCTAAATGTGCTCGTACTTTTATAAATAAAATTGGGTACACGAGCCACATTAGAGCACATCATAGGGCAGAACAACGAAGCCCTCACCACATATAGAGTTAAATATGCCTGTCCATTATATAGTCAATTAATTGTCAATTTTGCGATAAATAAGGATTACTTCCTAGAGTTTAGTTCAGGAGTTTAGAGTTTAGTTCAGTTGAGCTCCTAAAAGTTACGTTTTATTGAATAATAAAGTTTTGTAGTTATATTTGAATATTTAATTATTTAATTTAGTTTATTGCCTAAATTATACGTTTCTTTAGTAGTCTAATTAAACGAAATGAGCAGTCACAATGACGTGAGATCCTTGGAGTAAGAGCTTACTTCACCTACTAATATTCGCAAACCTAAGCCAAGGCGGCACATTTCAAAACAATTCTAGTGTAACGGGCAGAATAATCTTGTTGAATCCATATTTTTTTTTAACTGTGCCGTAGAATACCCCCTCCACTTTTGGTTATGATAAAAAATGCTATTATGCATTTTTTATTTCTTCGGTGAAGTTGAAAACGGGAAATATTATCCTAGTATTTACGAACTTTCCGCAACCTAGTTATTTTTACAACTAAAAATAAATTCCCCGTTAAACACCTTAGCGGTTAAATGTTAAAAGTCCCTAATCTATGAAAGCAACCTCTATATATTTTTAACCGATTTCAAAAAAAGAGGAGGTTCTCAATTCATCGGAACTTTTTTTTTTATGTATGTTCACCGATTACTCAAAGACGCCTGAACCGATTTGGAATTAAAAATTGTATACATCTAAAATCTAAAAGAAGAAGTACAGTTCACTAAAAATTACAAAATAAAATAATTTTATGGTCTGAAATTGTATCCAATGAAGTCTGTTTTCTTTTTAGTTTTTAAAACGTAGCTATGTAAAGCATTGGCCCACTGATTATAACAATGCCACACGCGTTAAGTCGAGAAGAACAACGCTCTTCTTCACTGTGTCACTAGGTTTTTCAGCCTAGTGCACTTGGCACAATTGAAATTGAAATCTGCTGGCAAGTGGTAACCGTAATCTATGGGCGCTTACAATACCAGAGTACACGCGCTCTTCTGACCATAGTAGACATAAATATTTTGTCTATTTTCCCGGTAATTTTACTTGCCCCAGTGTCCTTCAAAGCACTACTGCAATCTACGGTGTAAAACTGCGTTGAAAAACAGCAACGTACCAAAATTTTTATGAAGACTGCTATTCAGATTAGTCATTCGCCATTTTGCTTTCATTCTCGTACATTATGACTGCTTTTTTATTTTTGTAAAGCTTGTTTTATTTTTGGAATACAGACTTAATCTATATTTTGGGAAACAGTTATTTAATTACCCAACTGTGCTATAGTTATGTTAAAAAAAATCTTGACTACCATTGGCCCACTGCGCCACAGACGACCTCTATGGCGCAGTGGGCCACGGTCCAGCTGAGAAGCAGAAGGTTGCGGTTTCGATACCCTCCTCTTGACTAATGTTTGTATGATTTCAAGTATTTGTTTCGGGTCTAGGCGTTTCGATGATAAATATGTATGTATTTAAAATATAATAATATAATATTGCCGGACATTTCACACAACATCATCTGGCCCCAAAGTAAGCAGAGCTTGTGTTATGGGTACCACATGACTGATATACTACTTATATACTTTTTTTTTTGTAAATACATACATATTATACATAGAAACACCCAGACCCGAGACAAATACTTGCAGATCATGCAAACATTGGTCTCGTATGATCTGCAAGTATTTGTAGTATTTTAAATATAAGTAGTATATCAGTAGTAGTATATCATCCATAACACAAGCTCTGCTCACTTTGGGGCCAGAGTGAAATGTCCGGGATTATTTATTTAAAAGAAAAAATACTTTATACCTGCATTGAAAATAAACGACGACGTTCCCAACTGTCAACGATATTAACATCTAACACTTTATCTCTAAAAGCAAAATCATGGACAAAAGCTAGTGTTTAGATAAATAAGTAAATTAGACAAAGAAATTTGTTTATTTACTGAGTAAGCACACATACACATGCATAATAAAAAAGAATACTAAACAATATTAGGTAAAAAGGAAGAACACATATTAAAAAGTAAGAGTAGAAAAGACATTTAAGAAGCTTAAAATTATTCTGAATACTTACTAACCCAACAGTGCTGTGTGCTACACCAGCAACAAGATCTCGACTCCTATAATCTTACTAATATTAAAAACGCCAATGTTTGTTTGGATGTCTATATGTTTATTTGTAGCTAATGTAGTCTGTGACCTAATATATCTGAAGCCGCGGACAAAAGCTAGTATATATAAATAAAAACAAGCCCTCACCTGTCCGTGTGATCAAGGCGAGGGCGCCCAGCGCTCCGACAAGTAAAGCAACCATCCTAACTCACACAACTGTACATGATAGTATCACGCCTGGCAGCATCTTAGATCCGCCATCTGCAAACAAAAAATTACCTTATTTGCATCCTGCTAAAGGGTCTTCATCTGGCATTTAAGCCACCGGCTTATTACCATCACCTAATGAACGGCAAGGGATTTTGAGTTTCATAACAAGAGGCTTAAGTTTGCTTTGGAATGGTTTAATGAGGGCATAGTATGGCCTTTGAAGTGTATTTAATACTGTGTACACCTGCAGGCTTACTAGCACGGCTATTACTCCCCAGGGAGAGGATAAAAATCCTTTCCCCCCTTTCATTTTCGCCAGGGAATAGTTTATCACGGTGGATATACGGGGGGAGTAGCGTGCTCTACCGCATTGTTGACGTTTTAGCAAATTTAATCAAAAATGACGTAAACGATGTCTTCAATATTTCCTTCAATCCATCAAAACTCCATAAATCTTTCGTTCCTTGTACTTTCTGTGGTAGCATAAAGCATTGCAAAACACCGATTACACCTGTGCTACTTGGTAGTTAGGCAAAGTAGATAGGTAGGTTTTGTTTAGCTTAAGTTGGAACTATGAGTAAGGATTTCACAGAAAACCTAAGTAGATAGATAATTATAGGTATGTATTATTTCAATTATCTTGATATGCACCGGCAAACAATCCCAAGGATTTCGAGGATGCAGAGCTTCTTTCAACTCCTCATATTAATCTAAGGCCATTTCATTAGTATTGCGAAATATGTGATGAAACATTATCCGGGAATTCATAAGCGTTACTGGCATCTCGGGTATGTTTCCTGTGTAACTTTCGTTGTAACGTTTGCATATCTCGCATTCGAACGTAATTGTAGAATGCTCGGGACATTATTTACTTGAGGAAACTCTTAAATATTTACAAGTTATACTTTTATACCTATCTACCTTCAAAGGACAGTAATAGATATTCCCTGTCTAATGTCAAATAGATATAAATTTATCCACGTTGTTTAGAGGCCGTGCTATGGGGCGCGGTGTAGCGGGGCATAAAGTCTACGATAAACGTCAAAAGGAAACATTATATCCCTTTCCCCGAAGCTGTGCTACGTGAGGTAGAAAGGAAATTATTTCCACTGACAGGTGGATAAAAACGGGAGAAAGACTATTTCTCCTCGTCCCGTGCTAGGCCCGCTGTAATGTACTCGTATACGACGGTATATAAAGTTTTGACTGGCCTGTCAGCTCAGTTAGTAGTAGCTCTACCTTCTGCGCTGTAGGTTGATGGTTCGATTCCTTCCCAGGACAAACATTTGTGTGATGAACATAGATTTTTGTTCTGTATCTGAGTGTAATAAAATATCATAAGTATAATTCACCAATATTTATATAATCAACAATAAATTCTCCCAGGTTTTGATAAAACCGATTTTAACTCAAGTATTATTTTGTACACAGAACAAAAACCTGTGTTCTTAACACAAATGTTAGTCCAGGACTACACAAATGTTAGTCAGGGAATCAAACCCTCAACTTAGCGCAGAAGGCAGAGCTAATTTCAGCTGAGCTGAGAGGTCAATCAAAGGCAGTTCTTATATCTATCTTTTATTTTAATATATTAAGTAACATTATATATTTGACTGGTTCAGGTACGATTGTATCGACTTTATACAATTATCATTATAATATACTACAACAATATTGTAAACATAATTCTGTAAAATTAATTGACATTAAAATTGAAAATCTCGCTAACGAAGATGTCTTTTTAGTTTTGAAAACGTAATAATAAAGCATTAATTTGAATATTTAGCAAGTTGAACTTAGCGTAATTGCAAGCCAATCACCGGACGAAAAAAATGAAAATTCAGAAAAGGTGAGTGAGATGTTCATTACGTCTTTTAGTTTCTGTCTTTGCAAGAAAAAAATTAAAACTAGTACGTGATGCGAAGCTATTGCGCAACAATTTCCGACCCAAAGTCGAAACCTTACCTTAAAAACCTTAAGTCACGCGAGCTTCCAAATCCATGTAACTTGTAATAAGATAAATATTCCATACCAAAGATTGCTATAGACTCTCGTGATTGCAAAAGCTTAGAGCATTTAAAACTGTATAGTGTAGACTTAAGTATCATACTGCTTTAGCAAACATACTCGTTTAAGGAAACTTCTTTCCGACAGTCACGATACATTGCTACGAGAAGTTATGATAATGTTCTGCCGATTTCGTTTGGTTCATTCAAGTCTCATGTACTGTTATTGTGTAAGAAATCCTAAATAAATTTATATATTGTGTTAATGTACCTACAAAATCCCAAAATCCCAATGTCTAAAATTAAAAGATTACTAAAAGACAAAGAAAGTCTCAATTGTTTGCTTTGTGTTCGCCACTCTATTGAAGTAACAATATTAGGGTCCATTGTTTACTCAAACGAAACGTTTCAGCGGGGACCCTCGGGAGATCTAGACCGAACGTTTTAGTACGCTTACACGGACATTTCAACAAACGAGAAAGGGTGACTCGTTAGAATGGATCATTTAGGAGCAACTACATTGTAGTTTTATCCCACACATTAATGAGGTGCCGCACGTTGAAAACAATAGTGATACTGAACGATAATCCCAATTTTTCAGCCATTTAAAAATTTGTATTTTTTATTACATTAATAATTCGACTTTAAATTTAAATAGATGTTATGTTGTTTTAAATAGTTCATGTATCATTATATCTGATTGAGTCTTATTAGAATAACAGGTAGGTATGGAAAAAACTAAAATTAAAAAAAAGTGTTGCTAAGTAGTTTTTACATTGTCAAGTATATATTTTGACAATCTCTGTGGCGCAGTGGGCTGAATTCTGGCTGTGTTGTGGGTTGTGTGGGCATTTCACACAGCATCATCTGGCCCCAAAGTAATCAGAGCTTTTGTTATGGGAACCACATGACTGATATACTACTTGTATACTATTCTTTTTTTAATACATACATATTATGCATAAAAACACAATTAAATATAATATATTATAATAGAACGTTTTCTAAAATATACTTGTTTTATTGTCAGCATTTTTCTCAATTCTTATGACTTTTATGTTGGATAGCTTAACAACTTGACGGAAGACTTACACTTGTATTTTGGAACTGGCAGTTGTTTTATATTGACAAAACCACGGTATTAGTATTTCGTTTACTGCGTGTGGCGTTCCTCATTTTTTCCATTTATTATGTCTCATAGAAGGCGCATGAATAGGTCCAAATTTCAGGCAGTTGAATGGACAGTATCTCCTTCATATTGAATGTGGCTTAAGTTTATAATTTAAGTTCGATACTCTTGAAATGTAATGCCAATGATGCACTGGATTTTTTGCAGCATTGCCAGTAAGTAAGTATTCGGCCAGCGACCACGGTTATTGCAACATAACCGAAACGTCGGAGTTAAATGATTATAATTTTTTTTTTTCATATAACATTTATGAAATTAATAGGTAATACGCAATGAATACCCGTTTGTAAGTTATGTGTGACATACATAACGACATTTCATAGCCCACTTGGCATGCGTTATATTGCCTGAAATTATTCTTAACAACTTACATGGTCGTATATAAACTTTAAGTGGTTTTACATCCCGTCTGATCCCGTAAATAATACAACAATGGCAGAGACAGAAAAAAGAGAAATTCGGATCTACCCACTGTTTACTCAAGCTCAAGCGTCAAGGGACGGTATATCATCGCTTAATTCAGGATTGTTCTTATATACTTAAGAGCGTATATTCGTTGAAGTATATAAGTATAAGTAATTCAGTCACAGAATCCCATCTGAGAAGCCACGTCGTGGAGCTTAGATTAATGCATCGGCGTGCATTTTTTTGATTAGATCGGCATTGCCTTGGCTGCGTCACGGTGACTACGCTGACTTTGACTTTGACTTTGAAACAAACGCGTAAGTTTACGCTTAGTTACCTCTCTACGCGCTTAGTGTTAAGGTAACACAGAATAAAATATTAAGATAATAGGAACGAGGTTCTGCTTCCTCGCTTCACACGCGTTGTACTTACAAAAGAGAAGCCTATTTCCTGCCATATGATTCAAATTATTTTCTATCGAATTTCACCATGAACTGTTTATCCGCAAAAAACGTACTAAATAAACAGAGAAATACACTTTTGGGGTTCTACTAATTATAAAGCATGTACACATCTACCGCAAAATATGTTGTACCTACCAATGTGACCACTTCAAAACGGACTCAACGTAAATGTTATGCCTCCTCTGAATACACATTATACACAATGAGGATCTCAAACTCACAGAATGAGGTCTAGCAGTTATTTTAAATGTAGGAATTACGAGGTGAGCATATTCATTTAAACGTTCTATATGAATACAAAATACGATCATCCAGTATTGCTAGTTGTATGTACATGTTCTCACTGTCGTAAATTTCTTGATATTATCGTGATTTCATAACTAGCAAGTTTTGACCAGGATTGAACAATTTTAATTGACCGTATACCGCTCCACTGATCAGAGTTTGTGCAGGCAGGTGAACACTTTACGACACAAAAGCATCAGATATGTCGAGTACTTAAACTTGTAAAGTTGCAAAATAACTTTAAAAAATCACCGTTTCAATTTTGTAGGAAAGGAATCCGCGCCTGCAAAATTTAGGGGAAAATTATTTAGGATAGGTGCTTTGAATCTCATAAGTAATTTTCAATGTTTTCATTTTAGATCGATTCGTATTTATGGTAAGTATTTAGACTCGGCTCTTTCGTTATCAGCATCATATATTTAGACTCGGCTCTTTAGTTATCAGCATCATATATTTAGAGTCGGCTCTTTCGTTATCAGCATCATATATTTAGACTCGGCTCTTTCGTTATCAGCATCATATATTTAGACTCGGCTCTTTAGTTATCAGCATCATATATTTAGACTCGGCTCTTTAGTTATCAGCATAATATATTTAGAGTCGGCTCTTTCGTTATCAGCATCATATATTTAGACTCGGCTCTTTCGTTATCAGTATTATATATTTAGATTTGGCTCTTTCGTTATCAGCATCATATAATTAGACTCGGCTCTTTCGTTATCAGCATCATATATTTAGACTCGGCTCTTTCGTTATCAGCATCATATATTTAGACTCGGCTCTTTCGTTATCAGCATCATATATTTTGGTCCTGTTTCGAAATTAAGGTTTGACTATCAGCTATAAGAACATTTTGAAACCCGTAGGAGAAAATTACACTTATACGAGAATGCCTTTAGTCACTACTCTGATACTTAATAAGCACGAACGTGTTCAGATGCAATGACACAAACGGTCACCTATTCAAATGGTAACGCACTGTTGCTTCACTTTATAATGACCAGAACCAAAAATATGCAAACGCAACGAGGCTCTACCTATTTACATCGCTTATTTATTATAGAATCGTCAAAAAATATTAAGGCAAATCTTAGTCAGAGATATTACAATTTTGACGACTTGCAATGCGAGACTCTTAAAAAACAGGATATATCAAATAATAATATAATATAATATTACGTAATGTGTGGTTTAAATCTGTTTACCATCTCTATTCATTGACATTAGAAAGAAAATAAATAGACCATACACTTACGACACGTTAGATTATTATGTGCTTTTAAGATAGTTAGTTTTTTTCATTATAACTGTGGAAACTTTACTGGACTATGTGTTTATAATCTTTGTGTTATATAGAAGCAAAATACTGTCTGTTTATTTTCCAAATAATATAAAATAAAATTAAAATTAAAATCGTTACATTTACTAAAATGAGTATTTAACATTAAGCAAGTATTTTCACACAATTTACTACATTATATCTACAGGATGATAATTCAGGTCACAATAAAAACGACAAAATTTGCAAAAAGTTTTCATTTAAGAATTATCGAAACCTTCTCAGCTACAACAGGTTCTCAACAATTTTGAGAATAATAAAAATCTTTGAGCTTGGATAAACAGTGCAATAAAAAGGCATCTTAAATATTAACAGCTACAAGATACTAGTACTTATACTATACTAGAACATGTATTATAGTTTATGTTATTAAAGTGCTGTCATTATGTAGATTTGCAATAAGATTACAGTGAACCATGATCCTCCTTTATCATATCAGCTGCCTTCTCCCCTATCATCACAGTCGGAGCGTGAGTGTTTGCACCAGTAATTTTAGGCATCACACTTGCATCTACTACCCTTAATTTTTTCACACCATGTACCCGAAGTCTCGAATCTAGAACACTTCCCATGGGTGCTGACCCTGAGTAATGATATCCTGATACCATCATACATAGCGCATAGCATTTAAAGTATTCATTCATATCTGATTGCGAACAGCCGCAAATTTTCGGAACAAGCATTTCTGCGCCATTGTCCCTAAAAAAATGTGACTTGGAAATGTTTAGGAAATGCTGCAGGAGTTTTGCATGCTTTTCCAAATCGTCGGGATTCGAATAATAGCCGGTGTAAATACGAGGGTGCTCATGTGGATTAGTACTCTGAAGGAGTACCTGACCTCTAGACTTAGGGTAAAGATTAAGTACGAAACTGAACATGAGCTCAAACCCCTTCCCCATATCATATAATTCTTGGCAAAGCTCATCAACGTATGAGTAATAGAATGCACACAATTGGAGCAAAGCTTGAGGATCTTGCAAAGCGACGTTGACAGTCTGATAATCAGGGTACCCTTGGGATTTGTTCAGAGCTACATACCCTTCGAACCATGGAAGAGAAAATTCATCAGGGTTCAAACCGGGTACTACTTCTTTTGTTAAAGGCTTGATTTTATGAATCACCATTACCATCACGTGATCTTGCAGTGTTTGACCGACGGGCAAATCTGCGATGATGGGTATATCATGGTTTTTTAGATGAATTTTTGGACCAACACCTGAGAGCATCAAAAACTGTGGTGTGTTGATAACACCAGCGGATACTATTACTTCTTTCTCTGCATACAGATCGATAGTCTTATTGACAAAAGCTACTTTAACCCCAATTGCGCTGTTTTTATCAAATATGATTTTAGTAGCGAGAGCATTTTTTAAAACATGTAAGTTATCTCTGTCCTTGGCAGGGGAAAGAAAGGCTAAAGCAGTGCCTTGACGTCTTCCTCCAGCGACGTTGTAGGCTAGTTCTTTGTAACCTAAAGGATCCACGCCACTTGTGTCTTCGACTATATTATTACCAACTTCTTTAAAAGCATTAAGATAATCATCAAGTAATTTGTAGTGAGGTTTAGTAATTTTCATGTTACCATCCAATCCGTGGAATTTTTTATACTTTGAGTGAAGGATTCTTCGGCTTAGCATATTTTCGCTTTTCTTAAAGTATGGTATAACATTTTTCCAGCACCAAGATGTATTGTTGGTTATTCTAGCCCAACCATTATAATCGTGATAGTTTCCTCTGGTATATTCCATGAAGTTCAATGAACTGCACCCTCCGAGCATTTTACCCCTAGTGAGCTCAACAATATGGTTTTTATGAAATCTTTCCGTAAATCCATCGTCTTCTGATGTGTAGTTCCAATCCACTTTCGATTGTTTCAGAAAAAGAAGCAAACCTGGACGCTGCAAGAAATTGATAAAATTTTATGACGACAATACTGACTGATTTAAAAAAAGTGCAATGTTTTATGACATTATCATTAAAAATATAAAGTAAGTTACTGTGGGTTTACTAATTTTATTGTTTAATTTGTTATGACTTTCCTAAAATATTTAGAGGTGACTTGAACGCAAGACCTTCTTTTACGGAGATGATTTAGTTTTAGAGTGCCTTATGCCTAGGCTTTGTAAGTTTATAATTACTAACATCCGAGATTAACCTACCTAGTTGAATTTTTAACCACAATCTTATTTGAATTTCTGAATTTATGTTAAGGAAGTAAAGAATAATATTATTTGAACAAAATTAAGTATTTTTTTTGTGAAGAAGTTATTTGTTGTGAAGAAGTTATTCGTCTTGTCATTTTAAATTAATTGCTTCATTGTTTATCTGTAGTTATTTTACGTAGCTAATTATTAATTGTTTTTGCACATTCTACGAATAACTTATTTTGTAAAACAATAAGTACTGTACATAAATTACAATAATTAATCGACCTGTATTAATTAGTACAATATTAATTGGATGTATATTTAGAAGTTCCAGTAGCAAGATGGGTAGACGATATTGAAAACATTGCGTACCGAACCTGGATAAGGCTGTCACAGAACCGTAAATAGTATATAGGTACCTTCTTTATAATTATGTGACAACAAAATAATATCTATAAAAGGCCTATTATCTGGCAGTAAGTAAAGTTGGCAATAAAATGTTACATACGTTTTTACCAAATCATTTCTAAATGAACAACAGATCTGGAGAGTTGCAAACAAACTCCAACCAGACGTTGAAATAAATTAAGGTGGTTTTAAAGAGCACTGAATTAAAGAAACTCTTTAAAGGAGTGACAAATTGTTTGGAGATCTGAAATTTCATATGATTGCAAACCTTGAGGTCCTAAAGATATAGGTTAGGGCCAGACGAGTTCCTTGCGGTATTCATTGTTGACTGGGGTTATTTCAAGCTAGCACGTACCTAGCATGTAAAGACTAATTGGATTAATAGCTTCATTAATATTAATTTCATCTCGGGCTTGGATTAAGAGGATTTGGCACCTAAATTCACCTAGTATGTAAGACGTTTCAAAGTGATCCTTGTGATTGTATTGAATAAAGTATCTTTTGACTTTTGAATAATATTTTGATTGATTAATTTTTATTTTTCATTTTATTTATTATTTTATACATTGCATGCATTATACATTCGGCTTAGGTCTAACATAAATTGCTGTTGGTATAGTTACATTGTACCCTATGAGGGCGTTGCTGAATATGGTTGAGTACATTAAGATAACTTGAATTCCAAATGTTGTTCAAGTTACGAAATAGATAAATAGATAGAATATACTTTATTGCACACCACAAAATACATAAGACTATTATAAGAAACAGTGTTAAGCTACACGGTAGTACAATGGGCGGTCTTATCGCTAGATAGCGATCTCTGCCAGACAACCTTAGGATGGATAAAAATCAATATAGCTGAATATGGGGTGATGAAAATAATATAAGTGATTTATGATAAAAATAATATGTGCATGTGCAACAAAAAGTGATATACAGCAATACCTAATACTACAAAAATAAATAATTAATATTAAATACAATATGATAAACTAAATAAACGAATACATACATTTAATATAATTATATAAACCTAATTAATGTTAAGAAATATGCAATATTTAACAACAGGACAAATAGTGTTCCCTGACCATAGCTTTAAAAATAGCATGTGATTTGGCGCGACTAATAGCACCTGGCAGTGCGTTCCATAATTGAGCAGCCTGTACTGTGAAAGAATTGGCGTAGTATGAGGAAATGTGGACAGGTGTCGCAAGTAAAAGAGTATCAGAGGAGCGCAAGGTACGAGAGAAATACGTCAAGAAAGCATAATAATTTACAAACATGTCATAAAAGTGATATAGGTATTTGTTTAAATGTCAATATAGTGATAGTGTCAATAATCATAGATGGTTATTATAAGTACATATGTCAATTTTTGTAATAAAAATGACAGATATTTATTTCCCTACGTACACAGGTAGGGAAATATATTTGTAGGTAGACTACCTACAATTATATACCGTTGCAGTTGCAGCGTCTTACAGTAAGCAACGACCTTATAACTTACTTTCAATATTTTACGCAACCACATGTTCAATATCCACTATGATCCAGTAAGTTAATATGTGTCTAGGTAATATAAAGTATCTTAGGCATGTATATAAGTATTCGATCAGTTATCTAGTTCAAATATTACTAAGCTATTCTTGCTCTATTATTATTTTTGTGCTAGGTATTGTGTGAATTGTCCTCCAATATTTAATATATATTTATTTATAGGTGCGTAAAAAGAATTGGTTTATGTGGTCATTGCACTGGTTAAATTTCAGTCTTCTTTGGGTACATATGATACGAACTCTTTGGACACAAATTGACTTTAACTTTCAAGTGCGACTTCTAAGTACTTAAATTCTAAAGTACTTACCACTGACTCTATAGGAGGGTCCCCTCCTGCTTCTATAAGTAAGACTCTAGTAACGTTATCCTCAGTGAGTCTATTTGCTAGTACACAGCCTGCGGTGCCACCGCCTACTATTATAAAATCGTACTTATCTCCATCTGTCAAAAAAATCATTTACCAGAGTTTTCTTATATTATATAATGAGCTAAATATGAATGTACCATCTGTCCTCATTCTAATGTCAATCAATAAAGACGGCAACAAATTTTAAAGCCACATAGTTAAAGTGATCAGGAAATAGAGCCTTACTTCCACACTCTTAGATCGCGTTTTAGTGAGAAATGTTCTTTGTCAAATCTATACCAACTAGTGAATTATGTAACTACGAACGACTTTGAGTGTGTGTTTTGTCATTTTAACAAATTAAAAAATCACGACTGTAAATTATTATTTCCCTTTACCTTTGTATAGACAGTTTTTGACACATTATGTACAGTAAGTAGGTAAAAGGTGGACACCTATAAATACCTGATACAGCAGCATTTTTTGGCCACAGATCTTTAAACAGACCGAGAGCGGTCAGCACCTGTAATGCACTTTGAACAGTTCTCACTCCTGCGATTGCAGCTGACGCATCCATTTTTCTTTTATAGATAAATTTAATGAATATCTTTGTTTATTGTATCTAAAGTAAAACCAAACTGCACAATTTAAACATTGTTTGAAAAATACATATTAGTGACGAGATTTTTATTAAAAATATATTTTATTTTTAATGTATTACTCCGAAAGTAACTTGTACACTGGTGTTGGCATTAATGAAACGATGTGAACATAATTATTCTGTTTATAGTTCAGTGCGCAGCAAAAAATTCTTACATCATTTACTACTGTAATACTTCCTCTACGTATTTAACTCTTCACAAGCCTGTCAGCTCAGTTGGTAGTAGCTCTGCTTTCTGCCCTGTAGGTTGAGGGTTCGGTTCCCTCCCAGGGTAAACATTTATTTGTTGAACATTGGTGTTTTTTTCTGTGTCTGGGTGTTACTAAATATCATAAGTATGCATTTAAAAATATTCTATTAGTCATCTGGTCACTATAATACAAGATATGCTTTGTTTGGGGCAAGATGGTGTTGTGTGCAATATCCTCCAATATTTATTTATTACAGGTACAGAGTAATGTATTTGTATACACAAATGAATAGAATAATAAAATACAGATAGATAAAATACAAGCCATTTTTTACAGTTGAGCCATCAGAGGACTGTAAATTGTTGTATAATACAGAGGGCCGGCGATTTTAAGATACTTTGGGTTTGACTCGTTGAATGCATCACAATTTTTAGCATATGCTCATACGTTAAGTCTGACATAAGCCAGCTCTTTGGTCACGTGATGCTTCCACGATTTCTGCTAAAGAGTGTATGAACAGACCTCGGGGTGGTCGGAGTCAACGAATGGTATCGGATATGCGGCTAAAGCAAATGCTAGGGTAAAGTATTACATTATAAATGTACTAGTTACATGTGTTGTCCTAATAGCTGATTACGACCTTTATAAACTTACTTCTTTTTTATATGTTAAATCAATTGAAGTCACTTTTCAAGAATATAAGAACAGTTGCTGACCACAAACTAATTATTCAAACATACAGAGCATTGTGTGAGTGCATCATTAGGTATTGCATATGCGTATGGGGTAATACCGCAAAAACACATATCATTGCAGCCGAACGTGCACAACGTTCTATCTTAAAGGTTCTTCTCTGCCTACCCTACAGACACCCTACAACAGCTGATTACGAAAAGTCTTCAGCGTTAGAAAATTATTCATCTACGAGTGTATTAGACGTTATCATAGAATAGTAGTTCCGCACCTACCTGTAACGTCTAAAAGACTTGACACGTGTCCTATACCAAGAGTAAGAACCACACATGCTCAGAGGCAGTTTCAAGTTTTAGTTCCACATTTGTATAATAAGTTAAATAAAGAACATAGGGTTAAGAAGTATGGTAATAATTAAATTAAAAGGATAATACTCAACTGGCTCAAAAACTTTGATTATGAGGGTATAGAAAATATGCTCAATAAATTTCGTTCTTAGGGATATAATTAAAGAAGTTAAATTGTTTTTCTTATGTTTAAAATTAAAGGATTTTGAATAAACACTCAACACCTAAACAACAATATAAAATAATACTATAGTATTACTTTTATAAAACATAATAATAAATTTAAAATTTACACTATTCATACACGGAGAGCATTTCATTTCATTTTTTTTTGTCATATTTAGTTTTCGATGTTTTTAATTTAGTTAGACATAATAACTGATGGGAGAAACCACTGCCTCCTGAAACACAGTTTTTACTCGTTCGGGAGCCTATGGATTTATTATAGATCTGTAACATTGTATTATGTCAATAAATTTATTTTTGTTTGTTTATTTGTTTGCTTGAAAATTGCGTAGGTACTATATTTCGTACAAATATAACCAGTTTCAATAACACAATGGGTTAAATTAATAGGTACGAGGTGTAGGTCTGATAACACCACGCGCGTTATGAAACCGTTATATGTCTTTCTACACAATATTTAACTGATATTAATAAATAATTATTATGATAAAATAATAATAATTATTTTGATAAAATAATATTGTAACTCTTCTTGCGAGCCAAACAAATGTGTTCGAGTTTACATCGAACAGAAACAGAGAAGCAATACTGCATTATGACCTTTCAAACAAATTTGCACAATTTCGTCTCTTGTCAACGCGCATCTCCTAGTTCTTAGCGCGACGCACTACTTCAATGTTTACATAATATACGAGCATGATACATTTTTATTTACAGAAATAATTACAAGAATGTACAGTATAATATACAATATTATAAAATACACGTGAAACAGTTGAGCTATATAAGGACCGTTTAAATCGATCTATAGATAGCTCAACTGACCCAGATCACTGCCAGAGGGCAGCGTTCCCAAGATACTGGCGGCATTGCCTCGTTGAATGGCAATGCTAATATGCTGAGCCAGATAGGAGCCAGCTCATGGGTCTTGTTGGGCTCCTTAGACGAGTCATACCATAATGCCTCTTACCATCATCACGTATAAGACCGTTGGGTTCGAGAAAAGCTGGTACGTTGACGTATCGGTTGGATGACAAACATACTCTCATACTTGAGTAACGAATAAATAAGTGTCTATGTCTATGTCCATGTCTATGGTTCATACTAATGCTGCTACTACTACTACTTCGTACGAATGAATGGCCAACTATTGTGCCTATAGTCAGTCACAGACAGAGTTACGTCCGCATTTAAATTTGCATAAATTAATAATTATTTTTCTCGGTTTAGATATTTTTCTATGTATGTAAATACAACAAAAAAAGTATATGTATGTACTATATCAGTCAGTCATGATAATGCTGTGTAAAATGTCCGGCATTATTTATTGTTATTTTTAGAAATAACATTATGTTTTCAAGGCATAAAACATTGAATGGGGTAATAAAAATTACGGGTTGCACTCCGGGAGTGCCGACAGAAGTGAAAACTTATTTTGGCGCGTTAGACATTTTTTAGATGGGTACTAGGGTAATTGGGTTATGAATTGCATTTTATTTATGAATTATATTTCATTAGTTATTAGAAACTTTAAAATACATTTAATATTCTTTTATGTTTTTGTTCAGAATGTAGATAATATTTATATCAAAGAGCCTAACTCAATAAACTTCTCCATACAAAAGTAGACTGTAAACATGTGAATTAAGGTTTATAATCAAATGGGGTGAGCGCGGCATCCCTGCGAGACGCATGGTAACGGTGTCGCGAGTCCAGAGGTTTTACCTCATCTAAAAATATGCGAACCGCGCTAAAAGAAGTTTTCACTTCAAAAATCTATTATATATTATCAGTGCCCACGGACACCGCTGTACCACACGTGGTACAGCGGTCGACCAGCTTGGTCTCCACGGTTATCGTGTTATAGGGCCGCCGCCGTCAGTAGGATTGCCCGCCATGCCAGTCTTAACGATGACATTCGTCGGGCAATCACCAGCGTCAACGTACCAGCTTTTCTCGAACCCAACGGTCTTATACGTGATGATGGTAAGAGGCATTATGGTATGACTCGTCTAAGGAGCCCAACAAGACCCATGAGCTGGCTCCTATCTGGCTCAGCATATTAGCATTGCCATTCAACGAGGCAATGCCGCCAGTATCTTGGGAACGCTGCCCTCTGGCAGTGATCTGGGTCAGTTGAGCTATCTATAGATCGATTTAAACGGTCCTTATATAGCTCAACTGTTTCACGTGTATTTTATAATATTGTATATTATACTGTACATTCTTGTAATTATTTCTGTAAATAAAAATGTATCATGCTCGTATATTATGTAAACATTGAAGTAGTGCGTCGCGCTAAGAACTAGGAGATGCGCGTTGACAAGAGACGCGATGTTAAGACTAACTAATAAACCGTTATTCCGAGAAGGTCTTCAGATATAATCAAAGTCAATCGAATGTTTTAACAAATTAATATATTAAAATTCTCTTTGATTGAGTTGAGGATCGGGAGACTAATGAAGAAGAAGGAACAACAAAGAGTTCATGAGACACAGCTGAGTTATGATCACTTTATGCGAATATGCAAAGTTACTACGAGTTCGTTTTAGCAACGCACGAGTGTTACATCTGGTATTTCAAGCAAGTGAACCGTACGTTTACTTGTTGCCTCGGTCAACAACAGCATGGCACAAATTATGACAGCACCGAACATTGCTCAAAAGATGAATGGAATAGAAGGACAAAATTCATTTGCAGTTGAAAATATGTTCCCATACACCAATTTTCTTGTCAAATTTCATCTCTCTGTCTTCGGGAAGTTTATTCTTGTATGTTTTAATTCACTAACGATCGTCAACATATGCGGCACATTTAAGTTTTTAGGCCGTATATTTTGATTTCGATGTAATTTTTTTAGTTTCAGGAAACCTTAGACTTTACTATTGAATTTTTACTCAAAACGGAATATTTACCATGATATACGAGTTATATTTTATTAATTATTTTGAATTTAGTTTTTATACAATCTTCACGCGCTCCTGAGAAAAAGGAGTATGACATACTGGCAGACAGACAGAGAGACAGAAGGACAATGAGGGTTCGATTCCTTCACAGGATAAACATTTGTGTATGGTGTTTGTTCTGTGTCTGGGTGTTATAAAGTTTATAAAGTAAGTATGTACTTATTAAAAATTATATATATGTATTCTATCAGTAATTTGGTCACCATAGTACACGCTATGCTTAGTTTAGTTAGTACTTAGTGTTGTTAGTATTGTCCACCAATATTTATTATAATCAAGATTCAATTTGGCAATTTTTTGTTTTAAAAAAATAACTCATTTTATTACTCATAGTTCGAAACGACGATATTTTACCCGGCCTAATTAAATCCGTGTTTAGATTTACGACTTCCAATGTTATTTTAAGATATCTTTGTCTTATACTTAAAGGTGATCAACTTGTAAATATAATCACAAATAAATACTTTCAGTAGGTATTATCTGTTGAGTAAGTCCGTAAAAGTATAAAAAGATATCGCTAGCAAGGCGCTTTTTCAGAAGTATTCAAATTAAAATATTAAAACCTATTTTAAGAACTCCTTTGTGCTCAGACCACAGGGAGGGAAATACAAAGGACATAATTATGATAAGCGCGCACTTACCACGTATGGCGGAGCATTTGGTTGCTGGTGTACCTGGGAAAAAAGACACATTGGTGGCAATTCGGTTGGTTCATTTCTAAAATTAGGAATTGTCTAAAATATATTTAGTTAGTCATAGCATTTGTAAAATATATTCAGTTGGTACCATCTAACTAAATTAGGAACGCTTAATTAACTTAGATAAAATTAAATTAGGATTGACAGTTCAAACCCTAGTTTTTGCTAAAATTAGTTAAGTTGGTGCCAACAGAATTGAGGTCATTGACGGTACAGCTTTAACCTAAAATAACTTACGTATATACGGGTACTTTCTGTATTTGCGAATTTTACTTTATTGTAGTGACTTATATTAGACTAAGAAAGAATAAATGAAATACATTATGTATATAGAATTTTAATAAACTACAATCAAATTAACGTGAATAAAAATAGTTTAATAGTAACGGTCATTACTCTTTACGTATTGAAATAGTAAAATGCGAGTGAGCGCGTATGTAAGCATGTAAGTATACATTTAACATATTTTTTTATAAAGTGAAAATAGGTAAAGGTAAAAATAATAATTTAATAATAATGCCGCATATTTCACACAACATTACCTAGCCCCAAAATGAGCTGCGCCCATAACACAAGGTTATGGGTGCAACATGACTGATAATACTTCTAATATTTTTTTTATTTTGTAAATACATACCTACATATTATACATAGAAACACCCAGACCCGAGACAAATACCTGCAGATCATACAAACATTTGTGTCACAGCGAAAATCGAACTCACAACCTTCTGCGTCTCAGCCGGGCCTTGGCCCACTGGGCCACAGAGGTCGTCGGATAGCTGACTCAGTTCAACTCTAACATCAATCAACCTCAACATGAGACTTAAGCAGTCTCAAGTTTAAAAACAATGCTTCATGAAATTGTTAAAGGAATATTCCAGAAACTTCAAATGGTAATATCATGAAGACAAGATACTAAATGCGGGTTATTTACTCGGAATGTATTTATTTTCATTTACCAAGAAATCCATTTACCAAGAAACCATTGGGTCTAAGTTGAAAGATATAATTTAATGATCGAAAATAGTTAATATACCTAGGTGGTAATTATGATATGACAGTATTAATGATAATATTGATAATATAGTGTATATTATCATAAAATATCATAATAATAAGTAAAGATACATATATTTATTGTTATTATCTATATCTAATTATTAGTTTTTATGTCCCAACGTGTAATATCTTTTGTAGGATTGTGCAAATATTTTTTGCATCTGTAATTCAATTTATATCGCTGGAATTGAACCTGCACCTTTCTTGACAGCCGCACACAACGAGCATATCAAAAGTGAATTCACAAAAACATCCTGCACTTTCAAATCGGAAACGGAACTCGCATTGAATAAAAGAGATAAACCACTTCTGCAAGATTGAAGTGGTTAGATTATTTCATATAATTAAATATTATTCACGTGTATTTTATATTATTGTATATTATTTTGTACATTTCTGTAATTATTTCTGTAAATAAAATTTTTGTTAGATTATGCTGTGAGTTTCTATACAAATTTAATTTTTATTCTAGCTGGTAGCCAAAAATCTCTTGTTTTTTGGCAGCCAGCTACCGATTGTACACGTGTTATGCTGCCTCAGGGCACTTTCTTTTTTGTCTTGACTATAAAGCTCACGTTGTATGCGATTTTAATTGGTGATTCTTCACACCATGTCAGTTTTGTTATTTGTAGGTAACCTGAACTTAAGGACATTCGGCTTTTAGGTAGAACTGAAAGCGGTAGATATTGAAATAAGAATGTAGTTTTACAGGGGGCAGGTTTTGTAACGACTCTAGTCGAATGAACCCCGTAAGATCCAGCATCTCCGGAGAATCGCACCTCTTCGTAGGACACTCCTGGGACAGACTGCTGTCCAGACAGTCTGTGCCTAACCTAAAATAAACCTAACCTTTAGAGTAAGTGTACAGTTTATTCAGTTTAATTTCATAATATAATTTTATACAATGCGTTACAAGAGACAATAAACTATAATAACAACGCAAAGGAAGGAAGGAAAATAAAAAGGAGAAAAATAATGTGTTGAAACTAATCGAAAGGGTATTTCATCATAATCTGTTATTGTATATTTTTTGGATAGGTTACTAGATTATGTACTCATGTATATTATCCCTATATATATTATCCCTAGGTTTACAAATTATATATCCCTAGGTTTCGACTAGAAAAAGTAAATAAGTCCTTTATGGGGAACACGGTGCGCTTCTAATAAGCTTCCTGCAAATGCTACTAAACTACCTATTAAGAAATTTAAAGCATACATAAAAGGTAGTCTTTTGAAGAAAGCTTATTATAATGTAAATGACTATATTATTGATAAGAATGCATGGCCTCATGTCGCTCTGTTAACCGAAAAACTTGATATGTATAAACTCTATTGTATATTAGTATTTCGTAGTTAGGAAGTAATAAGATGGATCATGTAAAAAAGTGCTAGGACCAGGACGAGTTTCTTGCCAGTTCTTCTCGGACTTGAGTTAGGATGAATTGGCACCTAAATTCACCTAGTAGGTATGTAAGACGTTTCAAAGTGATCCTTGTGATTGTATTGAATAAAGTATCTTGTAGACTTGTAGTATCCGACGTACACATTGTATCTTATTGATGTGTAAAATCTTTCCTTTCGCTTTCATGAAAGCAAAGCAAGGCTTATACCTACCAAGTCCTAGTTAGTTAAGGCCTATTACATCTATATGAAGATGATTTAAACAACATCCGAGGTTATTAAGCACTTACGTTTGTGACTTGTAAGGCCTATACGAGAGCGACAGGTACGACCACATTTTAAACAAGAGAATTGTGTAATTTGTGAGGTTTAGGTTGTTTTTTACTAATTTTCTTGATAGCAGATGAAACAGGTAACGGCCATACCAGCTATCTAGCCATACTAGTGTTTCTTCCACCCATAAGAAACAAGCCAGCACCGAGACGGGCAAGTACCTAACTGACCCGGGGCTGCCCGGGTTAGAGCGGGCGATAACTTGTCAATGGGCCTACGATGGACCCTCCCACTGTCAAGAGTGACCCCTGGTGTCCGCACTTACGTCTATCTGTTTGGACTTATAACCGGTAACTGCCACTCTCCGTGTTGTTTTCCACTACAGCAAGCTGAAGTGGGTGAAGTAACCTCTCCACGGACGCTGCATCGCCTGGGACGTGGTTAAGATAATGTGGGCATGCCCAAAACCCACACTACTCTCTCGACCTCACCGATTGGACCCACAGGAATGAGGGAGGAGTCATTACGTGCGGAGTCGGTTCGGTTGCAGGTGCATAACGGCTAGCACCGAGCCGGGTTTGTTACAAGTTTTCCTTCTCTGTTACTAGCTCTTCTGTTGATCAGCAGGGGGACCACGTGCAGGCGAGACTAGCTGGGGTACAGAGATGTTATATGTACCACAACTCCCCCAAGTCCTAATTATGTGAATACACTAGGATCAGTATAGTAGCAGTTTGTAAATATACTAGCCGTCCCACTCGCGACTGGTCTGCTATATATTAGTGAATACTTCTCTGAAATCGGTTTAATAGTTCCGAAAATAACCCTCTACAAGCAATACTCGCAAAATTACTAACAAACCTACAAACATTACTTCTATTAATGTAATATAGACTAAGTGTTTGACCACCACTCCTTAGTAGATCGTGACTGAAAATTTGTATTTTTTTTGGTTTACTTTCCCGCAATCACGTTACACACTTATCATAGTTAAAGTTAATAATGGTCCAGACTTCGAGATTATATTGGCCTATAATTCAAATGCTGGCAACGGGTTCCATTTTGTGTTTAAAGAGTATGTACTTTCCCGTTGTCCCGTTGCGTAATAATGCGTGTAGTTTATAATGTTCCAGGCTTTAAAAACTATAATGATTCGGCCGAGAAATACAGACGCTACAAATCAGTTTATCCCGTGTCTAAAACGTATGTATTTATCTCGACAGGGCTTATTTTACTCATATAATGATCTAGACTCTATATTATAGCGATCGGGATAAACAGACACCAGTAATGAGTTCCAGAGTGCTTATCCCGTGTAGTAGGTAAATACTTATCTCATAGGTTTTGATACCCCATTGTTAATTATGCGCAAGTAGTTAGTCATTATATAGACTTATTATAATGATCTTGACAAACAGATGTTAGCAGTCAGTTCCACTCTTTGTAGAGCTGGTACTTAAATTAGGGATCGATCGCGTAGCGGGTTAAAAATTTTGTTATCATAAAAATGTTAAACCCGCGTAGCATCCCGTTTTAAGGGTTGTCCTGGCAAAATTGTATTTGAGGTAGGTAAATAAATCAAGTTTCACTTTAAAAAGTCCCCATACACATTTTAAACCCTTATAGCACGGGCTGTTTGAATTATATTATAAAATCTATTATTTGTATCAAAGCAAATTTGAACAAAATTTCAGAATTGTGCCTAAGTTCCAAGAAAGATTTTTCATAGTTTTCAACCTTTTTCTTTACCTTCGAAAGAAAATTATTTTTTAGTGAGCGCCTTCACAGAATGCTCGTCCCAAATTCCAAACCTGTAACCCTTGTAGTTTTAGAGATTTCGTGATGAGTGAGTCAGTCAGTATAAGGACTTCTCCTTTATTATATAGATATTCTTTCTAAATCTCGTACAACGTCAAATAGACCGGGAAGTGTTGATTGCGACAGAAACCGGAAACTAGGCTTGGAAGATATTTAGCTAAAAATATGAACAGAAAAAGTTGATTAAAATTTGTCAAAAATAAAAAATAAGATTTATTTGGATGGATAGATAATGAATGTCTAGAGAGTAAATATATAATATGTTCTGCTCTCTGCCATCTTCAAATGACAAACTATGAATATATTTATGAGCAAGCGCCGTACTTTGTCTAGTATTATCGGTCTTAAGTATGTACATATATCTTATAATTTTAACGGTTATAAGTTATTATTAAAGAAGTAGTCATAAACGGAAGTGTGTAATAGGAAGCAGGGAAAGAGGGTGCTATTTTAATTCAGGATATATTGTTAATGTTGCATATTACCAAGGAGAGATGTCAGATGTTACACAATGCGAATACTGCTTACAGTAGTCGCAAACCAGCCAAAAAAAACTGGTTTTTTATATAAAAAACTTTACAATTTGCAAAAGTTATGACATACATGATACATGGAACTCTTTTATTTTATATTTTTGATTTTTTTATCATCATCAGTAGTGTTTTGTTGTTTTCTAATGTGAGTGAATATTGTGAAAGGCATTAGTAATTTGAAAGGCAGCTAAAATCGCAATATTCGTTGATGTCAGTGCCTAACATAAGAACTTGTTTGTGCCATGGATCATAATTATTATAAAAATGCTTTCTTTCTTTCATAGCCGCTAAAGCAGGTGAGACTTACGCACACAAGGCAGTGCGTAGGCAGAAACAAGTTAAGCTATTAAACCGAATCTTGTTAACTAGGCCTATTTATACAATATTAATTTATGTTAACAACCTTTTCCATTCTAGACCCTTTTCAGGTGTGCAAATAAATATGAAAACAGGTTTATGAGACTTTACTTTATGAGGCTTTTAAACTGTGTTTCAGACTTTGATGAATTTCCAGGACAATAAACTATATTCATTCCACACACCCTAAAACATTACACTGATAATCTAGAGTCGTGGCAGCCACCCCGTTGGTCGAGTTAAGCTGGAAAAATGTTCCACCAAAAATATAGACGAATCTTCTTTCTTGTTCTTATGTACACAAATAAATAGTTAATCTAAGTTAATAAATATTCACCTATAAGTTAATCTAAGTTAATAAATAGTTAATCCTATACCTAAGAATATGTATTTATCCAGACTTTACTGACACATATGTACAGAATAAAAATACTGCTTATAAAATACATGTTTAACAGTTGAGCTTTCTAAGGACTGTTTTAAACGATCTATAAATAACTCAAGTGATCCAGATCACTGCCAGAAAACAATGTGCCCAAGACTGGTGGAATTGCCATTATGAATTGCAATGCTAATATGCTGACCTAGAGAGGAGCTAGGTCTTTAGTACCGCGATATTGGAAGAAATTGTTTTTATATTGATAACCTACTAGTAAGACGAAATTTCCAATATTTTTCTATTGTTTATTTTCTTTATACATAATTTAACTTACAGCAAGTAACTAATAAAGTACATAACTCTTTTATGTTTTTTGTATGTAAGTCTATCTGTAAGATATTTATTTCATGAGTCTTTGCTTTTGGATGTTGTACGGATGTGTTAAAAACTGAATAATACACCGTAAGTACGTGTATTGTTATTGTATAATTGCGATATAGCTATACTGTTAGTTCATAGTAGCTTTTAGCTGAAGGCGGGAGTAAAGTAATGATGATGCGATTACGAAGCTTTTTACTGGCGACTACTACTACGACTACTGGAGAAGGCGGGTTCGTTAAATATGTATTTCTTGGAATTTCTTCAAGATTATCCCTTTCAAACCAAAGAAGAATTCCAAGATAGATAAAGGATTAAATTTAACAAACGAATGAGTGAAGATGGTTTATGACTTTGAGAGGCCTTTTTTAGATAACAGCGTTCTTGAATAGAAAAATAAACATTGTCAAAAGCGTTTTCTTATTGTTATATGTACAAATATACGTACTTCGTCGTCATAATCATCCCCAGCCCAATTTCACCCACTTCTAATATTCATTAGGCTCATTTTATTTGTATGATATACTTCGACCCTGCTTTATTCTCATCCATCTACGGCCCGAGACTTTGATACTAGTAATGTCGTACATCAGTATCTCGCTGCCAGTTGCTCCACTGTTCTATATACACGTACTTATGGTGTATTACTAAAATTGTAAGACCAGGTTTGTAAAGGGTTCTGTCTGTCGATTCCATTAGCATTTATAGTATTTTAGCTTAATATTTATTTTTATAATCAACTTGAAAAACACAATTTTGTTGGTCCAAATTAAAACGATTTGTAACGTCTTCACAGGGATGTCACTGAGACCACAAACTCAGAAGAACCTAGTACAGCAACATGTAATTTATTAGATTCAGTGTGTTGCATTGTTTTATCCTAATATGCCGATATAATTAAAAAGACGAGATGAGTCGTAGAACACCCGGTAGAAACGAAATTAAAAATAACAAAACTACGTGAGTTGTACTATACATTTTGAGAAACAGGAACTTTTACTCACGTATAATTTAATTGATGGAGACACCGACACTGTTTCGAGACAAGGTTGCGAGAATCTTCATCAGGGTGATTTTGATCCGCGATTAGGTTGCACACGCTCGCTCTGAGTGCGAACCGCGAGGGGGACAGAATAATACGTGATTAAAAGTCAAAGAGCTATAACGAAGCTCTAAGAGTATTAAGAGAAGTATTAAGAGTGTTAAAGAGCATTACGTAATACTTCGTTTAAAAAATAATAATACTCGTATATGTATTAGAATTTTGACAATTTGTATTATTTGATACGAACTTTTTGGTGTCACTTAATGATGACTGTAATTATTTAACTTCCAATACGCAATGGATTCTTGGTTACTTTTTGGTTCGTTGTAGATATTTAAAAAATGATGACATTAAAACCCGTTTTTTTTTGTCTAATTGAGTCCGATCGCTTAAAAAGAATGCTAGGTTGATAGAATCCATGACATATGATACAAATTGAAATAAATGTGTAATTCCACAGCTGATAATTAGACCTTTTTTTTTAATATAAGTAAAGTAAAGACGTCAATTACTGCATTTTTTTTCTTTTGTCATTGATATAAAAGTCATCCCAGCACTCTACTTGGCATACACATTATATTACACTTCAATCACACGTGGAACGAAATAAGCTCATTGCGATCCCCAAATTGGCGTCCAGCTAATTAGGTTTTGGCTATTTGGCATGATAATAATCATAATGCGATTATAAATATTGTCAGTGCAGCATTCATACTCCTCCGTGTACCTACTCCTAACTTAAGAGACTGTTACATAGTTGCATAGTTTCATTTTATAGTTCTAAAGTTGGTAATGGAATTCAGCGTTACACTTATAGCATATTTTAACAAACATTGTATAAGGTTTCAATTAAAAATAGGTTTCAAATTGTGTAATAGGGGGTGGATCAGAAGTGAATAAACGATTAAAACTAGTGACAATAACCAACAAACATAAACACACAAACAAACAAACGCGATAATCAGTGCTCGCCGTGAACGCTCACGGCAAAGTCAAAGTCAAGTCAAAGTCAAAAGATGATTTATTCAATAGAATCACAAGGATCACTTTGAAACGTCTTACATACTAGGTGAATTTAGGTGCCAATTCATCCTAACCCAAGCTCGAGAAGAATTGGCAAGAAACTCGTCTTGGTCCTAGCGCTTTTTTATATGATCCATCTTATAACTACCTTAACTACGAAATACAAATACAAACAACTCAACTGGCAACTCGCGGACCGCGGATCAAACTCCAGTCCCGGTTTTCCGAAATGTACCAGTAACTATAGAAGATCATCTCAAACTCTTGGGAGTGTCATTTACACGGACTCTCAATTTTGGCTCCTATATCGAGTCCAAGGCCAAAACTGCTGCCATGAAGCTTGGCATCCTCAACAAGGTGAGGCGTTACTTCACACCTGGACAGCTTTCCACTTTATACAAAGCTCAAGTCGGTTCGGGTATGGAGTATTGCTGTCATCTATGTGATGGTTCAGCCAAACACCAGCTGGTTGCCTTGGACTCGATCGAGCGTAGAGCATTGACGATGATGGGTGAACAGCTTAATGCTGAGACTAAGTTCCAGAGTCTCGAGCACCGTCGTAAATTTGCTTGCCTTTCGATCTTTTATAGGATACATTTTGGAAAATGTGCCCAGGAATTACATGATCTGATTCCACCATCTCCTTTTCACAAGCAGACGTACCGCTCAATACTATCCATACCTTGTCAACCTACCACCCTTACGAACAAAGCGCTTTGCTTCCACATTTATAATGCGTACAGCCAAGGATTGGAATGCTTTTCCGTCGTATGTCTTTCCTGAAAACAACAATCTAGGTCTCTTGAAGTCTCGAGTCTTCAAGACCTGCGTGCCCCATCGTCGGCCATATTGTCGCTTAACATCAGGCGAGATCGTGGTCAAACGTAGGTTTAATGATAATAAAAAAAAAAAAAAACTCACAGTGATGAAGATTCTCTAGATAAATCGAAATAGTGTCGGTGCCCGTCGGTGTCGACTAAATAATACGTGAATAAAACCCGTATTTATCAAAATGTATAGTGACAATAAGATAAATCTACCTTTAGGTCTACATTAAGAAACCACTCAGTGGGTACCACAGTCGCAGATATTTTGCTACCAAGCAGTAGTGTGCAAGCATGTGTTTAGTTTTCATAGGCACTGGAGCTAGTAACATTACTGAACAAGCAGACCAAAGAACTTATGTCTAGGATCGACAACGTGCGTGCGTGGAACCTCCTGAGATTGCAAGCGTCAACAGTTACGGTATCACTTACCATTAGACATACCATTATGCTTGTTGGCAGGTTCATTGTATTTAAAACAAAACTAGGTACGTAAATATGTTTGATTCATTTATACATAATGTGGCTCAAATATGCGGCAAATAACCAACTTTCTCTGACAAAAATCACTTCTGATTCAAATATTATCCCCTATATAATAACATTACATTGTACATTGTTTCAGAACAAGAAGAAAACCATTTTAGAAGCTAAATGTTATTCAGTATGTATGATAACCTTAATGAAAAAAATACAGTAAGTAAATTTGTTAATTGTTTTTAACATAAATAAAAACTTATAAAATCTAATAAAAATTTATTAATTTTGAATTTTGAACCGACATTTTAAAATCTATATATCAATAAAACAATAACTCACCATACATGGAGGAAAACATTGTTTCTTATCTAAGTGCACAAAATAATGATACCACATAGCACATGTACCTATTTCACGCAATAAAAAAAATACTTTATTTTACCAAGCTTCTCAGTACCACGTGAATCTGCTCAATGTGTGGAATCAGCTTATTCTGCGGTTCATGCACTTTATTAGAACAGACCGTGTCTATTAGACCTCCACTCGCCATAACCGAACGGCTTGCAGATTCGGCGCAAAACCGATATATTACTCTTCAGTCATCTAGCAAAAATGCTTTAAAGATTTGAGTAGGTTTTTGCTTATAACTGTAATGTTTCACATTCATAAAGCTGGAACACCTAATTGTCTGGCTACTTCTAATTTCGTATGAATCCGTGGCTAGTTCAGATGCAGAGTTTATAGTCCGCAGATTTCTGCCAAGGCTTAAAATCTTTTAAAAAGCCTGAACCAGTATCATAACATGCCTTCTGAAGCACAGAATCACTCAGATAAAAATGCCACTACGGTCACAGTAAATAAATAAATAATGCCGGACATTTCACACATCATAATCTTGCCCCAAAGTAAGCAGAGCTTGTGTTATGGGTACCATATGATTTCTAATACAATGTCTGTAACATTTATGGCACCTACATACTATATTTTCACCTTAGCCCACGGTCTACGTTAGTACTCCTTCAAACAGTTTGAAAACGATTAATGGATTTTCAAATAAATTGTCTGCATACGTAAGTTTTTGTCAAAAAGGGGTTTCAACAGTCCTTATGAAAACTTATGGAAAAGTAAAATTCCTGCAATGCTAAAGAAAATGTTCCTACTACACAAATAGTCCCCTAGTTATAATATAGTATAACCTAGTTACACGCTTTCAGTCTGTTTTACTTCCCGTACAACGTAGACGTCAATAGATGTTCAATACGCGTATAGTCAAACATACAGTAATTGGGAAGGTTTCACGTATTGATCCGAAAAAGGCCGTTTTTCCAATAAATATTGTAAGCACAGAACAGTCATATAATACTGAATCCTATTTATTTCTATTCCAGTGTAATAGCAACGAAAACCAAATTACCAAAAAGTCAACCAGACCCTTAAAACTTTTGTTCTATGTTTGTTCAGCCGTGGTAATCGAACTTTTGCGGTTCGACCAGCTTATAATATAAAATTTTACGTTGTCACTAAAAAAACCAGTGAAATTTTATACAACGTTTCCAGGAATAATAAATAAATAGTCGTGCAATAGTAGTGTCTCAGACGCTCTCCTAGATTCAGATTTTTTTGTGCTGGAGCACTGGTTTTTGACGTCATCGAACGTTGGTTTTTATGAATGATGTGATAGAGTAACAAAGATCGGTATTGATGGTAATTAATAATATTATGTTGAAATAAATTTGCATAGCTCAAGTAAACTCTTGTGCCGAGACTTTTTTATGTAAAAAAACTTCAAATTATAATGAAAGTATAAAATAAGTGCGTGAAGCACTCTCAACCAGGAAAACCATCATTGATCACGTATGCTCAAACTTAAAGGACAAGAGTTTTCACATGGCCATTGTAGAATCACCCATGACTTATCGCAAGCAGATCTTCTTATCGATGAAGAAATTTAAACCACCACCAAAAAAGCGTGTTAAATACGAAGCAACGGACTTCGCAAAATTATACAAAAATGTAGAATGTTCAATGAAGAAACACAAATTTCAGAATTACACGAATTAAGAGTGCTTTATAAAAAGCAGTATCAATTACAGTAAGATAATTAAAACAAAAATACAGAATCTGATAACAGAATACTGCTGCCCTTAAAACAGCCAAAGTCACCTACTTAATAGATAGGACTATTAAGCTGGTTCTAAAAAAGCTCCCAGTAATTATCGTCTAATATCGGCACTGCCAGTATTTTCCCAAATATTTGAAAAAGTCATTCACTCGCAATTAGCTAAATACCTAAATTCCATAAACTTTTTATTTGAAAGGCAATATGGATTTAGATCAAAGTCCAACCAATGTTATTGCAAAAGTTAAGTGACATAGGTGTAACAGGGACAGCACATAAAACTTTTGAATCGTATATGATGAATCGGTCTCAAACAGTCAAAATCGATAAATATCACAGCAAGCCACAAGACATTACATTCGGAGTTCCACAAGGTTCTATTCTTGGACCACTATTATTTATCATCTACATAAACCCCAATCAAGAACTTAATCTACTCGGGCACATATCACAATACGCGGATGACACTTGTCTCTTCTATTTCGGAAATTCAATAATACATATATTAAACCAAGCGCAAGAAGACCTTAACAAACTACTAATCTGGTACCAAGACAACCTTCTCACCATTAATGCATCCAAGATTATATCTTAATATTCAAATCAAAAAACATAAAAATTGAATCGCAACCGCCTCCAAAAATGGACCAAGTAGTAGGCCTCCGACTAGACAGCAATCTGAGTTGTAATGTTCCCATCGAACATGTGCGCTCAAAACTATAAGCACTGTTGGGTTCAATGAGAAATCTAGTGCACTGCCTTCTTCATCGCGTTCGCCAGACCATTTATAACTCTTTAGTAAAAATAATTAAAATGCTCTTCCATTACGATTATCGTAAACCTACATTTAAAATATACACAGAAACAAAAATAATGAATATAACTTTACACTTACTACACCTGTATACTTATAAAAAAGATATTAAATAAATCAATACATACAAACATCACAATTTATTAAGGTAGGTACATATACCAGGTACACACCCGAAATAGTTGTAGAAAGGATCATATTGTGCTTCCAAGAGTACGTACAGCTCTTGGTGCTAGAACAATAAGTTTTGTAGGAGTACAAATCTACAATAAACTGCCAAAAGAGGTGAAGAATGCAGATTCATTTAAAATCTTTAAAAATATTTTTTTAACCGACTTTAAAAAAGGAAGAGTTTTTTTTTTTTTTTTCTTAAATCGTCGGAATCTTTTTTTTTATGTAAGTTCACCGATTACTCGAAAACGGCTGAACCAATTTGGAAATTTTTATATTTTTTTTAAAAGGGTATACTTCACAGTTGGTCCCATATAAATTTTATCAAAATTGGTCGAGCTGAAAAATCAAAAAAATCTAAAAATTGTATACATCGATGATGTTTTCATGTACTTCGATACCTCGCTGTCTCATTGGAGCGGTGCGTTTATTTGGCCTACCTATTAAATTATGATTATTGATTTAATTCGTTTATGGTTTCATGTAAGGTTTAATTAACATTAATGAAATTACAACACTTTTAATTAAACTAAAAAATGAGATACTCCCGTTAATATTCATCAAACAAACATTCCCATCAATCAAACAACCGGAAAAATTATAATTTAAAATAAGAGCAATTACAAATACTGCTACTTACCAGGAATCACAAAAAACTCCAATCAAAGAATTTACAAAACAATTTTGGATATGCTCGATTATCCAAAAAATTAACACAAAAACTCACAACACTCTCATAAACACACAAATAGTACACTTAAAATATATCGATGTTTTCTACGGGTACGTTTTCTGGCGCGACGTGCGCTCAGAACGGCCTCGCGATGGGACTGGCTGCGGCGGGCGGCCGCGGCAAAGCCAGGGTGTCCCGGTACTGTCTCACCCTGACGTTCTCATTGAGATTTTCAGAGGGTGTTTTCATGATAGCTGATTGAAGAATTCAATAGCGCGGATAACTAATTGATTTAAATTATGATTTCCTTAGCTATTTGGTTGAAAAAGGTCCAGATACAGGCTTAGATGTGGATTTGATTTAAGCAGCAGAACAGATTTCATTTGTTCAAATACTTGTGTAGAGTAGTCTACTTGTAGTTTCTGATTTTCGGAAAAAACAAATATAATCTACGTATACTAAACATGTATACTTGACTTTACATGTTTTAGAAACCCTAAAAGTGGTAGACAATTCACACGAAACCATCTATTTCCAAACGATAAGCAAAGTTTGGGACTATGGGAACCAGATGGCTGATAGAATACTCTCTTATATAATTATAAATATATACCTATGGTACTTTTAAACACGCAGACACCAAACAATAATATATATCTATAAAGTTGAACCCACAACCTACAACACAGGTGCTACTTTCTAACACTTTGCTGAAACGGGTTTTGTTTGTAGATTAGAGTTATATTATTGTCTGGCCTATCAGCTCAGTTGGTAGTAGATCTGCTTTCTGCGCTGTTGGTTGGGGGTTGTCTCCCAGTTATAACTAGGTGTTATAAAATATCACAAGTAGGCATGTATTTAAAAATATATAAGTATTGTATCATACAAGCTATGCTTAGTTTGGGGCTAGATAGTTTTGTGTTAATTGTCTAACAATATTTATTGATTATTTACAGTATTATAATGATATTAGACTAATTATACTTAATCGCTAAGTCAGGTAAATAACTACCGATTAGTGAAAGCCTCGTTTTTGTGGTTTTACGTTCTTACCACAGTCTATGAAAACAAAGACCTTCACCAGCTGACTCCGCACTAGATAAGTTTCTACTTTATTAGTTAAGCACGCAAATGTTTTGAAAATAAACACAGTTCACTAAAATTGGTTCTTAATTGAGCTTGTATTGCTACGCCGTAGACTATGCTACAGCGTAGCAGTAACATACCAAAACTGTGGCAAAAAACAAAATGTTTCTTATTACGGTAACCACATCATCGGGTGTTTACTCAATTTACTAAAATTATAAAATTTTTTAGGTATACAGACAAAAATGTTAGATGCGATGTTAGGCTGATAGTCAATTAAATAAAGCTTTTTTCTTATTTCAATAAAATTACAGGGAACATTTTGAATCGTCTTCTTATAAACTAGGTGAATCTAGACGCGCCGATTCCTTCTAACCCCAGTCCAAGACGAATTAGACAAGAAACTCGTCTGGTCCTAACGCGTTTTTGTATGATCCTGGCTTATTCTGTTAACAGATTCCAAATCGAGTTGGGACGGATTTGGTTAAAGCTTTTTATCATTTAACTTTACAGTAATAGATTAGAAGTAAAAAAACGACTGCCACACCGAAAAGTATTTCAATTACTTTAAAATGGATTCAAGACCTTAGTGGTTCGTAATAACTTGTGACATGATAAGAAGAAGTAATTTTATCTAATAAAAATATTATTGACTATGGTGACTAATTTTCACCTTTCTACATAATAAGTTTCTGCAAAGCCCCACCTCAGCCGTAAAAGCCTTTATTCTTTCTAGACATAACCAACAACCAACATAATTGATTACGAAACTTACAATTACTTGCCTATCTCCACTATATCGAAGCTGGAGAACGTCTTTCACTTTTCAGTAGTGATTCACGGAAATTAATTTAATACAACGAGTAGATGTAAATAGAAAGCGTTCTCCGGGGTCAATGGTAAAAATGGGTGTACCACAAGGATCAATACTCGGCGCATTCTTGTTTTTAATTTATATAAATGATCTACCTAAACTTGTAAAGGATGATCACGGGATTGTACTGTTTGCTGATGACACGTCACTTTTATTTAAATTAAAGCGACGACTTACTAATCTTGACGATGTAAACAATGCAATCTCTAAAGTTGTAACATGGTTTAATGTAAACAACTTATTATCTAACGAGAAAAAAACGAAATGCATTCGTTTTATACTGCCCAACGTTAAACAGGTGAAAGCTAATGTACCAATTAAAAACGAAAATATAGATCTCGTCGACACCACAGTGTTCAGTGTGGCATTACTTTAGATAATAAGCTGCAATGGGGCCCGCACATAGATAAATTGTCGAAGAGACTCAGCTCTGCGGCATACGCTGTTAAAAAGATCCGTCATTTTACCGACGTAGATACCGCTAGACTCGTTTACTTCAGCTACTTTCATAGCATTATGTCTTATGGCATTCTGTTGTGGGGGAGTGCTGCTGATATTAACACCATATTTGTGTTGCAGAAGAGGGTTGTTCGTGCAATTTATAACATGGGCCCCAGAGAATCACTTAGAAATAAGTTTAAAGAAATTAATAGTATGACAGTGCCTTGTCAGTAGGTATATATACGAAAATTTAATGTATTTGCACAAAAATGTTCATTTATTTAAAAAAAAAATGCAATAATCATAGTATTAACACTAGAAACACTACACACTTATTACTTTAGCGAGCCTAACAGTGGGAACAGCGAGTTTATCTTTAATAAACTCGCTGTTCCCACTGTTAGGCTCGCTAAAGTTAATAAGTCTTTTATAGGGCAATGTGCACGCTTATATAACAAGGTCCCAAGCAACGTGTTAGATTTGTTGATTAGTAAATTTAAAAACGTAATTAAACAGAAACTATCTATTAAAACATATTATAAAATATCTGATTATTTAGATGACTAAAAAGCTTGGGATGAATCTGCACCAACGCGACTCGGCATCCGTAACAAAATTGTCAAGGATCATACAAAAAAGTGTTAAGACCAGGCAAGTTTCTTGCCGAATTCTTCTTGAACTGGGGTTAGGAGGAACCGGCACCTAGATTCACTAGCATGTAAGAAGACGATTTAAAGTGGTCCTTGTGATTTTATTAAATAAAGCTATATTAATTTTGAATTTTGGCTGAACCAAGGCAAAAACCAAAGCAGAATTAAGGTTGTATGTCGGAGTTGCGAAAAAAGTTTCTATGCATTTAACCGTATATGAAGTAGAAAAGATTGTTGCGCCACTGAAAATGTATTCGAAATTATAAAACAACGTATTTTACTTCTAAAACTTTCGTGAGTTATACATCAGTGCGAACCTTGAACGCGAGCGGCAACGAGTCGATGAATCAAAACATTCTCGGTGCCTACATCGACAAAATAATACGTGAGTAAAACTATGTATTTATTTTAATACGAGTATTAGTTTAAAATGTTAAGTTCTGTTTTTTACAGAACATTTTAGTTTTATCTATCTTTATATAAAATATCTACATACTCACATTTTGTTACTTAAAAAAAGGGATTTATTTTAAGTTCAAAATGTTATTTTCCAGGTAATTTTATTTTTTGATATACGTTGTGTATGCGAAAAACATTTAAAAATATATATTTGTTATTTTCGTATGGTCAAAAAAAGTTTCACTTCACTTCTCGGTCTAACCCACAGAACAGAAAGAACAATAGAAATAGCATGATGACTTTTTATAAGGAGAACCAGTGTAGCTACACTCACACATGTAGAAACAAACACATTTAGAAATATAAGTTATAATTGGCTGAAAAAGAATGTTAAAAGGACCAAACCATAAAACAAATGTTATTGATATAAAACCTTAGTACCATCAGAACATGGTTCAAAAGGCAATAAATTAAACAGTACTAAAATGTAAGTCTACTTACCAAGAGATGACGCTTTTGCGAAAGATTTTTGTTTTAGTCTCTAACAACAAGAAATATAATTGATAATGCAATGATAATTTGATTGCCCACTAAACATAGCTACTTCCTTAGTGATGTGCCAAAGGATACAAGACGAATGTATCGATATCGATTATTATACCTACCTACAGATGGATATCAAAATACGAATACGATGGGTACGTCAGGTTATATTTGTGGTGGGCCAAATAAACAGCTTTTCTTTATATTAAACCAATAACACGCTTGTGTTTCTTTGTCGTTGAGGAAGGTTCTGCTGATAAATTTTGTGTCTGTAAATTTTAATACGTTTCATTAGATTTAGATTTTACGTAATCATAATATAAATGTATTCAATTAATTATAATAAAACGTCATGAATATAAACAATATAATAACCTGAAAAAACAACATTTTTAGAGTCCATATAGCTGTGTCAACCATGTGTTTGTTTCCACTTTTTTTATTACAAAATCTTGGTCCTTAAAGTGGTCTGAGAAAATTGTGCTTGTTTTTGTAGAAACCAATTTTGTTTCCGAGTTGCATCAATCCATTTTTTTTAATGTTTGGTGCCTTGGGAAAAATGAAACCAGAAGTTTATTTCTTCAAAATACTTCTGTTATTTTCATCTTGACTAACCACTGGCTTAAATACATTTAGAATAAAGTCATAATTAAAACAAAAAAAACAATGACCTAGAATATTTACACCTTTTAATAGGGGTAACTATTTACATGATGAAGTTTTCGATAACACATTCTTCAGTTTTTTAGGGTTACATCCCTAATTGAATAGCGAAAGATAAGGTTTAAGAGAAACGCGACTTTAAACGGTATGGTTCATAGTCTGTTTTTGTTTGACGGTTTTGCATTTTAAACAAAACTTAAATAAAACCGTTTAAAACAATAAAATAATACTTACCGGGGATATAATATGCCCCCTTTTGTTAAATTTTTGGTTTGGCTATCATTTTTGCACTCCAGAACAGCACAATACAGCATTTTATATTTTTTTATGATTTTTTTGAGTTACGTTTACCCTGACAAACTTCAAACACGACGGAAGTGAGCGAAGCTTGTAGTGCGCGGTATTCCGCATACTAGGTGTTACGCGGGCCCCGCCTACTTACTACTTCTATCGTTTTTTTTGTTCGGTGGTCTAACCCGATCGGTATGAGAGCTTTAATCTCTCGTAATTCCACATTTCATAAAACGTTATCTAGCCTCAAAGTAAGCAGAGCTTGTGCTATGTGGAACCACATGACTGATATACTACTTTATATGCTTTTTTTTGTAACTACATACATATTATACATAGAAAAACACTCATACCCGAAACAAATACCTGCAGATCATACATCATACATACAAACATTTACCCCGCGGCAGTAATCAAACATACAACCTTTTGCATCACCCGTGCAGAGGTGGTCTTACGATAAGAAGAAGAATTCATCTGGATCCTAACTTATTATGTTATCATTAAGGATTGAAACGCACACGTTATTATAATCTATGGTATCTTTGTAAAGTACGTAAACTTCTATTTAACTTATTAAACGTATAGTTCTGGCCTTACTCAGAAAAGTGAGATAATTGTCATTAGAAGAGATGACGTCAACTCTGAAACTTAAAATTCGATATCACTAAAAATCGTTCTTCTTCTTACAGTGTCATTGGCTCTTTCAAACCAGTGTGGTGAAAGGATTAAAGTTCGCCTCAGAGGCTCTTTTCGTGCACTTGGCACATGCTTTAGAACTTTTTAGGTTCTACGACATGCCACTGCCACCACTAGGCTTGATTCAAGGCGGATTTAATGCCATCTCTTTCAATAATTTTTATCTCACTTGACCATAACCCCTGACACTAAACGTTGATTTACACCAGTTTTCAGTAAAATATCATCTCTTTTTGTAATTTAACGTCCGTTTTATAACGTCCGCGTTATAGGAAACACGCAACATTAAGCCTATTTTTTTATTTTCCAAGAGCCAAACCTCCAGGGCACAGCAATAGCAATAGCAGAAATATTCTACCCACATTTCATTCAAATTTCACGCGAAAGTACTTGATTAAAAATAAATAATTCATTTCTATTGTTGTGTTGCCCTCATAAATAACTCTTTGTAGGCAGAAATTCACTTGTTGGACCTTGTCTAAGTAACAGTTGATCAAGTTGCTAAGCATCGCGTTAGGAGTTAAGGGAAATGTTAGTGTGCCCATGTTCTAGTTGGAGTTGGCGAGGGTTTGTGTTGTTTGTTTGTTTGTGATTGTTGTTTTATAGTGTTCATACTAATTAACCTCTACCTGCCTTTACAAATGTTAGTTTGTATAGTAAGATATATACATATAACCAGGTACCATAGTGGTTTTGAATCATCATTTTATGGTAAACAATGTTCCTAAATTTATTTCATAGTTTGTCAATATTATTTATATGTATTGTAAATTTGAAAGTATCTCATTCTTTCTGTCAGTTATATTACTTTTACGGCTAACGGCTTACAGAGTCTTGATTAAATTTCATAGATATATTTTACCTTAGGGAAGAAGCCGGTAAGGAATCATCTTTAAAACTACTGAATCAGTTCAAAAAAAATTTATTTTATTTTTATTTATTCCACATTTATACAACTTCAGTCCCCCAAATTCATAGTTCGCAATACTAAAGTCCCAATAAATTTTGTACTAACTCAAAATCAGCTGTGACAAGAATTAGTTACCAGAATTTGAATTCGTTACTTTCAGATCAAATCTTTAAAGAGATAAATCACATATGACGGCAGAATTTCGGTTACAAAAGTCAATAGACTCAAATCTATGTAAATGTCAATAACTACATCCTAGGAACCAGTCGATTCGTACCCCTAGGATGAGATGGCCTGATGGGGTATGCTTGGAAAAGTGAAAAAGATAAATCTAACACTCTACGTCGATTAACACCAGTTTTCCATTTTCAGTTAAAATCCTATGGCATGTGTTGTCAAACTCACTAGAACACATCTAGCGTCAAAAGCTAGTGTTAAAATCACTGTTATCTTAACGAAACGTGATTGGATATTAACTGTTATTTTAGCGAGAAAATGAATTCAAATGTTGTTGTAGTAACGCACTGAAGGTTGCCTATGTTACTATTATTATTTACTTAAACTTCTAACTCTGCCTTTGCTCGCGTGTAAAATGGTTAAAAATATAGTATTCCAAACAACTCACACACGATAAACATTTTGACTTATTAGGACAAAATTTCAATTAGTTCCATCAATATAACTAACCATCTAAATAACTAGTAATTATAAACTTTTGAGTAAGTTTACATGAAGCATTCAAGCTTGCTTTCAGAAATATTTACAGATGAATGCAGTCACAGTAAAAGCAAGTTAAATCACAGTCGTAAAATAACAAAAGCGTGGGTGGTAACTAATTAAACTGAGCCAGAAGCAACTGCACACTCCGAGCTACGAGTACATTGTGGCTTCTCATCAGAGCGTGTGCTAATGCAACTAACAAAACAATAATGTATATAATATATTATTGTTATTTACAAATATAATATATACACAAATATATTTATTTGGAGCAAAAATAACAATGTAACATTAAAACATATGAAAACGATACCGACCACAAAAGTGTAAAACTGTGGCGCAGCCAGTAGCATATATATATATATTTATTGTTCACCAGCTTCTTCTTTTTGTCTTGATTATTTCTTCTGTGGGTCAGCGTTGTTGAGACCCTTTTAGAATAAGATTTTTTTTGTCATAAAATTTTTTTCGTGTAATTATCCCGAACTTATCGTTATTAATAAAAATAATAATATTAAAATATTTATTCAAAATTCAAAAAGTACAATAACATAAATGCTTAACACGAGCCGGATCTAGGTAACTCTATGTTTCAGGTGAGAAGAGCTTAAATTAGATCTAAATATTAGTAAATAACAGGAAATTTTTAAATGAATGTAGCATTTTAAACATATTAATTAATGGGGATGATTTAATCGTTGCCAGTTTATTTGGTTTAAAATGTCTTAAATAATATGGTTTGTCCACAAAAAAGTATATATCTGTCGCCAAAATGTAGTCACCAAACAATACAAAAAGATTCCATAGTAAATCCTAATTAATATTATAAATGTGAATGTAAGTTTGTTTGTTACGCTTTCACGCAAAAACTACTTAACCGATCATCATCGAACTTTGTAGGTACACATATTCTTAGAGGTATTAGAAGTAACATAGTTCAAAAAAAAATTTTTTTTACGAAATATATTTATATGGCAAAACAACGTTTGCCATACGTCAGCTAGTTACATATAATTATCAGGATGTATTATTAAGTACCAAATAAATATTTTTATATTTATTATAATTGGTTTGTACTGATTATTATATTAATAGCTAACGATCAACCTTTAAAAAACGAAAATAACCTAACCGACATATCTACCATTCTGAGAACCAAGCTATTATTTAAGGAATAAACCTATTATTTTAAAAATGAATTTTTGTTCATGAATAAAAACCATGATTATGAACTATGATTTTAATGATAATCCATCTCTTATTTTATACGTAACTAGCTGTTGCCCGCGACTTCGTCCGCATTTTTTTTTAAAGGAATTGTAGCTTAAATCCATCCAGATGCAATTTATCTCCTTGCCAAATTTTATTAATAAGTTTCAAACCAATCACCTGACTACTCATTAAAAGTTTCCATAACATTCACACCTCATTTTACTTCTTTATGAGGTTATTTTAAAAACCGTAAATTTTTAGTTACATCATCTAACTATGAGTCGATTGTCGTGATGGGTAAACATTTACTGATATACCTACAGGTTTGTACGGAACCCTCGGTCCGCGAGTCCGACTCGCACTTGGCCGGTCTTTATTTACATATTTGAGAATAAAAATATTTCGTGGCGATAAATTTATTAATTAGATGATACAAGTTGATGCCACATATAAACTTTCCTGACAAAAAATATAATTCTCTATATTAATCAGACACAATTTAAGTTCATTTGGTGTAAAGATATGCAAGTCATAAGCATGTTAGCTTATTATGTGGAAATAATTCGATATTGTCATTGTCATGTCACAGTGTGGCATCGCACACGAGAGCACGACCTCTTTCCTAGGGGATCAAAGTGATGCCAACAGGCCTCCTACTATCATCGTGTGCTAAACCTCGGTCATTATCACTGGTACAATTTTGAAGTAAATAGTTGAAAGTCTTATGTACCAAAGGAACGTCCCACAGTGTTTAAAGTTTTGATTCCTGTGGGATTTTGTCATGAGGACATAGAGACTTCTAGACGGATGCTCCCTCTGGATATCTTGTGGAGATTTCAGAATCTTATGGTTATCTTAAACTTTTTATGTTACTGTCTAATGTCTATATATCCGTCTATTAAGAAGCGAAATTATGAAATGGAAAGGTGGCCAAAAAAGTTTCAATCCATTTACCAATATGAATATGGTTGGGGAGGCTTTTTTTTTTAATTCTCTTAATCTACTAAGAAATGAAATGGCGTGGTAATAACTGATCAAAATCAAAGAAAACTTGTAAAGAATCAACATAATATAACAACATAATACAACATAATACAACTAACACAATTATTACAACATAATAAGCATAGTGCTGAAAGAATAAGAACGATTGAGAAGCACGTTACGCAGATCCCAAATTTCACATTCTCGAATCGAATTGTGAAAACAAATCGAGAAAGTTCACAAAGTTGTCATAAATCCAGATATGTTAGTATGCTTATAATATTCACTTAACAAGAAATATTTACCGATATTTCGACACAGTTACGCCAAAATCACGAGATAAACTCGTCTTTGCGGGTAGATTTTATTGGCAGGCAAAACGGTCTACACTCTTTCTCAGTCTTTTCCTGCGAACATTACCCGTACCACCGGATCCACTGACACTAATAACTCGATCAAGATTATGACACACATCACTCACGGTGTCTGGACACAAAACTAGTACCACACTTTTTCGATTTCCACACATCTCCACCACAGGATTCCCGGCTCCAGATAATTGAAAACCGTTTACTCGATTGAAACTCTTGTGTTTGGTAATCTCTAACTTGTACCATATGGTATTGTCGATGATGCGACATCTATCGGGATAATAAGGCAGTGTACCTCCCCGTTGTCTACCAATAATTATTTATATTAATATTCTATTAAAAGAGCCTAAACTAATTGATTTAATCGATTGGCTTACTAATCACGTGCCTTTACGTCCGTAAAGGTTTAGTCTGAAAACCAGCGCAAAATTGAAAATTGATCTAAAATTGATGTGACGTTACGTGCGCGAGGCATTGACTATAGGGTCCGTGTATTTTATTTATTATTTCGTGGTTAACTTGTTACTCTGTTCTATTACGTGTGTGACATAGATAGAAGACTATAAGCCACTCATGTACAAGTGCTGGTGAGACTGTGGGGACCTTCGGACGTGTTTTATTCGGTAATAATTGTCAATAATTACTCTCAATATATTTTACTGTGAGGGTAGTAACAATATAACTATCATCATAGCATCTTGCAATCAGAAACAGACTGCTCAGTGGCGCCATCTCTTATTGGGTAGAAGTACTTTCGGCAGAAAATCAATTTTGACATCAGCGCCATCGGTCAGCGAACAGTGGAACTCTTGCTGCTGCCATCTATATTATCCACTAGGAACTCAGTAAGGTTTGATCATGCCTAGATCGTGTAGCGCCTGCCGTAAATACCTAACGGCAACAGGGGCCGCCACCTGTAGTATCTGTGCGGGTCTTCATCATAAAGCTTGCGTATCTCTTCCTGAGGCGTCACCTGTTGATGTAGGATGGGTGTGCCCCGGATGTACATCGCGGACGCCTAAAGGTGACAATACTCCTGTGAGGGCGGCTCAAGGAGCGCACGTGTCGCGAGTCGCCACATACACCCCTGCCGTGCCAGCCACAGTGGGCGCCGAGCCCGCCTTAGACCTCCAGGACTTTCGTCGGGAGGTCTCCGAGTGGATGGGAGAGATACGCGAGTTCCGCCGCGAGATGGCTGAATTTCGAGCTTCCGTCGCAGGCCTCTCATCGCGCGTTAATGCCATAGAGTTGCGTCTCGAAGCTGTAGAACAAAAACGGGAAGAGGCTACTCCTGAGGTTGCCGATCTGCGTTGCAAGGTGGCGCTCCTGCAGCAGGAGCTTAATGACCGAGACCAAGAAGCCCTTCTGTCCGATCTCGAGATCGGGCACCTACCCGAGGAGAAGGGAGAGAGCATCGTGCACACCGTGACCGTTCTGGCTGCTAAGTTGGGCGTCGCTCTGGATGAGCGAGAGATAGTGTTCGCTGAGCGGGTTGGAGTGGCGCAGGTCGTGGGTGCGGCGGGGACGCCTCCGAGCGCGCGCCGCGTCGTGGTGCGCCTAGCGCGGCGCCACCTGCGCGACCAGATGTTGCAGGCAGCGCGTGTGCGCCGCACGCTCACTGCCGCAGACGCCGGACGTGCCGCTGCTTCTGCCCCTAGGGTATTCATAAACGAACGGCTGACGCGCGCCAATCGCCAAGTCTTCCATCGAGTGCGCGAAGAAGCTCGTCGGCTCCAGTGGAAATACGTGTGGACGAAGAGGGGTCGCGTGTACGCCAGACAGAGCGAAGGAAAGCAGGCGTTTCCGATCCGTTCCGAAGCGGACCTGGCTCGGGTTTTTGAATTCAAAGTCTGATGCTGAAAGTATGATATTTGTTTATAAGTTAATATTTAAATGCTTTATTGGTATAATTGTTATTGCCTGTGTTATTTTGTTGTGTTATAAACATTACTTAATTGTTTATATTTTATTATATTTATTTTATATACACAGTAACATAGAGTCCTTTGGTTTTTCTTTCAGTTGTTGTGTAGCAAACATTTACTGTGAGAGATGGCAGTTTTTGATTTCAAAGTCTGATGCTGAAAGTATGATATTTGATTATAAGTTAATATATAAATGTTTTATTGGTATAATTATTATTGCCTGTGTTGTTTTTTTGTGTTATGAACATTACTTATTTGTTTATATTTTATTATATTTATTTTATATTTACAGTAACATAGAGTCCCATGGTTTTTCTTTCAGTTGTTGTGAAGCAAACATTTACTGTGAGAGATGGCATTGCCTTATATTGTATAAAAATTATTATCAATTTATATATTTATATACGAGTACATGTTATACTAGTCTATCCTGTCCAAAATTAAGGAATGTATTGTTTTGTATATTTTCTTACACTTTCATGTTTATTGCAATGTTAACTGGCAGATCTCAATTAATTTCAAGCAACTTCTCCTAAGTTAAATTTAATAGTTGGATTTTTCAATGCATGTTCCTTGAATACTGGTCATGAAGAATTTATTGCAGCAGTAGAAAGCTTGAAACCCGACATATTAGCTATAAATGAATCGTGGTTGAGAACAGGGCAGGAGGGCAATGCTCCAAAGATGTCGGACTATCGCCTTTATTTGGCTCCAAGGCCTGAGCATATTAAGAAGGGTAGAGGTGGGAGTGTGGCATTCTACGTGCGAAGGGGTATGAAAGTACATATAATCCCACATCCTATTTGTCCTTCAGTAGATCAGCTGTGGCTGCGGTTAAATGCCAGTGGCAGGGCAGTAATTATTGGTACCGCTTATAGGCCCCAGTGGTTGAATGTTGATGATTTTTTTGATGCTGTTACCGATTCAATATCCTCATTTTTGGATCATGACGATCTTATTCTATTGGGTGATTTTAATATTAATATTTTGGAACCTAATGATAGTAAAACCAAGCTGTTTAGGGAATTCTTGGAGTACACCAATCTAACTCAATTAATAAAAGAGCCTACACATTTTACCTCGCATAGTCAGACATTAATTGACGTTGTCTGTACGGATGCGATAGCCGGTAAAGTGTATGTCAAATACAACCCTGACTTAGGAGCCCATGCCATGTTACTGGCCGAGTTTAAAATAAAAAAAGATAAACCTGGTCCAAGATTGATTACCTATAGACCACTTAATAATATTATTATTGATCTATTCACTGGTGACTTGGATGCATGTGATTGGAATGCTTTAGAGGAAATGTCTGATGTGAATGTGATGACGACAGAATTTTCTAAGACTATTTTGAATTTATTCAACTTACATGCACCTCTCAAAACAGTGAAGTTTAAAGGTCCGCCACATCCTTGGATCACTGACACAGTAAAAGATATGATCAAAATTAGAAACGAGTATCATGATCAGTATAAAATGCAAAAGACCGATAGTACTAGAGACGCATATAAAACTATGAAACATTTGGTTATTCAGGCAATTCGAAGTGAAAAGACTGCTTACTTTACTCATAATATTAACTGTAATTTCAAAAACTCAAAAAAGCTTTGGACTAATCTTAAACATACCATTGTTCCCGACAAAAAACAAGCAATGGAACTACCATCTCAATTTGTGGACCCTGATATTATTAACACTCACTTTTTAAATTTACCCAGTGCAGATTCCTTTGATATTTCATTGCTCACATTTTTTGAAAACCATAGATACAACTCGGAAACATTTGCTTTAAAACCTGTGAATGAGTTCACCATTATGAAGATTGTGCAAGGCCTCAAATCTAATGCACAGGGTATAGATGGCATGAGCCTTGACATGATTACTATGACTATTCCACAATCCTTGTCTACCATCACATCTATTATTAATAAATCCATTACTAGTGGCACTTTCCCAGATTGCTGGAAAACTGCAGTAATCAAACCCATCCCCAAGAAAAGTAATCCAGAGTCTGTTAGTGATCTAAGGCCAATCAGTCTGCTTCCATGCCTATCAAAGATACTGGAGAAAGTAGTGAGCTTGCAACTTATCAAGTATCTTGAAGAGCATAATATTCTACCACAGTTGCAATCTGGATTTAGAAAGGGCCATAGTACTTCAACTGCACTTCTGGATGTGGTGGATAACTTGCTTGTGGCCCAGGATCAGGGCATGTGCAGCATACTTGTCTTACTTGATTATTCTCGAGCATTTGACTCAATAAACACCTCAGTCCTTTTATCGAAGCTTGCTTATTATGGTTTCACACCTGATTCAATCAAATGGTTCAAGAGTTACCTAAGTCACAGATTGCAGTGTGTTGAATTGAAAATGTTTAATGGTTCTAGTGTCCGTTCAGCTTTTCAGCCTGTTCCACGTGGGGTTCCACAAGGTTCAATTCTCGGACCAATACTTTTCATCCTATATACTGCGGACATAACCATGAATATCTCCCACTGCCGATTTCATCTGTACGCTGATGACCTGCAGCTGTATCTTTCATTTTATCCGAGTGACGTTCTTCAAGCTGTAAATAAAATGAATCAAGACCTAATTCAAATTGATCGGTGGTCTAAATCTAATGCTTTGATTCTTAACCCTAAGAAAACAAAGTTTATGATCACTGGGTCTAAATTGAACATTGCTAAGCTTAATTATTTGGATATAAAGATTATAGTAGGGGGTGAGCCTGTGGAATGTGTAAAGGAGGCAAGGAATTTGGGACTTATATTTGACTCGCAACTAAAATTTGAAAGACAGGTCGCTGAGAGTGTTCGTGGTTGTTTCTACAGGCTAAAAACCTTATACCAGATCCGTCCATATCTAAGTGAAGAGGTTCGAATCACCCTTTGTGAATCACTGGTTTTATCCAAACTTAATTATTGTGATGTGGTATTTGGGCCCTGCTTGCTTGGTAGGACGGAGAGGCTCTTGCAGCGCGTTCAGAATGCCTGTGCGCGCTTTTGTTTTCACATTCCTCCCCGCACCCACGTGACTCCCTACCTAAACTCGTCTAAACTACTTAAATTAAAGGCAAGACGAGAATTACATCTGGCATGTCTACTATTTGGCATTATTAAATTCAAAGCTCCTCCATACCTTTTTAGCAAGTTAAAATGGAGGAGTGACAACACTCGCCACCCAAGCAGATCATGCTCCCTCATCTTTGTGACGAGTAAGTTTAGAACCGTTTCTTTTCGTGGGTCATTTCGCTTTGCAGCGTCTCGTTGTTGGAATGATTTACCTCCTCCTTTACGTGCTTTGAAATCGTTAGATACTTTTAGGTTAAAATTTAAAGCACATTTGTTGAATATTCAAAACCGCTGCTGAGTAGATACCAAGGGAAATCTAGCCATGAGTAGATGTCTTTGCCCTATTTACATACCGTGTGTGCAGGTTCTGCTTGAGGGATCATTCTTTGACAACACCTCTCAAGGCTCGACTCACAGTGCATGCATGGTAGTGTTCTCTCTTGCAATGCTCAGTTTGTCTACTCATTTACCACGATAAACTCTTGGAAGTGCATAAAGCTAATTTGATAATATGTAATTAGTATGTATATGTAGTGCCTATGTTCATTTTATAAACAATTCAACCAACTCTATTAATTAATCCATTTTTTAAATCTTTCATCTGTCATTGTCACCTTAAAAACATTGTCATTTTATTATTGTGTGAATGTATTTAGTTCGTATTCTACCAAATAGGTATCTCTTTAATTTTATGTTTGTAACTCTCACTTTTTTTTGTTTTAACTGTTTGTATTTTTTGTTTATTTATGTATAAATGTCCCGCCCGTGATGTCACCCTGAAAGGCCCAGTCTGAAAACCAGCGCTGTCTCCAATAGGAGTGGCATTAAAGCTGAGACTGGACCTGTTTGGCACCACAAGCGAAAATGTACTCTTTTATAGTGTGTTATTTGGCCTACCTACTCTAATCATTCTCCTATTTGTTTCTCTATGTTTGTAACCTTTTTCGTGTTGTGTGTCAAATAAACTATTATTCTATTCTATTCTATTCTATTCTAATTCAACAAGTATCGTTAATACCTTAATAGAAATCTATCGTTTAGCGAAATATCAACAAAAGTATACAGACTTCAGTGATGACGTACTCTATAATGGCTTATAACAACACGATCCATTCAACAACAGATTTAACCCCATTTGAAATTGTTTTTGGTCATAAATTCAAAATTCAAAATTCAATATTTATTTATTCATTAAAATCACAAGGACCACTTTGAATCGTCTTCTTACATGCTAGTGAATCTAGGTGCCGGTTCCTCCTAACCCCAGTTCAAGAAGAATCCGGCAAGAAACTTGTCTGGTCTTAACACTTTTTTGTATGATCCTTGACAATTTTGTTACGGAAGCCGAGTCGAGTTGGAGCTGATTCATCCCAAGCTTTTTTGTCATCTAAATTATCAGATATTTTATAATATGCTTTAATAGACAGTTTCTGTTTAATTTCGTTTTTAAATTTGCCAATCGACAAATCTAACACGACGCTTGGGACCTTGTTAACGCTGTGGTGTCGACGAGATCTATCTTTTCGTTTTTAATTTTTTCATTAGCTTTCAACTGTTTAACGTTGGGAAGTATAAAACGAATGCATTTCGTTTTTTTTTTACATACCGATTCTAATAAACTATTTGACGGTAACTTTGAAAGAACTTACATGCAGCAATTACTAAATGATCACGCACAACGAACAAAACGCCTTTATCAATATCTTTCTGATAAAATGGTCGAAAAGAAGGAACATATTAGACCAAAAAGATTAGGCGAAACCGTAGAGTTAAAACCAGGCGATATTGTTTTCACAAAATACTATACTAAATACTGACATAAATACTAGAAAAAGTAAAGACAAACCGAGGTATAAAAAAGCTAAAATAAAATCAGATGTAGAGCGGAATATAGCATCAATACGATTGGGAATGAGATATACGAAGGTAGCAATTAAAAATATAAAACGCCCTCAACAGGTGGTGCTTGGTCGTAGTGACCTTACTTCCCCTGTACCAGGCCCTTCATCTTCAAAGAATTGAAAATAATCCTGGAATCTTACCTGTTAAGCAAGGACGAGCATTCAAGGTGGAGGACAAGTGGCTGATAGTTAAGATTTTAGACCTTAGCTGTATTAGTAGTGATTTAGAGTTTCACATTGTAAAGTATTATGACTTAATTAATTTAGTTGATAGACATAAACCCCTTGTCAATGAATTTATTGGCATAAGGACTCAAGTAGAGTATGTACGTAACATAACTGTAGGGAAATTGAGGCAGTTGGTTCCATTATATCGATATAAGAGAGGGCTAGTACCCTGGGATCATTAATTAAGGCAGTATCGGGAAATCTAGATAATGATGACGCGATTCGATATGATTCTCTCATCTCATAGATAGGTTCTAAAGAAATGGTTATTGATAAAAAGCTAACAATGATCACCAGAATGTTGAATAATTTTGTGAATAGTACAGAAACCTTACACGAAAATACATTAATATTGGATAAACGATTGAAAGTTATTGAAGAATTTATTAATTATAAAAAATTTCAAGAAAATACCTGCCTCTATTTGACATACGTATTAAGCATGTTTGATATGTTTATAAGTATGTTTAGGACCATCTATGTGACATTTAGTAAGGTATCTGTTCTACATCAGTCGATCGTAAACCCTACCGAACTGTTAAACCTATTGAAAAATATAGAGCAAGTAAATAGTTTAGTGTACGAAGTACATGAGAGTAACCTGTTAAGGTTAGAAAGGCTTATCAAGGTTAAGGCTTATGTAAAGGAAAACCAGATAACGTTCATATTGGAAGTGCCACTCACAGATAAAAATACTTTAACATTAAGTCAACCTTAAGTTGACGTTTCCGTAAACTTTACTAGGTTTCGATAGAATCAAAGGCTTCTCATAGTCCACAAACGCTAAACAAAGTGGCCGGTTATACTCTTCGGTCTTCTGTATAACCTGCCGGAGCGAATGGATGTGGTCTATGGTGCTAAAGCCTTTTCGGAACCCGGCTTGTTCGGGAGGCTGGAAGTCGTCAAACCTACGAGCGAGACGATTAGTTACTACTCTCGAAAACAGCTTATAGACATGGCTCAACAGCGAGATGGGCCTGTAATTCTTTAAGAGGGTTTTATGCCCTTTCTTAAAGAACAGTACCACCACGCTCCTGTTCCACGCCTCGGGCGTAGTTCCCTCGAGGATGACGGAGTTGAACAGCTTCTGGAGGACCTTAAGTACCAGTGTTCCACCTGCTCTCAGAAGCTCTGTCGTTATTCCGTCTTCCCTCGGTGCCTTGTTGTTCTTAAGCTGCTTGAGAGCCGTTCGGATCTCGTAAAGGCTGACGTCCGGAATGTCTTCAGTGTAGCGTCGGGTTAGGCGGGCTCTTGCATCACTAGTCGTGCTTGTAGCAGGGCTTTGCGATGAAGTGTACAGTTGTCCATAGAACTTCTCGAGCTCTCGTAAAACCTCTGGCTTTGAGGAAACGACCCTGCCACTGTCGGTCTTCAGCTTCGACAACAGGCTTTGCCCAATAGACAGATCTCTTGCGAACACTTTGGAACCTTGGTTGCGCTCTATTGCGTTTAAGAGGTATTATAGAGACGCAAATCGCGTCGCATAGACTTAGAGATCTGTTTATTGAGTGTACTGTATTTCGACATGTCCACTAAAGACTGCATTTTCATTTCGCTACGTTCTGCCATGAGTTTTAGAGTTTGCTCAGAGAGTTTTTGGGTTCTACCTTTGCGCTGGGCTTACAGAACTTTGACCCAAAGGCATGGACAATTTCCACCAGCCCGTCATTTATTTCGTCCACGGATTCGCATTCGGCGAAGCATTGGAAGCGATCTTGAAGTTCCAATTGAAAGCTCTCGGAGTTTTGGATTTGGGCAGGACTTGGGCGAACAGTAGATTTCATCAGACGGGACCTTTCTAGCTTTACGTTAATATTTAATGAGCCTCTAACCATTCGGTGATCACTGCCGGTTTTGACCCTGTTGATCACTGAGACATCATTAAATATTTGCTTTTTTGTTGTCATGATGAAATCTATCTCGCGTTTGTGTCCACCGGGGTGAAGCCACGTCCATTTCCTGGACGACCGCTTCTTGAAAAAGGAGTTCATCATAAAGGGTCCCTCTTTTTCTATGAAGTCGGCCAATCGCTGACCCCGTTGGTTCCGCTGTCCAAATCCAAATTGCCCCACTCTCAGTTGATCGCCGTTCCTCATACCTAGCCGCGCGTTGAAGTCCCCCATTACAACCGTAAAGTGTGTTTTCGAGGCTTGTATGGCATTTGAAACGTCATCATACATAGCCTCCACTTCATCGTCTGGACGTTTCGAGTGAGGTGCGTACACCTGTATGACCTTAAGCGAATACCGTTTGGTTATTCTGAGTATAAGGTATACCACTCTGCTCGACACGCTTTCGATCTTCACAGTGTTGTTAACGAGGGATTTGTGGACGAGAAAACCAACACCGTGCTGAGATAGTTGATCGCCCTCCCGGTAGTAGAATAAGTTGCCGGAATTTAGGATTATCTTGTCCTCTCCCTCTCTTCGGACTTCTGATAACCCTATAACATCCCAGTGCAACTTATTTACCACTTCTTCCAGCTCTATCAACTTCTCGTCGGTCCTCAGTGTGCGTGCGTTGTTAGTTGCCAGGGCCAGGGGTCGTTGGGATTGGTAGCTGGACCTCTGCCAGAGATTCTTCGCACTGTTTCGCCGTTACCGTGGCCGCCACCTATGCCAGGAATAGAGGAACTGCCGGGAACTGGGGGCCGTCTTCTATTTGTGTACATCATTTTGGGGGTTTTGCCATAGTCACCACGCTTGTCAGGCGGATTGGTGACCGCAGATTTTGTGTTAAGTACTCGGAAGGTGCTGCTGCCCAATCCCTCGGTGTGTGTTCCCTTAGTCGCTTTTTACGACATCCACGGGAGGAGATAGAGGGGTCCTATTCTATGCCGGAACCACCACGGCAACACACTATATCCGATCACAATATCCTATTTGTTTTGTTTACTCACACCGTTTTATTATGTGGAGTAACGTTTTTTTGGGTATGTTTGTATACGGAAAGTTGGTAGGTTTGGCCGATCACAGCGTATTCAACTTATTACTTCATATTCTATTTGTTTTGTTCACTCACACCGCCCTATTGTGTGGAGTGAAATCATTTTGTTTGTATTGTGCCCGGAAAATTGGTGGAGTTGCACCGATCACAGCACTTACAGATTTTTTTGTTTGCTTACATCGCCCTGTTGTGTGGAGCGACACCTTTTTTTTTAGATATGCATGTGCCCGGGAAGTTGGTGGAGTTGAGCCGATCACATCATACTCTACTTTTGTTTGTTCACACCGCTTTGTTGTGTTGAATAATACCCTTTTTTCGTTTGTTGTATTGTGCCCCGTATGTTGGTAGGGTTGCGCCGATCACAATTACACAATTTTTAGTTGATTGTTTCATTGTCTAGTTGTACCTAGTTTTGGACATTCACACCACAAACCTTTGTTTGTGTGTTATGCTTTCACCCCTTCGGGTGAAGTTATTTAAACTTGTCGGCGCCTTAGTTGTCAAACCGCAATTTGTATTTGATATCATTTGATATTAAAACCTTTTACTTTAGATATTCCTTGAACTTCGACTCGGGTTGTCTAACCGCACTTTTTATAAGTTTCCCTGCAATACTTCAGTTTCTTTATACTTATTATTTCATTTCTCTTTAGATATTCATTGAACTTCGAGTCGGTGACTAGGGTTGTCTAACCGCACTTTTTATTAGTTTCATTGTAATACTTTCTTTGTACTTAATATTTCATTTCTTTACAGACATTTGAACTTTTGTAGGGTTGTCTAACCGGTGAAGTATAAATGTCTTAGTGTTTTTGTTTAGATGACTCTTTTGATTAACTTATAGATGCATTCTTTCAATTTCAGTTTATTTTTGTAGTCTATAGTAATTTTGTATGCTAAGCACTATAAAGATGTAGAGCTTATTTTGGTATTTTGCTGTAGAGTCATAGAGTAGTTTCTTCTTTTGTTTATATTTTGTACAACTCTATATTCTGAGTTTATATTTTATAGAGATTTGCTCTCTTAAATTGGTTTGGATTAAAGTTTTATTCTGAATGTTTTTTTTTGGTAATGCAGTTAGGCATAAAAGAAAGTATCTTTCTTTTATTTTTTTGGTAAAGTTTGTACTGTAACGGCGTATTTACGCCTTACATTGGAATTGAGAAACTAACCTCGAAAATGGGTTTGTTTACAATTAGATTTGAGTTATTTTTTCGTCCCATATCTAGCTAAGTCCTTTTAGCATCTAACTAGTTATATATCTACTCCTGCCTATTGAACAAATTTTGATTTTGACAGGACATTCTTTAGACTCTAGTGTGTAGTCGATATTTCCAGACTAATTTTGTCTATGGTAAATTCGGTTTAATGGATTTAACTTTTCGATTTGATTGACTATAAGGTGTTACAATTTTTTTAGTAAGAATAACACTGGCCATTTGGCTGCCATTTTCGTTCGAGCTCGGTGAGAGATTAGATGAGGGAGAATTGCGACTTTCTAACCTGCGTTCATCCCGTTACCATGTAACCAAATTTGGATCCAGAGATTTCTAACTGATCCAGGGTCCTTTGGCCAATATAATGGAGGACTAATCTTCATCAGGCCAGGGATTATTCCCTAAGTTGTTATTTTCGGCGTATATTTTTTCCATCTACCACACATAAGATGGCTTTACAAAAGAACAAGCCGATTATTTCAGGAAGACGCTACGAATTGCGTCTTCTTCTTCTTCCTACAATTCTTCTTATCTTACTGGAAGTTCTTCTTACTGGAGGATCTTCATAAAGGATTCCCTTCTTGATGTTTTCCCTTTTGTTATACTCATTATTTGGATTTTGGACGATTATTATATTGAAACAAGGCCGCCCTCGAGAGGACCTTTGTACCAGGTCACACTCCAACAGCGCGACCTCATGGCCACGTGGAGCCATTCCAGGAAGTTCTCTTGTTGAGGGCCGGGTATCCTAAAATTATTATTACAAGTTTAACCGGACATGAAGGTATTTAGAATTTAACTTTTTTTTATTGGATGTAATAACAACAGAGTAAAATTAGAACCGTAATAAAGTACATAGTATTAGGAATCCAAGCCTTTTGCCTGGGTTTCTACCCTTCCAAATTAGCATTAACTTAAGTAAAGCCTACTTTATATTAGAATAAGTTATCAAATAACTACGAGCATTCGAAATTAAACCACCATCTATAAATCCTACATTTGACTATCATTGCTCCCCGCCCTACTATTAAATTTACAGGTTCTACACTGCTAGAGTAGGCGTACCTTGTATGAATTGTACAGTGAAAAAAGGTATAACTTTAGTGAAGAGTTTAAAGAAAAAGTAAAAATTACTCAAGAATGTTTAAGAATGTTTGTCGCTTTGCTAAATCTCAGTATTTAAGCTCAAAAATTAGAAACAGTCAAGATAAAATAAAAGCAGCTTGGAAAATAATTAATAGTGAGACCGGAAAATCCAAAACTCATAATAGTGTAATAAATTTAAATATTAACAATAATATAATTAAGCAAGATATAGATGTAGCAAAGGCTTTTGAAACTTTTTTTACTGATATTCCAGTCTCCACTACAAAGTCTTTAAACTCTTCTCATGTAATAGCAGTATCATTGTTAAAAGATAGTTTACCTGAATGTGTCACACAATTTTACTTTGAACATGTGGACAAAAACGATATTATCAAGGCATTCAAAATGATTAATGTAAAAAAGACCACTGATCTCTGGGGCATTTCTGTCAGTGTTATAAAACCACTAATTGACATTATTGCACCAGATCTAGCTTTCATATTTAATCAATGTATTAACAGTGGAGTATTTCCTGATTTGATGAAACATAGCAAGATCATACCTCTATTCAAATCAGGTAGTCATTCCGATCCTAGTAACTTTAGGCCTATATCAGTACTTCCTACATTTAGTAAAATATTTGAAAAACTTATACTAAACCAATTACAACGGCATTTTAATACCAACCAATTACTAGACAGTAAACAATTCGGATTTACAAAGGGACGCTCAACGACTGATGCCGGTGTTGAGTTAATATCACATATTTTTGATATCTGGGAGGAATCACGCGATGCCTTAGGTATTTTTTGTGATCTGTCGAAAGCTTTTGATTGCGTTCACCATGAAACTCTAATCAGCAAACTACACCACTATGGTGTTAAGGGAGTTTCACTTAAGCTTCTCACATCCTACTTAACTGACCGAATACAACGTGTTGATGTAAATGGAAAGCGTTCTACGGGGTCAATGGTAAAAATGGGTGTACCACAAGGATCAATACTCGGGCCATTCTTGTTTTTAATTTATATAAATGATCTACCTAAACTTGTAAAGGATGATCTCGAGATTGTACTGTTTGCTGATGACACGTCACCTTTATTTAAATTAAAGCGACGACTTACTAATCTTGACGATGTAAACAATGCAATCTATAAAGTTGTAACATGGTTTAACGTAAACAACTTATTACTAAACGAGAAAAAAACGAAATGCATTCGTTTTATACTGCCCAACGTTAAACAGGTGAATGCTAATGTAAAAATTAAAAACGAAAAGATAGATCTCGTCGACACCACAGTGTTCTTAGGCATTACTTTAGATAATAGGCTGCAATGGGGCCCGCACATAGATAAATTGTCGAAGAGACTCAGCTCTGCCGCATACGCTGTCAAAAAGATCCGTCATTTTACCGACGTAGATACCGCTAGACTCGTTTACTTCAGCTACTTTCATAGCATTATGTCTTATGGCATTCTGTTGTGGGGTAGTGCTGCTGATATTAACACCATATTTGTGTTGCAGAAGAGGGCTGTTCGTGCAATTTATAACATGGGCCCCAGAGAATCACTTAAAAATAAGTTTAAAGAAATTAATATTATGACAGTGCCTTGTCAGTATATATACGAAAATTTAATGTATGTGCACAAAAATGTTCATTTATTCAAAAAAAATTGCGATAATCATAGTATTAACACTAGAAATAAAGATAAACTCGCTGTTCCCACTGTTAGGCTCGCTAAAGTTAATAAGTCTTTTATAGGGCAATGTGTACGCTTCTATAACAAGGTCCCAAGCGACGTGTTAGATTTGTCGATTGGCAAATTTAAAATTGTAATTAAACATAAACTGTCTATTAAAGCATATTATAAAATATCTGATTATTTAGAAGACAAAAAGCTTGGGATGAATCTGCTCCAACTCGACTCGGCATCCGTAACAAAATTGTCAAGGATCATACAAAAAAGTGTTAAGACCAGACAAGTTTTTTGCCGGATTCTTTTTGAACTGGGGTTAGGAGGAACCGGCACCTAGATTCACTAGCATGTAAGAAGACGATTCAAAGTGGTCCTTGTGATTGTAATGAATAAAGTTATTTTGAATTTTGAATTTTTGAATTTTGCTATCCGAGTGAGTTCTTAATTTATTATTTAGAAGTGGATGTCTGGCGCCCGAACATTTATTAGTTTAAACTTTATTTCTTTATTTTTGACATTCCCACTTTAAATTTTTCTTTTACAATTATATTCTATTTGGTTTGTTTACCACATAAAAAAATATTGGTATTTGGTATTGGCAATTATAATAATATAATAATAAATCTTTATTTAGAACCACAAACAATATTAATCTAAAACATAAAGAAAAACGGTGATGCCCGTGGTAGTATAAATTATACTGTTTTACGCACATCAACGCCCTCCTCCGTGGTACACTCGAAATTCCAGAATACAAACAAAAAGTGACATACTCGATATTTAAATGAATAAGAGAAGTTGTAGAGTATGAGTATGAGTATGAGAAATGGTATGGCATATGTGACTTATTACGGTATGTGGGATGTGTTGTGACTTAATGACACAAGGCTGTTAAGAGCTTGATGTCATTAGAAACATTTGGCTACAGGAGAATGTAGGGTGATTCAAAGTTTAGGTGAGTGTGTGTGTGTGTTTGTGTGTGTGTGTGTGTGTGTGTATGTGTGTATGTGTGTATGTGTGTCTCTGTCAGTTCTTCTCCTAGAGACAACAAGAGATGAGTCATATGCCAGTTCGGCATGTTTACGGAGTGTTGTATTTAAAATAAAGAGTTGACGAACATTGGGAACTTGAGAGAGTGAATATAATTCGTTTGTAGGAAATCTAAATGGTTTATTTTGCATTACTTTTAGCACGGCCCTTTGGGCTCTTTCAATTTTAAGGATATGGGTTTTGGTAGATCCGCCCCAAGCAGTAATGCAGTAGGATAGAATTGATTGACCAAGAGCGTAGTAGACAGATTTGGAGAACGAATGGAGATCGAGAATATTACATAGAGATTTAAACACAAAAGTAAGTTTTCTAATCCTAGATGTAGTAGATTCAATTTGTTGTTTCTCAATTAAAGCGTTATCTATCACAACCCCAAGATACTTCACAAATGCCGAACGTTCTAAAACCGGGCAAGTCCAAAAGCTGGTATTTGGTTGACTTGGTACAAAAGTAGCGCAAACGTGAGCGCAAACATTGAAAGTTATGGGAGGCTCAGAGGCTTTATTAATGGCAAAAGGGACAAAACTAGTTTTAGCTACATTAAGAGTAAGGAGGTTAGCATCCAACCACTGCATTACACGTTTTAAAGCATACTCTGAGTTGACTGTGGCTTCTTGCCAGTATAGGCCATGAATTAAAAGAACTGTATCGTCTGCGTATGCTATGATTTTGCACTTGGGAAGAGGCATGTTACACAAATCATTGATGTAAATAAGAAACAGGGTAGGTCCAAGGACACTACCCTGTGGAACTCCAAAGCTAACATAATTTTCTTTGCAAGTATAAGAATTTATTAAAACGTGCTGAGATCGATTCGTTAGGTAACTTCGAAAGATGTCTAGTGCGATACCTCTAATGCCGATTCGTTCAAGTTTAGAGAGTAAAGTGGGTACAGAGACAATGTCAAAAGCTTTAGGTCTAAAAAGATTCCTATTGTTCTTTGTTTTGTGTCAAATTGTCTTACTATGGTATCCGTTAGCTCCAGAACCGCATCTTCCGTCGATTTGCCCCTTCTAAATCCGTATTGGTTTGGAGCCAGTATAGCATTATCAGTAAGAAATTTGGTTAGACGTTTATTAAGGATTTTTTCAAATATTTTTGACATGGCTGTGAGAACCGATATGGGTCTATAATTAGTGACACTGCCTTTGTCTTCACTTTTGTAAATAGGGTGAACAGTGGTTTTTTTAAATACCCGAGGAAAATAACCGGTAGAGAGACATAGATTAAATAAATGGTCCAGGGAAGGTTGACGAGCGGATTTTATAACTGAAGTAGGGATACCATCCTACCCCACTGCACAGTTGGTTTTAAGGTTTATAATAATAGCATCTATCTCTTTTTCATTTGTAGGGAATAATGCCATGGATTTTATAGCATCTATCTCTTTTTCATTTGTAGGGAATAATGCCATGGATTTTAGCGGGCAACGGGTGTTACCAGGGATAGGTGATAGTGACATAAGAGTAGGCATAGGATTTGTTGCATAGTTAAATCTCCTTATTATATTTCCAGCTAAATCTTTTCCGATTTTAGCGAAGAATGAATGAATTGTATCAACAGAGGAGGAAGGACAATTACATACATTTAACAAATCTGAGGACTGTCTCTTACTTTTTTGCAAACCAGCTACGTCTTCGATAATTTTCCACGTAGCTCTCGGATTTCTTTTAGCATTTACAATTTGTTTCTGATACTCAAGTTTTATTTTATTTAAAAGGTTATTAAAGTAGTTACGGTACCGAGTGTAAATAGTTTTCTTATTAATGTCATCAGGGTACTTTTTGTGCGTCCTATATAGCTTGTCCCTGTGTCTCATACAGCGTAAGAGACCAGGTGTTATCCAGGGCTTAGTTATACGCTTATGATTTCTAACAGTGACAAGCTCATTATGAGATTTAATGACAGTGGATATAGTATTGACTAATATTTCTGCAGCGGTTTCAGGATCAGTTGATTCAAGGAAAGAAGAATAGTCTGTGGTTTCTAAGGCACTGACAATAGCAGATATATTTATTCGATTTGTGGTGCGGGTTGAGGATAAAACAGGCTTTACTAGAGTTGACTGAGAACAAAAAGTATTGGTGCATGGTCGGTTATTAGTGAGTCGAGGACTAGTGTAACCGCTCGTTTTGGTGTTCTTAACAAAACATGATCTAGACAGGCGTTTTCTCTAGTAGGGTGTATGTGGGCGGGGAGCATTGCGTGCGAGGCCAGTAAGTTTAAATATTCCTCTGAGTTTGGGTCTTTACTGTCGGGAGAAATATTTATATTCAAGTCGCCAATCACGGCCAAGGTTTGATAGTTTTTGAGATTATGTAACATATTATCAAGATTACTGAAAAATGAATTTAGGTTTTTGTACGATGGAGAGCGATATATGGCAACTATAACGAGCTTGTTTGAAACTTTTAGAACAAGACAATTTGCTTCCTGGAATGATAGATCCTCAACAGAGTAGGTACAATTATTGTTTACATAAATTGCTATCCCCTCATTCTGATTTTTAAAACTTGATTTAAAGGAAGTGAAGCCGGGTAGTGTCGGTATAGAGGGCGATTTGCTTAACCAGCATTCTGAGAGGATCAATATTTCAGGTTGACAGTTAATTCTATTTAACAAAACAACGAGGTTATCGAAATTTCGATTAATGCTGCAAATATTAACGTGCAAAATTTTCAAACCAGGGCTATACCTTCTTAAATAGTTGTAACTGTCCTCCGGAGAGCAGACAAAAGAATCTGATGTAGAAATTTTTTCGATACATTCTGTTATGAAATTTGTATCATCCATAATGATTTATGAAAGTATAACAACTGAACACATTCCATGAATCTCTATATTTATGGATTGACATTGATTCTGGTATTTTATAACTACCATTAAAGTGAAAGTGACATGTCATGTCACTTTGAGTGGTGTTGTAGTGTAATGTAAACGATATGAGTGTGATGTGTGGAGTGTGTAAAGAGTGTAAAGTGTGTAAACTGTGTAAAGTGTGTAAAGTGTGTGAAATATTATTAACAATTTTAGCATAACATATATTTAGTAATTTACTAGTGAAATGAAAAAACAGCATAGTAATAATAAGCGCAGTTCTGTAGTCTAGTCAATTGCATTCCTTGGCTTTTTTCAGGTCAGTTTCCTCCGACACTCTTATTAAGGGGCCTTGCTCTCTTTTCCGCAGGAAAATCTTACCGTGAGAAACCCAGCAAAATTTAAAATCATTTTGTTTGGTCGTCTCTCTTGCAAGGAAAAAAAGTAGTTTCATTTTAGTAGAGAGGTTTTCGGAAATGAAAATTGGTCGTGCCGGTCCGCTAATACGTAGATGTTCAGTCGACAATCTGGTAGAGCTTTTATTAAATAGCCGAAACTTTTGTATGATTTGTTCCTTTTGAAGTACGGTGGTCAAATCAACGATTACATTTCTAGTATTCGGATCCTTGGTCTGAACTCTAAAAATGTCTTTTATGTCGCTAGAATGGACGGTAACATTTAATACCTTTGCGGTCCTAACAAATGTTTCCACGAGAGACATCTTCGATTCGGCAGCCTGAATAGGTATATTTCTTATTTCCAAGCATGTGGAGCGACTCTGACGTTCAAAAGTTTCTAACTTTTCTTCCAGAGACGTAATGTGGAGTGTATTGGATTTATTTAGGTTTTCCAATGTTACTACTCTCTCCTGGAGAGTGTCATACTTCGCCGCAAGGAAACTTACTGTTGAGCTTACCTCTTCAACCGCCGAACAAATGGTGTTGCTAATTTTCTCCTGCTCTAACTTAAAATCTCGAAACATTTGTTTCATATCCTCCATAAATGTAGCGAGGGTATCAACATCCTCCACATCGCCAACATAATCTACAAAATTTGCATCCAGGCATTTGCGTTTAGAAGATTTACGCAATGAAGTCGAGAGGTTAGGGGCTGAGGAGCTTCCATGAAGAGGATGGTCCACCGAGGGAAGTCGAAGCACGTCTACAGGTTTGGGCATTGAATCAGATGAGGAGCGGGCACGTGCGCTCTCACCAATTGGCGGCACAAGTGTAGCGGAGCCTGAAGGTGCGGGTGAGTGGGGGGGTGTACGCTGAACAGACATGATAATTGCAGTAAGCTACCAGGCGAGCCGCAAAGCGAAGAGGTGAGAAACACGGTGACACGGTACCTAACGGTTCACGTAATAGTGACCGCAAGCGGCAATTTCTTACTGAATATTGATCCGTCTAGTCTAAGTGAGTCCGAGTGCTTGACTGTCGATGTGTGCGGCAGCGCCCGACGGGTAAACGAATAGTGGCCGCAAGCGTTAATTTCCTACTTTTGTTTAACAGTCCAGTCCAAGTAGGTCCGTGTGGTTGACGCCTGTATGTGTGACTGTGGGTACGTACTTGTGACCGGTGAATGGCGATGGAAGTGTGCACACGCAGATTGTAGTGAGCTCTTATGCGCTCCTAATTTTTCACTCCAAATTTATTGATTTGAAATTGAATTAAAGTTGCAAAATATATAACAAGGAACTGCTTCGAAACACGTCTGTACGGGGCAGAGGTCCGGAGGGAAGGGAATTGGTATAACAAGCTATTGTGAGAATATTAATTTCTTTGAATATTTCTCTCAAAGATTCTCGTGGTTTCATTTTATAAATGGCACGTATTGCCCTTTTTTGAATAACATTTATTTTACCAATATCAGCTGCTTTCCGCAGAGAATGATGCCGTACGACATAACACTATGGCAGTAACTGAAATAATAAAATAAATAAACTAGTCTAGCTGTAGCTTCATCAGTACCACCGTATCGCACGAACTGCACATGCAGCGGAACTAAGCCTACCAGCAAGTGTTTCAACTTGTGGTCCCCATTGTAGTTTTGCATCAATATTAAGACCTAGGAAGATCGTGGAATCTACAAGATTCATTGCCTCTCCATTCATTTTAATTTTGGTTGGGCTATGAATAACATTTGGCAAAGTGAATTTGATAGATCGTTTTATACGTCATATTAATTGGTACCGAATAAAACTGCGGAAAATACAAGGAAAATTAATTACTGTCAATAAAAGAACAATAAGATAATTTCATTTAAGTAAGCAAATTAAGATCGTTTTTTTTTTCGATATTCAAGTTGTTTATTTAGGTATTACGGCGTAACAACAGAATTACCACATACATAAATGTACCTACCGAACTACCTTATTGTTTTGGGGTTATCACTATCTTCTTATATTTAGGATGTAGGTCGCACTGCCGCGTGCTGAGATGCGCGGGCGCTGGTGCGAGGTTGTTTGGATCACTGTCACTGTCTGGCGATGCCCGCCCGAGCTCTGGTGTTCCCGTTGCTAGTTGGAATATTGCTAATTTTTTACCCAAAAGATTAACGAGTACCCGCATTATTTAACGACAATTGTATTTAACACTAGCATTATACCTTAAAGGTCAAATTGGACTAAGTATCTATTATTAATAATAAGTATGCCATGCTGTGTAATGCTCAAACAAAGCTTGCATGTACCTATTAAATAAGTATTTAATTGCTCAGCAACTAAGTAGATAGGTAGGTAAACTCCTAACTAAACTTTTATGTCTCGTAATGAGCAGGTGATTTATTTAATTATAATAGTTTTGAGAAGCGCTTAAGCTTAATTAACGACTTAATATATGTTTGTCATAGTCTAGGATTAAACTTACACTGGATTTTGTACTAATTAAGAACTATCTAAGCAAATAAAGAACTTTTAAAATTGAAAAAAAAAAAAAAAATATCTTCTTATATTTCTCCGGCAACAAGTGATTTCGGTAATACCCATAGCATATAACATAAACAGGAAAAACATATTTTTTGTAATTGTAGAGATATAACGGAAAGGATTTCCGGAGTACAATCCCTAAAGGGGTACAGCACGAAGTTTTTATGCATAACATTTACGTGTTTTGTACACCCTCATTTGGAAATGACTTGTAACTTTGGCGGTCCCAGACCTTTTAATGTTGTTAAGCTTTTAAGACGCTTTAAGCGGCCTACTAGGTGCGTCACGGTCGGACATGGACTCATACTAAGTAGTAGTAGTCATCCCCTCTTTTAGAAGTTAGTATGTGTAGATAATTTATTAAAGAATTAAGCAATAAACTGAAAAAGCTATGGGTATACAGTTTTGTTCCTGACCTACGACCACTCGCTCTGCTCTCGCGTGATGTAACTTGGCTGATTCATCGGCAAGCCCCTTGGCTTGGCGTCAGATTGTGCATCGCTTGCGTTTACCGGCCTGACCAACGCGTCGCTGTAACGATGTACCCGCTCATATATACAAGCTGTTACCATTACCAATTCCTTTCTTTGGTGCTCTGCTTTGCATTTATGTTTCGCAGCCAAAATGAGCTGTGCAGCTTGCTGTACAGTTATACTCTAGTATAAGGGTGAGGACCTACGATGCACTCAGGATACGCGAGGCTAGATATACCACTGTTTATGTACTGTCTATATAAATATAAGCCATCTGTATCAAACTCGACTATTCTTATAGCATAGGTATGTCTGGAATGCTGGTGTAAATCGAAAAAAGGAGGTGATAATAGTCATACGCCTATTGGGGCTTCCAAGAAGATTTGCAACCCAAATACAACTTTCCATAAATAGGTAGAAACGGAACTAAACACTGAGATATCTTTCGTTATCGTCGGAGATTCGTGGTTTGAAGCTGGAAACTGGTGTTTGAAACTATACTTGAAAGTCCGTAGTCGAGGCTCTTTATGCTAAATCAGACGAAATTGAAGTTTGATAATGGCTCTCAACTCATCTAAACTCAAAGATACATCTCCAGTTGAGTCATTAAAGCCAAAACCTAAGAGCGCGGGTAAAAAATTCATCCAGACTCCGTCGATATCCATCTTACTCTCAGACAACCTTGCTTTTGTTTTCTTATCTTTAATTTGTATATGTGTTAATTTGTATATCTTATCTTTTTAGCTCCTGACATACATATGCTATTACTATTCTGACTACTTATTAATTTGACCAATGTTATCAGTGACGAAATAGGCACCGAGGTAAAAACATAAAGGAACAATAATCACAAAAGCTCTATAGGTGTATTTTGTTTGTAGACATTTCTTAAAGTCGCAATTAAACAGTTTTGTTGAATAAGAACCGTTTACAAGCTGATTAAAGGTCCCTATTATAACTTATTTCGTATTAAGTCTGTGGCCAACCTTTGTGACGGAGTTAGAAGACCTATATATCTACACATAGAACAACTTTGGAATTTCGGGACTGACAGCTTTCCAAAGCACGGAAGCACTCAAACGGGACGTGTTACATCTTTTTTTGATCAAGCTATATAGCCGCTATAGCGGCTCGCCACAAGTCGCTATCGGGCTATAGGTTTTGTGTAAAACGTCGCCACTAGCCAGTCGTTCTCCCCGCTAGTTGCAACACAACATGTATACATTCATCTGGAATTGGATTTTGGAATAATATTATTATATTATTTGTGGTCTCGTCCGGTCCGTTAGACAGAAGATAGGGAACGAGATATCTCCTATACATAGCCACAGAAGCTAGATCTCATAACAGATAGGGAATAGTCGTAGCTTAAGAACAGGCTTAAAATTCATTGACCGTATATCTGTCATCCACCTCTTAGTATCCCAGCCCCTAGAGAATAACCGTATATAATGTTTCAAAGAAAGCTCAAAGCCATACTCGCAAACAAGTGTTATTATACATTAGGTGAATTTATCAGAAATAAAAATGATAATTAGTTTTTGTTTATAATTTAGTATGCATGACCATTGCCATATTTAATTTAATTACTAATAAATTATTGTTGTTTTAATGAATGTGAATTGTGTTTAAATGAAATTTCATGCCTCAATAGGGTAGAATACATTGATCTACTATTTAAATAACTTTATTTCGAATAGATACATTCAATACTCTTTTTATGAGAACCCTTGAGAAGTCTGTTTCTGATTTATATACGGGCTTTTTATTTCGAAATCACAGTCTAGTTGAATTACTGAATAACATTTATCATCATACTCTCTCCTTACAGCTCATTACCATCTTTCGTGCACGTCTTATCTTTTTCTCGCACTGTGCTAGGTGAAATAGCATGCATTTTAGATGCGCGCACTGACGAGTTTGTGACGCTGACTTGTGTATCCTTAATGACGACCTCTGTTGCGCAGTCGGCTAAGGTCTGACTGAGGCGCAGAAGATTGTGGGTTCGATTCCCGCCGCGGGACAAATGTTTGTACGATCTGCAAGTATTTGCCTCGGGTCTGGGTGTTTCTATGTATAATATGTATGTATTTAGTAAAAAAAAAGTCTATAAGTAGTATATCAGTCATGTGGTACCCATGACACAAGCTCTGCTTACTTTGGGGCCAGATGACGCTGTGTGAAATGTCCGGGATTATTTATTTATTTATTATGTGAAAAACTGACTTTGTTCGGGTAATGTTATTTGCTTACTTTTCGCTGTCCACAACACCGAAAAACAATACATAGCTTCCGAAGATCTAAAATTTGCAAGGCCAAGGATTTCTAAGAAGAAACTAAAACTAACAGGAGAAGTAAACAATTGTAATAAATTATTATTGCGCAATGTTTCTCGCAGCGATTACTTTACGTTCCTACTGACTACCTCGCAGAATGACTATTCCTCAGACGGACTACTTCTCAGAGTACCTTACTACTATTATTTTCTCATATACGATAGCTATGCTTAGTTTGATGCAAAATAATGTACTGTAAGTTTTACATCAATAAATATTTATTTAGCAGTGTGATCTACTCCTAGAAATACATAAAATGATGTCTACATAAACTTGTACCTACTCAGGCAATTCAAAGATTAATACCACGATTTGTTCGATTGAAATCCGATTTCAAAATGGAATATTGAGTTTCCTCAGTGGTTTTTACGAGTCCGTCGTGTGTCATCCCGCTAATTGTGAAGCTCTGAAAGTGACTTCACTAAAGCGGTCATATTTTCTTCCAGTTGAATAGTGTAACATTAATAGACACCGTAGACATGTTTGTGATTACATGCGAACAAAACTCTTTTAGTTATGTACAGATAAGTACTCTAACTTAATATCATTCTATGGAAAATAGACTCCTAGACTTAAGGATATATTGAAATAATTAAATATAAATTATGTATGAAAACCGAAACAAACCTTCCTTCTCTAAATATTTACATTGCTAATTATATATGAAGAATGAAGCGAAGAAGTACTAAAATATGATCAAACGAGCAGCAGTGCAGTGTAAGTTTTATATCATTAAATATTTAATTAAGCAGTGCGTTCTACTATTATAGGTACATAAAACTATGTCTACATAAACTTGTACCTACTCAGGCAATTCAAAGATTGAAACCACGATTTGTTCGATCGAAAGCCGATTTCAAAATAGAATATTGAGTTTCCTCAGTGGTTTTTACGCGTCCGTTGTGTGTCATTCCACTTATTGTGGAGCTCTGAATGTTTATCCTAGCAACTCATTTTATTTGCTGAGTAAAAGGAAAATAAACTGAATTGAAATTGCAACTGATATTATTCTGTGCCGCGTACATAGCGCGGTGTGGCGTTTTAATCTCTGGCCTATAATTATTTGATGGTATTCAGTGGCCAAGCCTAATCCAAGGTGGAATCCAACGCCACAATCATGACTTAACAATTATTTGACCGTCGAAATTAAAAGTTTAACTAGTCCTCTAAAGTCACGAAAACGTTGATGTAAATATTACTAGCCGTCATCCATGATGACTGCTAAAAGTAACTCAACTAATCTTGCCCCAGGTCACCAAAATATCCCATGACCTTACTTGAAAGTATAACACCATTCTAACACCTTAGTCTGTATATTCATCCCTTTGTCCTGAGTGGCTTGTAATTAAATAAGCCTTTCTTATTATTTCTACAAAACATGTAATGTTTATGGGATAAGTATTTGTTATTTGTAGTTCGACTGAGTTAATAAAACGCCCGAAGGCTTCCCTCATGACATAAAAACTATTGAAAAGCCTGGACCGACAGCTTAACTTACCTTCCGAAGGACAGCAGTGCTCAAATGTAAATACCACTACAATCATTCGTCAAACTGATCTTGTTGAGCGTTGCTTCACTTCTTTGATCTGTTAGGAAAAACTTAATTTTAACTTAACTTAACATTAACTTAGGCTATGCCACGAGCGCTTCGCTATGATCCTTGTGATTTCATTGAATAAAGTATTTGAATTGATTTGATTTCTGGAACACGCTACGTCAATACCTGAGGGCATAGATTTATACAACTCGATGCCGGGGATACGTAAGTGATTGTTGAGTTGTTGATTATGACAACATCTGTGGCGCAGTGGGCTAAGGTTGCGGGTTCGATTCCCGTAGCGAGATAAATGTTTAAATGATCTGCAAGTATTTGTCTCGGGTCTGGGTGTTTCTATGTATAAATACATGTTATACATAGAAACACCCAGACCCGAGTATTTACAAAAAAAAAGTATCTAATATGTAGTATAATATCATTCATGTGGTATCCATAACACAAGCTCTGCTTACATTGTAGCCAGATGATGCTGTGTGAAATTTCCGTGATTATTTATTTATTTTAAGAAAACAATTTTGTACTGTTTGAACCCATAACCTTTGGAGCTAAATTCAATTTAGTTTTCACTACACAATGTAAACAAAGTGTAATATCCTTGCTTTATAAATCGTAATTAGTTCGTTGATCACACATAAGGATTTACTGGCTGGCTGGAAACAATGACAGTATCATTAAAGCCAAGGCATAAATTTGCGGGTTCGATTCCTAGCGCGGAATAAATGTTTGTATGATCTGCAAGTATTCGTCTCAGTTCTGGGTTCTGGGTTCTGGACACAAATTATACATCCCTGGGTTTCGAATAGAAAAAGTAAATAAGTCCTTCAAGTGGAACACGGTGCGCTTCTATAATTAGCTTCCTGAAAATGCTACTAAAATACCTATTAACAAATTTAAAGCATACGTAAAAGGTATAGATAGATAGATAGAAAACACTTTATTGACTACCACACGTAATATTACAATAACCAAAAACTAAACTTATTTAAGACAATAGAATGGGCGGCCTTATTGCTAATAGCGATCTCTACCAGGCAACCGTTGGATGGACTGGACTATAAATAAACAGAGAAGGGGCATGTAGATGTGGTTTATTTATATAATTACATACTTACATATATGTATAAACAAAACAAATACTAATGTAAATATATACATACATATGAACTTAATAGATATATATAAAGATAAACAGTATAAAAAATCAACAATACAGAAAGGCTACGTATAACAGCATGACAAATAATGTTTCATGACCATGTTTTTGAAGATGGGAAGAGTCTTGGCCTTTCTGATATCTACAGGCAACGCGTTCCACAAGCGGGCAGCCTGCACTGTAAATGACTTTGAGTTGATTGGTATCTGAGCAGCGTAAGAGTCGGGGGTTAGAGAGATAGAGAAATTCAAACCGTTCCTTGAGATAAAAGGGAGTTGAAGGAGAAAACAGAATATTATAGAGAAGATTAAGAATGTGAGCATTCCGAGGAAAACGGATTGGCAACCACTTGAGTTTATTGCGAAACTCAGAAATGTGGTCATATTTGCGTAAACCAAATATGAATCGTATACAGTAATTTTGGAGACGCTCAAGCTTATAAAGTTGCTCTTCAGTGATGTCGAGAGCTACCTATTACAATAATTTGCGTTTTATCTGGATTTACAGAGAGACCATATGATTTGCTCCAGTTAGAAACGCAACGCAAGTTAAAATTAGTGGCATCAACCGCCTCGTGTAACATAGATAAAGGTGCGTGAATATAGATTTGCAGATCGTCTGCATATAAGTGATAGGACGAAGAAATATGTTGAGAGATTGATTAATAAATATTGCAAAAAGTAGTGGAGATAGAACGCCGCCCTGTGGAACACCAGCTTTAATATCACACCAGGATGAGTATGAATCATTTATGCGGATACGTTGCCGGTGACCATACAAGTAACTGTGAAACCACTCAATTACCTCAGAAGATATGTTAAGAGAGCGTGAAATTCCTAGCAGAATATCGAAATCAACATTATTAAAGGCACTACTAAAATCAAGAAGTGATAGAACGGTGAGTTGTCCGTCATTCATAGCGTGTCATATATCATCCGTGATCTTCACCAGGGCTGACACAGTGCTGTGGGCGGGACGGAAACCTGATTGAAAAGGATTGAGGAGATTATTACTGGACAGGAAGGAACTAAGTTGCTGGAGGACTAAACGTTCTGAAACTTTAGACAGGAATGGAAGAATGGATATGGGACGGTATTCACTAAAAGATGATGGATTAGCTTTTTTGGAAGGGCGGTTATTTGGGCCTCTTTCCACGTTGATGGAAATTCGCCAGTAATCAGGGATGCATTTAGTATATACCGGATGATAGGGACGATTTCGTTAATAATAGGAACAATCATATTCCGGCTGATACTATCGCTACCGATTGCATTCGAGGATATAGTCATTATGCTCTTCTTAACATCACTTTCGGAAAATTGAGTAAAATAAAAACTAGAATAGTCAGGAATTGTAATACTAGAAAGATGATTTGAGGTTAAATTTTTAGTGTTACTATCAAATACAGTAGAAGTAGAAAAGTGTTTAATTAAAGAATCAATCAAGTGGTCTTGGCGAGACTTTCCATTCCTAGCGACTTAAGAAACTTCCAAACTTTGGCAGGATCTTGATTATCAATAGACTCATGAATATACATGCACAACGCCGTTGTGCATCTCTACACACTCTATTACAGCGATTCCGTCGATCTATGTACTTTTCCCTATTAACTGCAGATGGGTGTTTTTTGTATTTTGATCTGGCTACATTTTTTTTTGCATGTCCAATCTCAGATCCTTCGTGATCCATGGGCAGGGAGATTTACCTTTATAGCTCTAACGGGAGCGTGTACATCATAAAGTTTGATCAGAACATTGTTAAACGTATCAACTTTCTCATCAATAGAACTCTGATTAACAAGATTAGTCCAGTCCAAATTCAGAGCATCTTTTCTCAAATTGTCTATATTAACTCTACCAAAATTACGCTGCATGAAAATTTTGGGCTTTGCTTTGGCCGGGCGGACTTTGTAAGAAACAAAAATGAGGTCGTGATAGAAAAAGGCATCCGCAGGATACTAACCATGGTGAGCCACATGAGTCTGTGAGGAAACAAGGATTAAATCAAGGAGGGTGGGCACACAGTTTGGGAAATTATGGGTAGCGTCAAGAGGAAGAATAGTCAAGTTTGAGGCTGTAGCAATATTCATGAGCGATTTAGATCGGTAGTCCTGTCTAAGTAAACAGGTGTTGAAGTCACCCATAATAATGGTGTGATCAACGGAACCAACAAGATCTTCTACTAGTGTCTCAAAAGAGTTAAAATAATTAATTAGTTCGGACGGACAATAAAATACACCGAGTAGAATTTCTAAAAAGAGATGTACACCAGCATTAGGTGGTGATGGCTGCGCTGACATACTAACAATATTGAAAAAAATACGAGCACGAAGATATATGGCAACGCCACCACCACCACACCAAGTACGGTCATTTCGTATTAGAACAAAACCAGGTAGGGAATAGGATGTTGTAGGGAGACAAGGTTTTATTTTAACCAAGATTCAGATACCAATATTGCGTGTATATTTTGATGGTCTAGTGAAGCTAGCATATCAGGGTAGTGGGCCGGAATGCTCTGTGCATTGATATGCCAGACGTTAAAGTTTTTGGGATAGCTAGAAACAAAGGAATTTAAAGTAGAAGAAAGATATGGAATGCTGCTGTAACTGGCGTCACTATCGATATCAGAAGTACATGATACACAGTCGTTTTCACTGTCACTAATCATAATTATGTAGATATATAATACTATGATGTTATATATAATACTTAGAAATATAAATATATATACTTATATATGAATAGGAACTCAAGTTTTAATAACAAGCAACTAAAGTTACCTGCTCAGATCGTTGTGTCTTCTTATTTAAAATCCACTCATCCACCTGCCAGTGTGAATAAATATACTCATACGAAATTAACATTAAAAACAGGAAAAACTACAATTAGACGTTAAATCTAACAAATCATCTATTCGGATTTCGACCATAAAATCCGTTACTCAACAAAAGGAATATGCGATTTTTTATTTTGTTTCGTGAAAAGCACTCTATACCAAAGATTAATTTGTTAGACTGACAGTGACAGTTGAAAATATAAATATTGAATAGTCTATCAAACACACGTCAGTCAGTGCAGTGTCAGCCACAGTCACAAACTATAGGATGCTAACGCATGCCACAGTCTAGCATTTCTTCGCAGCATGATTTCGCAGTTTGTTTGTTATTTGTTTTGTGTTTATTTTTTATATTGTTTGCATTATTTGTAGTTTTAAGCTTAGTTAAGATTTTTAATACTGTTCTATACATCTAACTGAAAATAAAATGTCAATGTAGGTGATTTTTTTAGAATCTATGTAAGTAAGCTCTTCACGCCTGAGATACAGGATTACCTAGTTCAGGCTCGTATTATGCATACCTTTAATTAAATAAGTTTTTAAATTTTGTTATTAGATAGGTATTATTGTACCTACCATGTAAATTTTGAATAAATATTATTATTATTATTATTTGGTTAGCTTAAATATGTAGTATTTATTTGTATTATGTTTACAAGGAATAAGTACGCGTGTGTAATGAAAATAAAAACCATAATGAACGAATTGAACGAATTCGATTTTGACGGGACATTTTTAAGTTTTTGTCTGAGTCGATTTTTAGTTTATAGTGGATTTTGTTTGATACTATCGATATCGATTACTATCGATTTCTCGTGTAAATTGTTCCTAATTCTCTCTGGTAAGATGCCAAGATTGATAGACCGAGCCTTTTGACTGGTTGATAAGATGTCACAGTTTTTTTTTTTTTTATTACAATTAGGCTCTATGAGCGGAAGAGAGATTCCATTACTTTGCTTCCGGCGTTTATTGGGTCGACAATGTAATAGATCGGGATCGGTTAATTTCCATTGAATCCCAGGTTTTTTTTGGGCCGAAATCATGGGGAATTAGACCCCAACGGCCATGGATCGTTCCCGAGGATGTTATTTCGGTGTGCACAGGACTATTCCTTGCTGAATTGGCTTATTTAGGCCAGGCCACCAGTTGGTTATAAAAGAAACGATTGGAAATTTTCTTCGCTACGATGTGCCTTCACACATTCGATTTTTTAAAGCTCACAAGAAGCTTCCTTTTGACAGGCTCGGCGTGCTGAGAAGCCTGGAGTGCCACGGACTTCCTCCCATGTGCGCAATTTCTTTGGCCACGTGAAATGAAAGTCGGCCCATACCAGCTACAGATCGGTACTCAGTCCTAAAATTAATTATTAACCGGACCATAGAGGTATTTAAATTCCACATTTACTTCTTGAATGATGCAATGGTAACGTAGGAGGTATCAACAATATTAAATATGTAATTTATGAACAGTTTTGTTAAAGCATTCATTATGTATTAGGAAATTCAAGCCCTCAGCCTGGATTTCCAATTTCTAAATTAATAATAGTTTTAATTAAGAACTTGTTAAGTAAATATAAGCCTTCAAGCAACTGCGACCAACAACAAACACCAAAATTAAATCCTACCATCTATAAACCCATTTAGAGTTTCCTTTCTGGTTCCCCACCACCCTAAGATTAAAATTCTAAGTGCTACTGCTATCCAAGGTGAGCCTAATTTATTATTTAGGAGTTTTCTGTATGGCACCCGAATGTTTTTCTGATTTAGTTTAAGTTTTTATATTTTACAGAAAACTACACAATTTATTATTACATTTTAAATTCTTTCTTTTACAATTTGTGCGCAATAAGGGACAATTAATATTAATTATTACAGCAAGTGTAGTATTATTATGTACAACTAGTATTCATTAAATTATCGGTCTAGATTTGTATACAATGTGTTGCAAGTTTCACACCTACCCCCAAAAAAGGTAGTCTTTTGAAGAAAGCGTATTATTATATAAATGACTATATTATTGATAAGAGTGCATGGCCTCCTGTTGCTCTGCCCTCAGACAGTTAACACGATGAGTGCGAAACGAGGCTTGAAACACCTCGTCCGTGTCTCGTCTTTATAGCGGTAAGGAAAAACTTAAACTTCTCTGTCGTGCGAGAGGCGTAACTTCCGTCTGGTTCAGTCTAGGAAAGAGATAACTATATATCTGAGATGTGCTATTGATGCCGAGTTTTTTGGTATACCTACCTTAATACCGGATTTTGTAGGCCTCTTACCGCACTGAATAAATAAAAGTTTATTACAGTGCGTTACGAGGTTGCGGACACCTCGTACCCCCACACACCTCGTACCGCACCCTACGCTAGCTTCACGCGGTTAGTGTTGTGCAAAACGTTGAACGCTGCGCCCGCGAAGATATAATAAGATGTCAAAACGTTGCCGAAGAAAGTTAATTAATAATATTATTGATGATGAAGAGGAATTGGGTGGTAAATCTAATTCAAAATTACCGATATTTGAAAAACAGGTAAGTTTCCAATCAATATTTACAGTCTAAGTGAAATAATTATGTAGGAATATAATAAATAAATTCCAGCTATGTATATTTAAAATATGGTGTATAAATACAATATATACTATTATAAATTATATTATTGTTTGACCTGTTTTAATAGAAAGCATCCATAAGTACAATTATATTATTGTTTGACCTGTTTTAATAGAAAGCATCCATAAGTACAATTAAATAAAATCGATATTTTTTTTCCCATCACTAAACAATATGAAAAACTGCCCTTTTTCAGTGCGGTATGGGGTACATAAGACCCCACATTTTATTTTATCTATAGAATCTAAACTAAATAATCTGCCCACAGACGGCGGCAGATTTAGGTTAATCAACTCATTGATTATAATAATCGCGGCAAAAACCGTACAATTCGCCTTATTTGGCGCCAAAAAAAGGATTTTTGTCTCCTGTGGGTGATGGGGTTTACTAAGCCTGGTGCCGCTACAACCTCTGGTTCAGAACGAGGTTTCTAACGTCTCGTAACGCAGTAATGGAAAGTACAGATAAATCAGTGCCGCTGGGAACGTGTTAACCGACACACTTGAAATATATAAACTTTCTTGTATTAGTATTTCGTAGTTAAGGTAGTTATAAGATGGATCATGTAAAAAAGCGCTAGGAGCAAGACGAGTTTCTTGCCAGTTCTTTTCGGGCTACGATGAATTGGCAGGATGAATTCACCTAGTATGTAAGACGTTTTAAAGTGATCCTTGTGATTGTATTGAATAAAGTATCTTTTGACTTTAACTGCTAGATGCTGCTGATGCTGTGTCAAATGTCCTGCATTAATAATACCTAATATTGTTTGCGTTTACCTAATTAAATAACAGGTAACATATTTGCATAACCAGTCGGACCGAAAACAAATTTCAATGGTAAATATTTGAATACACAATTCGTGTGTAGCTGTTTTACTGAACAACTGTTTACATCAGAGATGCAGCACAGATGTAGATTTAAAAGTAGGTATAGATCTTACTTTAAGATGTCAAAAAAAATACAATAATAATAATAATACCGGACATTTCACACAGCATCATCTACACACAATAAATCAATCGAGTAAAAATTTCCACTAATTTACTGCAAACTAACAATGTATGAATTCTTATGTGGCAAGCTTTCTTATGTGTTCTTGTGTGAATAATAATTTTGAGAACAAGCCTGATATTTTCAACTGTATTTCAGTCTGTTGCGAACTCTTAAGCTTGAAGCTAAAACCATTACAGCTTGATATCTACTCCCTTATCCAAAAGTTCTTGATCTTTTAAATAAATAATGCCATTAAAAATATAACTTGTAAAAAAACCAAGTCTCGCGCAACTCAGTTCTACTACCGTAAAAAGTTGTGAGATCCATGTAGTACCAAGTCGGTTAACTTATTCAGTCCCTACTTCAGGGACCTTTTGTTTTAAGTTATTACGTAATTAGCTTACCTAACAACATGTTATAGTGACCATATCTATATTAAAAATCTTTTATGTTTTAAATATATAGATTGACTTGGCAATGGCACTAATTAATCTTATCCTAACAAATGTTATAAATTTGTAAAATATTAAAAAGTTTTATTCCGATATGTTGGTAGAATGTTTTGTTTTGATTGGTGGAAACCCAATCGTGACGTTTGGGGTTACTTAGGGGTTATTTTCCAATTGCTTTGTGACATTTTCTTGATCTTGAACTGAGTATTATTTTCGTCTACGTTGGTTCATCATATCCGATACTCAAGATAGCCCACCAATTCCCGTTCCGGCCCCACCTATGTCGACATATCTATAGACACATCCAAATCCACAATACTACACAATATATTGTAATCGCTACATATTTCAAGGAAAATAAATAAATAAGTAGGTAGGAATAATTGTTATATAAATAATTGTGGTTAAAAATTACCTAGTGTTATGTTATAAATTACAAATTACTCACGGCATATATCTAAATGCAAATATTCGAAAGTTGATGTTATTATAAGACTAGCTGCTGCCCGCACCTTTACTCGCGTGGTACGTAGATAGCAGCCTGCATGTTGATCCAGTTTCTTTTCTATATCTATACCATGTTTCATCAAAATCGGTTAAGCTATTATTAAGTAACAAACAAATATCCAAATATTAAAACACCAAAAACACCTTTCCTTATTTTTTATTTTTTAATGCATTTTGATTGGCTGCCCTCACAGCTCAATTGGTAGTGACTGCGCTAGAGGTTGTGAGTTCGATTGCCCACCACATTTGTAGACAAACATTTGTGAAATAAACAAAGTCAAAGTCAAAACATTCTGTATTCAATAAAATTACAAGGACCACTTTGAATCATCTTCTTACATGCTAGTCAATCAAGGTGCCGGTTCCCCTTAGTCCCAATTCAAGAAGAATCCGGCAAAAAAATCGTCTGGTCTTAACAATTTTTTGTATGATCTTTGCTAATTTACGGATGCCGAGTCGTGTTGGAGCAGATTCATCCCAAACTTTTTTGTTATCTAAATAATCTGATATTTTATAATATGCTTTAATATACTGTGTCCGTTTTATTACGTTTTTAAAGTTGCCAATCGACAAATCTAACATGGATGTTTGTTTTGTGCCTGGGTGTTATAAAGTATCATAAGTATGTATTTACAAATATTTACGTGTTGTGAGACATAGTACAAACAATGCATAGTTTGGGGCTAAACGGTGTTCTTTAAATTGACTACCAATATGTATTGGTTTGAGTAATAGAACCCAAAACAACGTTCTGGAATTGAATAAAAAACAGTATCTTGCAAACAAAATAATGATATATACAAATATTGGCGGACACTCCACACTGCACCAACTACCACCATCACCATGACTGTGAAAATAATATTATTGGCAGGTACTTAGAATACGTATAAGCTTTTGGTTAATTTACATTCGGCAGCCACGAATATTCGTGGTTTACACTATTTAGTACTTACTGGATGTCCTTATAAGGATGTTCGGTCGCTATATCTAACAAGTAGAATAATAATATTTGGTAGGCACATTATCGGTCACCTAGTCGCGGAAAACATCACTCCTAAATTATATAAAGCAGACAATGACGCCGTACATATTACTTAATTCAGTTTTGGTGTCTGACAAGCGCGGTGATCATAAAATATTAAAGTAAAATTCAATTTCAAATCGAATCAAATCAATAAATATTTATTCAATAAAATCACAAGGACCAGTTTCAATCGAATTCTTACATGCTAGTGAATCTGGGTGCCCGTTCCTCCTAACTTCAGTTCAAGAAAACTCCGACAAGAAGTAAACTCGTCCGGTTTTAACACTTTTGTATGATCCTTGCCAATTCTGTTACGGATGCCGAAAAAGATTAAATAGCAAGCTATAACAATAAAAAAAGGTAATTACATTTGTACGTACCTATAATAACTTGTTTGTCTATTCGTTGTAAATTATTTGTTGTGGCCAAGCCTGTCTATCTTTTCTTTGTCTTCGTTAACGACATGTCATAATATTGCTAATGTCAAGTGACTAGATTTGTAACCGACTTCAAAATAAAAAGCAGGTTCTTTTTTTACCTCATCAACTTCGTCATTTATAAACCTAAATATCATAGCTACACTTGTGCTGAAAAGTCACAAATCAAAGATCAAAATTTCGCTAAGATTATCGAATAAAACATGAGAAAAACTAATTCCTTAAAAAGAGCTGAATATAAAACGAAGAATCATCCCCCAATTGATAAAGTGTTGCGTTTAAGTATTATCTGTCCTTGTCATTCACACTAATATACATAAATAATCACTTAATAGCCATGTGAATCATAAGAGACCTATCATAGCACGTAGTGCGTTAATTAATGTGATTTATTTATTTATTAATTGGCACGAACATGCCAATAACACTAATTAAAAAAATAACAATAATAGAAACCTTTAATGATAATACAAAATAAAAATATGAACTGGTAATAAAGTAAGCATCTACACACTCAAACAAACTTCTCACAGAACCCTCAGAACCCTCAGAACCCACAGAACATTCTGGGTTTTCATTCATTCAGCACAGAAAGAGTACGTGCAATGGGAGACTGTGCGTACGCAACCGTGCGAGAACAGGAACTGCCGGTGCTTTCTGTTACTGCAATAGTTGTTGGGGACGTAGAGCCTCGCCAAGTCATCATGGCGATGTAATTAACCACGTTTTTTTACGCGACGCTTTTTACGCCGTGCGTCCCTGTTGCAGCACCCGCGGTGTTTCCGCCATCCGCGGTTTTTCCGCCATCCGCGGTTTTTTCTGCCGCACCCCGTTGTTTTTCCACCAACAACGGGTGCTAGGCCTCAGATTGACCTTTATTTTCATGTCATTCCCAGATGCGTACGTCGGGAGTAGTGCTGATCCTCAGCATAGTTATCTTCTGCCATCGTGCGCCTAGCCCTGTCTGCGGTGACATTGTGAATGAAAGTGCTGACTCTCTACTGTTTCTACTTGACGCTGTGCTAGGAGTATTTGAAGAGCAACCGGAAAACAATATGGGTGGTCCTGTTTTTACAATACCCCGGAATTGTTTGACGGTAAAAGGTAAGAAAGGCAATGATTATTGCCCACAAGGCACACTAGACTTAAGTGGTTATTATTAGTTTTAAGGTGACAAAATTCTCCTGATTAAATCATGTTGAATCTCAAAATATTGTTTTTCAATTATATAATGTACCTAGCTAGCCCAACACTTTCCAGGCAAACTTTGATTATCTAAATAACTTGGGTGCAGTGAGAGTAATTAACAGAACGACGCACAGACCCACAAAACAAGAAATTTGAATACGCGAATGTAATAATTCGTCAGACTGAGGACGCGGGTTTATCGCGACGCAACTTTGCAATTTAATTGAAAATTGGATGCTACTTTACTTTTTGCTACTTATTTAAGAGCACGAAAAACTTTAAAATTGATTCTGATTTTTCCTTTTATTAAAAAAAACATTGGCTGCCATGTTGAATTTTTAAATGCATACCATTACTTCCCCTAAACTTATCTAAAATTATTCGTCTGTTCTGTTGAGTAGTTCTGTTGGCAGAACTATTGGGATTTTTTTACCATTAGTTCTGTGACTTTGCTTTACATCTGGCTTCAATCTCATCGACAGACGAACTATATTCTGCTGGCGCTTCGGCGGCCGCTGCTGCGGCACGCTCGCTTTGCTCGCTCGCCTTGCGCGTTGTTTTCTATACTCTAACATAACCTAACCAACTGGTTTTGATCTGAATTTCATGTCACAAGATTCGTGAACAGAACTACTGGGAATTCTTTTCCCATTTGTTCTGTGAACAGAACTAATAGTAAAAAAAATCACAATAGTTCTTCCAACAGAACAGGTGGGAGTAGACTAACTTATTACTTAACAAACGCCAGATTGCAGGGTATATTAAATTCACTAATGAATAATATGACTATGTAGATATACATTAAAATTTGGTTATTACCAAATGTTATTTATACATGTAGCCCGACCAACATAAAAATTAATGGAGAGGCAATGAATCTTGTAGATTCCACGATGTTCCTAGGTCTTAATAATTATAATACTGTACTGTACTGTACATTGCACCATACATATCTTAATTTTAAACAATTAAACAACTAGGTCCATACATTAATACACTAGCCAAAAAAATAAAAACATAAAATCCAAGTATATATGAATTAAAAGTATTACTTTACTAAATTATTTGATACTAGTATAACAGTTCTGACCCAATGTAAAAAATATAGGACTCTTATACTTATCTGCTACGACATTCAGAAAGCTGTTGTTACTCTGCTCATTATTCCTGTATCCTCTTTCGATTGATCGTCAGTTCTAGCGTCAGCAAACATTCCAGAGGCACTGCAGTAACGAGGTAGACAAAAAAGCATTCTGAAGATGTTGTTTTATTGGACTCGTAGTGCGCTTATAGATTTCTGCGTTTACTTAACCCATAAGCTGCTCGTATAAAAGCTTTGACAAAAGGCTTAGAAAAGCGGTATTTTAACAGGGATGGTACATCGAGCAAACCTACGAGCCACCATATTGCCTCTAACCGCTAACACCCTACGTTCCCTCTCAATATCACAATCATCTTTTAGATCAGCAGTAAGTATGTGCCCAAGGTACTTGAATCGTTTAACAATATTTAGCAACATTGCCAAGGGCTAGGGTTGTCACTATTTTTAACCGACCTCCAAAAACGAGAAGACTATCTATTCGGTTCTGTGTGTGTATGTAGTTGTAGACGGATTAGGTACTTCTGCAGACTTGCGATTTTTTGTTCGGTAATTGTTTTTCTAGATTTAGTAATTTAGTAATTTGACAACCTCTGTGGTGCAGTTGGCTAAGACGACCCGGCTGAGACGCAGAAGGTTGCGAGTTCGATTCCCGCCGCGGGGTCTGGGTGTTTCTATGTATAATATGTATTTACAAAAAAAAAGTATATAAGTAGTATATCAGTCATGTGGTACCCATAACACAAGCTCTGCTTACTCTGGGGCCAGATGATGTTTTGTGAAATGTCCGGGATTATTTATTTATTTACATATTTAGTAATAAGGATATTTTCTTACTACTCCATAATTCATTGGAAACCAATTTATCTTGTTCCTAGTGATTTTGTTGAATATCTTTAATGAAGATACAATGATGGGTACCTGGATGACAAGCAAATACCTGGGTATTTGCTTGTTTTCTAAAAATGGAACCTTGCTAGATCAATTTATTGCACCCGAAACCCTCTGCATACTAAATTTCATGAAAATCGTTGAAGCAGATTCCGAGATTCAGATTATATACATACGTATATACAAGAATTGCTCGTTTAAAGGTATTAGATAATATAGTCAGTGTTTTATTTTAATTCAAAGTTAATATTTATAGTAGGTTTACAGGTTTTGGTTTATAGTACTATTTTGTATATTATTATAAAAAAATATGTGTGTATCGTTTTTTTGATTAGCAGTTTTAAGTTATAAGTCCAATGTAAGTATCTTAGTAGGTAATAGTATTCCAACTTATCTAGGTATGTTAGTTATTTGAAACAATAGTAAACTTTTTTAAAATAAAGTGAATTTTTTTAAAATAGCTAACTTCAATTTTTTTCAACCCTAACTCTATTTCACTGTTTGTATGGATTTTTTTGTAAGGAAGCCCAACTTTGCCTGCGTGTTAGAAAAGTGGTCATTACGAGTTGTTTCATATAAACCATAGTTTTCTCGACACCTATACTATTAAAGCCATACTGCAACCCACGAAGAGAAGTTTAGCCATTACGTACCTTAGAGCATGCGACATTATGCTCAAAATTGTGCACTAATTAAAAAATAGCACAGATTGTAAATATTTTAGAAAATATTAATAAAAAACTTCAAATTACGTGCAAAGTTGCAGCAGTTTACGGTATTTGGAACCATAAACAAATGATCCACTCCCGATACTTTTTCATCATCATCAGCGTCTAAGCTTATCAGTTTTAATTGTAAAAATGTAAAGCGATCAGTTGATCACATACGAGAGATGTGCCAGACAGCGCACATAATTGGACTGCAAGAAACCTGGCTGCTGCCTGAGGACATTCCATTCCTCAGCACCATTCATCCTGACTTCGCCTACACCGGGACGTCGGCGATTGATACGTCGGCCGGCATGATTGTCGGGCGGCCCTATGGAGGAGTAGCGTTGCTATGGAATAAAAGTGTGTTCCAAAATGTTTCAGTGATACAGTGTGGTCACCCGCGTGTGTGTGCTATTAAAATTGTCTTAGGGCAAAAGTCATTTTTGGTGATTAATGTGTATATGCCTACGGAGAAAGTGACGAACTTAATTGAATTTACGGAATGCTTGAGCCTGGTGAGTGCTATAATAACTATTGAGAAAGTCGGTTTATATACTTGGAGACTTTAACGCGCATCCCTATACAACATTTTTTAAAGAACTGACTAGTTTCTGCACTGAACAAGACTGGATATGTGTAGATGTAGACAAATTAGGTTTACACTCAGACACTTATACATTTATAAGTAACGCGAACGGGTCCAGAAGATGGCTGGATCATTGTATTGTTTCCCAATCAGCTGTTCCGTCAGTATTGAATGTATATGTACAATATGATGTCTTATGGTCAGACCATTTTCCTGTTATATTAGAATGTAATTTTAATGTTACAAAACCAAAAATAGTGGTAGAACAAAATAATAATATTAGTAAAAGAATATGGGGGGAAAGAAAGTTGGACCAAATAGAAATGTATAGTAAAATGTGTTGTAATAGTTTAAGATTAATAGATTTCCCTAATGAATTGACAAAGTGCTGTGATTTTAAATGCAATAAATTAGAACATAGGTGTATTATTGACAAATTGTATGATAGAATTGTGAATGTCCTTAGTCAAGCGGCGAAATGTAGTAATGTTATAAAAGCGACTCGAAAATGTAAAATAAAACCTATTGCGGGATGGAATAGGTACGTTAGTGATGTGCATCGGGAGGCTAGGTTGAAGTATCGGATCTGGCTTAACGCTGGAAAACCTAATTCTGGCAGCTCTTACAGCGATATGAATGAAAGTAGAAAGATATTTAAAGCGCAGTTAAAGTGGTGTCAAAATAATAGCGAACAAATAAAAATGGATAACATTACCGCTCAACACCTAAAACAAGACTTTCGTAGTTTTTGGAAAGCAACTAATAAACTCAACAGTAAACCCGGTCTCCCTGCGAGTGTCGCTGGTATCACAGATGATAAAGCCATAGCAGAAATGTTCAGGGATCATTTTACCGTGCGTTCACCCTTAGGACCATCACAGTCGGTAGTCAATGCGGGATCAAATGGCCAGGAATTGCAAACTAGATTTACAGCGAAAGAGGTTAATAAAGTTATAACGGTTATGTCACGAGGTAAATCTCCTGGCCACGATGGTCTCAGCATAGAACACCTTAAGCATGCGGGCCCTCATATGCCCAGAGTACTAGGCATGTTCTATACCTTATGTATGGGACACTCATATCTACCAGCTGAAATGATGAAAACTGTGGTAGTACCTATCGTGAAGAATAAGACCGGTAACATTAGTGATAAGAACAATTATAGACCGATCTCGTTAGCCACTATTGTAGCAAAGGTGCTGGACAGTCTGCTTGATGCTCAACTTGGTCGTTATCTGAAACTTAATAATAATCAATTTGGTTTCAGACCAGGTTTGTCCACAGATAAGGCTATTTTGAGTTTGAAGCAGACTGTCAAGTACTATACCGATCGCAAAACTCCCATTCATGCATGTTTCCTCGACCAATCTAAAGCATTCGACTTGGTTAGCTATGAATTACTGTGGCAGAAGCTAAATGAACTGGAAATGCCACCAGAACTTAATGACATATTTAAGTTCTGGTATCAAAACCAAGTCAATGTGGTGAGATGGTCAGGCGTTTACTCGAAGGCATACAGGTTGGAGTGTGGAGTGAGGCAAGGGGGGCTGACATCTCCAAAGCTCTTCAACTTGTATGTGGACGCGCTCATGGGTGAGCTCAGCAACACGCGTGTCGGTTGTCACATTGACGGTGTCTGCATCAACAACATTAGCTACGCAGACGACATGGTGCTGTTGAGCGCATCCACGTGCGGTCTAAGTAAACTGTTACAAATTTGCGAGAGGTACGCTGAGAAACATGGATTAAGATACAATGTTAATAAAAGTGAATGCATGATTTTTCAAGCTAGAGGAAGTTGTCCAGTATCTAATTTACCACCCATCAAATTATATGGAGCTCCTCTAAAGAGAGTAAGAGAGTTTAAGTACCTGGGCCATTACCTTACCTCTGACTTGAAGGATAATGTTGACATTGAGAGGGAACGGAGGGCGCTGTCTGTAAGAGCGAACATGATAGCCCGCAGGTTCGCTCGCTGCTCTAGAGAAGTAAAAACAACTCTTTTCAAAGCCTACTGTTCTAGTTTTTACACATGCAGCCTGTGGGTGAATCATACGCAAAAGCAGTATAGCGCTTTACGTGTTCAACACAATAACGCGTTCAGGGTGTTGATGGGGCTGCCTCGATTCTGTAGCGCGTCAGGGATGTTCGCCGAGGCGCGTGTGGACTGCTTCTACACCACCATGCGTAAGCGGGGAGCATCTCTGGTGCGCAGGGTCCGAGCCAGCTCCAATAGCATTCTGAGCGTGTTCGCAAATAGGTTCGACTGCATTTATATGTATCACTACTCGAGGATGCACGTTTTCACTAATAATAATAACATAAAGTATAATTATTCCAAATAAATTTGTGTAAGTCTTTTAATGTATTTTTTCTTGTTTTGACTGTTGTACTTATTATTTTGTAATTGATTATTATGTATGTAGATGATTTCTAATGTTTATTTTCATGTATATTATGGACCTAATGTAGTCTGAAATAAAGATTTAATTTAATTTAATTTAATTTTTGACAAAATGTATGTTCATTTACGTTGTAAAAAAAATATCAATTTTGAAAATGTACGGTGCCTCAAAATAAATCTAAATCAAAAAATTACTTAGATAAAAAAGCGTCACTTAAGCATAAAGAGCATGAAGCCATTACTAACCAGGTGGACCGTTACGGACCGATACGGCATTAGTTAGGAGGAACCGGCACCTGGCTTGTAAGATGACAATTCAAATTGGTTCATGTGATTTATTAAATAAAAAACATAAATAAGTTAATTATTTCCCACATTCTTTTAGATAATGATAGTTATTAGGTAGAGTAAGTGCGCCAATTATGGACTGCCATAAGGATTTTGTCAAATAAAACTCAGAACTTTTAAGTTTTATAAGCCTTATATATTTGGAACAGTCATTATTGTGAGTTTGCAAAGAGTGTACAAAATATGGACCACATGGCTTCAAATATGGACCATAGTTAAACTAGTCCTGTTACCTAAAACTGAATCAGTAAATTTTAGGCAACACGACGCAGGATACTGGATTTCTCAAGCGCCATCCTAACCTATGCTTTAGATTAGGTTAGGATGGCGTTTGAGGAATAACCTCAACCATGATCTTCTCGCAGATTCATTATCGTGTGAAAATGAGTGATTTATGTTATTTTTTTCTGCTAGCTGGTAAGCCAAAGATCTGATGTCCCTGCGAGTGACCAAATCTAGATCTTTTCATTTATAGTGTGGGGATCCTCTCCACATTTATTTATAGACCACATAGTATTCCTAAATACATATTTTATTATTATTTATTCTACATCCAACACTCATACATAAACACTACATACCTATCTATTATTATTATTTATATATTTACATTAGTACATATCATTCTTTCTAACGTTACCGATATGGTAGTGAACACGCGCGGCTAGCCTGCGCGCGTGACGTCACGCGAAAGCAACGGAACCGGCTTCGAGCGCGGCCAGCGCCACGCGCGCATACCCCCGCCGCCGGCCGCCCGCGCCGGCCCTCCAGTCTGATGGAATCTCTGATAAGGTACGATGAGTGCAAGCAAAGAAACGGCCACGTCGGATCAAAAAATCGTGCGTGTTTCCAATAACCCGCACTTATTATTAAAGTCGTATTAAAGTAAATTTAAAGTCATTATTTAAAGTCGGTGTCCGAATTCCACCGTTTTGGCCCGAGGAGCCCGTGATATGGTTCGCGCAAATAGAAGGTCAGTTCGCTATATCGAACATATCTGCCGATACGACCAAATTCTATTATGTCACCAGCCAGTTGGATCCTTAATATTCCAAAGAGGTGAAAGACATAATCACGTCTCCTCCAGCTACCAATAAATACGAGAAGCTTAAGGAGGAACTGATCAAGCGACTGTCAGCGTCACGTGAGCGAAAAATCCAGCAGCTACTGATGCACGAAGAGCTGGGAAACCGAAAGCCTTCTCAATTTCTACGACATTTACAGAGCCTAGCTGGAAACACTGTCCCGGACGATTTTATTCGGAGCATCTGGTGCAGCCGTCTACCAACTAACCTGCAAACGCTAATAGCGTCTCAGCCTACTAGTACCTTAGAAGCCTCAGCTGACCTGGCAGACCGAGTACACGATATCGTGACACCTAATCTCCAGGTAGCTTCAACCACATCGACGATTCCCGTCCCTGGTTCAGTGGAATCAATGGCGAACGAGATTGCTGAGCTGAAGAAGGCCGTCAAGAATTTGACCATGCAGCTGAACCGTCAGCCCCGACATCAAGACCGTTCCAGCCGTTCGAATGACCGCCAGCGCAAGCACCCCAGATCCAGGTCCCAATCTAGCTACCGGAAGTTTCCCAACTGCTGGTACCACAGCCAACACGGAGCCAACGCGACACAGTGTGTTAAGCCCTGTGACTTCGGAAAGTCGGGAAACGCTCAGGGCAATCGGTAAAGACGACTGACGATTGCCCCATTTCCACTGGTCGCCTCTTCATTACTGACCGCAAGTCGAAGATCCCTTTCTTAGTGGACACAGGAAGCGATGTCTGCGTCTTCCCTCGAACTGCAGTTCAGGATCGTCGAGTCAAGACCAGCTACCAGCTGACAGCTGCCAACGGAAGCATCATTGACACCTTTGGCTCGCTTCAGCTTAATCTAGATTTAGGGCTTAGACGAGATTTTCCCTGGAGTTTCATTGTGGCCGATGTCACTAAAGCCATAATAGGCGTTGATTTTTTAAGCTTTTACAGCCTTATTGTAGACATCCGTAATAAGCGTATAGGACGTATTATAGATAACGTAACATCATTATCAACCGATGCTTATTGCGCTAATGCTTCTGACACTGTATTATGTTCTGTAAATATTTCATCTGGTGATACGTCATTTCATAAGATCTTAGCAGAATATCCAGAAATCACTAAACCAGCTGGCACGCCACACGTCCACAAACATAACACTGTTCACCACATACGCACCACAACCGGTCCCCCTATCTCCTGTTCCCCTCGCAGGTTAGCTCCCGATAAGCTCAAGGTGGCGAAGCAGGAGTTCAACTTGATGCTGAGCAATGGTACGGCACGCCCGTCGGAGAGTCCGTGGTCTTCTCCTCTGCATTTGGCCCCCAAAAAAGACAGTGGCTGGCGCCCATGCGGAGATTACAGACTACTCAACGCTCGGACTATCGCTGACAGGTACCCTATAAAACACATACAGGACTTTGCCCACAGTATCTCAGGCTGTACGGTCTTTTCGACCATTGATTTGGTCAAGGCCTACAACCAAATACCCGTGTACGAGGAAGACATCCAAAAGGCTGCAATCACTACTCCTTTTGGCCTCTACGAGTTTCCGTTTATGAGCTTTGGTCTTCGGAACGCAGGTCAGACGTTCCAGAGGTTTGTAGACGAAATGACTCGAGGTTTGGACTTTTGCTATTGTTATCTTGACGATTTCTTAGTATTCAGCCGATCTGCAGCTGAGCATCAAAGCCACCTTCGCCAACTCTTTGTACGCATGAGTAATTACGGCATAGTCGTGAACACCTCTAAGTGTGTGTTTGGAGTCTCAGAGGTAACGTTTTTAGGCTACCACATTTCAGCTGCCGGTACTAAACCACTTGACTCCAAGGTTCAGGTCATCAAAGAGTTCCCGGCGCCGACAACAGTCCGGCAACTTAGGCGGTTCTTGGGCATGCTGAATTTTTATAGGCGATTTATGCCCAACGCCGCAAAAATTCACGCCCCTTTGAACGCCTTGTTGGCCGGCTCGGTAAAAGCCTCTGACCCTGTCGACTTGTCAGGTGAAGCTTTAATAGCCTTTGAAAAGTCCAAAGAGAGCCTCTGCAACGCTTCCCTACTCGCACATCCTGATTGCCAAGCCCAACTTGCTTTAGTTACTGACGCTAGTGACTTAGCTTTGGGCGCAGTGATTCAGCAGTTCAAAGATGAGGTATGGCAGCCACTGGCATTTTTTTCGCGGAAACTTAGCCCATCCCAGCAGAAATACTCACCCTACGACCGCGAGCTGCTCGCCATATACGAGGGCATAAAGTATTTCAGGCACATGCTGGAAGCGAGAGAATTTACGGTCTACACTGACCACAAACCACTATGTTTCGCCTTCAGCGAGCGGAAGAACAATTGTTCACCGCGTCAATACAGACATCTGGATTTTGTATCACAATTCACCAGCGATATCCGGCATATATCCGGTAAGGATAATGTTGTGGCTGACACGCTGTCTAGAATTGACGAGTTACAAAGTCCAGTTGATCTCGAAGTACTTGCTAAGTCCCAGACCTCAGATACCGAACTATCTTCGTTACTCAACGACGAAACCACATCGCTTCGTTTCGAGAAAATCAAAGATCCCGGTAGCAAGGTGGAATTTTACTGTGACGTAAGTACCGGTTCACCAAGACCTTTCGTGAGCAAACCATTGCGAAAGCAAGCAAACAGCCTACACTGCTTAAGTCACCCCGGTGCAAACGCAACCGCCAAGCTTGTAGCACAGCGCTACGTTTGGCCAGGGATCAGAAAAGACTGTCGAGAATGGTCGCGAACGTGCTTAGCCTGCCAACGTTCTAAAGTAAATCGTCACGTGTCCGCGCCACTTGGTACGTTCAATTTGCCGAAAGCTCGATTTGCGTACGTCCACATCGACCTCATTGGTCCCATGCCCATTTCAAACGGCTTTCGTTACTGCCTTACAGCTGTGGACTGCTTTACCAGATGGCCTGAAGCCATCCCTATTGCGGACATTACGGCAGAAACGGTGGCTAAGGCACTATTGTCGGGCTGGATCTCCAGATTTGGTTGCCCAACTGATATAGTAACCGATCGTGGACGGCAGTTTGAATCCGCACTGTTCGAATTCCTCGCGAAAATTGCTGGATTTAAACATCGCAGAACAACAGCCTACCACCCAGCTTGCAACGGGCTGGTGGAGCAGTTCCACCGACAACTAAAAACAGCTATTACATGCCATGCTGACAATAATTGGACAGAATCGCTACCACTAGTCCTTCTAGGTATACGAAGTGCGGTCAAAGAAGATCTTCAGTCGTCTTCGGCTGAACTTGTTTATGGTGAGCCTTTACGACTCCCTGGTGAATTTTTTAACCAAACCGTAACCAGTACTACCGACCTAACGGATTTTTCCGCTCGGCTGCGATCGATTACAGACAAACTACGTCCCGCTCCCGCATCGCGGCATAACAATAGCAAAACGTTTATCTATAAAGATCTGGCTTCCTCGAGTCATGTATTCTTTCGGGAAGAAATGCTCAGAGGGACATTTCAACCCACCTACTCAGGCCCACATGAGGTACTGCAGCGAGGGGACAAAGACTTTAAAATTTTAGTCAGGGGTAAAGAGACTACTATCTCAATAGACCGCCTAAAACCGGCCTATATTTTGTCACCTTCGCATCCCGTGCCTATCCCTGATCCTAAGCCTAGCCCTACCTCCACTCACCCTACTACCCTACGTACTACGCGATCCGGTAGGCAAGTCCGGTTTCCGGATTACTATCGCCCGTAGTGACGGTCTTCGGAAGGGAGTGATGTGGGGATCCTCTCCACATTTATTTATAGACCACATAGTATTCCTAACTACATATTTTATTATTATTTATTCTACATCCAACACTCATACATAAACACTACATACCTATCTATTATTATTATTTATATATTTACATTAGTACATATCATTCTTTCTAACGTTACCGGTGGCCGTGTGACGTGCTACAATATGGTAGTGAACACGCGCGGCTAGCCTGCGCGCGTGACGTCACGCGAAAGCAACGGAACCGGCTTCGAGCGCGGCCAGCGCCGCGCGCGCATACCCCCGCCGCCGGCCGCCCGCGCCGGCCCTCCAGTCTGATGGAATCTCGTGCGCGTTCTAGACGATAGCTCTGTACCTACCGCTTCGGCTTATGCAATTTATTTTCTGTGTTATTTCGCGTCTCGAACTCTTGTGCTTTCTATTAATTCTCTCGCTCATTATCTTGTGCTTGTTTACTGTGCCGTTCTCCTTCTAATATTAAATAACTGTAATGTGATGTGCGTGTTGGAACATTAAATTGTGAAAAACTATTCTGGACTTCCTATTTACATATATTCTTCACAACCACAACAATCCCTGGACACACGCAAGAATATCACTATATATAGTGTAGTATAATCAGCCAATTTATCTTCAAATTCACTTGTTAAAGTCGATTTCCTTCTCTAAGAAGTTTATGGTTCGTAATGTCGCTAAGTGATTGGTCTTCTATTGTTCATAAGCGTATAAGGGTAGTTTTGGATATTTCATATGTTTTGGATGCTTTCAAAAAGCCCATTTACATTTTTAGTATAGCTTTAATTGCATTCGCCATTGCATTTTTATCCAATGTTTGTCTGTATGGCGATTATGGAACTTTTGACAGAATCAATGTTTTTTAGTTTTGATTAGCAATCGACATAATTTAAATCATAAGTTTCATTGTAATTGGGACCAGTTTTGACAAGATGGATTACTATTACGTACGTTCTATATGTATCTCAGACCAAGTAAATGTATAGACGTAGACTGCCAAGAATAACTAAAGTGAAGTCTCAAAACCATGCTCCTCTGTGTAAATACACGCACACACATCTACCCAAAACGTGGTCATTGCTCTTAGTACATGCATATGATGTCGTGGCGTCTTTGCTGTTGTAAACAGCACCTGCAACGGGCCGCTAAACCAGTCGCAGCGGGCCATCCCCACTCTACAACTTGTTTTGCTCGGCGCTCATATATATAAGCGGGCGAGCTGGAGGGAGCGGGCACTCTTACCTTGGCTTCGGCCCGATGCACATGTTGTAGCGCTCTTGGGTTGCTAATTATTGTGCGATATTGTTACTGAATTATTACCAGCAATTATTTCATAGTAGATGAATTTAATAAATCTGATTAACTATTAAATCAATAAAAATCTTTGGTTGACACGGAAATATTCATTTCTTTTAGATAATGTCGGACCCTGAGCCTTTACATACATACTTATACTATTAAGTATTATGTCATGTCGTATTCAATAAAACATATTACATAAAACTAACATCATTTATTTAATCTATATATATAAGCAAGAAGCACGATTTCGGTGTATGTGTGTGCGTAGGTGCGGGTATCTACACACAGGAGCACGGTTTTGAGACTGTATTTTGGTTGATTGCGGAGCTCTGCCTTCATATTTATTTGATCATTCCATTTATGGTAATTATTCGATACTTCTTTATTATCAATTATTTTTAAAATAAGTTCTATAAAGGTTTGTGTAAAGTAATTAACGTACTTATATTGACTTCCTGTTTAGAAACAGGATGTTTGATTTTATTTCTGGTGAATTGTTTGGTTTATGGATTTCCGGTGAAAAATACATTTGGTAGGGTGAAGGGTTTCCAGTAAAAGCAAGAGAGGGAATTTTGACTTGTCAGAATGGCATTGCTATTTTTGAGAAACGTCGGTAGTCCATATTATAGAACCAGTCCATAATTGGCGCACTTACTCGACCTACTCACACAGAGTATTCAGTATTCAGTATTTATTCAGTACAGTTATCATATTACAATATATAAACATAAATCATTATGAGCAAGAAACAGTGTCAAATAGCAATATCATTTAGCAGCCGTGCTAGGTTGCACCTGTGTTACAGCTGCTAATACTTCCTTAATGTAACATTTACTTAAATATAAACTACACATAATAATGCAATTACTCAAACATTGATTAATTGATATATCATTGACAATATTAGTACAATAACAAGACTCTAAGGCACGTACAAAATATAGGATTATATTTATTAGATACAGCCAATCGTAGCGAAAAAAGTGCGATTAATTGCGGGTACTTACGTGTCGCAGTACATTAGTGATGTGCCTGATAATCAATGTATTTCAAAATGTTGGTATTGTATGGGAAGGTATGTATACATTTAAGACCCACATTATTATACTACATAACTAGTTCACAAACATGCTAAAAATAGTTAAATGAAATGATACTTATTTCTATGATTTCGTGATGCATCCTACTTATTTTCTAAATTATATCTAAGCACTTTATGTTAAACATTTTCTCACGTAAGCGACAATACTTGTTTCTTTGAGAATAGATTTCTTTAAACCTAAATAAATACACTAGTACCTACTTACATTTTGGTTAGGACTTTGTATCTTTATCGGTAAGCAGTGACTGCTGATCAGCCGACCTGAGATGAGAAGAGGTATAATTTAAGTTATAATAATAAGATCCGGCCAGGAATGAGATTGACTAATCAAATGTGTTTTAACTTGTAATAACAATTATCGACAGCCAGCCCTATCGTGCGTAGGTAGTAGGTACGCTTGGTCTAGTTGAGAAGTGCTTATGACGCGGTACAAAAATTATGGGGACCTATTCTATGAGTTGAGAAAGTAGGCATTCATAAATAAACAAGAACAATTGAAACTCTATTAACGTATGTTGGAATATAACTTTTAAAACTATCATGGTTTTGCACATAATTTTCACTCAAAACGGGATATTTACCATGATATATGAGTTTTTCGAGAAATATCGAGAAGCAGAAAAACTCATATATCATGGTAAATATCCCGTTTTGAGTGAAAATTATGTATGTTGGAATGTTCTTAAGTTCCTAATAATTACTTCGGTTCTCTGTTTTTGTGTACTTACTTGTACATTTTTTATTTTTTTTCTCTCTAGTTTTTTAGGTACGTAAAGCGGGTTTCTTCCTTTACACAGATAAAAGAAAGATCACAAGTAAATAAATAAATACCTATAAAAGTAAGTAAGTGGGTTTCTTTCATTAAGACCAATATAAATATAATCAGTAAATAAATAAATACTGTACTTAATTATTATTATTATTTTTTAAAGAGAGGAATATTGTTTATTGATCGACGAGCAGCAGCTCTTCTGTACTTTTGTAGTCTAGTGACAGCAGATAGGAGTGTAGAATATGTTTGCATTTTGCTCGTATTAGTGGATATATTGTTATGTGTTTGCTTATTTTGTGATACAAATGAGGCCCCAAAAAGCAAACTTGACGATGCGCATAGGCCGACGAGAATCTTGTTGGAAGGATGATCAATTCTTTGCGTGTCAGTTTTGAAAAACGATCGTTATCAAAAATTCGTGAATTATCGTGATTCTTAATATGTTCATGCCAATTTAATAATTCGTCAACCACTACTCCGAGGTATTTAATAGAAGAGACTTTATGCAGTGGAAGACATGTGCAAGTGGTTGATGAGGGATCTTGGCTACAGACATGCGCTATTAATACCGGCTGACCTGACGTAGATTTAGAAAAGGTAAGATATTTTGTTTTGTTTATGTTGAGTGTTAAAAGGTTATCTCTTAGCCAGGACATTACCTCTTTGAGCCCAATCTCAGCACTTGCCAAAGTCAGATTCCAAGAAGAATCACTAAAGATAAGGACGGTATCATCAGCGTAAGCAACAAGTTTCCCACAGCCAATATTATAGTTACAGAGGTCATTTACATATATTAAAAACAACGTCGGGCCCAGGATACTACCTTGTGGCACGCCGTATGTGATAGAGGCTTCATCGCTTAATAAATCATCTATTTTAACTCTTTGCACTCTATCTGTAAGATAGCTTTTAAAAAGCTTCAGTGCAGTATCCCGGATTCCAAGTTTTTTCATTTTAGTAAGCAGGATCGGGATAGAGACAGTATCAAACGCTTTAGCGAGGTCTAGGAAAATACCAACGCATTTTATATTTTTATCGACTTGACGAACTATGTAGTCAGAGAGTGAGGACACAGCATGCTCTGTTGATTTCCCTGACACAAAACCGAATTGGTTTTCATAACAACCCTAGTAATAGAGATTACTAGGGTTGTTGCCGGATGGGTTGTTTCTAAAAACACATGGTCTATGCAATTATCTTTTCCAGTAGGGAACGAATGGGCCGATAGAAGACCAATAGATAGACAATAGGTCCAAGTATTCATCACGATCATTTTCAGTTTGGGTATTTCCAATGTTTATGTCTCCGGTAAAAATAAGATTACGATACTGTTTGAGAGAGTTCATTATATCGTTAATTGAATTAAAAAAAGGTCTAAGGTCATTATAAGCAGGGGGACGATAGATAGATATAATTGCAGTATCCTTTCCCACAATGACTGTTAAACAATTACATTCTAATGCGGGGGGTTCAGTAACTGTAGCAGCAATATCAGCTCTTATGTACACCACGACTCCTTCATTTTGAGTTTTATTGTTTTTGGTACCGTATTCTCTGAAGTTAGCCAATTTAGGCAAGGAGACAATTTTGTTAAGCCAACATTCTATAAATATTATTATATCAATATCAACTTGTAGTCGAGCTAATAGAATTTGGATTTGAGGTAAGTTACATCCAATGCTTCGAATGTTTTGGCATACTACGGTTAGTTTACGGTTGGAGACATTTAGATAACTATGTGCATTATCAGCGTCACACTGAAAAGCTTGTGAAACAGAATAATTGTCTAATTCATTCATTAGGTCGTCAATACCCATAATGCAGGGAGGTTGGTGAGACATGCTTGAGCTTTAAAGGATCAATGAAATTTGTGCCTGGTTCAGCAATTAAAGCCTTGCATTTTTCAATTTTTTAAATTTTTTTGAGCTATCATATATTTTAATAAATCGTATCCTATATACGAGTATAACAGAATACCAAAACAGAGCATAATTACTTACTGTCGACCTATGTTCTATTAATGTAAGTAGAGATAAATCTAAATAAGCTATATAATCTACAAAATGACACATAAAAAATGAAATAGAAAAGTTAGTATTAAGTGTAGGTAACTTTTTTTCAAGGGTTTGGGGAATGGAACGAAATATTACAGTTAGCTGCTTACTCCGGCTTAAGATCTTGCAGTTGTTTTTCCTCTTTGATAAAGAGGTGTGGAGCCCTTTCACTTTCACGCAGAAAGATCTTTCCATACGAGCACCAACAGAAACGAAAATTCTTGTTTTTCGCAAACTCTCTCGCCAACAGGAACAATCTTCTTGTTTTAGAAGTAAGGTGCTCAGCAATGAATACTTGTGTAGCAGGATAACCGATACTTCGGATTTGAGCACTTAGTTTTGAAGGGTTATCCTTCATTATTTTTTTAGCTTTTCGAATGAACTCTTCTTTCCGGAAAACGGTGGTAAACTTCACTACCACAGGAGGGTTTCCATTCGATTTAACATTGACCCTGTAAGCATCCTGGATCTCAGATTTATGTATCTCTAGATCGAGAGCTTTTCCGATGCATCTGGTTAATTCCGGCAAATCCAATTTAGTTTCGCCTTGTTTTTTAGGTATGTTTTTTATTTCTATCGAGCAAGCACGGCTATTTTTCTCTAGCGTTTCGATTTTTTCTTCCAGCTCCAAGATATGTTTTTTAGTAGAGGCTTTCTCTCTGTCAATCAAATCCAGTTTCACCTCCAACTCTTCATACCTATGTGACATAAATTCTATGTTTTTACACATTTCCTCGTTCCTATCTTTTAGTTCCTTTATGTCTACATGCAGTTCATCAAACTTGCTGTTAATCAAATCCATTAGATCTTTTTTTAGTAAAAACAAGGACTCGTTGTCCGGATCATCAAACACTTTTCTTTTTTTGTACCGAGTCATAGTCGGTCGGTTATTCTTACCCGCTTCACTGCGTGCAGTCGAACCCGAGTCAGTTGGATTTTCTTCAACTTGCCGGCTTGTTACTTCTTGCGGTGGTGCACTATGCGGGTTCATGATGGTATTAGGTATCACAATATAGATGTAGTAATCACAACACAACACGTTTGATAATTATAAGTAGGGAAACAAGCTCAACACGTCTATCCACGACAAAGTCCCAAGTGGAAGTGACTCTAAGAGTCAGTAGATAGTCTCGCTTGAGCTTCTGTTCTTCAAAACATCTACGGCGTAGACAGCTCTACGGAGTTGGAGAATCTTTATACACACTTAAGTTACTGTACCGGTACGGTACAGTAACTTAAGTGGATTAGGTTGTAACGTAACTTATTTAAAAACAGACCAACTCACACGGGCGGCAATACTACTAGCTAATTCACAGCGCGAAACCGGTTCTTACGACGCTTCATACGACGAGCTCATTCGCATTGAGGTGGCGGGCCAGTGGTCGACCCAAACTCAAACTGTCACCACGCTACTTTTCTGCGCTATAGCCGTTAACTCTCAAATTATATTCAGTGCCAACTGTGTTCCCAATACTGGGTAAGCTGTGTTTTTAAGTTTTTATTTAACCTAGACCTTATTCTCACCTGACCTTATTCTTTTTGCTGTGCTAGCTAATGTTAAACGCCGCCTTTATTTCTTTTCGCCTTGGGAGTTAACTGATTTTTAGTGCGTAGCTAACCTAGCTGCGACGAGGAGACGAAGACGAGACTGAACTGAAGACTGGAAGACCGGACTTAGCACTGGCCTACCTGCTAACGTGCGCTTGTTCCTGGACGCTGTCTGGAAGACACGGCGGAAGGCCGTGGACGAGACTGCTAAAGGAGAATGCGGTATTTCCCAAACCGAACGGCGTAGACATGACCTTGGTTTGACCTACCCGACCCTGTCTACGATTACACTGTTTTAACTTTTAACTATTTTTTTCTTATTCTCTCCACTTTCTCTTACTTCTTGTCACCTTACGTGACAAGATACATACCTACTATGGTATTTAGACTTAGTTCAATAAAATTCTTGAAAACGCAAAGCTTTTGGACAATGGTCTTCTAGCGTAGACCATTGTCCAAATACTGGTCACGTCGAGGAGGAGGAGGTTCTCCGCTCAGTCGATTTATTAACGCACTTGCAGTTTAGTTTTAATTAATTTTAGGAATTTTAGGACTATTTCACCCGGTTTATGCGACTGTTGATTTTACTGCCATAATTATGAATTCAACTAGGCCAGGCGTATTCCGAACTTTATGTGCAAAGTTACAAGTACCTACATTGGTGTACCTTACTTATTGGGCAAATTTGCAGTAGAAGTGCCGCACCAGAGACTAGTTACGCGATAGAAAAAGTGGCACTATGTAGGCAACTATAATGATAGGCACGGAGCGCTTGTGAGAGCTAAATTACACTTTGTTGCATCGCTAGATATTTATATAAATGTTTTTCGATTAATCGGCTCAATGTGGCTCTGTTTCAGGATGTGTTAGCTGCGCCAACATCAGACGCAGCTGGCATACTCTACAGGTCAATATATGGGCTAGTTAAAGAAAGTAATAGCTAACTATATAATGTAATGTACTTATGTAATTCTTAGAGAGAACGATGGAACTGACATCGTAGGTACACGACGCCAAGTTCCCTGCTTACCTGGATTGGCTACTTAATATAGGCCAGCGGAGGACGAATTGCCCCTACAAACGTAATACCAAAATGATTTGTAACTCAAGCATATTTCCACTATATTGTTGTACTAGTTGTATATAAATAGTATTTATCTAGGTTCCTGGATAGTTTTTATTTCGAATTACTTATCAAAACTGAAATAAGAACCAATCGTATTTTGCACATTTTTTTGCTAAAATTTACAAGGTTTCTTCCTATTTTCGTTCCTAGTTTCGTATTAAAAACAACAATATCTTACGTGGTCAAGGACCATAGCTTATATTGTCTAGTTACAGAATAACATTACCATGTGAAGAATACTAAATGTTTTCAGTCATAATTTTTGGTATTAAGGAACACAACCAAATTCTTACCATTTTTGAACGGCTAATATTGCTATAGCGCACGCACGGGGCGGGGCCGGGGGATGGTGATACTTCGGTTGTGTGATCGCTCGGACAGCTACGCACGCACACACTAATGCTACGTGTATTTACACGGTACGTGTATTCTATTGACCTGTGCCACTGACTTGGATTTAGATTTGCCTTGTTGTTTGAAAACAATAACCTACTACTTCTACTACTACGACTTTGACTTTGTTTACGGAAATTTTTGACTTGACCTCTGTGGCACTTAGGACGCAAAAGGTTGCGGGTTCGATTCCCGCCACGGGACAAATGTTTGTATGATCTGCAAGTATTTACAAAAAAAGTATTATTATTATTATTATTATTAATAAATCATAAATCATCATCATCATCATCATCATCATCATCATCATTATTATTATGTTTTTGTGTGAAAATCTGAATCATTTCATTTCATTTCATTACTGAAAACTTGAATTTTGAATTTTTTGAATTTTCTATTAAATTTATCCTTGCTTACATGTGAGCTTCAATTCCTCATGTGAATAGTTGGTATTTAACTTCAGTAATTTTACTAAATTTAATTATCAACTTCTAAGATTTCTTTGAGACAATCCCAGAGTTGACATCCCAGACATCAGAAGTGGGATCACATGCCCTGATGCTAAGTCCTGATGTTTGATATGGCATTTACTGGGCGTTTATAGCTAAGCACCTATTTGATTTTCTTACTCTGGAACATTTATTTCTATTTCTGAATATTTTAATGCATTTTTATCTTACAATGAAAGTTATTAAAAACAAATGTCCCTATCCACATGTACAAGTTTTAGATATATCCCTTAAATTAAACTGGAAAAACAAGATTTTTATAAATAGAATATATTCATATTTATATATGAAATGCCAAACTATGCGTAATTTTTTTTTATTAAGTTTGAACGACAGTTATGAAATCATCATTGCAGTATCTAGTACTGATTGATGATGATGATTGATTTAATGATGATTTCATAACTGTCGTTAACACATTGTTCACAAATGCTATTCAAACATTACCATCAACAAAACATTTTCTTTATAGAAATGTTTCTTATACTATTATCATCAATATTTTTCAAATTTTTTTTTTTGGAGGTTCCCAAATCTTGAACTACTTTAGAGCAGAGTTCTTAAGATCCTTACCAGCTTTCGCTGCTGTTTTGATGCGGCTCCTCTGAATTTCCTTGAACAGATCCTTGACGCTTGTGCACCGGCAGCTGGCCACCGTGGTTTTTCTCGGGATCAAGTCGAAGGAGCGTGACATCATTATTCTTGTGGTGTGTAGTTGAGGCAGCGTCGTAGATCGTCGTGGACCAGCGCGTATTACATCCTTTCTGAAAATATGTATATCTACCCTCGGAATAAATTTAATTAAATTGAAAATTAACATTAGTAGACATCCAAATCATGAGCTACAAATGGAAATAAAAGCCATTTTCTAATTATATCTATTTTATTAAGTTAAACAGGTACGTACTTATATAATTATTATGTAGGCTTTTGTTAATAGGGTAGGCACAGGATAATTATATGCATAAAGTAATTTTTCACTAAAATTACAAAATAAAGTTGGTAAGTGTGCGAGTAGGTATTAATCAAGTCAGATGGCTACATATTTAAACAACTCTTTTTTTTTTTTAACATAGATAGACCTAGGTTTGAATACGAACTCGCCTGATGTTAAGCGACGATATGGCCGACGACGGGGCACTCAGATCTAGAAGATACCTATTCACTCTTGACTTGAAGAGACTCAAATTGTAGTTTTCAGGAAAGACAGACGACGGCAAATCATTCCAATCCTTGGCTGTACGCATTATAAATGTGGAAGCAAAGCGCTTTGTTCGTAAGGGTGGTAGACGGACAAGGTATGGATGGTATTGAGCGGTGCGTCTGCTTGTCCTGTTGTGAAAAGGTAATGGTGGAATGAGATCATGCAATTCGTGGGCACATTCTCCGAAATGTATTCAATAAAAGATCGAAAGGCAAGCAACTTTACGCCGGTGCTCGAGACTCTGGAGCTTAGTCTCAGCGTTTAGCTGCTCACCTATCACCCTCAATGCTTTACGCTTAATCGAGTCCAAAGCACCCAGCTGGTGTTTTGTTAAACTATCCCACAGATGGCAGCAATACTCCATACCCGACCGGACTTGAGCTTTGTATAAAGTGGAAAGCTGTCCAGGTGTGAGGTATCGCCTCACCTTGTTGAGGATGCCAAGCTTCATGGCAGCAATCTTGGCCTTGGACTCGATATAGGAGCCAAAATTGAGAGTCCGAGTGAGTGAAACTCCCAAGAGTTCGAGATGATCTTTTACAGATACCGGTACATTTCGGAAAACGGGGACTTGGAGAAACTGACTTTTTTTCGACGAAAAGAAACAAGCTTGCGTTTCGGATGCGTTGAATTTAACAAGATCGGCATCGCCCCAATCGGACACGACCTGAAGAGTCAAATCCAGACGCATAAGCATCTCGTCTCTGTATTTCTGAATGTCAGTTTTACTGGCTCGTGCGTTAGCAAAGTATCTCTCCACAACTGTACTGTCGTCTGCATACCCAATAATACCGGACATAAATAAGCAGATTTATATGCAGTAAAAACAGTGTGGCAGAGAGCACTGACCCTTGAGGTACACCGGCATTAATTGCCAATCGATCAGACGAGCAGCCGTCAACAACTACTCGAATGGATCATTCCCTCAAGAAGTCAGCAAGCCATGAGCAGAACTGAACTGGCAATCCGTAGGCTGGAAGTTTACCAATAAGGCTAGCGTGCCAGACCCTATCAAAGGCCTTTGAGATGTCAAGTGAAACAGCTAATGCTTCACCATGTTTCTCTATGGCCTCACTCCAAATGTGAGTGACATACGCAAGAAGATCCCCAGTAGATCGCTTTCGGCGAAAACCGTATTGTCGATCACTGAGGAGGTCGTTGTCTTCAAGGTATGTAAGGAGCTTCGTACTCAGGACACGTTCCATACATTTGCATAGTAGGGAGTTTAAGTAGTGGAGGGAGAGAAGGGCGGCTGAAGTTCGCTTCCACCGACTTGGCCAAGGACCAGAATGCCTTGCTGCCAGCTGGATGTGTCGCAAGCTTGGCACCCATACGGCCAATTCAATTGAAGCGAGCCTTCCGTAACACCTTCTTGGGGGACTTGGCGGCTTGATTAAAAGCTTTCTTCTTAATTCGTGTATCCGTGGCTTTGCTGTTGCGAGCGTCAGCCCAGGCAAGGTAAGCTGCACGTTTTTTCGCTTCTGCAGCGGCACATGCAAGACCAAACCAAGGCCGAGCTTTGCCGGAGGATGTGACATCCGAGAATGGAATAAAATATTCCATTGCTCGAGAGATCACCTCTGTAATGGCATCAGTGCATGTTGACGGGTCACTAGAAGAAAAGCAGGTCTGCCACCAAGAATAAGATGCGAAAAAGTGACGCATCTCATCCCAGTCTGCTGACTTATAACGCCACAATCGCCTACATCCTCGAGGCGAGGTATCGGGTGGCGAGTATGACGATACAGACTTCACCACACAGTGATCAGAGGTGCCCAAAGGAGGCAGCACCTATACTGAATGGCGATCCGGTTCGTTAGTCAGCAACAGGTCCAAGCAAGAGAGCTAGTTTATAAGCTTCTCTACCAGCATGATCAGTAGACTGAAATGGAAACAGCCACTGCTGGTGATGAGAATTAAAATTACCCAAAAGTACCAGATGGGCATCAGGGTAACGTTGTTGGGCTACATCCGCCGCTTCGCAGATGTAATTAAACAGCCTGGTTATCTCAAGGTATCCAGTGTGAGATCTATACAATCCAGCGTAGATTACTTTATCTAGGCCGGTATCCACCATAGTCCACCACAACCACCAAGTCCATAAAACCGAGAAATCGGGCTCTTCAAGGTCACGTAGACGCAGACAACAAAATATCATCCCGAGCAAACAGACAAATACCAGCTTTCGGCTTAAAATTGTGCTCCAGTGTATAACCTGGGTATGTAAGGTACGCTGTGTCTAAAGGGCATTGGATCTGCGTCTCCGTGAGAAATAACAAGTGTGGTTTATTGGTCTCAAGATGGTGGTGGACCGAATCGAGATTGGAGTGCAATCCTCGAATGTTTGTAAGGTGCACTTGAAGCGAGAAGACGTGCTTCCGCTGTAAGCACGACTTATTATATTTGGACTTTATCATGTATTGAGTGAGAATGTAAGGTAAGTGGGGAAGACGGTAGTTGAGCGAGGCACTGTATTGCCGGCCCAGAGATACATAACAGGCCCATGCGCGTTTGAGGAACTAGACCGGAGACTGCGGGGACGCCCAAACCCCCACAGGAATGGCCACCGCGTCCTCTCATCCGATCGCCAACCGGCACGAATGAGCAATCTGGGATTTTTCGCAAGGCGCTGGGACAGCCTTTCATGAATGGCTAATTAACTACTTGGGCCCCCTACAACCTGCGGTCGGACAGAGGAAAACCGTGCTTCGGATCCCGCTACCCTCCATGTCTGGCCTCCCTGCACACCGGCGCTGTTTTGATCTCATAAACGCCCTAGCAAAAACCAGAGCAAGAACTGCTCGAACCCGTCACTCCCACGGTGGCTGCACCAGACATCAGTCCGAAACACGAAATCGTCGCTTCACGGACTGGTTTTGTCTAGTGGGTGGTGACAAGCCGCGGCCGAAGCCTACCACCAGAAGAGTTGCTACCCGTTTGGCACTACCCAAGGATCACGTGTAGGGTCACTAAGAGTATGCTCCTACGGACGCGGGCACCTTCGATCCTTCAAACTCGTTCGACAGTGTATGATTGTATGATAAACCCTTACTAGTTTACAAAAAACGTAATACTTTATTGTCCTTACAAGTATGTGTTTAAGTAGTTATGTTTGCGTGTATCCAAGTTAGTAAAATAATACTTCGCGCCGATATGTGGGTAGGTATACAGGGAGTCCCGGAACTAGTATGTTATGCCGAGGTTTTGCCGATTCTCGATACTTTCGAGAACAACATATGTTTTACCTCTTTACCTACCTTTACCTACCTAATAGTCTACCTTTGTAATAAGCCGGCATTTATTTTTAGTCGTTCCGATTAAGACTTTATTTATTTTATTCATTAATTTATTTATTTATTCTGTCATTGGTTTTTTCTTGGTCACTCTTTGCTGAATTAATTTGTTTTGTCACTGGTTTTTTTTCTGTATGTAGCCTTAACATGAGTCTAGTGATTAATGGTGACAGAACTAGAGTGGTTAAAGGATTCAGTGACCAAGAAAAAAGCAGTGGCATGACTACAGAATAAACTAAGCAAAATAACTTCACTAAGAACCAAAGTAGTATTTACCAACATGAATGTCATCATTGTGAAAGGTTTGAATTTTCACATCAAAAATGAACCCTAAAACATTGTCGGCAATTTCAAAGGATTTTGTTTTGCTTTTGAATTGATTTTTGCTCAGTGATTTGTTGTACGTCGTGCTGTCAACTTCCTAGTTCCTGTAAAGAGTTCCGTTTCGAGTTATAATCATGACGTCCTCCTACCCTACAGTGATGAGGTGTGTGTTGTGTGTGTGTTTGTGTGTTGGTGCCGCGTCGAACTATGGACAATGCTTGGCACATTGAACCATTCATGTGACCATTGTGTGTGATTTTTACGAGTAACCATGTGTTTTTTTAATTCAATCATAAGTGATTTGTGTTGGATAGCTAAGTAGTACCTAGAATGGGTACCTACTAATCGGGTAAAGTGGTGTTTGTTATTGTCAATTATCAAAATTTTACGGATCCGCCTACTTAACTCAGACAAGACATTAAACGGTATGTAATCTACCTAAGTTGTTGCTTCTTTTACTTTAAAATTAAAAACATTGTTTTGCAAGAGACGAATAAGTAATTGGATTAGCCGCTGCTGGATAAATAGGTAAGTACCTAGTTACTAAATAAATATCTTCTTAGTTTTGTGCTACAAACGAAACACCATGGCTTGTGTAAATACCGCAGTCAGCATGTAATGTAAGTACCTACGTCAATAGATACCTACACACACCAACCTAGGTACCTATCTAACCTAGCTTAGCAAGCAATTTGAACTCACGCGAAACGATGTAGGTAGGTAGGTAACGCACTTAGAAACATTGTTGACAAAATAATAAGGGTTGTCAATTTTATTTCTTGAATGTTTTTGTATGGAAACCTGAAAATAATAATTCGTAGGATTTGTACCCCCACAACCAGGAAACAGGACAAAAAGGACCACAAAATCTTCTCGTTCATGCTTAAAATATCCTGAATTCCCTGTAGAATTCCATAGTGACGTTCAAAAGTATTTAAGATCTGTCAAACGTGATAGCCACGAGAACATCTATATTCTCTATAGCGCAGTGGGCTAAGGTCCATCTGAGCTGCAGAAGGTTGCGGGTTCTATTCCCGCCGCGGGACTAATGTTTCTATGATCTGCAAGTATTTTTCTCGGGTCTGGGTGTTTCTATGTATAACATTTAAGTAGTATATCAGTCGTGTAGTACCCATAACACAAGCTCTGCTTACTTAGGGGCCAGACGATGCTGTGTGAAAAATGTCCGGCATATTATTACTTATCCTCTGTCTGGTAGAACCATACGTTATTAACATTTCGTTACAACATACGGTTAAAGATTATATTGATATAAAATAGATCGCTTACCAAACCTTAAATACAGGTACTAAACAAGTATTAACACAAATGTTTTGTAATATGGTGAGCGTTCTATTCAATATGCTTAAAACAATACAATTGAATTAATTTGCATAACATAGTAACAAGCTTAAAAAAAAAACGAAAAAGTGAGGTAGTATTGCCGATCGTGCAGACAAATTGATAAACGGAGCAGAAATTTTCTGCGCTGAACCACTTGCTCCGAGAAAATGTGGGAAGTAACGATTTGATACAATCTCCGGTTACATTTGTGAAAACAATTTATATAGCATTATAATAAACTATAAATTATTTAGCATTATGGATTTATTGAAATTTAATTATTGTTGACAATCGTCTATAAACACCAAACACCGCTACCTATAGAGATCTGAATGTTCCACCTACCTATTGTCTAGATTTACAAATAGCCTATATTTTAATAAAGACCTATACCATACTTAGCTTAGAAATAACATTCCTATTTAGGAATCATTTGTACTTACTTAGGAATTACCTAGTATACCATACCTACTTACCTAGAAATAACATTTGTATTCACTTGTATTTATGTAGCTTTGTACCTACTATATTGAAACTTGTATCTACTTATGTTAATAAAGCGCTTAATGCGCCACTATTTCGTTGCACCGTGCGATCGCTCTATAAATATTCACGCATTTTCACGCAACCGTCACTCACCGAAGCAACGTCGCACAGTGCACACGAGTCTAGACAACTGAAGAAAAAAAAGTGTTTTACTTAAACCTCCTTGAAGACCACCTTGAGTAGGCTGGGCGAAGTAGGAATAAAGAAGACCCGGAACAGGCAGGCTAGAAGAATTCCTATCTACCTAGGTAGGCTAGGTAGGAGGCACCGGATCGTCGAGGGGAAGAATTCTACGCAGCTTGTGGCAGTCTCAACCTAATCGAGCTCAAGCTAAAAGAGCGGAACTTTAAGCAAAACTGGAATTTCAACAAAAAGAGAAGGAACGGCTAGAAGTCGAAGCCGCCCTAGCAAAAACAAAGCTGGAACTAGTACAGCTAGATGATCAAGACAATGACACTTCGGATTTGAGCGAAATCAACAACGAAGATGTAGTCACCGACTGGGTCGACGAATCCGTCAAACAAACCAACAACAAACAAAGAAAAAACAAGAAAAACGGCATCGATGATCTCGCCTTCGCAATCATGGATTCACTTCTTCGACGGAAATCCGCGAGAATGGATTTCTTTCCGCGCTACTTACAAGGATACCGCAACATACTTTTCCTATATGGAGAACGTAGCTAGGCTACGTTCTCTCAAGCTAGAGACTCGGTGAAATCACTTATGTACACAAGCCAAGATTCTGAGGAAATTTTACGAGCTTTAGAACGACGTTTTGGAAGACCAACATTCCTGATAAAAAGCGAAATCGCTACCTTAGAGAAATTACCACCTATGGGCAATGATATCAAAGGAATTGGACCATTCGCGAGCGCCGTGGCGAACAGTGTAAACACGATCAAACAAATGAACAAAATTGAATATTTATATTCCCACGACATATCCGAGAAATTAATAGACAATATGAATATGATAGTTAGATTCAGATGGCACGAATACAGATCAACGCATTAAAGTGAACCGATATTGCTATCCCTTTCCAAATTCCTCAACTCCATCGCGGATCAATTCGAAATATTCGAAGACGATAGTAAACCTCGCATCAAAAAAGAACCTTTTAAAACCAGACCGCCACCTCGCAAAGTCAACACAACACGTTACGATTCAGATACGGAAGATGAAGAAGAAAGCGACTTCCAATCGGATTCGGAGTACGAAGAAGAAAGAAACATAGTCTTCGCAGCTATGAACTTGCGATGTCCTCTATGTAAAAAAGAACATGAACTCCAGAAATGCAACCAATTTGAGGCACAATCTGTTAAAGAACGCTGGGAAACCGTAAAAACAATCAAAGCTTGCTTCAAGTGTCTTAAGACCAGTCATCGTAGCATCAACTGCAAAGCAAAACCTTGCACCAAAGAAGGATGTCCGAGACGCCATCATACACTATTGCACAGTGACCCGGTTCCACAGATAGAACCACCCAAAGCGGAAAGCGGCAATCAAATAGTATCAGTCAATCACATCAGCACAACACGGGCCTAAGTAAAAATATTACCAGTAGAATTATCAGGACCAAATGGAACCATAACAGTCGGAGCGTTACTCGACGAGGGGTCCACAGTAACATTATTACTAGACGAAACTGCGAAAAAAATTGGTGCAAACGGACCGACGGGAGAAATCACGATAAAGAGCGTCACCGGTCACCTAATGAAAGCCGAAAAATCTAAGAAAGTTAACTTACGCATCAAAGGATTACTAGAAAGAGGCTATGAAAATATAACCGCACACACGATTCAAGAACTGAACCTATCTTCTCAACAAGTGAAAAGCGAAGACATAGAGGATTGTCGACACCTGACTGAGGTCAGTGACCGACTAACGTACGGACGAATTCAACCTTCGTTACTTATCGGGCAAGATAACTGGCATTTAATCGTAACACGAGAGCTAAAGACTGGCAGCGCAAACCAGCCAGTAGCATCGCTTACGAAGCTCGGATGGATACTTCACGGATTTAAAACGGACGCTATTAAAGCAGTTATGTTCTCCAACCACATCACCTGTAAGCCACAAGATAACATCGAAGCTTTAAAAAGGCACTTCGACTTAGACTCGATCGGCATATCTCAAAGAAAACCTGCCAACGATCCTGAGGAAAGAGCCCTAGCTATTTTAAAAACACTACGAAGCGCCTACCGGAGGGCCGATTCGAATGCGGATTACTATGGAAAACCGGAAACGAAACAATGCCGTCAAACCGAGAAAGTGCTATAAAACGACTGTCGAGTATAGAAAAAAGAATGAAAAAAGACGAGACTTTCAAAATAAAATACACAGAACAAATACAAAACTTGCTTCGAAACGGCTACGCAGAAGAAAGCATTAGCCAAACCAACTTCTTTGCGAACATGGTACTTACCTCACTTCGCCGTCATACACCCACAAAAAGGGAAAATGAGACTAGTCTTCGACGCTGCTGAACGAACCGAAGGAAAAAGTTTAAATGACGCACTACTTACTGGACCCGACTTACTACAATCACTATTCGGCGTTCTTATAAGATTCCGACAAGGCTCAATCGCTGTAGCCGCCGACATAAAGGAAATGTTTCTTAGGATTCAAATAACAGAAGAAGACAGATACAGCCTACGATTTTTATGGAGAGAGAAAGACAGCGAACAACCGCAAGAATATCGCATGACGTCACTAATATTTAATGCGGCTTCATCACCATGTTCAGCTATCTACGCAAAGAACGCAAACGCGAACGATTTTATCGAAAAATACCCTGAGGCAGTATTCGCGATAGAAAGGTATGTGGCATGTACGCGATGTAGCTTCGCTACAAAAGAACAAGCCAAGAACAACAGTACTACAAGTAGACTTAATTCACAAAGCCGGAGGTTTTGAACTAAGAGGTTGGGCTAGCAACGACTCGTATGTAACCGAAAGCTTTCAAGACAAACAACAAGAGCACGTCAACCTAAATAGCACCGAGCAAATCGAGAAAACCCTCGGTATGCTGTGAAACGTCAAAAACGACGCACTCAATTGTACACTGAACTTGCGAAACACACCCGAGGATGTAATAAAAGGGACACGCCCACCAATAAAACGCGAACTTTGCTAACCCGCTAGGATTGGCCACGCCCGTCTTAATACAACAGAAAAAGAAACTCATACAAATGATCTGGAAGACCGGTATAGAATGGGATCAAACCCTACCCACTGAACATCACGAAAATTGGAACAAATGGATTGACAGCTTAAATTCATTACAAGCTCTAAATATACCGCGATGTACCGACTCGCACACGGAAGGAAAACTGCACACATTCGTAGATGCAAGCGAAAGTGCCTATGCAGCGGCCGTGTACTGGAAAACTTACGAAAACGGCCAACCAAGTGTTAAACTTCTAGCGGCGAAAGCCAAAGTAACACCCATAAAGCCCACATCAATACCTAAACTAGAGCTTCAAGCTGCACTTTTGGGTTGTAGACTAACATCCACCATAGCAGAAGAACAAAAAACCGTAGCAATCGCTACGACACCGCTTCGTCGCGTAGCACCACTTATTCCGGACCCGCTACGGTCCTCTGCTTGGACACGTTGGCTTCGGTCGACGGCGCTCTTTCTACAAAGCATTAAATTTTTCAAAAGTAAACTGCAAAAGGCAAATCATGTCACGGCTATCAAAAGAAAGGTAAAAGACGTCACGTGGCGCAGTATCATAAGAAAAAACATAAGACCAGCAGAACAGCAGATCTTCCGGCTACGATAACCACACCGAACCGTACCTTACCCACCATAGTTCCAAGACAACTTCATGGGTCTAAAGAGTTCACTGACCCAGTCCCAGGAGATATAGTTCTCATAGCCGACACATCGCTGCTACGGGGAGTATGGCCCAGAGGCGAAGTAATACAGACCTATCCTGGTCCCGACCATAGCATACGTACCGTGGACGTAAGAACTACAGCCGGTGTCCTGAGACGTCCAACGTCAAGACTCGTCCATATAAGTCAACGACAACAGCTGACGTGCTCAGCCCACATCCTCGCACGGGGGGGGGGGAGAACTCCGCTACCTATAGAGATCTAAATGTTCCACCTACCTATATATCTTAATAAAGACCTATACCATACTTACCTTAGAAATAACATTCATATTTAGGAATTACCTAGTATACTATACCTACTTACCTAGAAATAACATTTGTATTCACTTGTATTTATGTAGCCTTGTACCTACTATATTGAAACTTGTATCTACTTATGTTGATAAAGCGCTTAAGGCGCCACTATTTCGTTGCACCGTGCGATCGCTCTATATATATTCGCGCATTTTCACGCAACCGTCACTCACCGAAGCAACGTCGCACAGTGCACACGAGTCTGGACAACTGAAGAAAGAAAAAGTGTTTTACTGAAACCTCCTTGAAGACCACCCTGAGTAGGCTGGGCGAAGTAGGAATAAAGAAGACCCGGAACAGGCAGGCTAGAAGAATTCCTATCTACCTAGGTAGGCTAGGTAGGAGGCACCGGAACGTCGAGGAGAAGAATTTTACGCAGCTTGTGGCAGTCTCAACCTAATCCGCCATAATTATCAAGATTTATTTATTTAAACAAAATCCACAGCTCTCTTAAAATCTATGCTTAAACTTATAAATAATTCTTACAGCAACTAAAGGATTTACATTTTTTAGTTGTAACATAATATAAAGCGACCGTATTACTAAGTACACGTACATGTACTTTAATCTAACTTAATAAATATAAATACAATCACACTAATATTAGAAATGCGAAAGTCTTGTAAGAATGCGTGTGTGTAATACATATATGTTTGCAACGCTTTCATGCAAAATCTATACATCAAAATAACAAAACTAAATACATTTGACTGTATATAATTTTACTTTTTATCAACATACCACGCGGGCGAAGCCACGGTACAAAAATACAAAATAATACGAAAATACAAATAACAATAAGTAACTCTTCCAAATACAAGGGAAGTATCCTTCTTGGAGACACCTGTTAAAAATTGAAGATATTGGTACAGACAAAGTTTCAGCACACTTGACAAAAAATATAGGTGGAATATTGTCGCTGCCTGCTCCTTTAGCCCTTTATAAGGCAGAAGCATCCAGAGGAATAAAATAACTTTTGTACATGGTTTTGGGTTTTTTTTATTATATAAAAAAACGTACATTTAAAAAAAAGTACTTACTAATTAGGAACATTTTGGAAAATAGGTGGGAAACATATAGCCACTGCCCTTTAGGTATACCATTGTAATAAAAGATTTTTTATCCGTGCTCCGCAGGGCCGGGGAAAGTTAAAGTTGTAATAAATAATTAAAGTTGTAATAAAAAATTAAAAGTTCCTGGTAAGATGTTAAAATTGGAATAGTAAGAAAGTTTTGAATGGGGCCTCCCGTCACAAACAAAGTCTAAACAATTAAATAATAATATTCGGGCGCCAGACAGGTGGTATCCCTACTTACTTACATAAAATCACCTCGGATAGGCAGCCGTCGCACCAGAACTTCTAATCACAAGGCCGGGGAAAACAGTGAAAGACCAGATACGTTTCAGATGTTATAATTTTGTTGTTTTGGGGTTTGTTTAAAGCTTATTACATGTAGTTATTCTAGATACACTTCTTAATTTTGGTTACCATTGCATGTCTAGTAGAAAAAATAAAAGTTAAATTTTAAATACCTTGGGTTGTCAGTCAATGAGAATAGTTTAAATTGTACCGGATCCCGGTTTCAAGAGGCATCCTGAGACTACGCCACGTGGCGTGAGGGTCTCGCGAACGTCGCGTGTCTTGGAAAACGGGTCTCCTGGGGTCGGTCCGGTGTCTCTTTACATCAGAGAAATGAAGCCATGTGGTTTGAATCTAACCACTCTGACATTCCCGCCGAAATAACACGAGGCATCATTGACTCAAAATTTTGCTAATAATAGTAAAGAAAAAAAAACGCCACCGACATCTCGCGTAGCTAGAACAAATAAATCACGATTAATAAAAACTCGATGAATGGTCAAGGGAAAACCCAGACTAGTAGTAGAAACTCACCGTTTTTCTTTTCAAATAATGCTGCTATATCACAGTCATCTTAATGGTAGGAAAATACATGTTTTCCGCCTGGAACAAATATTCACGAATGTCAAATTCCGCGAGGCAAATTTGAAGATAGCAAAATCACAATCAAATTGTAAACTTACCGAAATAATACTTTGGAGGAATCCTCCTTTTGCCTATGGAAATATTTCGTCCATTTCAAGGCCTCAACAATATAAGATTCTTGCGAATTTAAAAGATTTCGCAAGACCTAACAACAAAACCACATCAGTCGACGTTCAGAGAAAAGTGAAAGTCTCGGCCATTGAGTATGAAAGCTCTATCCGATCCAATCAATCAACCTAGAGTTGCCAACTTGAGGAAATAAAAATTCCATAATATGAACGAAAGTATCTGTCAAAGTCAAAATTTATGGCTCTGACAGAACAGCTAAATGTTGCGCTAAAAAGACAGCAGCTGCCTGACGTAAAATGAATCGCCGCCATATCTAGAAGTAAAATAACCATTTTCGAGGTTAGACCCCCGAACTACATGTATGACGCAAATACGTCGTTACACCATACTGTACTCATTGCACTGAATGGTACTGTGCAAAACAAGGTGTAATGCAAAGTGGAACGTCACATTTACTGCATTTTATTTTGCTTCTCTTATCGTTCGTCTTTGTGCTGCAGAGCTTACAGCGTCTGTAGGTCTCAATGGCGGCTGGCATATGCTCATTTTGAAATCGCACCTCTACAGGCACATTTGAAACATTTTGAAATCGCACCTCTACAGGCACAGCATTGATGGTTTTTTGGTAGTTTCATCATTTACTCGTGACTTCTTGTAAAGGTAGTTAGGTAAGCCCAATGATCTTCTTTTTCTACTAGTATAACCACCAATCAACCCTCTTGCAACAGCCACCCGTAATTCTAAATTGGTCAGCTTTTCCACCCTTGATGTTTGGGAATATAATATGAAAGCATTCGTCAGGCTTGCGTCCACGAAGAAGTAGAATAAACGCAGCCACCAGCGTCTACTTCTTCGTCCCACCGAATATGTCCCCTTTATTTGATCAAAGAGATCGACGCCTCCCATTCTTTTAGTATACTCTTTCACTACTTTTGGGCATTTGACAGCCTCTCTGGTGCCGTTTTTTTGTGTTCTCAGGACTGTAGTCACTCCTACTTTTGGATGAAAAGCATTGGTTAGCAATAAAACCTCTTTAGTATCTTGCCATACAGTAAAAGCTACATCTTGCTTAGTTCTCCATTTGAATTCTCCTTTTTTCAGTTTCAGGCTCTTGTTCCTTCCAGATTTATTTGTGTTCTTTTTTATTACATCAGGCAAAACTGCTCTGTTTCTTCTGACTGTTCCAGTAGCATTAATATCTTTTTCGTAAAAGTACTGTAGTAGAGAACAATCACAAAAAAAATTATCAAATGTGACATGTGTCTTGTACTCTTCCTCTGACAATTTGCTTGACAATTTCTTGACAATTTTAGCACCCAAGCCCTCTTCTGTTCCCTGTCCCGTTTTGCCTGTATAGATATCGAAATTATACAGATAACCTGTGCTGCTGTCACAGCAACACCACACCTTGTAACCTCTCTTTATTGGTTTTAGCGGCATGTATTGCTTCAAGCTTGACCGACCTTTGAAAAGAACCATGCTCTCATCAATGCTCTGTGATGATGAGTTTTGGCATTATTTTGAAAGGCGTCAGTGAGTAGAGATAAAAAAGGGCGCAATTTGTATAATTTGTCAAAATTAGGACTGTCTCTGTTAGTTTGTTGTCTATTACTATTCAAATGAAGTGCCTCCATGATCTTCTTGAAACGTTTGACCGTCATTACATCAGCTATTTCATTTACCGTAAATCCAGGATCTGTTGACCAATATAAATCTAATTGTGGCAGAATGTGATATCCCATAATAGTGAGAATGCCCAAAAAAGCTCGAATTTCTGCTTTGTCAACAGGGTTCCAGTTCTTTATACGTTCCTGATCCGCATACAAGTTAGTCTGAGAGACAATCAGATCAAAGACTTCATCGTTGAAAAACTTTTCAAAATGGGCTACTGGACGTGCTTTTCTATTCAGTAAATACGTGGGTGATACTGGTACCTCATCGAAGACATCAGGATCTGGCCGAGAAATCCACATATCCTTTCCCCAGGACTCCTCTGCACATTCAGATTCATCACTTGCTTCTTCATCTTGTGGGTCTGGTATCTGCTGGGTAGCTCCAACTGTTGAGGGCTCTTCAAGATGCGAGGTACTTGGTGATAGTGCTGAGGTGGAAGGACCTGGGTCTGGTATACGACTCGGTGTGGAATTGGATTGAGCCGGCGCAGGAGAACTTATCAAAATATCATCATCAGATTCCAGCATTCTTTGAATAGCGTTGACATTGAATTCTTCTCCCTCGTCAGACTCAAACCCGTCTACCGACCCATCATCTGGGATCCCAATAATCGCCTCTAATGCATTTTCAATGGCAGCGTCATCCAAATGTCTTGCCATCTTGCAAGAAACCCGCTTTTTATAATTCGCTATACAACTTTTTCTTTTACTTGTCAGTGCAAGTAAAGTCACATTCTACCAGTGATTTTCGAGCATTCGACCAAAAATGTTGGTGGTAAAAATATCTCCTATGCCTTATAAAGGTTTTTGTCAAGGTTTCTGAGAATATTAAGGATCTCATCACCACTCCCCTGAAGTTTATGAATGGTATTTGCATTAGGACTTTCATCTAAAACATCAAAGCAATACGTATCAGCTGGACTACTAGTCTCAAAGTAACAATTAAATGCGGTACATCATATCATATACAACATATCATTTTGTGTTTCTAACGGAATATTATCGAGTTTCATTCGTTGCGGGTAGTTACTACTATTTTGTTTCTTAACCTTTATGTAAGACCAAAATAATTTCGGATGCGATTAAATTTTATGTTGAGATAAGTTAACAAAGGAATCAAAGCACTCAGTCTGCAGTATCTTTTGCTTTCTCCTAAGATCAGCAAAATGTTCATAATCAATCGGATTTTTAAAGCGTCTCCAGTTAGAATGTACCTTAGATTTTTCTTTGATTACTTTGATTAAGGATTACTGTACCAGATTGGATAGAGGTAAGTGCCAGTGCACCGCACTTGAGGAACAAATAGATGAATTCAGATTATTTAAAATTTTATAAAAATTGTTTATACTATCTTCGATATTGTTATTTTCCAAAATAAACGATCAATCCTGTTTAGTGAGCGAATCATTTATGCTATTAAAATTAGCACGCTTGAACTGGCGTTTCGTATAAGACAGAGTCTTGAGGGGCGGAATAAGAATGTCCGTAGCTGAGATGGAGAACGAGGGATGCGCAGAGTCCTCTTTGACTAGTACTAATGTAGATTTCTGAATAGTTACTGGAGTGTCCGTAAATATTAGGTTGGGGAAAAAGTCTTTTCGCATTATAGTATGTATGAACATGTAATAAAATCTCTTTGGCTAGCTATTTGTATCTGGCTGGTTTTGGTATCATTAAAAGTTTAAATTTTAAAGAGCATAATTCCAAATTCAAATTAGGAAAATGTGTGATTTTTATTTGTTTTTCGTACTGTCAAGATGAGCGAATCTAATGAAGAAAGTCGATACATTTTAAAATTTTACTACAAAAAAGGTAAAAATGCAACGCAAGCCTCGAAAAAAATTTGCGATGTTTATGGACCTAGTGCAGTGTCTGTGAGAGTAGCACAAATTTGAGCGTTTTCAATCCGGAAATTTTGATGTCAAAGATGCACGTCGCTCTGGTCGCCCTATTACGGATAAAATGGATGCCATTTTCGAAAAAGTGGAGCAAGATCGGCATATCAGTAGTTACGACGTAGCTGAAGAACTGGGAATTGACCACAAAACAGTTTTGGCTAATTTAAAAAAAACTGGGTACAAAAAAAAACTCGATATTTGGGTACCTCACGAGCTCACTAAAAGAAACCTAATGAACCGTGTACCTACTCATTTGTGATTCTAAAGAATCGTAATAAATTACGACGTAATGAAACCGAACCATTTTTGAAGAAGCTGATAACTGGTGATGAAAAGTGGATCACGTACTACAAGAACGTGCGAAAAAGGTCGTGGTCAAAGGCCGGTCAGGCTTCACAGACAGTGGCGAAACCCGGGTTAACTCGCAACAAGGTGATGCTGTGTGTGTGGTGGGATTGGAAGGGCATTATTCATTATGAGCTGTTACCACCAGGCAGGAGCATCGATTCTGAACTCTACTGCTAACAACTGATGAGATTAAAGCAAGAAGTTAAGAGAAAGCGGCCGGAATTAATCAACAGAAGGGGTGTGGTTTTTCATCATGATAACGCTAGACCTCACACATCTTTAGCCACTCAGCAAAAATTATGAGAGTTTGGCTGGGAGGTGTTAATGCATCCACCGTATAGTCCTGACTTTGCACCTTCAGATTTCCACCTGTTTCGGTCTCTTCAGAATTCTTTAGGCAGTGTCAGATTAACATCACAAGAGGACTGCCAAAACCACTTGTCGCGGTATTTTGATCAGAAGTCCCAAAATTTCTATAGCAATGAGATCATGTCCATGTACCTACAAGATGGCAAAAAGTTATTGAACAAAATAGTACCTACATTCTTTAGTTAAATGTAAATGTTAAATATATTAAAAAATGTTTTGAATTTTCTTATGCGAAAATGCGAAGAAACTTTTTCCCCAACCTATTATTAAGTCTAAGGTGTTGTTGCTCTTATTCAAGAGATTGTTGTATTGCGTGAGACCCAAGAAGTTAGTTTGGGTGATGAGATGTGATGCTGCATGTTGAACTTCAAGAAGACCCTTTTTCATAACTATTGGTTCCTCGTATGTCCATTTCACGCACGGTAGGTTAAAGTCACCCGCTATGAAAAAATGATCACCAGGACAAGAACCATGTATCTGTGTTAATGAATCTGTAAATGATCTAGTCCTTGATGCAAGTAACCCATCCGGCGGTATATAGACAAGAGCAATATGTAAGTCTCGAGTGGACCCGACTGCCTGAGCGGGTATAGTTATCCACATACACTCAGGATCAAGACACCGCCATTCCAGTCTCTCACGAGCCTGCAGGTGCGGGGCACAAAAGACTATCACACCTCCACCAAGTGTCGCGCGATCGGAGCGGAATACAGTAAATCTGCCATCACAGAGCTCAGAATTAAGTATCCCATCACAGAGCCATGATTCCGTGACCAATACAATATCAGAATCTAGCAACAACAGATTGTTACAAAATTCAACAGTTTTAGTTCGAATTCCCCTGACATTCTGATAAAAAAGTTTTAACGTTTTCATGGCATCATCCATTATGAAGATCTAAGGTGGGTTTAAAATTACGACTGGAACAGGCATCGGTGAAACAAGAATAAGTCGTATAAAAACAATGAACTATTGTTACTTTGATCAAACTAAGAGTAAATACGTATGCCGCTGCCTAGGGTAGCTTTTAAAAAACTGAGTTTAAATTTAATCTAATTTTAATTAAAAACAAAATTACAGTATAATTATTTTAAACATTAATCCTGTTCGAAGTATGAAACAAGAATGCAATCGTAAGTCTAGGTAGTTCCCATGAAAAGTGCAGCGTCGGTTGTCAGGCGGCCCACGTTCCGCTGACCACGCGCCTCGTGCCATGTCGATGTCTTGTACCGGTCGAGCCAACGCAGCGCTCTACATATATTAGCATTGCGTAACACCCCCCCACCGAAGAACAGCGAGTATTGAAGCTTGTGTAAATTGAGCTGGGGGTTGCTTGGGATCAACCCTTCTTATAGTTGGAAGAGCGTAGACTCCCTGTAGTTCTGCTTGGCTTTCGTCAGAAACTTGGTGTGAATTCTTCATCGGTGTCGGTCCGTACTTTCTGTATAACATCACGCTAGTAAGTGCACATGCACCGGCTATAACCACGTACATAGGGATTGTAGTGTGGTATAGAGTGTAGTCGACGTTTTTGTCGAGATGTAACGGCGATTGCAATGAAATTTTCTTATTAGTGGCTTGAAGGTGGTCCAGGTTGATAGAATGCAATTTGAATGCTGGATCTGAAGATGAAGTGACGAAGTCGCTGCTAGGTAGATCCATAATTTTCAATGCTTGTCCCTTTAAACGATCGTTAGTATTTGAGATCGTAAAATCTGGGGTTTCTAAGTAACATCTTTGTGGAATTATGGCGAGATAGCTGCCTTGGAGCGTCTTGTAGAGATCTTGACCACAGGAGAGATGTATCTTCGTGGAGACAGGGAAGCTAATGCTATAGTGTCTCTCGTCGAGTTTTTCATACGCCGGTTTTGTTAAGGTGATGCTGATGGGGCTACACATCTCGTTCCGCTGCTGTGTTGAGATGAGATGCGGGATACAGTCATCTGATGATCGGCTCTGCTCGTGTCTTTTCTCCTCGCATATATACCATTTACTGGTCTTCGGGCATTCAGCCTCTATGTACTTGAAATCTTTCTCATGGATAGCTAGGTATGGGAAAAGAGGAGCAAGGATCTCGTTATTTTTGTTAGGGATGATAGATAATCTATACATATCATAAATGGATGGGAGCACGATTGGGAACTTATAAACTATAACTATATCATTTCCTACGTAGTAAAAACCTAATCTAATTATTTCGAAATACTCTCTAATATCTAAATCTACTACTTGCTCACTGCCATATAGAATGTTCAATTTACGAATTATGTCGCGAATTGTATTCAAATTTATAACCGAATGATGCGTGGTGGAAGCTCTGATAAAAGCAAGAATATTCTGTAACTTAATTAGTTCTTGAGAGATAGACTCTACATTATCCGTTAAAATCATAAGAATTTGGGCTAAGTGTGCGTACTTGACTAAATCATGATCCCTAGAAGCTTCAGATTGCCTAATTTTATTTATTAAAACTTCAATTTTATTCTGATTGTCTACAATACTATTTAAAATCTTTGAATATTGTAGTGTCTAATTTTTAGATAAACTTACGTGATTATTCAATTCAGTTACCAACTTATTCTCATTATTTTCCAATGATTTAAAAGCCTGATTATAATGTAATGCGTCGGTGTAGTCGAGGTTACCAGTTATACTTTTAACTACCGATCCGAGACCATCTACGAGCCCTCTTTTTACACGGTTTATCTCAAATGACTCTAACTGTTCGAACACACTTGTGACCTTATTTTTCAAATAATCTATATTGGGTTCAAATAGCGAATTTGTTTTATTATTAAGATGTGGGCTAAATTCGTCTATTTGACTATCTACTGAAACTACTTTATTACGTAACTCTTGGAGGTTGACATTTTGTAGAAAGGAATGGTAATGAGAAATTATTTTAGCTGAGCCTAATTTGAACGGTAAAATACCAGGACCGTCATCAAGGCTTTCAAGTTTTATCTCCTGCATTAGAGCTGGTGCCAGGAGCAGGTGAATGGTCAGAAGGGTCCTGTAACAATTGTGCGCTTTTAGGGAGACGCTTTAATCTGGATTTGGCAATAGGGCCTCGCTTTTTCTTAGTATAAATATGAATAGGGAGGTCCGCCATTACGACATCATGAGTGTAACGAGGGGCTAATTTTTGTCTGGAAGCAAACGGATTTTTCACGAAAATCTGTTGCTCGGGAGAATATTCAGCCTCTGGTTCTCGTTCCTTATTTCGGTTGTCTGTCAGGTCTTTACGGGTCGCGCTACACATCTCATGAATAACGTTATATGCTTTAGTCATCCTATCTCTATGATTAGTCATATACTGTTGTAATAAATGAGCTGAGAGATCTACGTCGAAAGGGTCGCGAGGATCATAATGTCCTGTAACTACTTCTATCGGTTTGCACTTTGTAAAACTATGGATACTACTGTTGTAAGCTAGAAGAGCGTAAGGCATTAGATTGATAACAGATTCGGATTTCTGACTCAATTTTAAAATACGAAGGTGTTTTAATATCGTCGAATGGAATCTCTCAACTATACCATTCTCGTTAGGTGTGTGGGGAGCGATTCTGTGATGCTGGATCTTATGCATCTTCACGAATTCTGTCACAAGCTGATTAGTGAATTCGGTTCCGTTATCTGTTACTATAGTGTACGGTATTCCGTGATGAGTGCATAAATTTAATAAAGCCTGTACTACAGTAACAGCAGTACCATCTCTCAAATAATATGCTTGTGCATACTTTGAGAATGCGTCTACGATAGTTAGGAATTTCTCGCTCTGAATAGTCAAAAGGTCTAAATGAACTAGTTCAAAAGGTTTACTAGCAGGTGGTACTACTTTAAACTGCTGCTTTATCGGGCTGCGATCATATTTCGCTTGGCCACAAATAGTGCATTCATTTATAAACTTAGTTATTTGCTCTCTCATTTTAGGCCAGTAATATCTATTAGATAAGGCTAGGTAACATTCGTTAATGCCACGATAATTGGTCTTACCATCATGATATTTATTAATAATTTCTTGCTGTCTTAAGTATTCTCTAACGTTCTCTAATTCTGTTTTAGTTAGTGTAAGATTCATAGCCGAATTTTTAAAGGTTTTTTGTATAATAGGTACGATGGTGTATAGAGCCAAATAAGGATTAATCAATAGTCCGGTTTTTATTTTAGGATGGACATACTCCTTGATCGCGTTTATAACGTCGTCCTCAATATTAGATTCTGATATTTGAACTGAAATACGCGTGTGCGTTTCAAATGGTTTGGTGACTACTGGTCTTCCTTTAATAACACCTACGACATTAAAAATAAGTTGTTTAGTAAATCGGTTCAATGGGTCATCTGAAATCGGAACTTCTAAAATAGGGTTTTCGTTATTCTTATGAACAGTGGCGGTTCTTGAACCAGCCGCAGATTCTGTAGCAGTTACGGTTCTAGATTAATCTAATGCAGGGTCAGTTTCTGATGGATTCACTACGATTGACATAAGTTCTTCGTTATTAATTTCAATACGCGATAGTGCATCGGCGTTAGTGTTGCACTTGCCCTGTAAGTAATCGACACAATAATCATACTCACTTAATTTCAAGCGCCATCTTGTAAGCCGTGAACTAGGATCTTTTAAGTTCATTACCCATTGTAGGGGCCTATGGTCGGTAAGTATTAGGAACTTTCAGCCATAAAGGTACGGTCTAAAGTATTTAGTAGCCCATACAATAGCTAGGAGTTCTTTCTCAATGGTGCTATAATTAAGTTCGCTAGAATTAAGAGTTCGCGAAGCGTATGCGATCGGTTTATTTGAACTCTTGGTGCCTTGAGATAGAATGGCACCGATAGCTACATTGGATGCATCGGTTGTCAAGATAAAATCTCTTGTAAAATCTGGGTATTGTAAGATATCCCATCTTACAATACCCAGATTTTACAAGATTTACATTTGTCAAGAGAGTCTTACAATGTTCGAAACTACTAGTGTAGTTTTGATCTAACTTGATTTTAGAACCCTTTTTCAAACATTGAGTTAAAGGTTTAGTTAGTCGGGCAAAATCTGGAATAAATTTCCTGTAATAGCCTAGTAATCCGAGAAAACGTTTGATTTCAGTGGGAGTCTTTGGAATTGGGTAGATTTCTATGGCCTTAATTTTATTGGGGTTAGGTTTTACACCCTCTTTAGAGATGACATGGCCTAAAAACTCGGTTTCTAGCTTCAAGCATTCTGATTTATCCATTTGGATCTTGAAATTAGATTCTCTCAGTCTATTAAATACCTTGTCTAAGTTAATAATGTGCTCCTGAAGGGAGGTACTGAAAACGATAATGTCATCTAGATAAACTAAACAGATCTCATTCTGTAGACCCCTTAAGACGTTATCCATGACACGTTGGAATGTGGAAGGTGAATTTTTAAGGCCCATCGGCATTCTTAAAAACTCATAATGCCCGTTTTCTACATTAAATCCTGTCTTATGGATGTCGGAGGGATCCATTTCTACTTGGTAAAATCCACTGGCCAAGTCAAGGGTCGTAAAGTATTGGCATTTACCTAGTTTGTCTAATACATCTGTTATATGGGAATGGGGTATTTATCATCAATCGTTTTCTCGTTAACTTTCCTAAAGTCCACGACAAGACGCCATTTAACTTTACCGGAAGCGTCTGCCTTTTTGGGTACAATCCAAATCGGAGAGCTCCATGCGGATTCTGATGGTCTTATAATACTTTGATCAAGCATCTTATTAATTTGATCTCTGACTTCTTGCCTGTGAACGTAAGGATAGCGATAGGTCTTAGTATGTACTGGAATTTCATCAGTGGTCCTAATCTTATGTTTGATCTTGTTGGTGAATGTAAGTGGTTCGCCCTCAAGATAAAACACGTCCGCGTAGTTCGCACATAAGTGCCGCAAATTAGCGAGTTCTTCCGGGTTAAGATGATCGGTCCGAAGTCGAGATAAAACATTTTTCTCGCGGTCTGATAAAATTTCATTACTGTCACATTCAATATTAAATATTTCAGCTTCAACAGGACGATCCATAGAAAATATTATATCATTGGAAGTCGGGTTAGAAATTTCTACCCAGCCTCGGTTGTTCTGGACCGTCGTTAAACAATCTGAAATAAGGCAGTTACAAATCGTCTGATTATCAATCAGAACCTCGCCGTCTTGTGTGTTAACCGGCAACCTAACTATTTTCGTAGAGTTAGCTGGAATAATTTCTTCGTTCAAGTTTACGTTCCTAGAATCGTACATCCGAATAGGTATCTGCGTATTACGAGTTTTAAGCAGTCTATTTTTTAAATCAATGGTAGAGTCCCGTACGTCAAGTAAATCGAAGCCTAAAAGTCCGTCAAAATAGTTGTGAAACTTATAAACGTATAAATTTATATCATTAGGATCGTTCAGTTCTTGAAAACACGGCAACGTAATAGAATAGTCGTTCTTACTAGTCGCGTGCACGTTCGTCACCTCAAAGGGATCGTATTTCAAAGGTATATGACGGAAGTATTTTTCTACAGCATCGGGACTAATAAAAGACTGGTTGGCTCCTGTATCGATTAAAAATTTTAAAGGGGGGTTTGCGATCTGAATATAACCTAATTGCCTTTGAATATGGAAATTAACTTCTATTTTGGCTTTTCTGAATTCGACTCTTTCCGAAAATTTTCAGCTTTTTGTTCGGAGGCCTGAGCTATTTCCTCTACTGCCAGTGGTTCATAGCTGGACATAGGGGCGGTTGCGTATTGATCATAAACGCAATACTCAGGGTACTGTTCGTACGCGTAATAATCTTCGTAACACTCGGGGTAACTTTCGTAATCGTAGCTGTAGTCATAATTATCATAGCCGTCTAACTCATTAAAATTAATTTCGCGTGTCTTAAAATAGTTACTCGGGGGCGGATTCCCGTGTGTTCGCCAGTCATGTACTGTCGGTGGTAAACGTCTTTCCGCAAAATGACTAACGCCACTCATAGGGGTAGGACGCGGAGCATAGCCAAAATTATTCGGTTGCTGTGGCTGAGGTCTGTATGGCATTCTAAAAACGTTACTCTGTGGGTTATAATTATGTGGAGGGGCACGGAACATCTGCTGGGTGCGCGTGGGACCACGTGGTGGTTGTGCCTGAGGCGCGGGGTTAGGCTTCCAGCCCTGATTTGTTTGGTTAAGAGGGAGATTAAACCTCGGTGCGCTCGAGAACGGCTGCTGCCAATCCTTTCTACTAGATGTACCACTATTACGCTTTTGCATATAGAGCGTATTAAGCTCTTCCTGCACGAACTCTAGAGCTTTTTCCATCGACTCAGGACGCATACAGCGTATCCTGGATCCTAAAGGGTCCTTCAGACCTCTTAAATAAGCCTGCATGGTTAACTTTTGGTAAAGACTACGTTTCGCTTGAATAGTGGCAGCTACTGTCTCGTGTAGCGAGACATAAGTCATTATGGTGCTGAATAAATTTTGGCATCGTTCATAGAATTCTTGTGGGGTCCCCGACCCTTGGGTCTCTAAAGATAGATCGCTGTATAAAGCGGTTTCGTCGCGATGGTCTGCGAAATTATTTATTAATGCACTCCTAATACCCTGCCAGGTTTCTGGTATCCCACTTGAATTAATTAATCTAGCTGCGGAACCCGATATTTTATTTAAAATACCATTAATCAGAGCTAGATTAGTAAGTTCTCTACCTCCTGCGGTCGAGAAATAGACCAACACAATTTGGTCACACAGATTAATGAATCTTGTTAAAATGTGCGGATTCCCATCGAATTCTGGTACGAGTTTCAGAGACTTACTAATCTGATCAATAATATCGTTTTGCGATTGCGGTTGCGCCATTTCTTCCTCTAAATCTCTATGCTCGTCTATTGCACTAAGCCTATTGCTATTATTTATATTACCTAACCTAGTATTCCGCGATTCTCTTGGATGAAAAATCTTGGTGTTAACTATTAACGCACAGTGAAATATACTTAATAAAAGATACACATAAAATATATAAAAAGGACTACAGTAAGGAATAAGCAAGGACTTTGAAAGATTCAAGGACTTACAGCATTTCTCGTCGTCTGGAACACAGCAGAATCGATGTCTAGATTCACCCTTAACAACGGCACTAGTAGGTTCTTTTTTACTCGCGAGATAAATCTCGTAAAGATAAGATAAGTAATCCGGGAGGCTGCGCCAAATACGTAGGCCGCTGCCTAGGGTAGCTTTTAAAAAACTGAGTTTAAATTTAATCTAATTTTAATTCAAAACAAAATTACAGTATAATTATTTTAAACATGAATCCCGTTCGAAGTATGAAACAAGAATGCAATCGTAAGTCTAGGTAGTTCCCATAAAAAGTGCAGCGTCGGTTGTCAGGTGGCCCACGTTCCGCTGACCACGCGCCTCGTGCCATGTCGATGTCTTGTACCGGTCGAGCCAACGCAGCGCTCTACATATATTAGCATTGCGTAACAGAGTAGTCACATTGTGAATACAACAAAATAATAATATTTTTAGTTTTCTTAAAAACAAGCACAATTTTATCATATCTTTTATATAATTTTTAAGTTTGTGAGTGTCGGGTTCGAGAGAAGATTGTAAAAACACGTATATTGCCGGAATCGTGAACCTTATATACTCGTATGTGTGTACAGACAAAGGGTATTTTAGTAACAGTTTTACTATGAATATAGAGGTCTAAATATTTTGTTATGTATGTATGTATGTTTGTGTATTGTATGTATGTGTATTGTATGTATGTATATTGTACGTATGTGTATTGTATGCCCAATAATGTTATATCTGAAATAGGTATGCAAGATGTAGTCAGGTTTACCTCACTACCTACAATTACATTATTACATCGAAAAAAGAAACACAGTTCCTGGACGTACCAATAATCTATGCAAAAAAGTGGCTTAAGCTATTTTGACAAGGTCCGATGGAGAGTTTATGGGAATTGGAGAAGAAGTCTCGTTTTTTCGAGCAAAAATCCGACAGTTTTTTATCCATATATATTTGTAGTGGACTTCTCTAGCTTTTAGTTTTGTCGAGCTTAACAATAACTTACTGTCCTTAGTAAGGTGTTCGTTTACAAAAATCTTGCAGGCCTCGCCTCCCACTCCCATATCCTTGGCGGTCATGTTGCGTTGTTTAAGCGCGGCAGCGATTATCCGGTCTTTCACGGCGCGCTGCCTTAGACGAACAACGATAGGGCGTGCGGTCGTACTCATCTTTAAGACTCTTCAGTTCAGGCGTCGTACTACCTAAGAGTTTTTTGAGGTCTGAGATTTATTTTCTTAGATCATCTTATTGGCTACAGACATATGCAATTGACTCTTGAAAACTCATGCACTAATTGTTTATGCTCGATAGCTGGTTTGAAACGATTTTTTTTTAGTAGCTTCAAGCATAATTTGCATCTCCAGACTCATTTCATTCTTCCAGATGTCTCTCAATTTCACTTCCGTGATGTAGTCGTCGGAGCGCGCCTCGTTCATCTTCCGCGTCATGACGTTACTCCTACCAGACGGGACTTCTTTAGCCGGCTCATCGCTAGGCTGTTGGGACAAGCGTAGCAGCTTATTAGTGTTGTCCAGTTTCGGCTGTTTGCTGTTGTATTCAAAACATCTCCATTTTAGCTTCCCCTCCTGATTAAGCTTTTTGAACCGCTTAGGCGAAAGGTCTGCGCACTGCAGGTCATACTTTTGTTTGCACCCATGACAGTTCATAAATTCTCTTGATATAATTGGTGTACGGCACCCATACAGGTATTCATGTTGACAAAAGCAGTGTAGAATTCACGATAGGCGCTAGCAAGCTAGCAAAACAAATGCACTCAACTAGTAGGTACCTACGCACCACAGCGACCCACGTCGAGCGCACCGCGTGTTGTCGTAGGTCAGGAATTTGTGTAATACCTACGCCAATAAGTAAAAACTTATTTTGCTTATAACTCACTGGATTGATCATGAAACTCCACAAAACAATCACAATTAGAAAGGTTTTACAGTCTACTGTTCAATGATGTACAACACTTTATGCAAACACAACTATAACACAGTTTTCAATTTATATTTGCGGACAGGCCGTGTGATGTGTGTGACTTTGCGACGGTCGGTCGAACTAAAAAAGATAAAATGATCTGAATTCTTTTTACAGTAATACTTCGTTTATGTTTTATGGTTTAATAATTGATGTATTACAGTAGGTAGGTATACAGTACAGTAATACATAGGTACACTTAAACAAAATTGAGGTAATTCATGGCTATATGTATATGTTGATGTGTTTAGTAAGACTGGTAATCGGTCAGATTGGCCAAACGGTTTATTTAAATTTCAGCAAATAATTTAAAAAACCAAGCGGCACTACAAAGAACAAAAGATTGATATTGAAGAAGATCAAAAAATTTACTTGCCAGCCAATTCAGAGTAAATAAGATTAATATAGCAAAGCGTAAAAAGAGTTTTTGGTATTTTTTTGGGTACATTGATAATTTAGTAAACATTTATATCAAGATCATGAAAAATGGATGAATTACATTCCTGGTTTGAATGATCCTATGAAATCACCATTATTCTCACTTATGACAGATTGTAACTATAGCATAAGAGAATTTAAGAAAATGTTACGTCGAAAATGGCATTGGAACTAAGTAAAATATGTACATAAGTAATTGAAAGATTTGACTTTGACTTTTGACTTTGAACGAAATGTGTAATTGACTAGCTGATCATTGCGATGAGAAGTAATAAAACATCAGTGCGCTGATGGAAGTGAAAACACAAATGCTTGTGGGATTGAACTGCAAATAGTTATTTGCTTTATTCTAGTCTGCTTCATGGGCTGCAGGTGTCGGGACTAGATACTATTGTCGCTAAAGCAAATGACCGTTGGTATATGTCCCTTGATGTGAAAAGTAAGACAGCACCAATGATAGATGTAATAATTATAAGTTATACTTTAAGATCTGTAATTACCGAATTAAAATTCTAGGATTATATACCATTAATATAAAATTAATAAGAGATGGTGTTAGGTACTTCGAGAACGAAGTACATGTAAGAATGGCCATGTATAGTTGAAATTATACTCGTAAGATTCCAATAAAAATCCACCTGTCATTCAATTAGTTCACAGCTAAAAACACAGATGGTGTTTTGATAAAACAGTTAAACAGTTTTATACTTACATAAATTATCATTTTATAGTTGGTTTTAATTAACATTTGCTTTAATAAATATTATTGTAATAAAAATGATTAGGTATACCTACCATCACACACATTTGAGAACGAAATTAGGATTTCAGAACGAAAGTATCCAATGATTGTTATATATTGTAAATTTAATTGTTTGATACATACTTTCTTACTATTTTTCAGTCATTAATTAGTTTGGATTTATTAACGAATATTTCACTTTATTATTTTATGTTCTCATTATTCTGATATTTACAAGTCCTTCATTTGATTGTTTATTAAATCGGTAAATTCGTTATAATTATTTTATTAAGACATATTTAACAAACAAAACTATGAATCCATTATTTCTTGAACTATATTTTAACATCTTTATATTGTTATTAAGTAAATAACTTACAATATCATACTGTAATTTTTTGAATAGGCTTCTGTGATTGGTTGAATAATTAATATGGTGTGATGTTTTGTATATAAGTATTTCAAAATCGTAAAAAAGCGACGTTAAAGCCTAAGATTGGGAGTGACCACCGAACTAGAAAGATAAGTAGGTACCTATCTTTTAATAATATTGTACTAAAATATATTTGTGTGTATTTAATATGTGTACCTACCTACCGTTAACTTTTTGTGTTGTTCTCTGTTTGGTAACTATCCCAAGCTTTAAACTATTTTATCATTGTGAACTACATACATTTGTATCAGTTACTTATTCTGTCGTTGTTTCCTTATGGTGTTTATTTTGTAAGAGGGTACTTGTGTTGTGTAAAATTGTAAAGGATCATACAAAAAAGTGTTGGACCAGACAAGTTTCTTGCCGGATTCTTCTTGAACTGGGGTTAGGAGGAACCGGCACCTAGATTCACTAGCATGTAAGACGATTCAAAGTGGTCCTTGTGATTTTATTGAATAAAGAAAACTGAATAACTATGGTAAATTTGTTATTCTGTCTTCCTATTAAATTTATCCTTGCTTACATTTAGCTTCAATTCCTCATGTGAATAGTGGGTATTTAACTTCAGTAATTTTACTAACTTTCATTATAAACTTCTAAGATTTCTTTGAGACAATCCCAGAGTTCTATCTAATCTTTTGAAATCCACAAATCGTCCAAAATTCCCGCTTGGGCTATTGTTCGTTACTTTTGCATCGTTGATTTGAAAGTCGATGAAACGAAAAAGCAACTGTAAAAAGAGACAGACACATCAATTCATAAGATTTAACGTGGGAGGAAATGAGATAGGAAGCATTATACAGTGTTTATTATATTCGTGGTTCTAAATTTTTTTAAGGTTTCACTTCTAACACGTGGGAATTGCACACGTTTTTTTTGTAAATACATACATGTAAAACATAGAAACACCCAGACCCTAGACAAATAATTGCAGATCATAGAAACATTTGTCCCGAAGCGAGAATCGAACTCGCAACCTTCCACGTCTCACACGGCCCTTGGCCCACAGCGCCACAGAGGTCGTCCCCGCGGTCGAAACTTTGCATAGATGTAGGAAGATTAAAATACCTATGTATATGTTACCTACTTTTATATCAGAAAAAGGCATGCGAAGCCGCAGACAGAAGCGCCTTGTATTTTATTTACCTACCGCCAACCTACCTAAACCTACTCATACACACACAAGCACGTCACAACGATATTGATATTTAGATATTGTAGTACCGCGTCCCGCGCCTCTCCCGCGCCGCGCCCGCTTACCTCATTTAAAAAAAGATAGAGATATTCGGAGCGATTTTTGCACGCGTCTCGAATTGAAGTTGCGAGCGAGCTTCACCGGCTTTTTAAGAGGCCAGCGGAGGACGAATTGGCCCTACAAACGTAATACCAAAATGATTTGTAACTCAAGCATATTTCCACTATATTGTTGTATTATTTGGATATAAATAGTATTTATCTAGGTTCCTGGATAGTTTTTATTTCGAATTACTTATCGAAAATGAAATAAGAGCCAATCACATTTTGCATATTTTTTTGCTAAAATTGACAAGTTTTCTTCCTATTTGTTTCGTATTAAGAACCACAATATCTTACATTTTGTTTGTCAAGGACCATGGCTTATATTGTCTAGTTACAGAATAACATTACTATGTGAAGAATACTAAATGTTACTAAATGTCATAATTTTTGGTATTAAGGAACACAACCAAATTCATACCACTTTTGAACGGCTAATATTGCTATCGCGCACGCACGGGGCGGGGCCGGGGGATGGGGACACTTCGGTTGTATGATAGCTTGGACAGCCACGCACGCACACACTAATGCAACGTGTATTTACACGGTACGTGTGTTCTACTGACCTGTGCCACTGACTTGGATTGAGATTTGCCTTGTTGTTTGAAAACAATAACCTACATATTCACATACTACTACGACTTTGCCTTTGATTACGGATTTTTTTCAATTGATCTCTGTGGCGCAGTGGGCGTCATCATCATCATCATCCATCCAGAGTTTCCGTTCTATTAGATTCTAGTGTTGCAAAATGTAAGAATGAGTTTAGTTTTAGCTACATTAACGAGGCTAGTATTGTAAAAGCATTCAAGTTAATTAATATAAAAAATACAGAAGATCTTTGGGGAATGTCTACAAAGGTGCTGGGTGTCATTATCTTAGATATTGCACCATGTTTAGCTTATATTTTTAATAGATGTATCGACGAGGGAGTTTTTCCCGATCTCATGAAACACAGTAAACTCATTCCTATGTTTAAGTCTGGAAGTGAAAGTAATCTCGCTAATTATAGACCGATATCGATATTACATGCTTTAAGTAAAATCTTTGAAAAAATAATTCTTAATCAGTTATTATACCACTTTAACGTTAACGGCCTGCTACATAGTAATCAATACGGATTTACTAAAGGTCGATCAACAGCTGATGCAGGTATAGCGCTCTTAAAGCATATATTTGAGGCCTGGGAGAAGTCACAGGATGCAGTTGGGGTATTCTGCGATCTATCTAAGGCCTTTGACTGTGTGAGTCATGCAACCCTAATCACAAAGTTAAAATATTATGGCATTAAAAACCGGGCGATTGACCTCATACAGTCTAATCTATCCAATAGAGTCCAGAAAGTAGACGTGGGTGGTGAGAGGTCTTTGGGATCAATTATTGATATAGGGGTACCTCAGGGATCGATACAAGGTCCTTTTTTATTCCTAGTATACGTTAACGATTTACATTTTTTTGTAAAAAAGATTTGTGATAATATAGTTTTATTTGCAGACGATACGTCTTTAATTTTTAAAGTTGATAGAGGTAAAACCAGTATTTGCGATAACGTAAATGAAGAAATCCTTAACTGGTTCACTGTAAATAATCTTTTGCTTAATTCCAAAAAAACTAAATGTATCAAATTCACTTTGCCAAATGTTATTCATAGCCCGTCCAACATTGAAATAAATGGAGAGACAATGAATCTTGTAAATTCCACGATCTTCCTAGGTCTTAATATTGATGCAAAACTACAGTGGGGACCACAAATTGAAACGCTTGCTGGTAGGCTTAGTTCCGCTGCATATGCAGTTCGTGCGATACGGTGGCTTACTGATGAAGCTACAGCTAGACTAGTTTATTTCAGTTACTTCCATAGTATTATGTCATACGGCATCATTCTCTAAGGGAAAGCAGCTGATATTGGTAAAATATTTGTAATTCAAAAAAGGGCAATACGTGCCATTTATAAAATGAAACCACGAGAATCTTTGAGAGAAATATTCAAAGAAATTAATATTCTCACAATAGCTTCACAATTTAAATATGAAAATTTGTTATATACACATAAAAATTGAGATGGGATTCAGTAAAGTAGTGACCTTCATAAAATCAACACTAGGAATAAACATAAATTATACTTCCCTAGGTTTCGACTAGAAAAAGTTAAAAAGTCATTTATGGGGAACACGGTGCGCTTCTATAATAAGCTTCCTGAAAATGCTACTAAACTACCTATTAAGAAATTTAAAGCATACATTAAAGGTAGTCTTTTGAAGAAAGCTTATTATAATATAGATGACTATATTATTGATAAGGATGCATGGCCTCATGTCGCTCTGCCGTCAGACAGTTAACCGACACACTTGAAATGTATAAACTCTCTTGTATTAGTTTTTCGTAATTAAGGTAGTTATAAGATGGATCATATAAAAAAGCGCTAGGACCAAGACGAGTTTCTTGCCAATTCTTCTCGAGCTTGGGTTAGGATGAATTGGCACCTAAATTCACCTAGTATGTAAGACGTTTCAAAGTGATCCTTGTGATTGTATTGAATAAATCATCTTATGACTTTGACAACATCATCATCATCACCATCGTCATCATCATCATCACAACCATTCAAAATAAAAAAAAACATGTGTGCAATTCACACGTGGTAGAAGAGAAACTGAGTCACAAAGTTGCCAGAAAAAAAAAACGTTATCTGAACATTCTCAAGCGTGGTTATATTTTTTGAAGTGAAAACTTCTTTAGTATTATAATTTGAAAGTCGATGAAACGAAAAGAAGAAATTGAGATAGGAAGCATTATACAGTGTTTCTTATATTCGTGGTTCAAACATTTTTGAAGATTTCACTTCTGCCACGTGTGAATTGCACACATGTTTTTTTTTGTTTTTCTATGTATTACATACATGTAATACATAGAAACACCCAGACTAATAATTACAGATCATAGAAACATTTATCCCAAAGCGAGAATCGAACCCGCAACCTTCCACGTCTCACATGGCCCTTGGCCCACTGCGCCAATGAGGTCGTCCCCTCGGCCGAAATTTGCATAGATATAGGAAGATTAAAATACCTATGTATATGTTACCTACTTTTATCTCAGAAAAAGGCGTGCGAAACCGCAGATAGAAGCTTGTATTTTATTACCTACCGCCTTCGAATTGTCAATGACATCACTGATCACTTATAGAAATATACCTACCTACCTACAACTACTCACACACACACACACACACACACAAGCACGTCACTACGGTTGTGTTTAGGTACCTATAGTAAGTAGTACCGCGTCCCGCGCCGCTCCCGCTCTCACATCATTTAAACAGAGATATAGATATTCGGAGCAATATTTGCACGAGCCTCGAATTGAAGTTGCGAGCGAGCTTCACCGGCTTCTTAACCTTACTTTATTAGATATGAAGGTAGGTACCTGTAGGTTTTCATTTTACTCTCATTAGTTTTTTCCTAAAACTTTCCAGACTCCTAGCTCTATTTTTTGGTATCATATACTCGTAGGATGGTAAAATGAAACACGCATTATTATAAAATGACTTTATTGGGAAAAGTATATTAATAAACATAATCACAGAACTAAATATTCTTCGCACCATTTTATAAATCAAACATTAAACTTAAACATCTCTCATTATAGAACATTTCATCTAGAAGTGGAGATAATAGAACCTACTAGCTAATAATATTAGGCAACAATTATTGCGATAAGTGATTTGTCAGGCAACATAATCGTGTTGTTACCCGACTTTGCTCAAATCAACGAATAGCACCGCATTACCCTCAGTAAAAATGTAATATCTTGCAGCTATCTAACGACTAATTGTCGCCCAGTGAATGCACAGCTTTACAGTCATAAGTAACCCTGTTTTGTATGGAATATTATTAGTATACATTGACCACATCACATCTAAATGTAATCCCATCAAAACAAGCCATAAGAAGCCTGCGATTAAGTAGACGACCTGTAAAACAAAACGGCAAAAAAATCCAAAAAGGAAATTACGACAGGTCGTAAAATTATTATTAATGTGATATTATTGCATCATTCAAAATGGATTAACTTTCTATATTTTTCTATTGCTCCAGGTTAAAAAGGTGCTCAGGACGAGACAGTCGTAAAGGCTTAAGACTTCGTCGTGGCATTATCTGTAGACAGTGTTTATAGTTAGTGATATTATGTCCACTTCTATTTAAGTTCCAAGCTGACAGTGGCGTATATAGTAATTATCCGTATTATGTCTGTCTTTTGGAGCGGATAGGAGATGTATTATGATATTCACTAATAGTGAAATAGGCTCACCAAAAGGTGTCATAGTTAATTTTCACGCCTCGTAAGTATACTTTAACACAATGTAATAAGCTCGTGTCCACGTGGACTTGAGATATCTCAGTTACTTCAATAAGGAACCTTAAGACGGTGCCCACAGTAAATTTACTTTTGTATAGATTTATTTTTTATTTTTTACCGTTATTTAGTAATAATAGCTACAAAATAAATATAGTGTTTTTCAGTATTTTGACTCCTAACTCGTTTCGCATTGTTTTTAAAGTAATTGTTAGTTTTTTAATCTAAATGCGAAATAATATATAATATTCAACGATTATCATCTTCTCCTAAGGTTGACGTCGTTTTAACTTACAGCTTACACTAAAAGGGGTAAAGTAAGCTAATTCAAACATTACCCTTTAAGCTTTTTTCAGTTCTTATTTGAATGTGTTCTGTTTACAAAATCGCGATATGAGCTATTCATTTGATCAAGGTGTCGCCTTAAGATAATAGATAATCTGAGACAAGTCTCAATTGATAGCAGGTAGGTAGGTAGAAACAACTTCGACAAGGAAGTTATGAGACGAATACAACTGAAGAGAGCTATGCTCGGAGTTAACAAAGATATTCGTCAGAGAACTAAGGTCACCGAAATAGCTCAGCGAATTAGCAAGCTGAAGTGGCAGTGGGCAGGTCACATATGCCGCAGAACCGATGGCCGTTGGGGCAGACTGGTTCTTGAGTAGAGGCCGCGTGTCGGCAAACCTAGTGTAGGGCGCCTGTAGCCCTGTAGCTCTGTAGCTCTGTAGCTACATGGGGCGATTATATTTGTAAGGCAGCGGGCAAGAACTGGAGGAGGAGAGCTGAAGATCTAGCTCAGTGGAGTGCCATGGGAGAGGCCTATGTCCAGCAGTGGACTGACACGGCTGATGATGATGAAATTGTATAGCAATACTTGCAGCAGTTAGCTGTGGTAGGAACTAAGTCCACAGCTGAACATAAGAACACCAACACACTTCGTCGTGTTTTATCTAAATATATTTCCATGTTTCCAAATGTAATTTAATTAATCAAAATATCTCCACTAGTCTCTCCGCTCCAATGGACAGACGGTCTAAGGGTCTATCTTAAAATCACACTATAGCTAATGTGGTGTTTAATATGTTGTCATCTTAATATATTGACATTAGTATAACAAGATCATACTTTAACGCTACGTTAGTGAATGTGACAATAAAATAAACGGTATAATGTACAATTAGCTAAGTATAATTAGTTACAGTCTATAGTTATAGTCTAGAGTTCATATTTGTTCTTCAGATCGGCGATCTCCTCGTCGCTGCAGTTCTCAGCGGTTCGGCAATCTTCTAGAAGTTCCGTCAGCACTGCAACCAAACAAACAGATGATGGGTTCCACGTCCCACTTACGACGAATCACACTGATGTTTTCTGGGAATCATTTTCCTATTGAGTCACACTGATACTGTAAATAGAATTATGGTAATTTAGTTGACCTAAGTAAGGATAAAAAAAACCGGCCAAGTGTGAGTCGGACTCGCGCACCGAGGGTTCCGTACAAACCTTTAGGTATATAAGTAAAAGTTCACCCATCACGACAATCGAGTCATAGTTGGATGATGTAACTAAAATTTACGGTTTGCGCAATTTTTCCATTATCTGTGCTGAGACGTTGCTTCGTACCAAATTACAAGATTCTGTTCACGGGAAGTACCCTGTAGGTTTTGATTCCCTTGCGAGTGCCGAAAATTTGCGGCATAAACGGCTGTATCTTTTGATTGCGTTGGCTTATAATTCATAATTCATTTATTGTGGAACATAGGTATATTACAGGTTTTATTATTTGGTAAGTTCGCTATGCTAACATTTGATAAATGGTGTACAATATTTTCTAACAATGTGAGACATTTATAAAAAAAAACTAGGTAACATAATAATAATTCAATATAAACGTCACTTAGGAATATTACATAATTAAATTTATGTCATTTTATTAATTCAGATACGTTATCATTCAAGTCGACCGTCACTAAGTTAACACACCGTATGGCTTGTCCGTGAATATTACTGTTAAAACTGTGTTCAAACTTGTGTTTACTACATGTGCTATATATCACTGTGTAGTTGACTGTGTAACGTTCCTGTTGGTGTTTTCACCGTTAAAAACCATCAAGAAAATAGTGAGTAATAAGCATAAACATTTTTTAATTTGCTGGTGTATTTCACAAAACCCTGACCTAGGGCAACTCGCGGCTCGCTCGCTGTGACGTAATCAGCGCATACCGACCGGCTAAGTGCACTGATTTTTACCTGCATATTAGCGTGCGACAATCTACGTAGCATCAGTTACTGGATACCTACTGTATTACTGTTCTGTGACAACATGAATACTTGTGATGGATGCCGAACGCCAATCCTCACCAAAGATTATATGAACTGTCATGGTTGTAAGCAGAAATATGACCTACAATATGCTGATCTATCACCTAAACGTTATAGAAAGCTAACTCAAGATGGCAGGCTAAAATGGAGATGCTTCGAATGTAAGTGCAAGCAACCTAAAGTTGGAAATACCAACACCCCTGTACGTACGGCTCTACAGCCAAAACAAGATGAAGACATAGCTTTAGAGACGTCGCCTGAGAGTAGTAATGTGACGTTACGAAAAAAGCCGGAGTCGTCGCAGTCTGCAGTTTATGTAACCGAAAACTCATTAAGAGATATTTGGAAAAACGAGATGAGACAGGAAATGCAGGCTATGCTTGAGGCCACAATAAAAAAGACTGTATCAAGTCAACTTGCTGCCATAAATAGTCAATGCACTGGTTTCCAGGAGTCTATTACATACGTCAGCACGCAGTACGAGGAGTTGAGAAAAGAAATCACTGATCTCAAGAAAATGCTAAGCAGCACCTCGTCCGAGTTGAAGTGTCTTAAGGAAGAAAATAAGAACCTGAAGGGAAATTTAAGTCTCTGTCTAACTCACGTCAAGGACTTGGAAGCTGAAAACCTTAGACAGCAGCAATGGGTCCGAATGCAGAATATCGAGATCACCGGTATCCCCGAGGAGAAAGATGAGATGACGACAGACCTAGTATTAAAAGTAACACAACACATTGGTGTTGCCCTTGAGCCGTCTGACGTAGAGTTTGCTCACCGTGTGCAACCGCGGCGTGCTGAAAGTGCAGTTAGGGCGCACCCAGTAGTCGTCCGTCTCAGACAGCGCGCAGTGAAAGACCAGATTATAGCCGCCGCGCGTAAACATCGTAACATTACCGCCTACGATGTGGTAATTGGATGTGGGTCTTCAAAAATATTTGTTAATGAACACCTTACAAAAGACAACAAGCAACTTTTGAGTTCAAGTAAGTTGAAAGCTAGAGAAGTCAACTACAAGTATGTTTGGACAAAAACTGCCGAATTTTTGTTCGAAAAAACGAGACCTCCTCTCCTGTTTCCATAAACTCCTCGGCGGATCTTATAAAAATAGCTTGATAATATTACACCGCATACATTTTTTACATTTTTACTTTTTGCACACTTGCTTTGGACTCAAACTTTTAACACACACACAAACACAAACTATATTATTATACACTCTTCACACTCACGTCTTCGTTTCAGTGTACTCTCAGTGTACGGTTATTATAGCAGCAATCATGAGATTCTCGTGCAGTGATTGTACATATCTACTTATAATATTATATACAAACTTTAAAACCTACTTAATACTTTTATACCGACATAATATACTTTTTGCTTGTTATTTTACTTATGCCACTTTCAGTATCCTGGGGCCTAGCTTGATGATAGGTATGCTTTTATGTTTATATTTTTATATTAGCTGTTCTATTTGTAAATATGGTTATACTTCTGTGAATCATAATGGATGATATAATGAAAAAATTAAAACTCTTTTATCAGAACGTAAGAGGGCTCCGTACAAAGACAATTGAATTCTATAACAATCTGCTGTTACTGGAGTCAGATATTATATTAATAACAGAAACTTGGCTTTGTGAAGGGATATTGGACTCCGAGCTTTGTGACGGCAGATTCACTGTGGTTCGCAATGATCGGGGATCACTAGGAGGTGGGTTGATGGTAATGAGTGCGCCTTACTTACAAGCCCGTGTTAGAACTGAGT